>CACSLI010000311.1:2400000-3600000 GCA_902706615.1 Meloidogyne luci | reverse complement strand
CCAGAGCCTCGTGATAACAAAGATCGTGCACCTTTTATTCCTGAAGGAGTTTTGAAGAAGCGAGCAGCAATGGATTTAGTAGAAGATGCAATGGACGAAGAAAAACCAAAACGAAAATTGGAAAGGGAATTAGAGTTGGAACAAGGAAGAAATTATAAATTAGATTTAAAAAAGTATTATTTGTTGAAAAATGAAGACGAAAAATATGACAAAATTCCAGAGATTTGGGAGGGACACAACATTGCTGATTTTATTGATCCGCAAGTTGTTGAGGTTTTTTAATACTATATTATATTAAAATAAAAAAATGTTTGGGGTTTATTGGCTTTATTAGGCCCAAAAAAATTTTTATTCACTACCATTACTAAAATGAAATTAAATAATTGAATTAATAATTTGATCCCATAATTTAAGCGAATTTCATTTATAGAAACTCAAAAAACTTTTGGAAGAAGAAAAACGTCGTGAACAAGCAGGATTTTATGATGCTGATATGGATGAAGATGATGATGAAACAAAACGTTTACTTTCCTTGGCTGAACAAATAACAGAAAAAGAAAAACTTCGACGAATGGAATCACAATTTAATAAAGGTGTAAATCAACCAAAGATTCCAAGAACCGCTGGAAGAAAGCGTGAAAGAAGTATGTCTAGATTGGAAAAAGAATTGGGTGATTTGGGAGTTAATATTGATTCAAAGAGAATGAAGAATTTGAATACTGAACAACAAAGAGAACATGTTGGAGGAAAGAAAATTCGTGTTGGGAGATCTCCTTCTGTTCCTGTACCTGAACGAACGCCAAGAGATGTTAAGGGACTTCCAGATAGAAAGGTTTGAAGAATTTTTGAAAAAGATTTTTAATAAGAATATTTTTTAAGATTCGAATTAAAGCAAGGAAATTGGCAAGAGGTGGACTTAAAAAACTTGGTAGAGCAGCAAGAAAAGGAGAAGGGGATCGTCATGTTTATGACCTCAAGCCGAAGCATTTGTTTAGCGGAAAAAGAAGTACTGGGAAGACAGACAGACGTTGATTTTATTTTTAGTATGAAGAGGATTCTTTGTTATATAATTTAAATTTGTTGATTATAAATGAAAATTTATCAATAGTAATTAGTTTTTTGATCTGATGATTAAATTCAGTTTATATCTTAATTTCACAAAGCTGATTTTTTTGTTTCGGTTTTTATATTTTTAAGTTTTTAGGTAGCCTCATTTTAAGCATAGAAAATTCTTTTTTGAAAGATTATTTATTTCCCCTCCATTTTTTAAAAATTATTTTCCAATATGAAGTTAAAACGTTCTAAAATAAATAATTCAACATTAAATTCAAGCAAAGTATCTAATTTAAAGAAATCAGTCAATGAAGATTCAGTCAGTTCTAAAAGTACCCAAAAAGATAAATCTGCATTACCAAAAAAATTATCAAAAGATGTTAAACAAAAACCAACTATCGATGTCAGTTCGGTTACTTCTGGGACCAAAAAGAGGAAACGGCCATGGAGACAAGCAGTTCGTCGCAAAGCAAAACGAGAACGATTAAGCGCAGAAGTGTCTGAACTTTCTGTTGATGATACTTTAGAACAAGAAGGTTTGGAATAATTTAGTGAATTTGGTTAGGGATGGAACGGGGTTTGTTCTAACTAGTAAGGACGAAAATGACGTTTAAGTGTAGTTTTACAGACAAATGTTTTTACCCTGTTTTAGACAAAAATTAAGGTTTCTCAATCACCTCTATTTTTCTAGATTTTTCTGAAAGCAATTCTCAATCAGAAGAACCATCACAACCAAGAAAAAAGAGTAAAAGAAGTCGAAGAAAACGACTTAGAGACAAAGACAGAATTCTCGCAAAATGTCTTGATTCAAATAACAACAACGAACAGGAAGCGAAAGAAAAACTGCAAACCTATAAAAGTCCAGATTCTCGTTTGGATGCTGCTCGCTTTCGTTATGTCAATGAACAACTTTATACACATCCTTCTACAAGTGCTGTTCAACTCTTTAAAGAAGATCCGAATGCATTTGAAGCTTATCATAGAGGATATAAACAACAGGTTATTAAATTAAAAAAGAGTTTGGGGAATAATTGTAAGGTTGATTCGATCAGATATTAAGTTCCATGTAAAAATGACTTTAAAAACTTTTAAATCCTCTTTAAATTTAGCTAAAAAAGTGGCCGTTCAATCCACTAAATTCAATACTTCTCGACCTTTCTTCACTTCCTCCCGGTAGTGTTATTGCTGATTTGGGATGTGGTGAGGCAGAATTAGCCGAACGTTTAGGTTCAAAATATAAGGTGCATTCTTTTGATTTGGTTTCTTTAAATGAAAGAGTTGTTGTTGCTGATATGGCAAAAATTCCTTTGGCTAGGGAATCTGTTGATGTTTGCGTTTATTGTTTGTCTTTAATGGGAACTAATTTGGCTCATTTTTTTCGAGAAGCGCACAGAGTTTTAAAAATGAAGTGAGTGATTTTTATGTATTTTTCAAATAAATCAGAAAATTTTCAGTGGAAAAGTGAAAATTGTTGAAGTTACTAGCCGATTCAAAAATATAAAAAAATTCATTGATGCACTTGGAAAAATGGGCTTTCAACTAAAGAGAAAGGTAATTTTTACAATTTTAGAATTTTATTGACATTAAACACATTTTCAGAAAGAATTAGACGGTAAATACTTTACAGCATTAACTCTTCAAAAGATTGGCAGATTTGTGAATAAACGACCGTTAGGTCTTCAATTAGATCCGTGCCTTTATAAGAAACGTTAATCGAGAGAAAATTAATTTTGATTAAAGATTTTATTTTAAATATTATTTATGAACATTTTCATTAATTGTTTTTAATAAATGGTTGTTGCAGACAAAATATGTTTTAATACTAGGAGTAAAAATGATAATTACGCTATATGTATAATGCAAGGATTAACGGGACTCCGCTCCAGAAAGTTTTCTAAAAAGGTTTTTCATTTTCTGGGACCTGACTTGAGATTTATATCGAGGTTTCAATTATTATCTTTAAAAAATTCTGTATACACTAACGGAATCCTGTTGAACATGATTCCCAAAAAGCTATAACAAGTAGACATTAACTACATATCAATGAAAAAGTATCACAATTGTAACCAGATTTTTTGCCCTTTCGGGCGTCCAAAAATTGCACAAGGCACTGCTTTCGCAGGCCAAGGCGGGCAATTGGTATAAGTTTTCAATCAGCAATAACAGCTCCTCGGCTAGGCCTCATTGGACGCTGTACTGCCCGAGCGCAAGGCTAACATGTTTATGTTACAGCAAAATAATATTGTTTTTAATTTTAAATATTTTCACTGGGTTGTGCGCAGACTTTTTTTGAATAGAAATGCGGCACACTATTTCTTTTTCTTAATCTCTCTATTTGCTTTTTTAATACACTTTATTGCTTTAATTTTATTCTCTGTAACGTTATATTTTTCTTATCTCATTTTCTCTTAATAGATTCTACAAAAGCATACGGACAAAATACCAATGTGACAAAATGCAAATTATACTTTTACCTCATGACAGAAGGTCGTTATTGTTCTCATCCTTTTCTTTTAATTTTTTATCTCTTTTAAGAATTTACTATTTAATTTAATACTAATTAATGGACATTGACGAAGAAGAAGCAGTTTGGGATGTTGTTCGTGACCGAATTAATGTTGATATCGAATCTGGCGAATTTACAGCTTTGAGCAAGGCATTATTTACTAACTACCTCTCCTTTATATAAATTCAAATACATTTTCAGACTAATTCTTCCAATTTTTCTTCTACAGCTTCTACATCTTTTAACACTTTAGAATTTGATGAGCAATCTGCATCTTCATCACAAAAACCGAAAAAAGGACGGCAGGTTGGGCGGAAACAAGTTGGCGTGAATGCGTATAATTTATTTTATTTTCAATCTTCACAAAAAATATTTTTGTAGAACACTTGATAGTTTATTGGGCCAGGCAAATTTAGAACATGCTCGCGGTCGAACAAAACAAGCAATGTCTTATCTTTTTGAGGTAACTAAAAATTATTTTTGTAATTAAATAATTAAAAAGGCGATACGTATAGCTCCATATCATGTCCAAACTTACAAAGAAATTGCTGATATTTTTGCTGAACAAAATCAGCCTGAAAAAAGTTTTGAATTCAAACTATTAGCGGCATTATTAACTGACAAAACAACAGCTGTAGAATGGGATGATATTGCAGAATTATCACGTTCATTTAATAGACTTGAGTTGGCTATTGCTTGTTTAGCTAAAGGTTTGATATTTTTACAGGGCTTTTATTTGCTATTTATTTTAATTAGACAATTAAAATTATCTAAGGAAAAATTAATTTTTTGGCTTTCTTTCTTGACCCGCATATTTTTCGTTCCAGATATTTTTATAATTTTGTAAAGATATCTTACCCTTTTTACGGGTCTGATTACCTCAAAACAATTTAATTTTTTAGCTATTAAAAAGGACCAAGGAAATTGGCTTTATTATGAGAAAAGGATTCAAATACTCGATTCAATTGGTGATATTGAATTAGCAATGAAAACAAGACTTCAAGCAGCACAGTCTATTAATTGTCAAAATTCTCAAATTAATTTTGCTTGGATTGATAATCTTATTAAAACAGTTTTTTAATTTAAATTTTTTTTTAAATTTATTTTTTAAGGCTGCTGACTATTTTTGCACGTTAAAAGATGAAGAGAAGGCAACAGAAGCATTGGAAACTTTTATTCTCCGAAGTAGGGAATTTGGTCGTTCTATTGATTTCGAACATTTGGCTTTATTAGGGTTTATTTTTAATTGATTTTTTGACTTTTAAATAAATTTAGAATGTGGATGAATAATGAACGTTTTGAGGATTCTGCAAAGTCCATACTTGCACTTCACCAGAATTTAATTCAAGCTATTGGTGAAGATAATTCTCCAGCAATTGATGTATGTAGTAATATTTTTCTGATAAAAGTATGAATTGTAACGGATAACCGTTGAAATGATTCACTCTCATATTTGTGAAAAAGAAATGAGAGTGCGATATCATACCAGAGTCAAAATATTAGCTCTAAACTATAACTTAACAATATTTTTAAATTCCGATTATCCCAGCATTTGGGGTTCGGACTTCAAAGAAATGAGAACGCTCTCATTTCTTTTTCACCTGCAAATAAATTTAATTTTGAAAAATAATTCAACTATCAAATTTTATTTTTCTTGAAAATAATATTAAAATATTTACAAACTTTTTAGATAAAAATAACAAATGCTGGTTATATGCTTGAACCATTCCCCCCTGTGGGTAATATACGTTGGCGTATAGATCCAGCTTTATCAAATATATTTATTACTCATCTAATTATTTGTTTTATTCATTTAAATCTCTTCCATTTTAATTCTGATTTAATTGATTTACTTTTGGAACGGCCGTTTGGACAGAATGAAGATAATGCTTATTTAGAAATTGCAAGATCATTACATGCTGTCGAACAAGTTGGAATGGCTGTTGGATTTATTGATAAACTTTGGAATAAAAAGCCTGAGTTTAAAGAGAACGCTGATGCTTGGTTTTTATTTGGATATTTTCAGCAGGTTTATATTAAATATTTTTCTGGTTTAAGGCTAATTTTCTTGAATCACATTATTTTTTAAATTTGACCAGTAAAGAAATGATAAAAATTTAAGCGAAATCTGATTATTTTTAATTTAATTGGTTTGGGGTTCTTTTTCATTTTAATAAAAAATAATATTGTTTTTTAATATTTAGTTGTTAGATAATTTTGAAGATGCAAAGAATGCTTATGAGAAAGTTATAATTTTACAACCTGGACATATTGATGCTTGTATTAATTTATCAACAATTCTTCAACAAATGGGACAGAGTGATTTGGCATTGGAGACGCTGAAAGATTTAAATTTGGATTCTTGTTCTCAACTTCCAGTAATTATATATTTTTTAAGAAATTAAATTTAGGGGTTAAGGCATGAGCTTATTTTTATAATCGAAAGTGGATTTGTTTATTTGGTAGGGGTTTGTTGAAATGAGGGAAGCTGAAAAATAACCATAATTAAAGTTTAAAAAATTATTTAAAATTTAGGAAGAGCGTTTATTAATTAGGCAAGCAGAAGTACTTTTAGCACAAAATAAAACACTTCAATATATTACTACACTTCGACTTTTACTTGTTCCACATTTTTATGATGTTCATTTATCTGGTGATGAATTAATTCGTAAAGGAAGAAGAAAGACTGGTTGAAATTAAAAATATAATTTGATAAAATCTTTATTTTTAAGTTAAAATTCTACATATGAGTTTAACTAGATGTGCTATGGATACAATTAGAGGAAGTCCTTTAGAGAGAATGGTTAAAAGATTGGGCGCTATTGCTATTGCAAATCATCGACCAATGGATAATTTGGGCCCTCATGAGGTTAAAATTGTATTATAATTAATTTTCCTAAACTAGAATAATATAAGGGAGGAATATTTGAGTTAGTGTTTATTTGTTTTAAATTGTCGCCTTTTAAATTTTTATCTATTCTTTAGTTAATAGTTTTTCTACTTTTTGAGCATTAACTATTTTTAATTAAGTATTATAATTATCTTAACCCTTATTATTTTCCTTTTCCTTTTGTTTGACTCAATTAATTTACTCAATTTTAATTATTTTAAGTTACACGACTATGCATTTAAACTTGCTGAAACTCTTTATCTTGCTGGTGAATATGAAGAAATGCTTTGTGTCGTTTGTTATGCTTTTGTTCAACCAAAAATTGCTAGTTTAAAGTATTTTTAAATTAATTTTTGAAATTTTATTTTTAATTTCCAGCTCAAAAATGTTTACTTCTCTATTATTTTTTGCCAGCATTAAAGCTAGAGATTATACTTTGGCTTTTGATTTTTTGCGTTTTTATATGACTTTTACTTTGGTAAATAATTTTTAAAAAGTAATTTTCTTTTAATTCTAAAATTTTTTAGCCAAGAATTACAAAAGGACGAGAATCAACTGAATCTGCTTCAGCACAAGCATTACTTCCACAATCCCATCTTCCAACGGAAAATTTAAATTATGTTTATGCAGCAATGAATTTTATCCTTTGCCAACATCAAAGTAAGGGGAATTTTTAAAAGTTTTTTTGTTATTCTTATTTTTTAAAGGTGTTAATTATCACCGTTTTATTATGCGACAATTAGTTAAATTACCTGATTGTGATTCATTACATATTATTTCTGGCAATAATTCAATGGTTACTGGTTCTTATAGACACGCTCTTGGTTCAGAAATTATGTTTAATTTTTTTTAAATTTATTTTTTAGGCGAATATTTTATGGTTTGGTTAAAGCATCAAGACAATCCTTTATTGGCCTTTTTGATTGCTTTAGCTTTTGCTCATATTTCTTGTAAGAAGGACATTTCTTCACGACATGTTGTTGGACTTAGGGTGACTTTTTTATTATAAAAAAATTCAAAAAAAATTTTTAAATTCTAGGCCTTAGCTTTTATGAGCAGATATTCAAATCTTCGTTCGCCTTTTCTTTCTCAAGAAATTGAATATAATATGGGAAGACTTTTTCATCAAATGGGCATTTTATCAAATGCAATTCGATGCTATGAAAGAGTTTTATATGAATGTCCAACACCAATGATTTTGACAGAGGGCCCACACGGCGAAAGAAGAGAAGAATTGGCAATGAAGTGAGTGTTTAATATTTATGTTATTTGAATGAGTTTTAGAAAATTTAAAATGAATTTTTTGGATAATTGTTGAATTTGTTTTTTAGGTTTTATAATATTGCTTAATTAGATCTTAAGATTTACATCACTATAGGTGTGGAATATTTAATGTTTTAGAAAAATTTCCTTTTATCGCATTCACCCTCTTCTTACATTTTTATAAAGAAAAACTGTATTATAATTTTTTAGGTATGATTTGAGACGGCAAGCATCATATAATCTCTCATTAATTTATGAATCAGCCGGTAATCGAATAATGGCTAGACACATTCTTGAAGAATTTTGCACAATTTAGAAATTATTTTGTTTATATTTTTTGTTAATTTAAATAATAAATTTTTATTTTTTTTGTTTTTAGTAATAAATTTTTTAAATTTATCCTTACAGTATTTTTTGGATTGAGACTTGTTTTTATAAATGTTACTACCACACACAGAGTGTTTTAGAAATAATATTCAATCATTCTGCTAGGTTTTAAAGTTAAAAATATTTTTATTTTCCCCAACATTTTTATTTCACAATTTATCTTATTTTAATTAAATCGGTTGTCAATGTTCTGGCAAAAATACTTTTTATTTTCTCTACCTACAAAAATCCTCTTCCCCTTTTTATTTTTTTAATTTGCATTAACACAACAAAAATGTTTTTTGTAAAAATTCGTTTATTTATATTCTCAATGGTTTGGTCAAACTATTTTTTAACCGATTTGTCCGATCCTTTCATTTGATTAGAATGTTTTATTTAAAAACAATTTTTACACACAATTTTTTACCTACTTTTTATAAAGGGAAAAGGGGGGGGGGTAATTCTATTTTTATTTTTTTATTCTTTCATCTTTTTCAATTTTTTTTGTTTTTCCGACAAAATGGACAGAATTAAGCTTAAAAAAAGCCAGGCAGGCCTTTCACTGATTCAATCACTACAAAAATATATAGGGGAAAGAGAAGAGCGTGAATAAAGCATATAAAAATATGTGAGTAATTGTGTTAAATAAATTTATTTTTTCTCTTTTTTCTAAAAAAATCCCCTTCACTTTGGCAAAAGTATTTTTTATTGTAAAAAGGCGGGGCATTATAGCAATAATTGCAGCTGTGGTTTAGTGAACAGATAATAAATAAATTTATTTGAAAAGTTAAACAAAACTTTTGTTTTTTAATTTATATTTTGATTAATAATTAAAAATTAATTTTTAATTATTAAATTCTCAAGAAAATATTTTTTATTTGAATTGATTTAATTCAAGGCTCTTTTGTCAATTTTTAAGTTTGACATTTCTCGGATTTTTTTGAATTAACTAAGTTTCTATCTTTAAAATTAAAACATTTAATTATTATCAAATTAATTTTAACATTTTTATTTAATTTTTGTGTTTATTTTTATCTAAATTTTAATATTTTTCCTTTAATTTCTGTTCTTCTGTCGGCATTTTTCTTTTGTCTTTTTAATTTTTGGTTTCTTTCAACTTTCCCTTTAAGTACTCCCTACATACATAATATACTAATCTTTTTTTCACAGATGTGTTCATTTATTTACATAAATATGCCAAAAACTCTTTTTATTTTTATTTATTTCCTTCATTCCCTCATTTAAATATAATTTTATCAGTAAATATTTCCCAGAACATAAAATATTTTTTCTGATCAGAACAGAAGCAAAACACATAAAAAATAAATAAAAATAGCAACTGTTCCCGCAATTAAAAATAATTTTGCTTAATTAATAATTAAATATAACCTAGTATATTTAACCAAAATTGATATGTATAATCCTCAAAAAAATACAAAAAATAATTATTTAAGGGTCAATATGGGAGAACCAAAAATTAAATAAATATTTTTCTCTTTTTCTGTCCAATCTTTATTCATTGTTATAAATCCTGTCTCAAAACTTTTCTTGAAGTTTTTATATTTGTTTTGGGAATCCCTTGGGTATTAAAACTTTGCGTTTGAGTGGAAAGAAAGAATGAAAAATTTCTTTTACAATTAATTCTTAACTGTTTCTTAATTTTTAAGTAATTTATTAGATTTACTAAAAATATTTTTCTATAATTTTCCTTCTATCGCCCAAATTTTTTTTCTAAAAATTAAATGATTTATTTACAACTTATGTCCAAAATAATATTTATTATTTTTATCATCTTTTTAACTTCTGGCATTCAATCTGATTCCGTTGTTCCTTTAAATGATTTGTCAAATGAATATTTAAATGAAGCTAATTGTAATAAAAATAATGTAAGTCTAAAAAATTATTTTTTAAATTTTGATAAAAATTTCTTTTGAACTTTAATTATAAATAAAACAGATTATATGTATGTATGGTTGTTGTTTCTTAGAAATTCCTCGAATATCTGGAACCTAACCGAAAAATCATCGGTTCTTCGGTTCGGTTCAGAACAGACAACCTTAATTATATGTATTTATCAATTTTAAATTGCTTCTTCCCTACTTCTCTTTTTATCCCACAATGATTCTCTTAAATTAATCTTAGTGATAGAGGATTAAAAACAAAATATTAAAATTTAGAAAATCAGAAAAGACTTTTACAAAAACCCCAAAATTATTAATTTTAAAAATTGTTTAATTTAAGATCTTCAATTATTTTTGGACTTTAAGTGGAAATGGAAGAAATGCTAGTGTTTCACACATTTTTGGTATATTTAAATAATTAAAATTTAAAATATTTAAATTTAAAAAGGGACATTAAAAAGTTTAACAATAAATGAAGAATTACCAAAAGAATTGTGGAAAGAATTAAATAATTCTGAAATTATTTTATTAGAAACTAATTATAATGCAAAACAAGCAGCTTGGAAAGAATGTTTTAAAAAATTAAAAGAAAAAGAAATTCCGTTTGGAAAGAAAATTGAGGAAAAACTTCAAAATTGTAAAAATATTTTTGTTTAATTTTTTCTTCCAGTACTCTATTAATTATCCTGGGTAATTATTGTTTCGACCTCTATCTGGAGAGGGTAATTGATAGAGGCGTGGTAATTAATAGAGGTTATTTTAGGAAGGCTAATTATGACTAGTTTTAAGGGAGTAATTATTGTTTCTACCTTTCTCTGGAGGAGGTAACTAATAGAGATGGGGTAAATATTTGAGGGAGGGGGGGGGGTAATTAATGGAATACATACGGTAGTTAAAAGAATCGAAAAATTTTTAAAAATTAATTATTTTTAAAGATTACAATAACCATCAACGTTTTGGTCTTCTAAATTATTTTAATTGGAAAGACCTTCCTGCACAATGGTTATTTCAAGGATTAGTTGATTTAAGAGCTGAATTGGTAAAATAATAATTTAAATTTTATTTAAAAGTTTTTTAAAGGAAAAAAGAGCAACAAATAATGAATTTAAAAATAAAAAAATTACAAAAGAAATTGAAGAAATTGGGAATAAATATCAAAAAACAATTATTTATTTAACTAATTTAACTAATGATTTATGTGATTATTATCCTTCTTTGGCTGCTGATGGAAATGTGGTAAATAAATAAATTTTTTGAATTAATTTAAAATTATTTTAATGATTATTACAAGAATGAGACAAATAATATCTCTAATTTATTTTAAAGAGTACATCCCAAAGGGGTACCCCCAAGTACAGCCCCCCATAACTACGCAAAGCCATAACTTGCTTTAATATTCTCGGCCTTTGTCATTTTTTGTATCAATCCCTTTAGCTCGATGAGAGGAGCCGTTTAATGCAAAATTTGGTAAGATTCGGAAAAATATGGCTTTGCGCCTTTTGGGCTGTATCCTTCAAAATGTATTAAAAGAATTTCGTGAAATATTCTGTCAGAACCCCCCCCCCCATTTATTATATTTTTTATTTAAAATTTAATTATCATCAATATCTCAAATATAAGTAATCAAAAAATTCCACAAAATTTCTATCTCAATATTTTAGATGGAATTTGTTCTGGATAAATTATTAAAAGAAATTGAGGAAATAACAAATAAAAAAATAATTGGAGGTTCTTGGCAAAGGGCAATTAAAAAATATAAATGTGGAGAATTTGAAAGAACGGATGATTTAATTGGAGAAGAAAATATTTTGAATGAATTTTTTGATCAAATTGATTTGGATAATTTTAGAAGGGTTTGAATGATTAAATAAATAAATATTATTTTATAATTATAGACAATTAATTTATTAAACAAAGATCTTGCCAAACATCGTCAACGAATTGCTACAAAAATTGTTAAATATTTAGAGGAAAATCCGGGAAAGAAATTATTTGTTGTTGTTAGTGCTGGTAAATTATAAATAATAAAATAATTAAATATGTATTTGGTGGATATAAATTATTTTATTAATTTTTTCCCATTAAATTGTTTCTAGATTTTAATTTTTATTTTAATAATATTTTTATTAATATTTAACAAAAATTTAGAAAATTTATTTAAATTTTCTTTTTTCACAGGCCATTTAGTTGGAGATGACAGTTTAATTAAAATTTTGGCTGAACAAGGATTTAATTTAAAGCAATATTCTCCTTCAGAAAATCCTTCAGAAATTCTTCAAAATTCCCCAGAATTTACTTCAAAAGAAGAAGAGAATAATGAATTTCTTTTAAAACCAACAACAAATAAAATTCCAAATATAGTCTTTGCCGCTGCTTTACAAGGAAATCCTCCTTCTTTTTATGAAAATAGAAGTATTAGAGAAGAAAAAAATAGAGAAAATGAAGAGAATAAAAATTTAGAGGAAGATAAAATAATTGAATTAAATAATGGAGAGGATGGGGATTTGTTGTTTGTAACTACTACAAAGATAATGCCATTAATTAAAAATAATATGTCAGAAGAATTTAATAAAAATTTTACTTTTATTTATTCTAATCGTCACAGCAAAGCATCGTAAATTAATTAATTTAATTTCTAAGTTTCTCAAAATTAATAGAATTAAATTTTTTTTTTAATTTAACGTTAAATTGGTTGCTGTATTTAACAGCGATGGGTCGGGTTAACCGATACCCGAAACCCGGCCTTTTTTCGACCCAAAACCCGATCCGAAGAATATTTTGAAAACCCGAAATCCGACCCGCCTTTTTTCAACGACCCATCCCTGGTATCTAATATAAAATACAACAAAAATAGGGACTTATTCTCCCTTAAAATATTTCAAAATACTCTCCCTCCCTTTATAATTAAATTTACTAAAATTATTTTTTAAGTTATTTTTGGATTTATTTTACTTCAATTCTGTCAATAATTTTAATAATTCTTATTCTTTGTTGGTATATTTACAATAAACATTCTGGTTATCTTAAACCGCCACATCTTCCGTTTATTAATGACAAAACTAATTGTTGTCAACAACAAAGTAGTAATATTTCTGTTGCTAAAGGAGGATTGCCTGAACTTAAAAATAATGTAAATGTAAATTAATTTTTGAAAAATATGGTTTCACAAAATCCATAACAAATCCAATCCTTTCCTGCTCTAAGTTAATTGTGTTTTTATATCTATACCCTTATCAATTTTTCTTTTCAATCCTTGATCGGAACGAAATTTTAAGTAAATACTTAAGTCTTTTAAACAAATTCACAAGCTTCAAAACTTTTGGAAGAATGTAAGAAACGAGTCATTTCCTCTTTATTGTAATATAGAATTAATTAATTTCTATTCTAGTCCCAACAGCAACAAATATGGTCTACTACTCCTAATCCAAAACCAACAATATCTTCTCCCCAATATTCACAACAACAACAAAACATATTTCCTTTAAATACATCACCACCAAAATCAGCAACATCCTTTTCTGAAGCATCAAACGCAACTGGAGAAACTTCTTTTAATATTTGTGAAAATACAAATAATGAGGGGGGAGGAAATATTAAAAATGAAGAGGAGGAAATTAAAAATAATACTTCTCGGGAAAATAAAAATGAGAATTGTTCTCCTTTGGTAAATTTTATAATCAAAAATATAAGTCGAATCTCTATATAACGTCATCCCTCGAGTCAAATTTTCTTACCGTTAGAAGGGAGGTTACTTTGGAAGGGACTGAAAATTCAAATAAAATCTGTAAAATATCATTAATTATTTTATTTTCTTTAGAATCAAAATACAACAGCAACACCTTTAGTTGATGGACAATATCGTTCTACTAGCTCTCTTGCTTTGTCTCATACTCCGAAAACTCAGCTTAATCAATCACGGATGGAAATTAATGATAAAAATCAGGTAAATAGTTAATTGTTTTTATTTTCTCTTATTCAAAAAGATTTTTTTTAATTTTTGTTCTTTTATCCCCTTTATTTAAGAGACTAATTAATTAAAGTTAATTAATCTTCAGAAAATTCCTCAAGAACCATTAAAATCCCCTCCTTTTCCCCCTCCTCCCCCTTCACAACAACATTCAACACTCCCAACAATTCCAGAATCAAAAAGATTAGCCCCTCCACCTCCAACCGATTCAGTTATTAAACATAAAAAGTTGGCTTCTTTGGACGAAAATGATGAGAAAATTGTTGAGAATTTGGTAAATTCTGATAATTTATTTATTTTTTAAATAAAAATTTAAAAAGGATTTCAATTCTCCAACAAATTATTTTAATCATTCAAAAATAATTGAAGAATTATTGCCCTCAGAAAATCAACAGCAAATTTATAATAATTTAAATAAAAACGAATATAATGGAAGTAATTTCAATTATCCACCTTTAATTAATAATAAAGAAATACAGGTTATTCTGTTCGGGGGGTTTACAAAAATTAATTTCAAAAAAAATTTTTTTAAGCAGTCAGAAATTTATTTACCTGAAGAGGATAATCAAAATAACCAGCAATCTTCTTCTTCAAATTCTTTCCCTTTCACAGAAGTAATTAATAATTTAAATGAAGAAGTTTTGAAAAATGATGAGAAATAAGAAGAAAAAAATAATTTTATCTTTTAAAATTCCTTTCAAATAATTTATTTACTTCTCTAACTTTCTAAAATTATCCAAAATATTTTTAAAATTCCATTATTTTCTTTACTATAATTTATATAAATATTTTTACCAAACCTCATAATATCACAAATTTTATTTTAAAATTATTTTTATTACCACACATAAATTTTTTTAATTTATTTTTATCTCAATTAAATTTATTTATAACACAAATTTCAAATTATTTATCCAATTTGAAGAAATTTTAAATTGAAAATAAGCTTCTCCCTTAGTTATAAATTTTGTAGTTTTTAAATAAAAATTTAAGTAATTTTGTGCTAAATAGCCCTCCCTTAAATAATTACCATTTAAATTAATTACCCCATCCAGCGATGGATTGAAATAATAATCCCCCCCCCCCCCCCATCGAAACACGTTCAAATTCCAAACCTCGTTTAATTACTCGCTCTCGATTAATTACTCCATCCAGCAGAAACCCAGGGTTGTTAAGAAAAGTTTTATAGTATTTACGAGTTTGAGCAAAAAATAGATTTAATAAATATTAATTCGAGCAAAATCCAGATTTCTAAAAAATAAGTGAATAATTAAAAAAAGCTTTGAGAAACTATTTAGATTTTTTAAATTCCAACATAATATTTTAATTCAAAAGAAATCTTGATTAAAAAAATTTTCTTTTAAACTAGAAAGAAAAATTCTTCTTTCAATTAAAAATTAACATTTTTAGTAATTTCCTTCTAATTTTTCTCTGTTTATAAATTAAATTTTATTTATATTTATTTAATTATTTAATTAATTTAAAAAATTTAAATAAATTTTCTTTTCCATTTAATCGATAAGGTCAATATCGCCTTTAAAATTTAAAATGTCTAATCAAAATCCACGATTAATTTTTTATCTTTCCCTCCACTTACCTTCCCTTTCTTTTATTTTTTTATTTTAATTTTCCCTTGTCATTCCTCTTTAATTAATTAAGAAGGAAATAAAATTTTACTCGAAGTAAAATTTTACCAAAAACATAAATTAAAAACAGTGTTATACATATATTAAAACCTTGTTTATTAATTCCTTAAAATAAAAACAAAGGGCAAAATATTTTTTTCTAAAAAATTTCAATATTTTTATTTATTTATATTTAATATTTTCTTATAGAAAATGAAAAATCCACAATTTTTATATTTAATTTTGTTAATATTTTCAATTAAAATATCTTTAAAATATTCTTTTCATTCGACGGAGAAGGATAGTATAATTGTTAAGGAACAAAAAATCGAAAATATTAAATACATAGAAGAGGGTATATTTTAGTAAATAAATAATATAAATACACACAAAAACCTAGAAATTGGAGAAATATTAAAGCTGCTTAAAAATAAATAAGGGCGAAATTTTCTTAGAAAAAAGTTTCTAGATTTTCAGTGGCTGAGAGAATTCTTTTTAAGGGAAACATTACTATGGAAAAAGTCGGGAGGATTCGGATTTCTTGTAACCTTTTACATCCCCGCTACATTCTATCACAAAAACTACATAAATTCTAATGTACATACCTATTTAATTTTTTATTTAAGATTCTAAAATTACTAAAGAGGAGTACATGGAAATAATAGCATTACTTGATAAAAAAGACTCGTTTGTTTTTAAACGAATAATTAGAGAATCAAAAAAATTAAATTTGGAAAAAATTTTAGATTATTTGATGGAAATAAAGAATGGAAAGAATAGTTATCTTTTAAAATATTACCGAAATTTAGATGATTTTTTAAAATATAAAAATAAGTTAGAGTCGAGTAACTCGAACTCGCTCGACTTCGAGTTACTCGACTCGAGTCGAGTAACTCGAACTCGCTCGACTTCGAGTTACTCGACTCGAGTCGAGTAACTCGAACTCGCTCGACTTAGACTTAATCTAAATAAATGAAAAAAATTATTTAATAATGTTTGTGTATAAATATATTAAATATTTAACAATATTCTGAATCGGCCAATCCTAACTTACTGAATTCCCTCCTTTACCTGAATTTTCTGGCTAGCCAGATACAAAATAAATTTAAATTATTAAACTTTAGGAAAAGAAAAATACATTTAAATCGGTTGCTACGAAAGTTATTGAACAACAAAAAGAGTCAAAAGAGTTATGTAGAAGAATTAAAAGAATTAGAAAAAGCTAAGAATATTGGAATTGTTGTAATTTTATTAAAAATATAATTTTGTGAAAAAATGGAGAAAAAATATAAAAATAAAGAGGAAAAAGTTTTAAAAAAATTTTGTGAAGAAACTTCGATTACAAATAAAGTTATAGACATAATTAAAGCTTTAGATGAACAAAGAATTGAAGAAGAAAAAGAAGAAAATGAGAAAAATGATAAGATAAAGAAATGGAAAGAAATTATTAATATGAATATTAAAAAGTCAAATTAAATTTATTTTTTTACAAATTCCCTTTAAGTTTTGACATTTTATTTTTGATAATAATTTATCAAAAAGAGAAGGAAATTGTTTTTTCATGTACACACATATGTAAATATAAAGATATCAGGGATTGAATACTCTTCCGATTCGAAAAAGTTTTTTTGAATTCCTGGCGATTCTTGGGGTTGGATATAGCTATATTATTATTGGCGCAATCCTTGATAGAAAAAAATTGTAAATATGTACCTCAAATGTATACACATTTTTAATTCTTTCAAGACCTTTTAATCGGTAAATGTCCGGTTGGTGTCCTACATGTCCGCAAAGAGAATGCGCATTTTTCCTTCCTTTTCTTGCATTTTTTCTGCAAGGAGTGGCGCCCATTTTTCCTTTGTGTATGGTAGCCTTCTGGCATGTCGAAGGAAAGGGGGAAAATAATAATTAATTACTTACTAATAGAGTACTTAACTTAATACTAATAAAGTTATTATAACTAATAATGTTAGGTTGATTTACAAACAGAATTAATTCACTTTATGTTTAGATCAGTTAGGATATCAACAACAAACAGTAAATCATCAACAATTCTTTATGAATCCAGTCAACAGTGCAAATACACAGCAGATTGAAGCATTCTGGAACAGGTTAAGATTTCGAATGGATTAAGATTCCCCCAGATATTTTAGAAATCTATTTGAGAATGTTGTCCCAAATTTTTCATCTCTGATCATTTATAAAATAAAATATTTATTTGTACTCTATTAGTAATTAATATTAATTTTCCCCTTTCCTTCGACATGCCATAAGGCTACCGTGCACAAAGGAAAAATGGGCGCCACTCCTTGCAGAAAAAAATGCAAGAAAAGGAAGGAAAAATGCGCATTCTCTTTGCGGACATGTAGGACACCAACCGGACATTTACCCTTTTAATCTTCTTCGATTTCCATTGCATAAAATTTAAAAAACATTGCATAAATATTTGATCTGGATTTCTATTATAAATACACCAAAACAATTAAAACAATTGCAAGGACTGGGTGTTTGTGTATAAATATACATATTAGGTAAATAATAATTTATCAAAAAATAATGAGAACAATGAGTTAAAAATTTTTTGATTAAAATATAAATTATAAATAAATTTTTTAGATTACTCAATTAAACTTCAATTTATTTTGAAATATTTCTTGCCTTCTTTACATTCTTCCAAAATATTCTTTTAATTTATTTTTGCATAAGCAATCTAATAAATAAATAATTTATTTTGTTAATCAACAATTTCTCTAGAAAATCTTCTTTTATTTTCTTCATTTTCATAATTTTCTATATTTTCTTCATCCCTTAAATATTGTTTTTCATTTGTTGGAAGTACTAAACTAAAAGAATCTTGAGAAGTTGAAGGCCTTGGAAATATAGCTCTGGCAACTACTCCAGCTGGAGGGCCATTAATCCAATTTAAACGTTTAATTAAATGTATAGGAGCTATTCCATATTGTTGTTGGGAAGCTGAAGAATCTGAAGTGAATAAATGAAGAAATTTTTTAGTAATTAATATAAATCCTGTGGAATTCTGTACAATTCCATAATGAGCTTATATTTAACCAATATCCACCTATAAAAAGATACTGACATTTCTTACAAATATTCTTACTATTGTTTTGAAAGCCCCCCCATCCCAGTCTTTAGTAAAATTTATATTTATTTTCAATTCTAAAATTATTTTGTATATGTATATATGTTTTGTGTGCTTTGTGTATCCTCTCAATATTTTTTTAAATTATTTACTTAAAAATATTTTATTTTACCCATTTTTTGTCTTTCCCCATATTTTCCAATATTTTTATATCCATTTCTTGAAGTCATTTGTCTTTGACTAGAATCAACAAAAGCACATAAAGCCCCATTTTTCATTTCTCTTAAAGTACAATTAAATGTTCTAACTAAAGCTTTTTGGTGATTATTTGGAGTTATTGAGCTTGGTGTTGTTGGAGTTGTTGTTAATGTTGTTTTATTATTTTTATTTTCTGAAGGTGAAGAGAATTGATGCCAACTGAAAAAGATAAAGATAGGAAATTATTTTATAAAATTTATTTATCAATTTGAGAGTATCTGGGATATCAAGAATTAATAAAAAGTCGGATAGGATTTCGGATCGAAAAACTGTCAGCGTTTCAGATTTCGGTATCAGATAGCCCATGAGTAAACATATATGTAGGTCTCTGTAATGCCTAAACAACTTTTTTTTGTTTTTTCTAGCTTAACCAGGGTTCTCTCAATTAAGAACATAACTCTTCATACAGTAATGTTCATTTTTTGGATATTGGTAAACAAAAAAGTCAACATAAAAAAGGCCTTATCATGTACTAATTTAAGAATAAATCGACTGAAACTCAATTAATTAAAAAGGGGTTATTTAAACAATATTGGGATTAAACAAAAATTTAAAAATAAAAACAAACATTTTTCGCTTTTTCTGTCCAATTGTATTATTTTCTTTATTATTTTTTAATAAAGAATTATTTATACTTCCATTATTAATTAATAATCTTTCATCTATTTGTATTGAACGTGTTCTATTTCCACTTAAAGCAAGTACCAATTTCCATCTAACAATTTTCCATTGTTCAGCATTTAAACATCCATTAATTTGTGCATATTGATAACCAATTTGTCTACAAAAATCCCTCCATTCAATAATATCGTTCTCTTCAGAATTTGGACGAGCAAGGGGAATAAGTACTGATTCTAAATTAATTAATATTTTTTATTAAATAGTTATATATGTACTCCCCTTTCCTCGCTTGCTAATTAAGGTTAAAAAAGAGGAGGTAAAAAGGTCTTTTAGCACTTTACTGGTTATTCACCTTCTACAATGTCATTAACTAACAGGGACTTTAAATCATGTCAGCCCTCCCTTTTTGACAATTTTATAAGAAAATTAATTACCAATAATATTTCCAAGTAAATTAGTATGTTGAAGTAATTCTGTATTATTTAGGAATAATTGAGGAGTAATTGGTCGATTTTGAAGTTTATCGATACCTAAAGCATTTCCAATTGAAGAACAAGTATTGCAAAGCTATTAATATTAAAATTTTATTTGCCTAAATATTTGCTGATAGAAATAAAGAAATTATTTTTTTCTAATCTTTCCAATTAATCATTTAATCATTAATTTTCTTTTCTTACCGAAGAAAGTATATCGGCACATATTTCATTTTTTAATTCTCTAAATTTATTCAATGCTTGTTCAGCTGAAATAGAATCTATTGGTGCTGATCCTCTTAACCAATCAGCTCTAGAAGAAGCCGAAAGTGTTAAACTTGTGGCAAAACGTTTTACTTTTTTCTTTAAAAAAAATAATTTTTATTTTTAATTTTCAATTTTCCCTCACTTCTTTACATTCTGGCCATTTATAAAATATTAACCAATTTGTAGCTGAATGTATAGCCAATAACATATTCGAAAAATCAGTTAAATATAAACTACTTATATACTTAAATTTTTAAAATTTTTAAGGTAAATTAAAAGTTAATTAACTTGTTCCATTTCTAATTCTGTTTGTTGACTACTTGTTTTACCTCCATAACCCATTACTTCCATTAATATTGTATTAAATAAATATAGAGCTAAAAATAATTAAATTTTATTTTCACTTTCATTTTTGTAAAAAATAATATTTTAGTTTTCCAAAAATATTAATAAAATTTGGAGGGAAAACGAAAAGAAGGAAGACAAAGGACAAAAACAATATACATAATATAATGTCCAGAATTTTAAATTTTGGATTACTTAGAACTAAATTTAAATAAAAGATGCTCAAGGCAAAAAGATAATTTTCAAACTTAAGTTCCAAAAATTTAAAACTTACTATTACAAATAATGAATTTAATTGACAAAAACTGAAAATAAATAAATTATTATTTAATTTTAAATTTAAATTATTTAATTTACCGTTAACATTAAATGAACATTTCTCCCCAAAGCTCTTTGTCTTTGCGGAATTATTTGTTGATGGCCAACAGTTCTTTGGGCACTAGCTATTTGTAATGTTCTAACAGTTAATATAGCTATAATAACTATTGGTGTTGGCGCTCGAAATATTAAATCCGGAATTAAATGAGATAATATGGCATAATACTGATTGTTTACCTTTAAATTAAGGTGAAAATAATTTTTGGAAATTTTTATTTATTTATAAAAAAGGAGGGAGGGTTAATAGAGGGTTAATTTTAAATCTTAATTAGTTTAATTTCTAAAAATTTTTCCCCTACCAACTCTCGTTGTACAATCATTGTTCTAACTTCAAATCCATTAGAACGAAATTCATAACTAAAAATTAAAAAATATTTTTTATTTACAAAAATCTTCCTTTCCAACCAGTCAATTAAAGCCCTTTCAAAAGGAACAGCCAAAAAATTCAAAGCAAAAGCCCCAAAAACGATACAAGAAAATATTGAACGTAAAGAGAATTGCCCTTTTCGTGTACGTTGTTCTAATGGACGGGAAACAGCTTTGTGTCTTTCGATTGTAATTGCTAATACTTGCCAAATCTTTAAATTAAATTTAGATTAAAATAATTTAATTTAAAATCCTCATACAGTTCCGGTAACACAAAAACTGGCAAATGGTTGGAATAAATAAAGTAAATAAGCAGTTACTCCAACAAAAGGTAAAATACCTAGGCACATACAAATAATACCTTTAAAAATATTTCCTTAAAATAATTTTTAAAAAACCAACCATAAGAGCAAAGACAACAACATAAAAGGGCAATATCCCAAATACATAAAGCTGTTAAATGTTTGGCTAGACGACGAGAAAAGTGATTGGATTTATTATGTAACTAATAAAAAATAAATTTAATTAAATGAAAAAAAAAATTTGGAGGAGGAAAAAAAGGAAGAGGAGGAGGGAAGTACTCTAAAATAATAAAATATTATCCTTAAATTTATTTTTTTGACTAGGCTAGAAAACTCCAATTTGCAAAAATCTAGATACCGTATTTACTCGATTAATTCCCCCGAGGAATTATTTTTTCAACCCATCCGTGGCATGGGGAATTAATAGGGGGTGGGGAATTATTCGAGGGTGGGGAATTAATCGAGTAAATACGGTAGTGGGGATGGATAATAAAATATACATAGACTTTCTGAGTTTCGACCCAATTTCATAATCTTCTCACTAAAAAACTACTCGAAACTCCTCCATATTCATCCTTACAAATTATTAAAAGATACTAAAGCGAGCGTCTTCCCGGGGATTTGTTAAATGTTTTTCTCTCTAAATTTTCGATTATCGCACTTATTTATAGATCGAAAAAGTTTTTAATTAATTTAAATATTTACTTGATAAACGAATAAAGCATTTCCAATAAGCCCAAAACTAACTAACAAACAAGTAATTAATCCATTGACTACAAATGAGAATCTTTCATATCTAAAAAATATATTTAATATTTCTTTATTAAACACATATATTTAAGGGTATATGTACTTAATTATTTTTTGTTTTAGGTGTGAGTAATTAAAATACTTACGCCTCCAATTCTGCAAGCATTTTCTTAGCCTGAGGGTCATCATCCCCAAGACTTCGATAAAATAAAAGTAAATCAAAACACCAAGCTATAAATTAATTTATTTAATTATTTCCGTCTAATCACCAAAAAAACCTTCAACTGGAGGTTCTTCCATAAAAACAGAATTTGTTGTTAAATTATTTAAATTATTTTCATTACTTATATTTACAGAAGGGTTGTTGTTAGAAGTAAATAATTTTAAAGGGGTAATTGTTGTTGTTGTTGTTGAAGTACCAATAATAGTAAAAGGACTTTCGTCCATTTTTAGGAAAAAATAAGGGGAATATTTAAATCTAGTAAATTATTTAAAAATAAAAATTAGGAAAACTTCAAATAATTATTTTGCTTAATTTTAATTTTTTTTCAAAAATTATTTTTAAAAGCATTTAAATAAATATTTTTAAATCAAATTTTTATTTTTTTTGCAAAAAAAATATTTTTAAATAAGAATAATAAAATTGTATTTAATTTTAAAAATAATTTAAATTTATTTATTTGATGCCTCAGCTTTTCTCTAATTAAATATATTTTTTTATTCTATTTATTTTCCATCTCTTTAAATTCCCACAATCTTTGTTCATTTAAAAATAAATAAATTTTTTAAAACAAATAAAATAAATAATTTAAAAATTTTTAAGGAAATTATTGAGGAATTTTAATAAATAAAAATTTTCTTAGAAAATGGAAGGGAAGTAATTCAAAATTAAATTGAAAAAGTAAAATAATAATAAATAAATATTTATTTTATTTTATCAGAGTTAGAATATCAAAATTTTGGTTAAAAATAGCTTTGTTGTTTATTGTTATAAATTCGAATAAAATTAAAATTAAAATATTTTTAAATTAATTATTTAATTTATTTTAAAATTAAATATCAATCAAAAAAAATAATTAAATGTTTTTGGCTTTTTAATATAAAAAATATTTGTTAAAAATACCTAATTCTAATTAGCATACTAATTGTTTTATATATTTTGCAGAAAAGAAAAAAAAATTCTACAAAATTAATGAAAAGAAAAAAAAATTTTTTTAACAGAACTAAAAATATATTTTATAGTAAAATAGCAGATAAAAAAGATTCTTTTTAAAAAAATATTTTTTAGTCTTCTAAAATAGAAATAAAATAAAAAATTATTTAAAATAAATGTATGAGACAATTAAAGAATTTTATAAAAAAAAACTAAAAAGTTTTAAAATTTAAAAAAATTATTATTTTTTAATTTATTTAAATAAAATATTTAAAATAAAAGAATTTAAGAAAAAAAAGAGAAATATTTCTAAATTAAATAAAATAAAGGAATTTTTAAATAAAAAAAGACATTTAAAAAACAATTATTAATTGTGGGTGGAATTTTTGTTGGAATTTAACAAAAAAATAATTGTTGATTTTTAAAATTTGGAAAGAAAAATAATTGTAAATTAAATTTAAAAAAATATATTTTTAGAGTTTAAAGAATATTTATTTTTTGATTATTGAGCTTTTAATTAATTTTTATAATTAAATGTTTTCACACAAGAGTTTTGGGTAAAAAATAAAAATAATTAATTAATTAATTGTCCTTTTAAAAATTATTTTGAGGGTTTTTAGGGGAAATTTTGTTTTTTAAAAAATAAGATGAGAAAAATAATTTTTTTGGAAAAAAGAAGAGAGGAGAGGAGGGGAGATTAGCTAAAAATAAATAAAAAGGAGAAGAAAAGGAAGGTGGGAAAAACATTTTTTTGGAGGAACGTCGATGAAATTTTTAGGGAGAATTTCCGGTAGTTTTCAACAAAAAAGAATAAAAAGAGGGGACCTTCTGCCAAGTTTTGAAAGCTTTAGGGGAAGAAAAAAAGAAGAGAGAAAAGGGCAAATTTGTGACAAAATTTTAGGTAATTATTTTTTGTTTTGTCAATAATTTACTAGCTTTTTTTTGTTTTATTTCGTCACTAGTCTAGTTAAAATAAAAAGTTCTTTAAAAGAAAATTTAAATTAACAAGAAAATTATTTTTATTTAAAAAAAAGAAAAGAAGCTAAAATAAAAATAAAGAAAGAATTAGGTTGATATTTTTTAAAAAATCAGAAAAAAATGTTTAAAATGACATTAAAAAAATTTTTTGGAATTTTTTATTAAAATATATTTAAATGTTTCTTTCTATAAATTAAAGAAATAGAAAGAGAGAGAAAATTATAAAAAAATATTAATTTTAAAATAAATATTAATTTTGGATTGGAGAAAAAGTTTTTTTTAATTTGGAAGAGAAAAAGAAAAAAAATTCTTTTTGGAAAAACCAATTTTTGGGTATAAATCACGCGGATAAAATTTTTGTTTGGTTATTGAGTTTTTCTTTCATTATTCAATCTTTTATCTTTTTTTGAAAAAAGTAAAATGAATGAGTGAAGTATTTAGAAAAAGAAGAAAAGAATAATTAAATTAGCATAAAAAGGTAAGGGTAGGAGGGATGTTTGGGCGCTTAAATAAGTTGGGAGTAAATTTATTTATTGACAGTTGATAAGCAAATAAAAGTAAAAGTAAAATATTTACTGCATATTTTTAATAGTTTTAGCTAATTTTTCTATAAATTTCAAAAATTATTATTTAAAAAATACAAAAGTCCCCAGCATTTTCAGAACAGGAGCGAGCGCGAGACAACCAAAAAAACAACGAAACACGCATACGCAAAAAACGCAGAAATGCAAAAAAATTTTTTTATTAATTGCTCACTCCATTGAGATTCAATAAATTATAATGCAAAAACATATTTTTCAAAAATCACTTACTTAAATCATTTATCAATGGGGGTAGTACGAGATAGAGGACGGACTGGGAGTGTCGTACGAGCATCGAGATTTCAAAACATTCTCGTTCTCGATAACCGAGCTTTTCGATCGAGATCCCGTCTCGGTACGGTCTCTAATACGAGATACGAATCTGAGCAAAATTAGCTCATATGTACTTTCTCATATTTAGAGTATTAATGGAAAATAGTTTTAACATCTAAAATTCACAAAATTTTCATATCAATTACCTAAACTAAAAACATTTTTTTAATTTTCAGAAAATTTTTCAGAAAATGTTTGCGCCCAAACATTCAATTTTCTTTTAGCAATATGAAGAGTCTTTCTTCGTTTTTTAATAAAACAAAAATTTTAGCAGCTGCTAAATGATTTATTTAAATTTTTATCCCAAAAGAATCCTCACTCTCCCTCTCTCAAAAAAATCTAAATTAAATAAATAAATATACATATTTAATAATTTTAAGACACGTTTTCTGGCTGGCATAAAGAATAATTTATTTTAAGTTTTTGTAGACAGATTAAAAATTAAATATTCGAGGAAATAAATTAATTTAAAGAAAAGTTTTTAAAAAAAAAAAGTTTTTAAAAAAATCTTTTTTAATAAAATTTTTTATTTAAAAATATTTAAAAATTTTAACGAAAATTTGTTGTTTTTAATTAATTTTTTAAATAAATATTTAAATAAAAATAAATTGCTTAAGGCTATAAATTGAATAAATATTTAAATATGCATGTACATAGATACATATGTATAATAATTAATTTGAAAAATAATTTTTTTTTAATTTTATTCTCAAAATTTTAACAATAAAAATACATATATTTTTTGAATATTTTTGTAACAAAGTTGAAAATAAATTTTTGTTTTGAAAAAAATATTTATAAAAATATTTTTAAATAATTTATTTTTTTAAATTAATTATTGCGTGTTTAAAATTGTAAAAAAAAGTTTATTTTATCTCTAAGTAAATTTAAAAAAAATTTTTTTAACAAATTTCTGTTGCCTTTAATAATTTTTAAATTAAATAATATTCTTGCAAAAATTTATTTTAAAAAAGAGGCTTTAAAAATTAAACCTAAAAAATATTTTAAATGTTTGAGAGAAGAAAAAAAATTAAAAATAAATTTATTGAAAAAATTATATTTGATTTCAAAAAAAATATTTTAAATTTAAAATAAAAAATTATTTTAAAATTAAAATTAATTAAATAAAATATTTTTAAATATTTTATTTAATTTTAAAAAAATATTATTTTATATCCAATTTTTAATTTTAAAAATTATTGTCCATTATTTAAAGTTAATTTTATTTAATTTTTTATATTTTTTATAATTAAAATAAAATATATTTAATTAAAAAATTTATTAATAGCTAAAATGCCCTCCTCTATTATTTCTTTTTTCCTTTTTAAAAAAATTAAAACAAATGAGTGATGTGAGAAAATTAGAAATTTAAGTAGTTAAAAAAGTAAAGGGGAGAATAAATGGAGAGGGCAATAAAAAACCAAAAAAAAGTCATTTTGCACTTTTGCCTATTTCGCGTGTGTTTTCCGACACTTTAATGTTTTTATTTTATAATATTTCCGGCAAAGGAACATTTAAAAAAATACAGTAAAATATATATGTAGAAGGAATTAATTAAAGAATATAATTTTTTTTATAAAATAAAAACACAAAATAATAAATTTTAAAAAAAGATTAAAGCGAATAAATAATTTAGAAAGTCCCCGTACTTCACGATTCTCGGGTAATTTATCCTTTTTAATTGTTTATGGAATAGGGACAAAGGCAGGTAAGTATTTATAAAAAATATTTAGTCAAAGAATTTAAAAAAAATTAAATAATTAAAAAGTAAATGTTTTTTTTTGAGTTTAAAGATCGAAGAAAATATTAAAAGCTTTTAAAGTAGTTAATTATTTAAAAGAATTAGTATAAATAATTTATTGAGAATATGTAAATTTGTTTTGATAAAGAATTAAAGGATATAAAACAAAATATATTTAACCAGGGTTATTTAAATTAAATAAATATTATGAAAAATATAAAAAAATATTAACATTAAAGTTTATATTATTTTTTTTAATTGTATTTATTAATTTATGAGAAAATTGCCAAAAATATATATTTATTTTCTTTAAAAATAAATTTGTGTTTTAATGGACGGAAATGTTTTTATGAAAAATAATTTTATATATTTAATTATTCTTCCTTCCTATATAGGGTAAAAAATCTCTAAAGCCCTTTACTTTAATAAAATATTTAACTCTTTATTTCCACAATAAAAATATTTATTTATTTCCAAAATTCAAAAGCGACTGAAAAATAATCAAAATTTGATGGTTTAAAAAGAGTAAAATTTGCGTGGGAAATTAATCATGAAAAATATATTTTTATTTATTTTATTCTCCGCCCAAAAAATTCCTTTCCTCTGTTGGAAACACTCCCGGCCACCAATTAGTGTCGTCTCGGAGCGTCCAATGCCAAAAGAATGAATTGTGCCATTTGTAGTAAAAATGCTGAGATCGTGGGGATATGTGTCCACTGCTGGCTCATTCTTGTCAATTGTGATGCGACGCTGCGCATTGCTGTTTGTGTGTCTTGAGTGTATGTGTTGGTGGTTGTGCTTGTTGTACGCTGCATTAATGTGTTGCTGCTGCAAGGTTGTTTTACCGGACAATATTTGGCGAAGTGGTCTGAAGCGTGGCAAATGAAGCAACCCTGATTTGAATTTTGTCTGGGTTGCCTTCGCACACGAATCGGACCACCCACATTTTGTCGTTGAATATTAGCTGGTGGATGTTGTTGTGTTGCCATTGTTGTCTGAGGCACAAATTGTATTGGTCTTGTTGTTGTTGTTGCTGATGTTGTTGGTAAATGTTGGTTACGTGTTGCCCAATTATCCATCAATTGGTCGAAAATTGAGTATATTTGTGATGTGTTTGTTGCATTCTCCTGTGCCTCCCCATGAGGCACAGGAGAATTGTGTGTACCCAAAAAGGCATCACACAACTCCTCAAATGCTTCTGGGTCCTCCGTATCCAGATTGGAGTCCCCTAAGGGTGTTGTTGGGGTGTTGCTGTTTGGTGCTGCCATAGCGGGAGTCCATGTCCCAACTACCAAGCATAAAAATAGAATTCCCAACAACGGACCACGAAACAATTTTGCCTTAATCTTCACTTCTACAGTGGAAACTTCAGATCCGCTGCTTGAACAATGAAGGTCCGAATTGGCTTCCATAGTTACAGTTAATTTTTCCTGAATAAAATCCATTTTTATATTTTTTAAGCTTCCATTACTAACTTCAACTTCCATAGTGGCACGAGCAGATGTTTGACTACCATAATTATTCTGAATATTATTATTATTTCCAATATTTATATTTAATCTATCCATATCCGGGATTTCCTCTTCAATATATTCTTCTATTTCTAATCCTTCCAAAGGATAAAATTCAAGTACACCTCTCAGAGGATTTTCTAACTCTATCCCTGGACCCATGTCAATTGTTTTAGAAACTTCCTCATCATAAAAGAAATTTTGAGTATTCATCCGATTTCTTTTAACTAATTCACTCCACCATCGTGGAGGGATCTGTTCTGGATATACAGCCAAATTTTTATTGTCATCTACTAAGACCCATTCTGCTAATCCAGTTATAACTCCCCTTGGGCAAGAAAATTCGTTTGTAGAACAATAAATATTTCCATTATTATTTTCTACCTTTCTTGCCTCATTAGCAACTTTAGACCGATCCAATCGGCTGAAATATAGTCTTCCATAGACATCTACTAAATCACAATTTAAAATATTAGCAGCGAATTGAGTAAAGGGAATTGGGGCCATGAATATTTTTAAATTTAAATGATTTTTTGAAAGTGAATAAAATTTAAAATTTTTAAAGCTTTTTATACAAAAATAATGCCCCCTTGACATCTCAACAAAATTTTCAAAATTTGGAGGTGTCTCTCCAAAACCTCCCGCCCCCAAATTTGTTATCAACAATAAACAGCTGGTTATGATTAATCTATACATTTTTAACATCGGGTTGACTTTTAAAAAAATTTTTAATATGAAATAAATGATAATGATGACTAAAATTCCAATTGAAATTATTTTTATATTCATCATTTCCCAAAATAATCCTTGTATGTCCAAAAGTTTAAAATTCGTCCATGAATTGTCAAAAATACCTCCCCACGCACTTTCCATTGCGTATAAACTTGGGGTTCCATCTTTAACTATAATTTTAGCTTTTTCTGGGAGAATATATTCGAGAGTTCCTTGTATTGTAAAGTTTGTTTTACCTCCAGGGCAAAAAATTTCACAAAACTCTCTCACTTCTGTTCTATCAAAGGATAGAACTGAAATTTGTTCAGTTCCATTCATTGAACATTTACTTGTAAAAATATTGCCATTTTTGCATTTAATCTCTGATAGTGGATTTCCATAATCCGAAAAGCATTTATATTTAAATATTGCTCCAAAACAATTGTAGCAACCCGATAATATGATTGGTTCAATTTTACAAATAGAAATATCTATATTTGAAGCTATAGAATAATTCTCAAATCTAACCATAATTTCTATAGGTAAATAACTTGTTTCCGAATATATATTTCTTCCATTATTCCTTAATTTAATCCTTTTTGTATCTAAAGGCAAGGATTTTTGCTTGTCTTTAAATATTTCCTCAATAATTAAATCAATACAAGCACATTTTATTTGTTCCTCTTCTTTATCTAACCAACATTCTTTACAAGAATTTATATCTAACTCACATTTAGAAAAATTTTTGGCATCAGAACAATCTAAATCTGATTTAAAATTATCTACCATTGCTACTCCATTATTACCAATTATAAATTGACTGCTCAAAATTGGGGCCATAGGTGGAGTAATATCTAATAAAGATATTCTAATTTTATCCCATTTTATTGTCGCTCCAGGACTTAATGAAAAACTATATTTTGAAATATTTCCTTTAAATCGCATTGACATTTCTATATCAATTACGTAATCCCATGTAGGGCACGAAACCAATTCATATACTTCATCAGAAATTGGTTCGGCATATACTTTATAAAAATAGCAGGCCGCTCCAGGTAATCCACATTGATATCCCCATAGTGCGTGACCTTCAACACAATATGAATTTCCTGGTTTTTTAATCCATTCATCTAACTCTTCAACATTTTCTTTCGATCTAATATGTTGGCATCTTCCCGCTTTACACGTTCCTTGTGCGGGGCACCTTTTTACAGACCCTACTTTAAGCTCATATGATCTCAATTGCCTTTGAGATTTTTGGTTGCATTTTATTGAAAGACTGTTCATAATAAATTCCATTTCACCCATTATCATTCCTTTATCATTTTTTAAAGTTAAGGAAATTACCTGCCCATCAGGCAATAAAGTTAAGGTATTAGTAGTGGTAATTTTACAGGTTGTTAAATTTTTATTTCTATAACAATCTTCTGATCTCGCCTGTATTGAAATAACCTCAATATCGGCTTTTACAATTTCCATAAAAATAATAAAAATAATTATATTTAATAATCCAAGTCGGTTTAATCTTCTGTTCCTTTTTATTCTATTTATTTTCTTTAATTTATGGGACCGATCAATAAGTGCTTCAAGGTCTTTATTTTCCATTTTTCCATCCTTTTTAGAAGAAATTTTAATCATTGTTTTAATCAATCTCCAAATAATTAAACATATTTTGCCTAATATTGAAAGAATTCTGCAAGCGCAAACCATTCCGCTTATTAATAAGCAAAGCATAAATGCTAAGAAAATACCAACTATTGTTATAGTTTTTGTTGATTCACATTGTGGATTTAATATCCTTTCCCAAATTTCTGTAATTCTTAAACAAGGATCTACTGCCGGACAAAAAATACTTCCGCGAAATATTCGACGACCATTTATATATTTTGCTCGACATCTATAATCTAAAGCCGTTACATCCTTTGGCAGTCCTAATTCTAAATGCTCCAATCCATTTGTTTCGATTATACAAGTACCCATACAACAAACTTCTACTTTGTCAATTTCAGATCCAACACTTATTAATAATCCGAAGTTTTTACATTTCATCCTGCACCCTCTACAGCTTACTAGATAAGTGGGATTTGAAGATGCAAATGTCATTAATAAAAATAAATTTATAATTGTCATAATTAAGGCCGTCTTTTTTGACCTGGTGATCATGGGATGTGTATTATTTTTATCCTTTATTAATTTATTTTCTCCATCTTTTACTCCTTTTAAATTATTATTTATTGAATTTTGTTCTTTGTCCTTATTTTTTATTTCTTTTTTATTTTCATCAATATTTTGGCCATTCTCCAGTTTATTTTCAATTTTTTCTTCCCCATTTTTAATTACGTCATTTTCCGCTTCCATCGGAAAAAGCTTATTGACAGGCCTTACTAAACATCTTTTTCCTATTTGTACTTTAGCGCTCTTTGGCGGGATTCCATCTAGCTCAATAATTTTTCCCAAACTCCAGGTATTCCTTGGTTGGCCTTCTTGTTGCACAATCACCACCTCACCCACTCTTGGTTCTCTTTTTAGTGAAGTTCGATCGTTATTATGGGTCCATTTCGATTTATCCCTTAAAATTAATAGATATTCGCGAGTCCATCTCGTCCAAAATTTTTCAAAGGCCTTTTGAGTGGCTTTTAATCGTACTCTTAATTGATCTCCCATACTCAATTTTCCTATTTTAAATTCTTCTTCTCCATCTGACTCATTTATATTTTCATTAATTTCAATATTTGGCAAGAGAAAGTCAACGGGTCTAAGACAAGATGGGCCATCTATCTCACCCGAAACAAAAGAAATTGGCCTACAATTAATTGAAAATTCAACTTCTTTTATAAAGGTTCTTAACTCCTCTAAGTTTAATATAACACCTCCAAGGGTTCTTTTGAAGGAATCTTTAACCAATTTAACTAAGCGTTCATAAACACCTCCCGCCCATGGGGATAACGATGGAATAAAACACCATTCAATTCCTTTATTTATTAAAAAATTATTAAGTCTTTTTTCATCATTTGTCTGTTTTTCGACCCATTTTCCTACAAGTTTAGCGCCTATTAGTTCTGAAACCACTTTGAACTGATTGGCATTATCCGATAGTATCTTTTTGGGACATCCTCGACTGGCGATAAAGCGCCTCAAACAATGGAGAAATTCTAGTGCTGAAAGTTCTAGTGCTATTTCAAGATGAACTGCCCTAGTTGTGAAACATGTAAAAAGAACAATCCAAAATTTGGCCTTTCCATTTTCAATTTTATAGAGAGAAGGTCCTAAATAGTCAACGCCAATTGCCTCAAAGGCTCTTGATTTAATTAACCTTTCTTTAGGCAATCCTGGCATTATTGGGAGTGCGAATTTTGGTCCGTTTATTTTTTGGCACTTTTTGCAATTCTTCACTACCTTTTTTGCTTCTCTTCTAGCGCAAGGGGACCAGTATTTTCTTAAAAAATTTCCTAGGACGGCGTCCACGCCTGAATGTAAGAGATCAATGTGTATTTTATCCATAATTAATTTTACAACCGGGTGACCTTTTGGCAATAATATTGGATTTTTAAATCCATCAGACATTTCACTTTTGCCTATTCTAGAATTTAAACGAAAAAGTCCATCTTTATCTGTAACAATTTGGGTGTTCCTATTTATTGAATTTTTGTCAATTCCCTTTTGTATTAATTTTAGTAAAAATATTTCTACTCTTTTAATATCAGCACCTGCAGGTCTTTTGTTTTCGCTTATTGATTTAATAAATTCGCTTTTAATTTTCTTTTTACATTTACACAACCATATTCGAGTGAAAAGACAAACAATTAAAATAATTTTTAAAATTTTATTCCAGCTATTCCATTTATTAAAATCAATTAAATTATTATATTCTTTATTATTTATTTGATTAATTTCAAAATTTTCTTCAAAATTATTTTCTTTTTCAATATTTTCAACAACAAAATTTAACTCTTCAGGCCATAAATTTCCCGAATTTTTCAAAAATTCAGGTCCTGACCACCATAATGAATTAGTGCTTAGTTCAACAGGTGTACATCCGCGTGTTGCAATGTCCGCAGGATTACACTCTGTTGGGATATAGCCAAAATTCAAATCACCATGACTTCTAATTTCTTTAATTCTATTTTCAACAAATTTTTCACCTTTATAATTTTCTTTAATCCAATATAAAACAGGTTTGGAGTCACACCAAAGATATTTTTGAGAAATTTTTAACCCAATTTGTTTTGAAACAAAATTTAAAGCTCTAGTAGCAATTAGTACCCCTAACAATTCCATTCGTGGTATACTAACGCTCATCTTTTTTGGCTTGAGTCTATTCCGGGCATACAAAATATTAACCACAATTTCTTGATTGATGATACACCTCATATAAACACAAGAAGCGTATGCATCTTTGGATGCATCACAAAATACGTGTAATTGATATTCACCGTTTTTATCTATTATTTTTCTTTCAATTTCAATAGGCGAAACTTTCCATGTTTCGATGATTTCACACCATTTTTTGGCTTCTTCTTCGATTAAAATGCTATCCCATTCTCGCTGTTTTTCCCATAGAGACTGGAAAAACAATTTTGCAAATAATAAACTCGGGGAAGCTAAACCTAGCGGATCAAATACACTAGCTAATTGTTTCAGTACTAACCTTTTATTTATTTTTAAATCATTTCCAACAACAGGGAAGGTAACTGAAATTTTATCAGTTTCGATATCCCATGGTATCCCTAGGATTTTTGGCTTATTTTTCTCTAAACGATCTTCCATAGGCAATTCTTCATTAAATTCTAAACAATTCGAAATGAACTCTCGAAGATTCATTTGAGCTGTTTTAAATATATTTTTCAATTTAAAATATGCCTCTAAAGCTTCCTCTTTTGTATCGACACCTATCAATATATTATCGACATATGAATTATTTTTAAGCCTTTGTGCTATCGGGTCATCCATTGACTCTAAGTGATGCCTTACAGTGGCAGATAAAAGAAACGGGCTTGATATTACACCGAAAGGAACCTTTGAAAATCGTAAATATTTAATATTCTCTGAAGTGATTGGCTTTCTTACATCCTTTAACCATATTAATTTTAAAACCTCTCGATCTTCTGGATCAAGCTCTAAACAATGAAACGCTTTTTCAATATCTGCCCAAATGGCAATTTCTGGAAGCCTAAATCTAATTAACATTCCAGCTAACTCTGGCATTATGATCGGACCGCGATATAACAATTCATTTAGGCTTTTTCCTCCTCTTATTTTAGCCGACGCGTCATACACTATTCTCACTTTCTTGGTAGTGATGACAGGATGGTGAGGGAGGAAATGCTCTATTAATCCTTTATTCCTAACTGCATCTTCCAAAACTCCTCTTTTTATGTCACTTTCAATTATTTTTTCGTATTCAAGCATTAATTCTGGGTTCTTCTTAAGTCTTTCAATTAAACCCACAAAACGCCTATAGGCTAAAGAAAAATTTGAAGGTAAATTTTCTTTTTCTTCTTTCCATGGCCATTTCACAATATATCGGCCATTTGGAGAACGCTTTATAGTCTTTTTAAAGAAATCCATTGCAACCTGATCATCCCTAGTTGTCGGGTCATCCTTAACCCCTATGGTTTCTAAACTCCAAAAATTATTTAATTTTTCATCAGAGTCTATATTTAATATTGGCACACCTTTATTATTTTTCTTTTTTGATAAAATTCCATTTAATTCACTTTCAAGCTCCCCACAAATAATTGTACCGACAGAAGTGTCAACTTGAAACAAATTATCTGATAAAGGTACCAAACTGCGGAAAAATTTCCAAAAGTGCTTTATACCTATTAAAACATCAGGCACTTTTTCAGACGTTCGAATTCTACCATTTTCTAAATTAGCACATTTTATATTCGGCATTACTTCTTTTTTAATTTTATATGCTATAATTTCTTCTCTACTTCCATCTTCGAGAATAATTTCAAATAAAAACTTCGCTGATTTAATCCTTATAGGCTCTTTATGAGAAAACGGGAGTATTCCTAGTTCCTTTTCTCCTATCTTTTTTAAATTCAATTCTTTTACTTTCTCTTCAGTAATAAAATTAATGGTGGCTCCTGTATCAAATAAGCCAACCGAATTACATTTTTTATTAATTACTGAATTAGATAAAACCATGTTGCTTTGCATTAGAGCAACTTCCTTTGGTTTTTCTACAATAGTGAGTAGATTTTCTGAAGCCTCTACCTGATTTACTTGTTCAACTTTTTTAAATTCTTTTCCATTTATTACCTTTTTATATAAATTTGGACAGATCAATTTATTATGACGTCCTCTACAAATATTACACTCTATTCTAGTGACGCAGTTTGTCAATGTATGGCCCTTCCTTAAACAAAGCAAGCATCGATTTTGCTCTGTAAGCATTTTTGTCCTAATATATATCGCTTTCACTTTTTCGCATTTTTCAGCGTGATGGGCTCCATGACAAAAATAGCAAGAAATTTCAAACTTTCTAGTATTTCTTGCTTTATAATCACCTGATTGTACCGTAAACACACGATCAAAATTCTCTCTTTTAAAATTAGCTCGTTTTTGATTAAAGCCTCTATTATTATTCCAATTGTTTCCAACCCTCTGTTGGTTATAATTAATATTTTTAGAAAATGTTTGAACGCACCTTTGCGCTTCTTCTCTGAGAGCTACTATCTCTTCTAAACCTTTTCTTAATTCATCAACATTCCAAGTCACTCTTGTTTCTTTTTCCCTTTTTAATAATTCTAAAACAATATTTTTTGGCAACTTATTTTTTATGGCCATCATAACTATAGATTCATCTTCGACTCTTCCCATTGCCGTAAGGGATCTACAAATCCTTTCGACTTCCTCAAGGTATGAACGAAGAGAAAAAACAGATTCGTTTGCCATAGGAAGGCTAATTAATTCGGCATGGAGAGTATCCCTTATTGCCTTTTCATTCCCGAACTGTCTTTTTAATGCATCTTTAAGCGGCTCATAATGTTCGGCAATCGGCCGATAACCCAAAACCGCTCTTTTGGCCTTGCCTCTGAGGCACTGAATTAAATAATGTGCTTTTAGCCCTGGGTCAATCTCCAGGCTATCAACAGTTCTACTAAAAGATTGCCAAAATTCTGGCCAAACTAAAGGGTCTCCATAAAATTCTGCCAGCCTAGTCCTGGGCAAATGCGCAGGAATATTATACTCATTCCTACGAAATAAATTCTCATTTAACGGAACCTGATCCCTATTTATTGGAACTTCTGGTCTCCTTGATTGGTTGGTTCTATTTTCTCCAACTCCCAATTCTGCAGAAAGATCGGACTGTGTACTTCCGTCTTCTGACTCTGTCAACAAAATTTCAATATCCGCAATCATTTCATGCGCATTTTCTATCCATTCCGCATAATGGTGCTCTAATGGCGCAAAACGAGCTAAAACCTGTTCTTCCGCTTGTCTCTCATCAGCCGGAAGTCCACGAATATAATCCTGCCATTGATTGGCCTTTTCTTCAAGACGATTAACTATACGTCGCAATTTTACTAACCTTGTCCTTAACATTTCCATACCTTCTACTGTGCGCTCTTGAGCATCTAAAACGGGGCGAATTACTTCAAAATGTTCACGCAATCGCGTTATAGCCGGAGTCATAGCTTGACGAATAGTTCCGGACATTTTTATTCTTTTACTAAAAAAATTTAAACCTCAAAAAGATATATCTGATTGTTTCTCAAACAAAAAAAAATTCTATTTTAAACAAATTTTCAACTTCAAACAAATTTTAAAATTATTGTTTTCCTTAAACAATATTAAATAAACCCAATTATGGTCGTGGCACCATATGAAAAATAATTTTATATATTTAATTATTCTTCCTTCCTATATAGGGTAAAAAATCTCTAAAGCCCTTTACTTTAATAAAATATTTAACTCTTTATTTCCACAATAAAAATATTTATTTATTTCCAAAATTCAAAAGCGACTGAAAAATAATCAAAATTTGATGGTTTAAAAAGAGTAAAATTTGCGTGGGAAATTAATCATGAAAAATATATTTTTATTTATTTTATTCTCCGCCCAAAAAATTCCTTTCCTCTGTTGGAAACAGTTTTTATTATATTTTTGTTTTGTGTTTTAATGTTTTTCTGACGTTTTTAAAGGAAAATAAACTTTTAAAAAGAGTACATATTATTTTTTAAATAAAAGAAAATAAAAATAATAGAGGAATTTTAGAAGGTATGTATTTAGTTAGTTAATTTTTAGAAGGTAAAACACTGTCTCAAATTCCCGGCTAATTATAAATACGCACAAGATAATTTTTTAGCAGTAGATCATATTCTGCATAGATTATGATAAATATGTACAAAGAAAAGTATGTGTTTTTAATTAGAGAGTGGATATATTTTTGAAATTAAATTTTTCTTTTTCGCTTATTTATGTCAGACAATAAATTAAAATGAAAAATAACTTTTCAAATAAAATTAATAAAAATGTGAAGAAAAATAAAAACTCAAAGAATTTAATTAAATAAATGACAAAAAAGAGAGCAAATAAAAGAAATTTAATTAAAACTAAAAAACATTTAATAAATGTAAATATTTTCCAATAAAATTCTTAGAAAAGTTTTGTTAAATAAATCGTCATTCAAAATATATATGTGGATTATTTGTATAAATAAGTCTGACCTAAGAAGCCTACTATATATGTCAGCTAATAATTAGGTATTTGAATAATTTTATCAATAAAGAATTTTATCAATAAGAAGCATTAGGTAGCAAAGAAAGATTCATTCTCCCTTCCCCCTCCCAACAATTTTTTGGCCTTTGTTTTGTACATATTTCCTTTCGTCTCTTAAAATTAGTTTCGGAACACTTTCAGATAAACTACATAGTAGGTATTCTTGACTATTAACTAATATTTTTTAAAATATATGTTTTGTTCGAATATAAATATAAATGAAAGGATTTATTGTGAAATAAACAATTTAATATTAGTATATTTTTTGACTTAATCTAAAAAAATATTAATAAAAAGAATGAACTAAAAAAGAAAATAATAAGTCAAAAATAAAAAAAGAAAACATATTAAAATATAATAAATTAATTAATGACGGGATATATGTATTTTAAAAATATTTTTATTTAAAATTTTATTTTTTGGTGTTTACTTTTATTTTAATTTATTTTTTAAAAATAATCTCAAAATCCTCTTTTAATGAAAAGATCTAAAACAAGAAAAAAAGAAAAGATTTGTTTTTTAATAAAACATTTAAAATCCTTAAAAGAATTTTAAACAAAAAAATTAAAAAAATTAATCCAAAAAATAAATATAAAGTTTTATGAAGAAAAGGAAAGTGACCACTATGGAATATATTAATTTAAATAAATGATATAAAATATCAGAAAAATAATCATAAAAATGATGCCATCATAAAACTTATAAAAAAGTCAATATAAATTAAGATATACAGACGGATCTCGACATAACATAAAATGATAAAAAGTGCTGTGTTTCGGTTTACTCTAGTTTGTATTTTCCAGGGTTGATTTTGGCACTAACTTTTTCTGAAGAATATAAAGGGTTCACAATAGTATACGGCACGAGATGATAATCTCGCGAGATTTTTTTCAGAAAATTTTTTGAAAGATTTTGAAGTATTTAGATATTTTTTGAAATATTTAATAATAAAACTTTACAAAAATATCATGGCCCCTTCTAGCTGAAGCTTAGAAACATTCCACAGAATAATTATTCAAGAAAACACTATATTCTATGTAAACTAAAACAAATTCATTTTAATGATCTTGTTAGCCCTTAAATAGCATTTAACTGTGAGAGAGTGAGTGAAGTTGATTTTAAATCTTGATCTTAAATCTATTCTCTCATTTTTTTTTCTTTATCGAACACAAATAAAATATGAAACAATAAAACAAAATCTCCTGGATCCTAAGAGATCACTTATGGAGATAGTAACTTACCGTATTCCCCCAGTCTCTTTTAATTCCCCAGTCTCTATTAATTCCCCACTCTAGAGATGGGTTGAAACAATAATCCCCCTGGGGGATTATTAGAGCAAATACGGTATACAAATAAAATATGAATTACAATAAGAAGTATTTTTTAAAATATATGATAAGTTTTAGAAAATAAAATTAAAAAAAGTGGACTTTTATTAACGAAAAATAACAAATAAATACCTATTTATATTTTAAATAAAACACAGAAATATTTACAAATATCAAATATAATTTAAAAAATATAAAAGTTTTGGTCAAAAACTAACATATTTTTTTTAGCTTTGACATAAAAACATTCAAAAATAAATATAAATAAAACACAAAAAAGTGAGAATATGTCAGAAAATAAAGAATAAATAAATACAAAATTTTGTAAATAATTAAAATAAAAGAATGTTTTTTGCTTTCTCCTCACGCTTCAGAAAATTAAAAGATGAAAGGTTTTTATTTTTATATATCCAAAAATAACATAAAAAATAAATATAATTTTGGTTATTTTATTCTTTTATTTAAATGACATTTTTAGAAAAAAATAATAATAAAAAAGGTTAATAGAGATTAAAAAGAGAAAATAATTAATTAATTAAAATTAATTTTGATTAAATTAACAAAAAAATTATTTTAGAAAATAATTTGTAACAAATAAAAAATTAAAAGAAATAATTTTTAGAGAAGTAGTAAATATAAAAATTGTTACTTATATTTTTAAGATATTTAATTTATTTAGAAAATGTTAAAAAATTTGAAAAAATCAAACATTTTAAATGTGCAAAAATCTAAACAAAAAATCTCCCAACATTTTTAGTTACAAACACATAACCAACAACTTTATTATTAATTAAAAATAGGTACCTAATTCTATATTTTTTTATTAAATAATTATTTTATTTATTTTTATGTAACTAAAGAAATAGGGAAATAAATTTAAAATTTTTTAAATAAAATTTAAATTTATAAACAAAAGAAAGGGAGTGGGGTAAGGCAGAAAAAATAAATAATTTGTAATATTTTAAAATTAATTTAATAAATAAATAAATATTTATTTTTATTTTAAAATTAGAAAATTAAATTAAAAAAAAATATTTTAAATTTAATTACTGTGGGTTTTAGTCTTTTATGAAAGAAAAAACCCCTAGTATTTTCTGTACTATAATTAAATAAAATCTAAAAATATTCCAGAAACAAAAAAAAACTTTTTTAAATTAAATATTTAATTAAATCAGAAAATAATTGTTTGGCATTTTTATTTATTCAAATAAATTATTCAACAAAAAAGTTTTAAAAATTTACCAAGTTTTTCTGGTGGGAAAAAACTTTTTTTCTTTCCGTTTCTATTTAAAATAATATTTAGTTAAGAGAGAATCTTTTCTTGAAATTTAAGAAAAAAGATTTTTTTGTTGGTGTGAAATGGGCATAATGGGAATTGAAGCATTGGAATTAATTTATTTGTTTTACAATAGAAATTCTGATAATTTAAAAATATATATAGGGTTAATAGAATTAAAATATCCAAAATTCAGCCGTTTTTACAACAAGAAACCTCGTCTTCTCATTTAAACAAGTAAGTAAAAAATAAGAGAAATAACAGTTTAATTCAAAACCTTAATAGAATATATGTATGTAGATTAAATGCTCTAGAAACCGATTCCGTTTCTTTTCTTTTCAGCTCGGCGATCATTCCAAGGCTGACTAGATTCTATTTTCGTAAAATTAGTTAACAACCCTCCAATAGACTGGGCTGTGGTAGTTTAGGATACGATCAGAAGATGGCATCCTGTTGAACTTTTCCTTAAAAATCGACGTTTTAAGATTTTTCTCTGAATCCATTTTTCGGTTTGTGAAAAAATTTTCATTGAAAAAGTGATAAAATACTAGGAAAGTTGAAAAAAAGAATAATATAAAAGTAAAATATTAAATACAGACTGTGGGAAATAATTTAGAAAAAAAAGTTTTATTATTTAATTTTGGAATATTTCTGGAATAAAAAAATAAAAGAGGATAAAAAACCTTTTTTTCTTTTTTATTATTAACTATTTAGCTAATTTTTCTCAAAAATAAAAATCCTAAAAAACGGTAACTTATTCTCTAAATTAATTATTAATGAATGAGAAAATGAAGGAAAAATAAAGAGAATATATTTAGGATTTTTGGTTTGATATAATAAGAAAATATTTGGCAGAATTATTGATAATTATTTAATATAATATTAGTACATTTATAGTATATATTTTATTTAATAATTAGCTTTGGAAATATTCTTTAATATTTTTAGAAGCTTAATAAATTTAATTAAGGGATATGCAACATTTCTGGGGTTAGTGGAATTTCTTTAATATTTCAGAAGATTCCACTGAAAACCCGAAAAATACTAGGTTTTTCGGTTTAGTTCCAAATGGAATTTTTTTTATTAGAAGAGTGAAGAATATTAAAATAGAAAGAAATTAAAATAATAAAAAGATAAAACAAATTAATTTTTAAGAACAAATTATTTAACAAAATTTTTATTTTCGAATTTTTAAATAATTTTTTGGAATAAAAAACTTTTTTGATTTAAGCTTTACTTTAATGTTAAATTGAAAGAAGGAACTTAAAAAAATTAATCTTTATTTTTTAATAATAAATAAATATATTCTCACTTAAAAACTGTTAAAAGTTTTATTTTAAATTTAAAATAATTTAAATGGGGAAGGGGGGAGGGGTTGTTAAAGAAGGAAATAAATAAAAAATATATGTATATCAAAATATTATTTAATTAAAAATTAAATTTAATAAAGAAATAATTTTTTAAAGATTTTTAATTTAATGAAGGTTGACGTAATTAAAATAAAAAATATTTATTTTTAAAAATAAACAAAAAATAATAAAATTAATTTAAATTAATTTTTAAATTAAATATAAAAAGTTTTACAATGTGGACCGAGAGTATTGTTCAAGATTAGTATTGTTTAAAATAATTAGAGGTTATTTAAAAAAAATAAAAAAATAAATATTTGTAATTATTTATTTGCGTGTTTTTAGGAAATTATTTTATATAAAATGTATTTTTTAAATAAAGAGAAAACACCCCTTATACGTACTATATATTTTTCCCCAAAAAATAATTGGAGAAAATACGAGAATGTGATGAATTTATTTTTTAAAAGAAATGTGAGAAGATATTGTTGTTTTTGTTGTTGTTTAGTACAAGAAAAATGTAAATAAATCAGGAAAAAAAATTAAAAATATTTTTTGTTTAAATAAATTTAATATAAAATGGCATTTAAATTTTAAAAAGAAAAAAGTTTTTTGGACTTTATTATAGAGGGCACCTATAATTAATTAATAAAATATTTGTTTGGGTTTTAAAATAAGGAATACATTTTGTTTATGATAAATTTTCAAAAAAATTATTTTTATTAATTTAAATTTTAATATTTGGAAATTATATGTATATTAGCAATAAATAGTATATTTTTGGATTGGAAGTTTTGAATTTTGATTTTTTAAAAGTAATGACCAGATTTAATATCGTAGAAAGGGATAAATCTTAATTATCGAAAAAAGGAAAAATTCATTGAAGATTTTGTTTGGATCAAGGGGAGGGGGTTTTTAGAAATTGTCCCTAGTTTGGATCAGAGAAAGTTTTAAAAATCAAAAAATATTTTGATTAATCAATGTTAAATGGAAGCTGGAAAAAAGGGAAGTTGGGACTGAGGCTAAACATTAAATAAATAAACGATTTCTTTCTTTAACAAAATTAAATAAAAAATGTTTTTATTTAAAAAAATTAAAAATTGAAAAAAAAGAAAAAACGAAGTTGATTAAAAGATAAAAAATGTTTGTAATTGGATATATTTATTTAATTTTTGAAGGTTTCCGCCACAACCATTTTATTTATATTTTGATTCATTCAAAAAATAAATATAAAGTTAAATTCTTATTTTTTAATTAATTTTAAAAATAAAAGTTTAAGAAACTTTATTCAAAAATAAAAATATTTGAAGAATTATTTGTTAAATAAAAAAAATTTTGAGCCTTTAACTTCTGTTAAAACGTTAATTACACATTCCATATATCATTAGAAAGCTTAATTCTTATTTAGTTTGAAATAACTAACCAAATCCGGATTTTTTATATCTGACGGAATCCATTTATTCAAGTATACAAGTACATATACATATTTCATTGAATTTAATTTTTCGAGACTTATATTTATTAATTAATGTTCTGATAGAGAACCCAATTAAAAGCTAAATTCTCCAATTATTTGTTAACAATTTAAATAACTGTAGATATTCAATATACAATTTTGAGCGTTTAATTTAAAAACAAAAAAAAATAAATTCAAAAACTGTTTTGCATTCTATAATTATTTTCTCCATTCAAAATTTTACTTGAACGGGCACTTGATGGCCTTATTATATTAAGATTACTTCTTTTATTTTCTTCACATTTTTCTTTTGAATTAATTTCTTTTTTAAATATTTTGCTTAAATTTGTTGAAATATTAGAATTATTATTCTCTTCTTTTACAGAATTTTTATTTCTTTCATCATTTTTGGATGTACTAAAAATTTTAAAAATGATAAATTAACTAATGAACATTTAAAATAATTAAATTTAATCAGAAATATTTTAAATATTACTTTATTTATTAAAAAAATTATTTCGAAAATATTTTTAATTTTATGAAAATTTTTAATTTTGTCAATTATTTTTGAAAAAAAAACAAAAACTCTCAAACAACTCTACATGAATATTTATTATTAGGTAAAATACCACATAAATTCCCTCGCAACCAACCTGGGCCCCGAAATATAACAACATTCTTCTTCACACTTTTCTTCTTTTTTACTTTTTCCATCTTCATTATCATCATTTAAATTAATTTCTTCAAATTCATCCACCAAATTAATTGTTTGAGGTAATTCTTCTTCTTCTTTATTATTATCTTCTTCTTCTTCCCTTTCCTCATTTCTTTCAATTTCCTCTTCTTCTTCTTCAATTCCATTTTCATTCATTTGTAACCATCTAATCCTTTCATTTTCCCTTTCAATTTCTTCAAATTCCATTTGTAATTCATTTGGAGATAATTGAAAATTTAAATTTTGAAAATCAGAAATTTCTGGTCTGTCAGTAGTTGGATGGACAAGATGACGAGAATTACGTGCTGGAGGGGATGTGAACTTAAATTTATGTGTTTTTATGTTAATAAAACTTTTATTTTATAAAAAAGAGAAAGAAGCAAAGTAAACTCAATCAGTAGAGCATCTAAACTCGAAAACTTACTTTTGGATGTTTAAGAGCATCCTGATAAGTTGGGGGAGCTTCAATCAAACTAATAGGTGCTCTATCTGAAGGAAATAAATAAAATCTTCTATCTCCAAGTGTTTGAATTTGTGGATGTTGACAGTTATTAATAATTGAATTGTTAAAATGTGAACAATTTTGGTGATGAGTAATACCCGGCATTAATCTCCCTCCTGTACCTAAATTTAATGTGTTTTTATTAAATAAATTAAAGGATAATTTTTTTGGAAAAATTTTTTTAATTAAATCGGTTCAAGTTATTCTCATAAAAATTTTATCGTTATTTTAAAGGCAATCATAATTTCCTCAATTGTATTCGTTAGATGGAAGGAACTCATTATAACGTTAATGATCGTTATATGTATAACACATGTAACAGAAAGTTAATTAGTAATTTTAGTTGAATTTGTTTTTTTATTAATTAAATTATTTAAGTAAATATTTTTTGGATTTTAAGAAATCTTTTTTCTAACCCTGACAGCAATTAGCCACCCGTTGATTATTTCCAATACTTGCAGTTACAGCAGAAGCTTCTCTTCTCCCCCTTCTCCTTTGACTTCGATTAATACATTGAGTTGAACGTGAAGGTAATGAGTGAATTAAATGGCGACGAGCAGTGCGTGAAACAAGTAAAACCATTAAAAGTGTAAGTAACAATAAAGCTAATAAAGCAAAAACAACGGTTAGAACTGCACTTTTCCATAAAGGATCACTGTAAAATTAAAATTATTTTTAAGAGGTAATATAAAATTGTTTTTTTAAAGGCTGAAGGGATGGAGATAATTGGAGTTTACACCAAGGGAATATATAGATCGGCTCGATTAATGTCAAAGTCCTTAACTTTCTCAATATTTTGCAGGTTTTCAGACTAATAATACCTAATATAGTAGCTATAGCACCCGAACAGAATAAATTCAAATTATTACTATTCAATATGTATTTCTCCTCCTTTACACATTTCATCACTAGAATCACCACAATGATCATAACCATCACAACGTAAAATTCTAGAAATACATTTATGATTATCACAATAAAATTCTTCAACAGAGGCACATGGCGGAGCTGGCCAATGATAAAAATAAGAATAGGGTATACTCAATCCTGAACTGAAAAAAAGAAGAGAGAGAAAATATGAAATAAGAATTTTATCGAAACTTTTAATAATCTAAGAGTTTAATGTACATAGAACCAAATTTTATTTTATTTTCGAAATTCCCAGACAAAATTAAAAGTATACATATCAAAATTTATTTTTTTATTTTTTTTTCTTCCCAAAAATTAATTTTAAAAAACTAACATATTTTCAATTTTTCCTGTTAATTTAACATAAAATCCATTTTCTTTATTATCAATATTTAATGAAGAAATTTCAAATCCTTGTTCTGACTGTTTTTGTATTAATTGTTTAGTTGTTTGTTCCCCTTCAAATTCAATTAAAATATTTCCTTCAGAATTACTTCCTTCTCTAATTTCTAATTTTAAATTTTCTCCTTTCAAATAGAATTTATCAACTCGAAGAGAAATATAGTCAAAATGTGGAAAATCGGTGGAAGTTGGGAAAGAAAAATTTTGAAGAGATTTTTGGTCAATATTAATTAGCCAAATACACTCTATTTCTTGGCCAATTAATGATTCTTGACCATCGAGGGAAATTCGCCCTCCAAGATTGTTAATTTGATGACCACAATCTGAAAGAAAAATTATGAATAAAAAATTTTGAGGTAAAGAAGAATAACTGAATTAATTGCCCTCCTTCAGATAATTACCCCACTTATATTTATTACACCTCGGGCGATAGATTGAAACAATAATTAATTACCTCCATCTAATTTCAAAGTTAGAACAAGTGCTCTCCCTAAATTAAATACTTAATCAAGTGTGAGCTCGAAACAATAAATAACTACCCAGAATAATTACCCAGGGTAGTTATTCAAGGGAATATTAAGTAGAGAATTATTATCAACGTTATCAAGATTAGAGACCGAACTTTAGGATTGATTAAGATTTTAGGCCGGTATTTCAAAAGTTTAATCTTGGCAACCATAATTTTTGAACTAGCTTAATCTTTCAAAAATAATTAAGCTTATACTAATATAACTAACAATTTTCTGTTACTCTCATGTTAAATTAAGTTAAAAAAGAGTTATTTTTTGTAAATTTATTTTTTTTAAACTAGCCTTTAATTAGTGTTTCTTTTTCTTGTGAATTTATTAAAAATAGAAAGCTCAAAATTAGAAAAAAATTTAAAAAAATATTTTTGAAAAGAAGCATTTTAAAAAAATAATTTTTTGGTTGTTAATTAATAAGTTGTTAATAAATATCTGTTAAATGTTGATATTTAAAATAACTGGAGAGAAAAGAAAAAAGGGATTAAATTTTGAAAAAAAGTGATATTTATTAAAAAAATAATTATTTAAAATATATTTTTATTTAATTATTTTCATATATTGCCACATTCCTTCCCACACAAATTTCTAAAAATTACAAATCTAATTTCTTTAAATGTACAGAAAAATAATTGTAATTAAAGGCCGCGCACTCCAATGAAGCAGTCAAAATTATAGAAAGGTAAAAGTGTGTTTAGTTAGTTAGTCCACCTCCTCTCTCTGGATAGAAAAAAAAATTTTTGGAATAAAAATATATTGAATAAAAAAGAAGCGGAAATGCAATGAGCGGAAAATATAAATAAAACATTCAAAAGAATTATTTAATGGCCACAGGCAGCTGCTGTCTCACTCATTGAAAGTCTATTTATTCTGCGCATACAAACATTCACACTGTGAACATTTATTTTATTTTAAATAAAAGCGAAAATAAAAATATATTTTTATTTAAAAATTTATTTGAAAAGAAATATTTTAATTAATGTAAAATTATGAAGAAAAAAAGGCAATAATTTTAGAATTTAAAAAAATATTATAAAAATTACAAAAAAGATTCTCGATTCATTTCTCTTATCCTTGTATCCCATTCTAAATTCTTAACAAAATTTATTTACCTAATTTAAACAATTATTAAGTAGTTTTTTAATTAAATTAACAATACCTTTTGTTAATTAATTTTTTTATTAACAAAAAGGGAAGATATTTCTTATTAAAATATAAATATTCAACAAGAAATATTTGATTTTATTATTTTTGGATGTGTTAAGAATTCTTTTCAAAAGAGTAATAAAAATTTAAAAAAAATGAACTTGCATGTGATGAATAATTTAAAGAATAATAAATTGTTGAATTTTAAAAAAGGAATTTTTTAAATTCTTTTTTTGGTTATTAAAAGGACAATAAATGCTAAAAAATGATAAATTTAAAAATTCCAAGAGAAACAATTAATGATTATTAATTTAAATTGGATATTTTTAATTTAAAATATTGAAAATATATTTTTAGAAAGATAATTTAAAATATATCAAATTTTTTTGTAAAGTTAGTTTTTAACATTTAATAGTTCTCGTCTCACCCGAAGTTCCGAAAAAATATTTTCAAAATTTTAATTTTAAAAGTTTGTAATATTAACAGGAAATGTATTAAGCAAAAATAAAGGAAAATATTTGACCATCTGTTATGACCCCGCTTACGAAGAGATCAGAACAAAACGTTTATCGCACAACGAAATACAGAGCAGGTGAAGGTAGGTAGAAGAACTAAAACTGGGAGCGAGAACTAACTATTGGCTGGGCTTTTATACTAATCACTCTAAGGGCTGACGCCCATACACAACACCTCCCCCCTTGAAAAAAAGGTTCGGCTTCACTTAAAGCCGAAGCTTTACAATATACTTAACTTTGCCAGCCAAACAAACAACAACAAAAATACATACAAAAATTTGGGGGAATAAGGGCAATGGGAACAAAAAATACATACAACATTACAAAAAATACAACAATAATATTATCACAAAATTTTATTTATTTATTTATTTTACACATCTACGTCTCCATCTGTTTATCCTCGTCTTCAGCTTCTTTCATTTTTGAGTTGTTCCCAACATTGTCCTTCATCTTTGACTTGATCTTCTTGGAGTTGTCCACAGCGCTGGCACTCGAAGAAGTTACACTACTTTCACTCACTATTGTTTCTTCACTAATATTCATCCTTTTGATGTCTTCATTCAGCAACTTCTTTTTATTACTCCACTCATCACGCCGAATTTCTTTAAACGACCTGGTTACAATACTCTTCAACACTGGCACTTTGATTTTCCAGGCGTTGTCCGTCTTACGCACTATTTCACCCTTGAGCCACTCAATTTTACCACTTCTTTTATTTGTGTTCTTCACTTTCACTTTTGTTCCGTTCGGGAACGCATTTTTCTGTATCTTGAAGTTTGCCTTCTTTTTACTCCACTTGTTGTACTTTGGCTTCTGACTTAACACTGACACTTCTTTCAAGCCCGGCAAACCCAAGATACTCATTTCACTATTCACTAGATGGAACTCCATAAAGACGTCTTTGTCTTTCACTTTCACTTTGCTTTTGAACTTTCCTTCAATCTCCACTTTGTTGTCTCCCAGCCCAATACCACTGTAATTCACTTTTTCAATTTTTGGCTGGCCAATACTCTTCCACACTTCTTTATTGACAACATTTATCTGCGAAGCAGTGTCGACAATCATTTCAATATCCAATTCTCCAAACTTCACTTTTTGCTTTATCCACTCTTCTTTTTCTACACTTTGCATTGGATCGAATATATCCAGAATTGCACAATGTGGAGACCCTGAATGATTATTATTATCACTCCACTGCCTTTTAGGCTGATATTGTTTATCATTCAAGAACTTACAATGCATCCGCCAGTGACCAAAACGTCCACAATGACTACACTTTTTCTCAATCACATTTTGTTGATACTTGACGTTTGGCTTGGTCCACTTTGGTTTGCACTCGAATCTATTTTCACTTTCACTATCTTTCCAACACTTCACTTTTTCCACTGTGTTGACTTCAGGTACTTCTTTCTTCACTTCACTCATTTTCTCTTTTACTAGATACAGTGCCTCACTTTTGTTGGCCATATATGCCCGACACTCTTCAATCACTTCTTTTAAGGTCACTGTATGCCCCTTTTCACTTTTATTTTCAACACTTTTCATGGCAACTTGTCGCACTGAGGTAGCATCACTGGGCATACCTGAAATAAAAATAAGAATTTTCAATTCTTCGATAGACAAGGCCATTTCTGCACGCTCACATTGAGCATTCACTACGTTCCCAAACTCAACAATATCTTGAAGGGCACTACACTTAACATTTAAGGCCTCGAACCTTTTCAACAATTTAGACCTATGGTCACTAAATTCTTTCACTAACTCATTGCAGAGTTCGTCAAACTTCATCTCACTCAATTTGGTTGGCAGCATCTTCCTTTCAATTTGGGCATACTCTTCTGGCCCCAATTTACTCAACAACAATCTTACTTTAGAGGATTCTGGCAGGGTTTTACCCTCCTCCTCAAAATAGGACCGATGCCTGCCCAACCAAGACTCAAAGGTCATTCCACTCGTCAAATCAAAAACAAACTCACCGATCATGCCAACCAATTTACTGTATAGCTCGGTGTCGTTCATCTCACTCGGCTTCAACAGCCTCACTAACATTTTCTCAAAATGCTCCTGTTGAGCTTTCAGCAATTTCTCGAGCACTTTTGCGTCCATTGTTCACTCACTAAAATACAATTTTTTTATCACTACACTAACACTAATCACTACAATTTCACTAACCTTTTGGTTTTATTACACTACAATTGTCCACACAGCTTTTCTTTCCTGAATTGCACACAGCTTACGTTGACGAGCCTCACTGAAGTTGACGAACTTGTTTGACGAGACCAGGTTCTTTTTTACTCGACCGCGCCACTGTTATGACCCCGCTTACGAAGAGATCAGAACAAAACGTTTATCGCACAACGAAATACAGAGCAGGTGAAGGTAGGTAGAAGAACTAAAACTGGGAGCGAGAACTAACTATTGGCTGGGCTTTTATACTAATCACTCTAAGGGCTGACGCCCATACACAACACCATCCATTGGAGTAGATATGAATAATAAATACGATAACTATATATAAGGACAAAATTTAAAATCTTAATAAAGTAGATCTCAATTGATATTGAATATTAAAAAATCCAATTTAAAAATAAGGGTAATCTTAAATTGAGGGCCTCCTACCCAATGGGCAACAAAATTTAAGAAACATATATCATTCGAAAGCTTTTCAAAATCTCTATCGGGAGGGTACAATGCCGAATTTTTAATCAGAAAGGTCCAACTTTTTCAAAAAGGGCGAAATTCAAATTTCGGGTCCGACAAAAAAGAATATTTGTGAAACCCCTAAAAATTTAATCTAGAAAACGGCCAATAATTATGTCCGCACCTAATGAAATTAAGGTTTAGCTAATTTAGAGAGTATTTTAATAATTTTGAGCATAAAATTCTTTTGTAAATAAGAAAATTGATTAAATGTTGGAAGAAGAATACTTAACAATTCAAAAAATTTTATTTAAGAGAAAAGTTATTAATTAAGAGGAAAGATTTTTTTTAAAAAAAGTAAAATTAAAGCTAAAAATAAAATAAATAGTATTGAAGTTTTTATTTAATTTTTGTTTGATCTTTGCAAGCTGGGAAGGTGAATGCTAATGACATTTAGTCTATTACATAAATTGGTGAATCCTCGAGAGAAAGAAATGCTTGTGTAATTTATTTAAACACATTTTTTAAAATTAATTTTTTAAATTTCATAAAATGCTTAAAATTATTTTAATTAATAAAGGCCTAAATAAAAGAAATAAAAGAAAGCTTGGCTATCCAAAAAAGAATGAAGTATTGAAAAAGTCAATGTCTTGTGCCAACGTGAAATTATATTTTTGAAATATTTTTGCCTGTGGTGCTATAAAGGAAAAAATTCTAGCCGATAAAAACTTCCCATGTATTGACTCAGTACATTTATATACATAATAATATCTACCGTTATAAAAGGACCGAAAGTTTTCACCCAAAAAAGTAATGAAAACATTCATATGTCAAGATATCTATCGGACATTCCCACCTTCGCGATAACGATATGCTAACATTATTTTTTTATTAAATATTAATTCCATTCACATTTAATAATTACTTAAAAATTGTTTGGAAATAAATAAATATAAATATTTATACAAATGCAAACAAAAAAAGCCGAGAGTAAAGAAATTTTTAGAGTAAAAGGCCAGATGAAGAAATGACATGAATATATACACAAATATATAAGCTAGAAAAAGAAACTGGTAAACAACAGTTGATATATTTATTTATTTATTATTAGTTGAAAAATAATAATAAGAATTTTGTATATTTTAATTAAAAAATTAAAAATTTTTATTAAAATTTTTAAAATTGTTTAGAGAAACGTTAACAGAATATTAAAAAAATGAAAGTAAATTGAATTTAGAAAAAAAAATAAAAGAGTTTGGGAACAATTAAATATTGAGTTTTTGTAGACATTAAAATTCCAATATGGAGTAAAAAAGGCGCTAAATTATGTAGGTATTTTATTAATATTTTAACGTAAGAAGAAAAAGCTATTTTTGAATTTTCTCATCCTTCACATAAACTACATATCAACGTAAAACTTTTACGTAAATGTAATCCGAAAAATTTGAAGAAAGTAGCAAAGAAGTTTACAGTATAATTCCAATCAGTGGTGAGCGCATTGCGTTATTTGCGTTAAATTTTGGCCTTGCGTTGTGCTTTTTGAGATTCTCTATTGCACGCGCGCCTGCTTCAAATAAACTAACATTTAAAAGAACAATGGAAAAATTTTTGAACAATTTATGGACATTTTTAATTGTAGGGACATTATTTAATTAGGACATTTTTATATAGGACATTTATTCATTTAGATATTTTAAATCTAGAGATTTTGCATTTTTCCTCAAAATAAATGTCTAGAAGGAAAAGAAAAAAAAGAAAATATTTATAGAGTGAGAGAATTAGATATTTCTGACCTACTTTGGGCCAGGTTAACTTTGTCAACTTGACAAAATGCCATCTAAGATAAATTTACTATAATGCCATTTAATACATTTTTCAAATGGGACAGATATGTATTAAATCTAAAATTTGACCATTATGTACCATTTTGTCGGTATCTCAATTTTATATTGTGAGGGTTTTGTGCATGTCTAGAAAGTCGATATCTCTCGTTAGGAGAGGATAGAGAAAATCTCTCTAGTTACTGCGCATTCGATAGAATCACTCGAGTCTAGACAATTAATCCTCACCTGTGAAGTTTCGCGTATTTTTTTATTTTCTTGACAAAATTGAAACATGCCCTATGTATTTTTCGTTATAGATTTTTACTAAATTATCAATGTTTTCTTTCTTAATCTGTAAAAATCTAATTTTCCGTAAACTTATTTTTGACTCAATTGTCCTCTTCGTCGCTGAAGTGTAAGCTAACAAGGCTGCTTTGATGGTCTATTTGATTCCTTCGTCCAGTAGTGTTAGGTCAATCCTTACCTAAAACTAGCCATTGCAACAAATCTTGTCTAACCTTTTTTAATTTATTTCTTCAAGAAATTATTTCATAATTTCTTTTCATTTTTAATTTTTAATACAATTTTTAGATTTTTCTTGAAGTTCACTCTGTATAGTATTTTATTTATCAATTTAATCTAAAATCAGCTTGTTCTGCTCTTCATCAGATTTGTAAGTTTTTCTTTAAATTTTCATAGTATTTTTATTTTAAGAATTTAATTTTGAATTGGGAATTTTCTTCTTTGTCTTCAAAAAAGCTACCGGAAAAGCAATCAAAATTCTTCGGCTTCGTTCTTTGTCCTATTTATTTTTGGATTTTAATCTAGTCAATTTAAAGGTTCTTTTATATTATTTTTAAATTAAAATTAATTTCATTTACTCTTTAGCTTAAGCTGGAGATTATCACTTTCAACAACATCAAAAAACAAGTAATACAACAAATATTATGTCAAATAGAGGCGCCACTGGCGCTGGCACAAACAAATCACGGGCGCTGGTAAATAGTGGTATTACAGGCAGAAGTACCACCGCCCAGGTGGCGGGTGGGAATAAAGGAAACGGTTTCTTTTTTTATTTTTTTTGTCTTTTAATTTATTTGTAATTTATAGATAATAAACATGGAGCAACAATTGGAACAAAAAATATTGTTAGGCGAATGCCTCCACCTGCAACTTTACCTTCCTTAAAATCCGAACATGGTCAGGATCCAAGTATAGTCATTGTGCCACAAGGAGGAACAGGATGGAATTCAAAATCTACAACGCCCATTGTAGGGGCACCAGAAGGCAATACTGGACAATCTTCATTAGAAAAGATTGCAAAAGTATCTTTAATTTTTCAACTTCATAAGATAAAATCAAAAATGGACACAAAATATTTCGAATAAATATAACTTACTGTCAGAACTTTCCAAAAATTTCCCATTACTTTATATATTATCTAAATTTAAAATTTTTTAATTTTAACTAGAATGTCTCTTTGGACTCGAGAATCTCTTCATTCAGTTCTGCAAATGCTGCAGGAGCTGGCCACGATCTTCGTCCCACCTGGGCAAAATCAGCTTCAGGCCACCCCACAGCTACTTCTTGTCCATCTTCTCAATTTGCCACTCCAACAGAGTCTGTCCCAAGAGTGATTACGAAGCAGAATGCGAACCAGGACCTAGCTGTTCAACAACAGAGATGTTCCAGCGAACGAGATTTTCCGTCGTTGGAGACTGCAGCAAATGCCAAATTTCAAGGAGTAAGAATTCATTTTAAGGAAAAAATTGTTTATTTTTATTTATTAGGATGGAAAAAAGAGTCCAGAGACGGACGTCTTATCAGCTCCTATCCCTTTGATTCGTCAACCAAAACCGACAGGTTACATTGGCGCATCTGCTCCAAAGCCGAATGCTGCTCGCAAATTACCCGATCGTTATTGTGGTGGTGGCCAATCTGCTGTTTCGAATTCTTCACAGAAATACGACATCCTACAGCGTATTTCAAAACTTTCATTAGAAAAGGAGCAAACAAAGAAAGATTCCTCTTTGCAGCAACAAATACAGAACGGTACATTCAGAAAAATTTTTGACCTAATAAAATCACCAATTTTAGAACCGTTAGAAGCTGTCGACGACAATTTACCTACCCAACAATCTGTAAAAGAAGAATCCACAATTATTTCAGAAGAGACGGGCGAGGTTGCCACAACAGATTTTCAATCAGGGATAGTTCCCTCAACTACTGTTCAACAACAAGTTCAAAACTCATCACAGCAACCAATAACTTCGACTGCATTTCATCAATCGACAGAGGCAGAACTTGTCGGAGATCTTCAAAATCTACAACAATATACAATTCCTCCTTTAAATGCGCCGCCTCCTTCTTTAGAACATCAGCATTTACAGCAGATGCAACAAACATTCCAATTGCCCCCACATGTTTCATCGATTCTAGGACATCCCAAACAAAATTGCACACAACTTCAAATTCTGAAGAAAATGGATCAACGTCAAGATCAACAAGGATATCAGATTCCACAGTCCCAGCAATTGGAAGGTACATTTTTGCACATACATATATTTTTACTTTCATTTTTGTGACGGACTTAAAGGATACATATTCTATTAGTATGTATTACCCAAAAATATAGAGGACTTGTTTTTATTCTTTTACAAAACTAAATTTAATTTTAGCACCTTTTCATATGAATATGAATGTCAACAGTCAATCTGCTCCTGTTCCAAATACTACAATTCCCCTTCATTTCAACCAACCTCCTCCACAAATTCCACCACAGAATATGCCAAATTTTCAACAACAGAGACCACCAACCGGGCATGTACCTGTTTCGCATTTCGAACAACATCAGCAAAGAGACGTTGTGAGCGTTGGCGTTTGGGGTGAAAATCCTCAGCCGATAACCCGTAATGATGAACACAGCCATTTTGTTCAACGTCAACAGCAAACATCTCAACAAAGTTGTGAAAACAGTGGACGTGTTATTGAATCTTTTGGAGGAGTTAGTGGGGAATTGGAACATAGTCAAACGATTGGAAGATGGTATTTTTCCTTTTTAATTTTTACTTTCTTTTAAATTAAAAGGTTTCAACCTCCAACATCTCAGCCATCATATAATCAATTTGGTGTTCAACAAAATGTTCAACAAAATAGCACTACCGGATTTCGGAATGGCGATTGTCCACCATCTTTACTCTCACTTGATTTTAAAGGATCATTTAATGATTATGACCAGGATGTTATTGGTTTCCGCCATCCTACCAACAAAAATATGCAGTTTGGCATGTCTGAGTCACAACGAAATGGTTCAATTTTTTTATTCGTTTTTTTATAAATTTTTTAAAATTTAGAACAACCAAATCGCGTGATTGAAAACTCTTCATATTCAATGCAAAATCGTCAGAACAGAAACGTTGAACACCCTCGTATTCAGTTGTTTAAACATACGAGTGAATCTTTACATGAATCGGAAGAAGTTGTTTCTCCTTTTCAAAAATATTTTGAGCCTATTGACAGCGATTTAAAACAAAATGACAGAGCTCCTGCTGCTCATGGCAAACGAGGCAAAAAAGTAGATGATCGTCATTTTCGAGATACACGCAAAAAGAAGTATTTATATTCAACGTTTTTCTTAAATTTATTCTTATAGTTCACGACCAAAGCAAAAAGGTTCAAAAACATCAAATTCAACTTCTAGTACGCATTCTGATACTAATACTTCGAATCGACAACCTTCCCATTTTCAACAAGTTTTTTATAATTCAGGGAAGACGAAACAAAAAGGATTAAAAACTTCGACTTATAACAAATCAAAACCACAACCGACACACAATATTAGCGATTCCATTTCAAAAGATGATGGGCGCAAATTACCCGATCGTTATTTCGGTGGCGACCAATCTATTGTTTCTAATTCTTCGCAGAAATACGACAACGTACAACTTACTGCAAACCTTTCAGTAGAAAGTGACCAAGCAAAGAAAGCTTCCCCTCCACATCAACAATTACAAACTAGTATTTTAAAGATTTTTAATTTTCTATTATAATCGGCAATTTAAGAATCATTCGAAACTGATAATGATTGTTTCATAAAGCAACAAGTTGTAAAAGACGAACCTGTAGTTGCAGGATTGGTTGGAGATGTTACTCCTGCTGGTTTTCAGTCTGAAATATGTCCATCAACTACTGTTCAGCAACAACAACAACAAGAGGTTTATCAAAATTTAGCACAATTACAACAACCAATAACTTCTGTTGCATTTCATCAATCGGCTCAGTCAGTTATTGTCGGAGGTTTTCAACAGCCACAACAATATACAATTCCTCCTCTAAGTGCACCGCCTCCTGCTTTAGATCATCACTATTTACAACAGATACAGCAAACATTCCAATTGCCCCCACACAATCATCAAGTTTCTGCTGCTCTAGGCCAGCCACAGCAATATTGTCCGCAACCTCAAATTTATCAGATTCCACCATCAATGCAAATGGAAAGTATGTTTGAAAATATTATTTTTATTAATTTTTTCTTTCTTTTTAAATCCTTTATTAAATTTAATTTTAGCACCTTTTCATATGAATATGAATGTCAACAGTCAATCTGCTCCTATTCCAAATACTACGATTCCCCTTCATTTCAACCAACCTCCTCCACAAATTCCACCGCAAAATATGTCAAATTTCCATCAGCAGCAACAACAGAGACCACCAACAGGACATGTACCTGTTTCGCATTTCGAACAACATCAGCAAAGAGACGTTGTGAGCGTTGGCGTTTGGGGTGAAAATCCTCAGCCGTTAGCTCGTAATGACGAACACAATCATTTCGTTCAACGTCAACAGCAAACATCTCAACAAAGTTGTGAAAACAGTGGACGTGTTATTGAATCCTTTGGAGGAGGTAGTGGGGAATTGGAACATAGTCAAACGATTGGAAGATGGTATTTTTCCTTTTTAATTTTTACTTTCTTTTAAATTAAAAGGTTTCAACCTCCAACATCTCAGCCATCATATAATCAATTTGGTGTTCAACAAAATAGCACTACCGGATTTCGGAATGGCGATTGTCCACCGTCTTTACTCTCACTTGATTTTAAAGGATCATTTAATGATTATGACCAGGATGTTATTGGTTTCCGCCATTCTACCAACAAAAATATGCAGTTTGGTTTGTCCGAGACTCAACGAAATGGTTCAATTTTTTTATTCTTTTCTTCAAATAAATTTTTTAAAATTTAGAACAACCAAATCGTGTTATTGAAAACTCTTCATATTCAATGCAAAATCGTCAGAACAGAAACGTTGAACACCCTCGTATTCAGTTGTTTAAACATACGAGTGAATCTTTGCATGAATCGGAGGAAGCTGTTTCTCCTTTTCAAAAATATTTTGAGCCTATTGACAGCGATTTAAAACAAAATGACAGAGCTCCTCCTCCTGCTCATGGCAAAAGAGGCAAAAAAGTTGATGATCGTCAAATTCGGGAATACTTAAATCGCAAAAAACCGTAATTTAAATTAATTTTCTTTTTAATTTCAATTTTTTAAGTACTGGAAAGCCAAAGCAAAAGGGATCTAAAGCTTCAAATTCTACTTCTAGCACCCATTCGGAAACTACCACTTCAACATCTCGACAAGCTGCTCCTTTTCAACAACTTCCTGCCCCGCCTCCCACTTTCAATATTTGGGCAAATCTCTTTTAAGAAAAATACTATTTAAATTAAAAAACATAAATAAGTAAAAATATGTATTTGTTTATTATATTTTGACAGATTGTCAATATTTCATCCCTCTTACAATTTTTCATGCAGCATTTTATTGTTGCGCAATATATAAATGGGATTTTTGAATAAATTTTCTGACTTTTAAAATTTAATTTCTAAATAAATTTTGATTAAAATTAATTCAATATACTTAATGATAAAATTCTTCCATTCCTTGCTTTTAATTGAGATAATTTATGTTTTTTTATATTTATAAGGCTATAGGAAGATATTTTTATAATCTTATTTCTCAACCCTGTCCAAAGGCTGAATTAATGTTTTCGAGTGTAACAAAGGTTTTTAAATAACATTATTGATATATTCTTTTAAATATTAGTCTGGTGTAATTACTTGCAAAATTGAGTGGAAGATATTAGACTTTTGGGACCTTACAGAATTAATGAGCAATGATCAGTGCTTAACGAGTTAGTTTATAATTTTTCCTATAAGATAGTCTTTAAGGTAAACATTTATGTGATCCAAAATTTCCCTCAACAGTGATTGAGTTACGTATTTATCCAAATTGTTGTGTTTATAGTGAAGATGGTATTTTAGATTAAAATTATTTAATAATGAATTTTTACATGTGTTTATTTATCGGTCAATAATGTTGGTCGTGAGGTTATCCGAAAGGCAAAACTTAGTATTGATACTTTTGTGGATTGTAAAAGAGAAAATATTTTCTCGTGAATTTTAAATTTTTAGATTATAAGGCAATTTAAATTTTTCGACTATTTATATTTTAAGCCGTTCATTTGATATGCAAGGGAGAAGTGAATCGCAAAAACGTGATATTAATATACAACCTCATCATCTTAGTGCGGATGGTAATTTTAATTAAAATCTCTTTAAAATATTCTTAGGCTCCCTTATGCTTTATTGTGAAGTTAAATTTTTGCCTTATTCTGATAACAAAAAACCCGATAATAATGAATTTAAAAGTAATCATTCAGCTTCTAATAATACATCACAAAAATTACTTAATAATATGCTTGAACAAGGAACACTTTCTGATTGTTTAATTAAAGTAAATTAATTTTAGAAAGTAATTTTTAAATAATTAAAATTTTAGATTGGAAAGGAAACAATAAATGTTCATCGATGTATTTTGGCACAAAATAGTAAAGTATTCCTTAGAATGTTTGAACAAAAGGATATGACTGAAGCACAAAATGCAGGAATTAAAGTGTTAAATAAATATTCAAATTTATTTTTTAAGGGTGAAATAGAAATTGTCGATTCTTCTCCCGAATGTTTTCGTGCTATGATTGAATATTTCTATAATGGTGAAATTGCTGAAAGTATTTTACTTTTTTTAAGTTTAAAATTTTTTAAATTTAAATTCAGATACTTTTGAAAAACTTGTTGATGATTTATTTGTTATTTCTCATAAATATGAAGTTTTAAAATTGATGGATAAATGTGAAAATTTTATGGCATTAAATATTGGTAAGCATAAATATATTTTATTTACTTAATTTGATTTTATATTTTTCCATAACGACGAAATTAGGGCTGGACACAACCAGTTAGTAACCCTTACCCACGGTTTAACCGTTTTTGGTTAAATTTTCCCTCCGGAATATCCCATTTACCTATATTCTGCTTTGAGTAAATATTTTGGACACTAGGCGAAAATTTCTGAAATTTATTTTTTATAGCTGTAACTAAATTTTTTTTTGTTTTTAAGATAATGCTAATTTTAGCAAACGTAGCCATTATGCCGAATTGTATAATCTTTCGTTACTCAAAAATGTAAAGTTTTAGATTATTTTCAAAAATTTTGTTTTATTTTTTAGGCTTGTATTAAATACATTTCTGTTAAGCGAGACAGCTTTTTAGTTAGTAATGAATGGAATGAATTTAAAGAAAATAAAAGTTCATTGGCTGTTAACTTGCTTGAATCGGCTCTGAAACAAAAGTTTTTTTGAATCATTTTAAAAAATTCGAAATTCCTAAGTTCTGCTACAGTCGAATCACGCTAATACGTTCCTGACATCTTGAACGTTTACCACACTGACAATATTTCATACGTCAGCGCAATTCGGCCCTGAAGGTGACGTATTAGCGGGATTCCACTATTTGTGTCATAAAGATTTTTTCATTTTATAGAAATATAATTCTGCTTATTTCGGCTACTTTCCTGCTCTTATTTTTTGTAGCTGGCTTTAGAAACCTAGAAACAGTTCAATATTTATTTTATTCTTTTATTAAGGCATTTAATTTTTAACACGTCTATTTTTCAATTTAATAAATATTTTTCCGAATCTCCGGAATTTCTTACTTAAAATTAAAAATCCAAAAATTAACACATTTATCAACATTTATTTTACAAAAAATTACTGGGATAATAAGGGAAATAAAGAGTATATTTTTTTAATATTTAACAGGGAAAAGAAAGTTTATTTTATTTATTTATCCACAGAGAGAGATCGTTTCCTATTATATATCGCCTTGCAGAATTTAATTTATTTATACTTTTTGAGCAACTCCTTAGCTTCTTTCACGTCCGAATCCTCTTCACAATCACTTGATTTAGCTTTCTCTCCAATCTAAAAATTTTTATTTTTTAGATTTGGAATTAGATTTATAAAAATTAAAAACCTCGACAGCCATTTTCAGATATTTAATCGCCTCCTTCTTTTCATTCTTTGCCAAATAGCATTTACCCAAAAATACCAGATTCTCAACCCATTCAGGCTTCAATTTATATACGGCAAGAAAATCGTTGAGTGCCTCATCATATGTTGCTTTTGGTGGATCAGAGAAAAGCGCCGCTGCAGCCTTCCTTTCAAACCATGAGAGACCAGCAACCGAGTAGGCAAAACGACCGCGCATGTAAAGAAGCTGAAAAATAAAAATATTTTAAACAAAAAAATTTGACAGAAATAGAGTTGATAAGGATAATTTTAGATCATACAATCTCCAAAGAAATAAAGGAACGATCCTTAATTTAGTCGTTTAAAAACATTTTTGAAAATTGGACCCAACATCAATTCCAAATTAATATAAAAATTACCGCATAATCCTTCGGGCTTTTTGCAAGCGCCTTATCGATTAATTCCTAAAAAATATTAATTAAAATTTTAGATATAATTAAGAATACTTTGAACTTATGGCCTTGTTTAATCTTCTCTGCCGTCCCAAGAAAATCCGTTCTACCCCCAGTACAAGCAGCATACCATTTAATGACATCGAATTCCTCTGGTTCTTTTTCATAGGCAATACCAGCATGTTTATAACCTTAAAATTTTAAAAATATTTTCCCAATCGGTTCAATATTTAAAAAAGAGCCATAATTGGAAATATCCCAAATCTAGATTGAAAAGCGACGGGATTAAATGGACAAGTCAAAAAATGTTTAGAAATACTAATTGTTTCCCATAAATTGAGCTTTTTTAATTAAAAATAGGGCTGGGGGTCCTGTCCAAAAGATCGAGTAGGGCATCGATTCCGGCCCGAAAGACTCGATAGGGCGGGCCCGATAAAAATGAGGCCGACAAAAAAGACTAACGTCTTCCCACCAACCCTAATTAAAACCCAAACCTTCATCCATATATTCCTTCCTCTTTGCACTTTGATCATCGAACGAAGAGGCCAATTGGTAACAAACTCGAGAGAGTCGCCAAAGAATTTGAACTCCATTCTGGTCCCCAACTTCTTTATTCAACTTAAAATTTATTAATTAAATTAATCTAAAATATTAAAAAATACTTTTACAAGTTCACCATAAAGTTCATCAGACAGACCATCCTCGTAAAGTTTGTCAAGACGCTCAAACTAAAATTAAAGGAAAAATTTTTGGAATTTTGAATCGGAGAGGGTTTCATTTGAATTTTTAAAAACATACCATTTATTTATAAAATAATATTTTAAAAAATTAAGAAAAAATATTTTAATCTTTAATTATTGATGTGACAAATCAACACTCAATTCAATAGAAAGTTTGTATAAATATAAGAAAAAATATCGTTAATTGTATTTTATAAACATTAAAAGAAAAAAGTCATTCAAAAGGTTCCAGTATGAACGAAGAAAAGAAAATGACTGAAAAATCTAGAAAATTAAATGAAGAAGAAAAGAAGAATGAAAATAGAAGGAAAGTTATTGATAGAGCAGCTGACAATGAAAAAAGAAAGAAAATGTCACACAAAATATATTTTACCTTCCTTTCTAATTTATATGTACTTTTTAATAAAATTATAATGGAATTTTTAAATTAAATTTAAAAAATAATTTGAAGACCACCCCAAAAACTTATGAATTGATGTGTTAAAAAGTTTTTAATTATTAGGAAATTATCAAAAATTAAATTAAAAGATTAACTCACACTAGGCGATTTATTGGCCATTCTTACTGCTGAACAATTATTTTCGGGTAGTTGATTCTTTGTTTCTGCTTCAACAAATCTTTAAATAAAATTAATTTTATTTAAAAAATTAAAATTCCCTCATCACCTATCAAAAGATTTGCTTTCTATAGATCGATTCTCCTCCCAAGTTTGTTCGACAGCGTCTTGATATTCGCTGTCTGATACAGTACTGGAAGCTTGGATTGCTCTTAAGGAACGTCGAATGGAACTTAGAGATGCTCTTAAAAGAAGAAAAATATATTTTAAAATTAAAGTTAAAGTAAAGGGAATTAAAAAATTAATTTTTAATAAATAGGATTGAAAAAGAAATGAACAATTAAAAATTATTTAAATATCAGCTTAATCTACAAGAGTGTCTAACCTTAAAGATAAAAAAAGAGATCAAACAAGATAGAGACAATGTTAAAAATGAGAGAATATAGACAAATAGATTAATTATTTAAGTCTATTAGAGTATTGAAATTTAAATCAAATCAAATTTATATGCACCAGCGCGACGATTTTAGACAATAATAATATGATAAAATATATAAAATAAACGTAAACAAATGATTTCCTTAACATAAAACTTAAAAATTGTCAAAATGTCTTTCAATGTAATTTGGGAAGGAGTCAATAAATTTAGATATATGTATCAAGCGGCTAGAAGTCGACTAAAATGATCGGGGGTTGAATTGCGCATATGTGGGGGAAAATAAATTTATATAACCGAGCAGTCCTAACGAAAAAGGAGTAGAATTATTTAAAATTCTAAAAATATGAACAACTACATTAAAATAGTAAACTTGGATTAATCATTTTTCTTTTATAAAAGCTTTACACAGATTTTGAAATAATTTAAAAGAGAAAGCTCACTTTAAAGAAGCAATTTCTCTTTTCTTTTCAATTTCCATTCTTAAAATAACATTTCCAATATTTTTATATTTTCTATATAAATGGATAAAAAGGCCTGTATTTAATGCTGTTAATGCTCCAATAATAATTATCCCTGTTGTTGTTGTTAATGGAATTTTTGACGACCCGCAATCTGACATTTATTTTTTTTGTTTTTAATAAATAAAAAAAGTGAAAAATATTATAAAAATTCTCTTAAAAATTAAATTTTAAAAATTATTTTTCAAAGAAAAAGCTAAAAATGAGAGCGTGTCGGGCTAACTCAAGGAACGGACAAGTCAAGGAACGACAAATCAAGGAACGACAAGTCAAGGAAAAGACAAATCAAGGAATGACCAACTCAAGGAACATACCAACTCAAGGAACAGACAAGTCAAGGAAAAGACAGGTCAAAGAACGACCAACTCAAGGAATGACCAACTCATGGAATATTTTAAAAATCGAAATTTCTTGAGAAATCTTAATATTTTTAGAAAATAAGAATTTAAAAACAGATTAGAACACTCTAAAAAACAGAATTTTAAAAAAATTCTGAAAAATTCTGGGTTTTAAAAATATTCTGATTTTTAAAATATTCCATGAGTTGGTCATTCCTTGAGTTGGTCGTTCCTTGACCTGTCTTTTCCTTGACATGTCCGTTCCTTGAGTTGGTATGTTCCATGAATTGGTCGTTCCTTGACATGTCTTTTCCTTGACTTGTCGTTCCTTGATTTGTCTGTTCCTTGAGTTGGTATTCCTTGAGTTAGCCCCCACCCAATGAGAGAATGGTTTTGTGGGTAATAAGGGCAAAAAAGATGCATGAAAAGGCAAAATTTATTTGAGAATCGATTGCCGATGAAGGACACTAACTGCTGTGCGATGTTGTTTACATATTTTTTGTAGTAATTTATTTTTTGAATGTGTTAGTTATGAATTATTATTATGTTTTTTATCTACGGATTAAATTATAATTTAAATCGGCTAATTCGTATTAGGATGTGTCAATTAGTTAAATATTCATTAAATACAGGGTGGTCTTTATCACAAAAAAGAGGCATGGCCTCTCAAAAAGGGGCAAAAATGTGGCAATGTTGAAAAAGGGGCGTGGAGGTCAAAAAAGGGGAAACCCCCTAAAAAGAGGCAAAAGGGCTGATTAAATATATATGTGAAAAATAATTTTTATAACTGATCCAAGGTGGAAGAAATTTGTTTTAAAGAAATCTGTAAAATAATTATAGGAAGGGTTTTAGATTTCACCTGTTGATTATAATTATAACGGAAGTGAGAATGTAGCCACATCTTTCTGGCAATTACAGTTAACTATCATTTTTAGCATTCCAATCCCTTTGTAACGGCCATAATAAAATTTTCTTTTAAAAAAAGTAAAATTATTAGTATTAAATATTTTGTAATAATTTCTATTTTTATCCACAATTTTATCCAAGTTTTAATATTAAAAATTTTTTTGAAGATGTCAGAGTTTCCATGACGATAAATTGAATGTACGGAAATGTTTTGAAACTTGAGAGATTCTGGAATATGAAAAATAAAAAGAGTGAGAAGATTGTGAAAGGAAGGGAAGAGGGGTTATTTTGAAAGACATTAAAATGTTGGGAAGAGATTAAAGTTAGTATATGCTTAAGACATTTTAAATAATTATTTTTAAAAATATTTTTTTTATTATGTTCATTTAAATATATTTAAAAAAATTGCACAAAATTATTTGAATGCTTAAACAGAAAATAAATTCGTTTGTCTTTGTCATAATTGTAGTAGGTGAGGATAATTTAATTATAAAGTCAACTGTAATATTAATAATTTTAGAGAATAATCTAATCTCTCGATATAAAGGCGGAATATAACTTCTTTTCGGCATATGTATCCCTACTTTAGGACTATTTTATATTTAAAAAAATCGTGACATTTTTTCGAAACATCAAACTGAGCCAAAATCCTTGCTTCTACCTTTGTACGAGCAATTGTTAGTTTCTTTATTAGTGTCCTCCTTCTCTCGACCATTGAAAAATTGCACCATCAAAATTTCTTATTATTAAGTATCTCCTGGTTGGTTAGGTTACTTTTGTGTTTCCCCTGTCACTAATTACGAGAGATTTATTTTAAATATCTTAAACAAAAATTTTTAATCAGTTTTATTTTCGTCTTCCTTTCTATTGCTTGTGTCACCAATTGAAAATAATATTCAATTGTTCGAAAGTTTATGTGAATTTTCTTGTATTCATGGATATTGTGATGAAAGAAAAGGGTGTAACAAATTTTAAAAAAAAATTTAAATAATTTTAAAGTTTATGTATTTGTTCTCCCGGTTGGTTAGGCGCCGGATGTGAACTTTGTGTTTTGGGAATGGAATGTGAGACAACAGAACCCCAACTTTCTTTAATTTTACCTCAAGCAGGGCCCTTAAATTTTGGAAATTTAAGTAACCAAGAAAAGGAGGATTTACCTAAATTTGTCTACGCTTATGGAAATGATTTTCCAAAGTTTTTTAAAATATTTTTATAAAATTTTATGTCCCTTTAGAGTAAACTATTCCTGTATTTTTGGTTCAACAATTTCTGTCAGAGGTCAATGGATTAGTACTTCTCTTATACGTTGTGAATATCCAACAAATATTTTAATTGGACCTTCTAAATTAACTTTTGGATTAATTCCTTTAGATTCCAAACAATTTGTTGCGAATAATTTGGATTGGCCAACGGTAAAGTTTAGATTGTTTAAAGGTTGTTAAAAACATTTGTTTATTAAAAACAGCAAATTTATGGACAATTTTGTGAATTATTTAATTTAATTTATCATACATATTTATCATATAATTAATTTCTCAAATTTTTCCTTTTAATTTTTGTAGACTCATTTTACATTTTTCTCCAATAATTGTTCACCTTCTTGTAAAGGCCATTGTTTAGGACCTCTTTGTTTATGTCCATTTAATAGGACAGGTCTTCAATGTGATCAACCATTTAATAAATTATCTTTAAATAATTCAACAATATTACAAAAATTTAATGGAAATATTGAGGAAGAATTTAATGAATTTATTCCCTATATTCTTAAATTACCTTTTGAGGTAATTAAAATTAAATAAAAGTTATTTTAAAAATTAAATTATACATTAGATTAACCCTTCAAATGCACATCTTAGTTTAGAATCTGATATAGAAGGGGGTGGTGGTGGATTAAAATTAGATCCATTTCAAGAACAAATTTATTGGTCTAGGTATTTATATAATTAAAAATAATTTTTTAAATTAATTTCCAAAAAAGTCCATTGGGTCGAAGCAAACCTTATTCAATTTCTTTGAAAATAGAAAATGATGGAGAGGAAATTGGAAGTCATCAATTAATTAATTGGACTATTAAAGTTAATCCAAGCTATTCGGCTGAATTAGAAAGAAGTTTAACATTAGTGAATCAAACAAATGGGAGGGAGTTGAGTGGAAAAATAAAATGGGGTAAAAATGTTAAAATTAATATGTGTTAATAGTTGGACCTCTATTTTGTAGACATTTTCAAACTTTTGTACCAACACTTGTTATTATCGTTCTCGTTAATCCATTACTAGTTGGTGAGTTTGATTAGTAGCGAGATTTCGTTTACTTGATGGATAGATAGAGGAAACCACTTATTCACATATTTAAATTTATATATTATAAACCATTTCTAAATTTTATAGAAGGTATTTCTAATAAAAAGCCGCCTTTTGCATTTAATTCAAGTCTTCCTTTGCTTGTTCATATTTATGCCACTGATTCTGCTAGACCCGTTCCCCTTGAAGATTTGCCAATTTGGACAGGGCGATCTAGAAGGGATGGGGAAGAGGGTGATAATGGTTTTTGTTGCTTCAGACGGTTGCTTTACCCTTATTTGGGCACTGCAGAGAAAATAGCTATTGTTAATTATTAATATTAAGTAGAATAAGCCGGGATATTTGGGAGTTAAATACAAGAGATAGAAATAATGTCTAAAATATCCTTATCTTGGAATCACTAATGTAAAATCAAAATCTCCCAAGTATCCTGCCAAATTCTAGATTCTTTCACACTCCAAATAATAATTTATTAAAATCCAGACTGTCAGACATCCAGGCTCTGATTTAGAAGAACATTTACATAGTCGTGATCTTCACGATGAGACAGATGCTCTTGAATGGACACAAGAACGTGTAGAAATAACTAATTATTTAAACGAAGTTCAACCAAAAGAATGGGACCAAAATAACAAAAGTTTAACGTTAAATTACTCTTTAAGACTTTCCCCTTTGGGTGGAGATTGTAAGGATGGATGGCGTTTTGAGGTTCTTGAACCAAGAGAATTTATTTTTATCGTTGAAAATGATAAATTACAAATGTTGCAAGACAAACCTGTTAGTTTTGAAAATATTTTTTGATAATTAAAAGTCTTTCTTTGGGTTTAGAATAGACCGAAAAACTGAGAAAAGGGAGAGAATCATTCTTTATGATTTCCTTATAGAATAATCTTGTTAACTCAAAACCTTAAGTGTTTCTATTTGCTTCAAGCACCCTATTCCTTCTCAATTTCTCGAAAGATAAAAATTGCTTATATATTATTTTATAGGGAACTTATCTTGTAAAACTTAAATTCCAATCATTTGGTGATGTGGAAATTTCTGAAGAGAATAATGCTCGAATACCGTTACGTGTTGTATTTATGTGTATGCCTACTGGACAAAGCCTTACTATAGAGTAATTTATAAATTATTTTGTATTAAATTTAAATTGTTTATGACGGTCCTCCTTAAATTACCTATATCCAAACCCCCCATATATTATTTGTTTATAAACTCCGAAATTTATTTTCGTAATTAACTTTAATAAAGAAAACTTTTTCAGACAAACACTTGTTGGTTTAATATTTCCTGGAAAGGAGGAAATCAAAGCAGTTACTGGAGCTAAATTAAATCCAAAGCGTTTATTTGTTGATTTAAACAAAAATCCATTTAATGTAATTTCGGTAATTATTTTTTTATTAAAAAATATTTAAATTATTTTTTAAAGTTAAATATTTATTTACCCAATGATTTATCAAATAAATTACAAAAAGATAATTTAAAAGAAACTGAATCTTTTTTACCTTTTACTTTAATTTGGATTAATCGACCTTCTCAAAATAATTGGCGATTTTGGTTAAAATTAAAATCAGAAGAAATTGAAAAATATAAGAATATATTGAATGAAAGTGGGGGAAATATTGATGGAGCTTTTTTAATTAAAGGAAATGAAAATGTATTTAGTTAATTAATTAATTAGTTAAGATATGTAGTACAAGGAGGAAGAATCAATTTATAAAATATTTTAATTATTATCTTTCATCATAATCACACCAAATATCACTTTCTTTCCTACCTCACATTCATATGAAAGTAAGATTCTAGGACTTTTGGCAGCTGTTCACCATGGTATTGCCGAAAATACCGACTCGATATTATTTGGTATTGACCGCCACTAGTTCAGAGTTTGATCTTTTATCTTAAGCGCAACCCCTGTCTTATTGCAACCATCATCTTTCATTTGCGAGAAACGTTAACCTTTTCCCTCACTTTAACCTCCATTTAGGAGAATCTTTATTTTAACCTTATCTTTACATGTTTTCTCAATTTAAAATTAAATAATTAATTAAAAAATAATTATTTTTTAAGTTAATTCTGTCAGTTCCATATAGAATTCAACAAAACAATTTAAAACAAGAAAATGACCCTTCTTTATTTTTCTTTACTTTGGTGGTTAAAGGAATTGGTGGAGGTACAAATTCTTTACATTCAACAGATGTTGAATTATTTACTCAAGAACGCGAACAAAATTTTGCAAAAACTCTTTTTTTAAATAGTTTTGGATTTTTTGAAAAAATTTTTTAAAATTTTCTTTTCAGCTCCAGAACAATTTGGACCTCTTTTTGCTTCCCTCTTTCAATTAAAAATCCGTTCTCGTCATTTCCTTCCATTTACTAAATTAATTAGAATTAATCCATTAGATAATATTTTTATTGTTGAATTAATTCCAAAACCTTCACAATATTTTACTTTTGATGGAAAACAATTTAATTCTGAATGGCAAGGGGTGGAAAGAGTTGACGATAAAGAAGAGGTGAAAATTATTTTTTGTTGTTTTTTTTTTCAAAAATAATGATAAATAAACAATAGACTTTTTGTGCCAATTCGGAGAGAGAATTATAACACCCTCTGTTTCCGACCTATTTCTCCGATTCAAATTTATTCTTCCAATTCATAGCGTTATTTAGAATGTGGTTTATTTTGGGACTCTGGATTTTTTGATTAAAATAACAAAAATTAGACATTACAGGATACCAAAAAATATGTAAATTAAAATAATTTTAAAATAACGTTATTTTCTTATTAAAATAAAAATATAATTAACTCTAATTATAATTTTGTTATCCATTTCTTAAAGTTTATACCCTTAATAAATTTAATAAATTTAATTTTTGTCTAGACTTCATTATTCTCTCCACCAATTGTTCATTTCCGTCCATCTGTTTTTACTCCTCAATCTCTCTCCAAATTTGTTGATGTTGTTTATATTCAAGGATCAACAAATTCTTTTGTTTCTGTTCAGCCTGGATGGAATTCTAATAACCAAATTTTGGATTTTCCATTGTCCAATTTAAATTCAAGTCTTTGTTTGGGATGTGGATTTAGACAATTAATTAATTTAAAACAAATTTCTATGGAAACAAAATGTGATGCAATGACTGTTTCTGTTCCTTTTTGGTCTGCCCAACCTATTGGACATTCTCCAGCAATTTTGAAATTCTCCCAGTATTTTTTGTTAACTTCAGAAAATAATGAAATAAATAATGAAGAGGAAGATATTGGAGGGAACGAAGAAGAAGAAAATAATAAAATATTAGATAATGATAATCAACAATTTAAATTTCCCCGAATTTGCCATCAAAAAGAAGATGAAAATTTGGACGGGCAAGGTAATTGAAGAAGTCTTCAAGATTTAAAACTTTCCTGGCTCTTTAACTGAATTTCTTTTTTCTTTCTGATAACGATAAAAAACCTCATAGCAGGACAATTCTTTAAAAGTTTTAGAGAATTTTAAGAAAACTTCTCTTAAATTACGTTTTCTTCTCTATCAACAACATTTTTAGGTCTTTTACCATTCGCTATTCGAACTCATATTTTACAAAATTGTGCATTATCTCATCTTCGTATTTGTCGTCAACTTTATAATCCATCTGGCCCTCGATGCCAAAATTGGTGGAAACAAATACCCGATTCCTTACTTTCAATACATTCTATCGCCCAATTTATTCTTTTATCAGCTAATTGTAATAAAGAAAAGAATGGTCCAAAAGAAATGCTAAAATTAATTAAATGTATTCGAAAAATTGATTGGAATTGTCCTTTACATCCTATTGAATCAGAAATGGCACCCCACATTGAAGGGCAGATTTTTAATCAGGTAAATGACAAAAAAAACGGTTTACTACTATTGAAACTGGAAGTAAATCAACACTTCCCTCTAACTAGTTAGATCAAGAGTGATTAATTATAATGACTCCCAAGGTTATTCCTAATCAGTACAAGCAAATTTTATTAGAATCTTTTTGTTGAGTTAGGCCATAATCACATTTTGGGCCCAAAGACACATTGGAATGGTTAAATTTATGGTATACTTTTGATAGAGTTTGTACATTAAATTCTCCAAACAATATATTTTATCTAACTCAAGACATATCACATACATATTTTTTGTAGTAATTCAAAAAGATGCTTTATCAACGATTTTAGAAAAAATTCAAATTCATAAAATTTACTTTAATAATTTTCTAAAAATAGATTGGCTATACAAAACCTTTCCGTTCCGGACTTGGATTATTATTTCCAGCATTAGGCCTAATAGAAGCTCAATTATTAAATTTCCCTACACTTTTGGCTGATTTTCTTCAACAATTAAAAGTTTTAAAATTTTAAAAAGATTTTAATTGAAAATATTTTTTTTAGAAAATATTCCCTCAATTAATTATTTATTCACTCACTTCCGAACGTTTCTATAACCAATTTATAACAGCAATAAGTACAAATTCACCTAATGGTTCTAGTGTTGATTGGAATGAATTGGATGTTTCTTTTGGAGGTTTTTTAAATATTTTTTAAAGAAATATGGCAACACTCCTACTTATTCTATCCCTGGGAGTTGAATAGTTCTAAATGTGGACCAACTTTGGTGTGTGGAATAAGTTAAAATTAAAGGGGGTTTTTTTATATTAAGTTTGGAATTCCGGAAATTTACAAAAAAATTAATAAATTACAACCAAAATTTATATTATTTTTTAATATTTTCGAGAACAAGATTGTGTAAAAATCTACTTTTAAAATAAATTTTTAGCTTTTTAGAAATTTGTTTTAAATATTAAAAAATAATTTAATATATTTTAATAGATTTACGTCCTTCTTCTGAAAAACTTATTAAACTTTGGAATTATCTAGTACAGCTTTTAAATGGAGGGCAATTAAATTTATTAGAAAATGGGACAGAATCTAATTTAATGATAAAAAATTTAAAAGAATTAATTATTCGCTCTGATCGACTAAAAACTGTTACTAGACAAGTAATCTTCTAAAAATTAAAAAAATATTTTTTTTCTTTTCAAAAAAAAAAGTTTGGAGCAGACAATCCATTTTCATTATTTCGAGATGTTTTAAATAAAATTTTCGAAAATATTTCTTTTAATTCTGACAAAACAAATGTGACGGCTGAAGGGGACATTCAAGAACAAAAAATAGCTTGGGCTGATGTGCAAGTTGAGCCGTTAGAACCGATTGAGGGGTTGGAATTTAGGTAAAAGAAAAATTTTACTTGAAAAAGTAAACTGATCCTACCTATGTACCTAGGATCAGTCTTTCAATGGAGAGGTTAATTAATGAAAGAGAGTATCTGTTCAAATTTCAGAAATTCAAATTCTGAGATTTTTAATTCAAATTTTAGAATTCCAAAAATTCTAAAAATTTTAGAAAATTAAAAAATATTTTTTTTTATTTTATATGTAAGCATTACCCTCCTCTAAATTTTACTTTGATAATTTCCCTATTTTTTATTTTAATCATATTTATTTTATTTTTTAGCATTTCTGCTACCATTCAAGCTCGTCAAGTAAATTAAAATTAATTAAAAACATTTTAAATATTTTCTTCTCTTTTTTCAGTCATTAATTAATAAATTAGAATCAATTCAATTAAATCTTCGTTTTGGGCAATCAAATAATTTAAAATTCCGTATTGGACCTATTTTTAATTCAAAAAAGAGCCAATGAATTTAAGCCCTGGAGAACGTCTTCGAGTTGAATGGACTGTTGTACCCGTACCCGAATTTCGTTTAACTGGTCCGATACTAAAAAAAGTGGGGATTAAATTAATTGTTTTGCTTTAAATAAAAATTATCATAAATAAATTATTGTGTTAGTGTGGAAATTATAAAGCGGGAAGATAATAACAACAAAATTTTATTTCTAAACTGTCCTTTAAATTGGGGTTTTATTATTCTATCAAAATAAGAGCCAGCCGAAAAATTTCTTGAAATTTGGTCAATGCTCTCTTCTTAAAATACTTTCCTTTTTTAGTTAGATTTAACATTTGCTTACCAACTTGGAGGAAGAAGATTAGCCCAAAGACTTAATTCCCCTTCAATTAAAATATTACCCCAACCTTCTCTTCGTTTACTAGCTTTTGGACAACCAACAATTCCAACTTCTTTACCTGGATCTCCACCTTTTAGTTTAATGCTTTCTGCTATAAATTCTGGATATTCAACATTAAAAATGGTTAAAGGAAAATTTTTTGTCATTAAAAAATTTTTTTAGGTTCAACTTCTTGAACTTCGACCAAATTTTTCTTTAATTGGAAACGAAAATAAACAATCTTCAATTGATTTTAAAATTGATGGAATTAATTTGGAGAGTTTAAAAGAATTAGGGAATGAAGGAATGGCAGAATCTCTTTCTTTTGGGCAAATTAAATCTGGGGAGGCTTCTCATTTATTTTTGAATATTTCTTTGGAATATAATGATGATAGACAATATAAAATTGAAGTAAAAATAATATTGAGCTTCCCCTTTAATTTATTTTTAAAATTAGAAATCAGCACTTTTTCGGAGCTTTTCTGCTGTTGTTTCTGTTGACGGTTCTCTTCTTCCTCCTGGTCAATTTGAACAAAAATTCTTTTTAATTCACGAAACTACACATAATCATGCAATGTTAATTGTTTCTGAATATTCTAATCCATTTCCTTTATATTTATTTTCCAAAAGACATAATTCATTAACTCCCTTAACTACATTACAATTAATTGAGGTAAATATTTTGTTTTTAAAAACAAATTATGATTCTACAGGAAAAAGAATCTCGCCCACAAATAAATGGACATTCATTCCTTACACGTATTTTTGCTCTCCGTCGTCTTTCACTTATTTCAACATCCCAAGAAGACGAAAATTTAAGATCAAGTGTTGGTGCCATTTTTGCTTCAGTAAATGTTGGAACAGCGCAGACTTTTGAGAATGGGGCAAAACTTTTGAGAGTAGCAGAAATAGGTCCACAGGGAAGAAGAAGGCCAATAAATATGAGTTTGGTTTGGATTGGAAGAATTAGTAATGAAAAGGTAAGTTTAAGAGGGAGAGGGAGAGAGGTGAAGTGTCATTCACTCTTGAAAGAATTTTCTTTCAAAAATAATAAAAAAAATTTACTTCAGACAACACTAATTAATTTCATTGATTTGCGTGCTTCTCCAGCCATTCCCCAACTTATTTATGAATTATTATTTGGTTTACCCGAACATTTTAATTTACCTTTCTTCTCTCAACCATTTTATCAATTAAATTTGGCTTTACCTGTTAAAATAAATGGAAAACAAAAAGTTTTGGCTAGAATGGAAGCTATATCTCCAACAAATAAGCAAATAAAATATTCTTTATTAACCACACAAATGAATAGTACATTAAGTATTGTACCTTCAACAGGTGATGTTTTTTAAAAGAATTACCTATATTCTCTGTTTGAAAGGGGTTCTTTCTATTTCTCATTTTGGATCGGAAAAAATATCTTAATACTTTCCAGAGAGGACATTTCTGTTAAAAACTTTGATTCAGAAATAACTTTATAAGGAAAAGAGAGATGATAGTTTGATAAAAACTATCACCTTTTTGTATTAAAATAAACAATTTCTAGGTGATATTGTCTTGTCTGACGATTTATTAGAACCTTACGAATATTGTCTAAATGTTGTAGCTACAGATTCAGAAGGACAGAGTTCTCGAGTTCCATTTCAATTAAATATTTTAAAAAGAGAAAATGAAGGAATGACAGAAGAATGTCAATTATTTAATGAAGAAAGTAATAATCTTTACAATAATGAATTTAAACCTATAGAAAAAGAAGAAAAAGACTTTTTTTATTTTACTTCTACAACAACAACAATTCAATTAACAAACAACAAAATAGAGGAAGAAAAAATAACAACAATTCCTTTAATTATTTCATCAGAACCTTCAATCTCTGCTAAACCTATTTTTGTACATAAAATTGTTGGGGATTCTACACTTTCTCCTTTAACAACATTAAAGGGGAAATTGGCAACTGTTGGGGATTCTCTTTTAGAGAATGAATTGAAAGGAAATGAAACAGAGAATATATATTCTCTAGCTTCTACAAGTATTTTACCTCCTTTAGAAGAATCACCTTTAAATAATCTTCGAACAGTGCAACCACACAGATTTAGTACAAGACAACAATCAGGATCTCTTAAAATTGCTGGCCTTTCTGGAGGAGGTGTTGGAACAAGAATTGGACAGAACAATGTAGATAATATACACATTAATTATAAGGGTATTTTTGGATAATAATAAACTCATTTCTGATGAGAGAATCCGTTTAACAGTACTGAGGTTTTCCAAAGATGATAATAGAATATGAGAAATAGGTTATAAGAACAACCATCTGCCGATCTTTAACGATCTATATTTTAGAGTTATTTATAGTAATAGTGTTCGGCAAATAGTAGAGAATATCGTCGATGAGGTAAAAACTTGGAAAAAAAACTCCAAATTTTTTTTTAAATTTAAAGTGTAGTTGGGGTTAACATTAAATATTTTCAATTCAAAGGGGCGCAAAATTAACGGATCAATGTCTGGAATTCAAAGAGAAAGTAAAAACGGAGATATGGCTAGCCAAGCAAGTGCAACAACAATGGCTGAAATGGCATGCCGACTTAGATCAACAAAACCTATTTGGGCTCTGATATGTGATATGGCAAAAACTGTATATCGTTCAACTATGATAAATGCTTAGAAAATAAATTATAAAAGTGTTTAGTGACAACCTTTAAAGTTTTCATTTTTGTGTCCAAAAACAAAATAAAAACAAAAATAATATATTAAATTCTAATTTTATGAAGGAAATTTTTAAAATGCCTGTAATTTTAATTGCCGCCTTTCTTCTCTTTCATCGTAATATTCAACCCCCTCTTCATCATCTTCTTCCTCACTTTCCAATTTAATATCTTCACTCACTTCTTCATCCCAAGCATTTGGATAAAAAGGAATTGGAGTCGAAAACATTCTTGGATCATAAACAACATCAGCCAAAAATAGTCCATTTGGAGGGGCTAACTTCATTCCAATCTGATGATATTTTGTTGGGTCTGGGTCTTTAAGAAGAAATTCTGCAACAAATTTAGCGTGGTCTATTTTACGTGCTGCTAGTGAAATAAGTGAAACCATACGGCGAATCTAAAAAATGAAAATCAGAAGAGGAAGCAATTAAAATTAACAAGAAAAGTGACTAATTTAAAATCGAAAAATCCGAGAAAGTATTTGTAATACAAAATTCAAGAGCGTAGCCAGATCTTTCTCACAATATTTTTCCCTTCTCCCCAATTCAAAGGGGGCTATGGCCCCAGAAGCCCCCTGGCTACGCCCTTGCAAAATATCGAAATACCAAACCAGACATAAATGAAAGATTTTTCCAAAATTAATTCAAAACTTTCTTGTTAAATTTAAAGAAATTCAGATATGTAAAGGGAAAAATCCCAACCTGTTGTCTCAAAAATCCATGAGCGACAAACTCAATATTAAAATATTCGGCATCTTTATCAGGTAAAAAATAAGGTTCTCCTTAAATTTAATAATTTACATAAAAAATCATAATTAGAAAAAAACCTCTATAAATTTGCAAAAGTCTTGGCCATCTTCTATCCGTTGTAGTTTTGAAATTTTTTCCTTTTAATCTATCTCCCATTTTGTGAAAATAAAATGAAGCATAATCTAAACCAGGTCTTCTCAATATTGCACACATTTCATTGGCTTTTTCAACATTAAATGAAGGAGGTTGTGCCCATGAATAATCAAATTCAGCTAAATCAATGAGTGATTGTTGGTCAGTTTGTCGACTTTTTAAATAAGCATCCATTGTATAAAAACGGCGAATTCGGTAAACATAACGTCTTTAAAATTTTAAAAATATTTTTGAAAATTAAATTGGAGGAATAAAAATATTTTGAAAACTTTTTTAACTCTTTTTAATTTCCAAAATCTTTTGCCTATGGTTAGTAAAAATCAGTAAAGTTGGATTTTGAGGAAAATTTAAAAAAAATGAAAAAGGGGAGACGAAAAAAGGTTGAAATAATGGAGAAAAAACCTGTAAGAAACATGAAAGTTAGGATTAAATCCTTTCGCCACGGGAGTAATTTCCAACAATTTCAATGCATTTTCAAAACCAACATTTTTAATTAAATCTTAAAAAATAATTTTTAACAAAAATTTTTTAAATTAAAAATACCGTTAAAATCATCAACAAATTTTGATCGAGAAATTAGATTTTGAATAATTATTGAAGTACGTTCATTTGGAGGTTTAACCAAAAATGGGGTACGCAAAGCATGTACTTTGGCATCTGTCCTGAAAAGATAGATTTTTTTCGTATTTTGTTTTTTATTTGATTAGTCTTGAATTATCCAACTTATGTTTGGAATCTAAGGGAAATATGTGTTCATCAATTAACCTTAACAACCTAATAGTCTTTTTGTTTGTTTCGTGTGTCCTTTGCATTTTTACAGGCAAAACATTCAATTAAAAAAGAATTCAAAAAAAATTCAATAAAAAAATAAAAAAACAACCTTAAGTCCACGTTTAAATTAACAATTTTTACAGAATATCCTAAAAAATAAAAATTTTTGTTACCTACTAACTGTAGTTGAACGAATTTTTGAACAATCTTCGTCGAATAACCTAGCCAAGCAAGATTCAAATAATTTGTAAACACTTGCTCCTGTATGTGGTGCTGCACCTTTTGCCATTGAAGAAAATCTAGAACCATCATATCGAAGCCAAAATAAAAATTTACGAAAAACAATATCCTCTTGCATTAGAATTAAATAGGCATCTTAAAAATATTTTTATTAGAATAATTTTAAAATACGTAAAATTATTCCGACAGAAAATGGTAAGTAGCAAGAACTTAGCCTGGGGGTCGATTTCCGGGGATAAATTGTGTGTGCGCCAAAATGGCGTTTACCTTGGCGTTCCGAACACAAATTTTTTGAACATATTTTTATATTTTCGACGTCGCAGGCTGAAATTTTTTGATCTTGGTATATCCGGTAGATCCAGATTATATCCGGTAGATCCAAGAGTAGCTAGAAAGGCCAATCAGTAGTTAGAAAATTGTAAGTATAAACTGTAAAAAATGCCAACACAAAGAAAAGTAAAAATAGAGATACTGTACATTTTAAAATATCTTTTAAAAAATAAAATCTACAAATAAAAATCCTTTATAAAAAACACAAAAGAAATACTATTAAGAATCAAATATTATAAATATAATTTTATTTATTATTTTCATCAATTTTTATCATTAATTTCAATTTCAATATTAAATTGTTCTCCAAATTCGCCTAATAAAGAATTAAAAGAATTGGCTGGATCAGTTTCCAAATGAGAGACCTTTGAAAAAATTATTTTTTTTAATAATTTTTATTAAAATAATTCACTTCAACAGCATGAATAACAATTTTCTCAGGACGTTCAGATTCAGAATTTGTACGGTAAATGTGAATAAAAGTTGTAGATTTTGATGTAATGAAGGCAAAAACAGGCTTTGCATAAAACAATTTTTTGTTTGTTGATTTTACCTTGATTGCCTATAAAATGGGAGGGATTTCTTTAGAGATTTTATTAAAAACTAACAATTCTTTGTTCTCCCAAATTAGTAATTTCAATAATTCTAAAACCTCCTCCTTTAGTGTATTTTAATTGTTCGGGATATAAACTGAGTTTGATTGGTCTACTCTTGAATTTAATAGGTTCATTCACATAATTAAATCCTACAATTCTTTCAGTACTGCAATCCGTCTTGGAATTTGTTCTGAAATTGACACAAAGATATTTATTTTTAAAAATTAAAAATCTCTCAACAACGGCATTAAGGTGCCTCTTAAAAGTTCTGTTATTTACATAAACTTAAACAAACCTACTAACAGAAGTACTTGTAAGAATCTGTTTTGAAGTCCCTTGCTCATTAAACAATCTCGTCGAACAATTTTCACATAATTTACAAGTACATACTATTCCTCTCTCAGATGTTGTATTTTTAGTATTTGATGGAAATAAATAACCATCACATCCCAGCCAAGACATTAATTTTCGGAAGCCCCAATCTCCTTGCATTTTTCCTTAAACTTTAGGCTCAAATTTTGTTTAATAAAGCAAGTAAAAACGAGATGTTAAACTCAAAAATAATTTCAAAACAAAATTATTATATATATTTATTGAGAACAAGATACATATATCACATATTCGAGCAATTCCTATACAATTTAAAAAGAAACAAGGAAACGAGTTATACATCACAATTTGTACATACCAACAACAAATGGGAAAATGAGTTGGGAAAATAGGGATGAATTCTATATATACATACAAGCATTGTGGATGAGTTTACGCAAGTTTTATATCTTTCTAGCTTCAGAGGATTGCTTCACACATCTTTTCATCTTCATGTTCTTCTAGACCATCGGTTTACGCGCTGTTGGTCCTTGGCTTGCTGAGCGGCGTCCAGCCGAGCTGCGGCTACCCTTCTTGCCATGGGATCGAGCACCTCTTTTCCCCCTCTTTGACTCGGTTCCTGCTTCAGGTCCGGCTCCTGCCTTCGAATCAGCTCCTTTCTTCTTGTCTCGCCTTCCTTTGGATGAAGCGCCCTTGGATGCTTTGGAGCGGCTAGAGCCTCCACCTCTCTTGCCCTTGGGTTTGCTGCTACTTTCGCTCTTTGCCATGCCTTCACTGGTGAACTCGATCCCGTAGTTTTCGCGCAGATAGGTGTTGGCGTACTAGAAAAAGTAAAATATAATCGAGTAGACAAAAATAACAATAAAAAGTTTTAATAAACTTACAAAGCCGGAGACGAACATGATGATTGCGGCGACCAAGTAAAGCCACGCTGACATCTTGACGAAGTTGTTTTGCTGACGATTTCTTCTGCGAAGACCGGAACTGGCGTGAAGAAGTGATGGGTAATCGTTCCGCTGCTAGAGATGATTTGAGGATTTTCTAGAAATTGTCTACTTTTATAGTCCAATAATGATGGTTCTAAAACCTAATTATAAAAACATTTTTCGTGAGAATATAAATCTCTTCCTGTCCAAAAATCTCAAAGCAGCGTTCCAGTGTCAATTGCCAATAATGTTGTTGCAATCCAGCTCAAGTGGATGGCTCATGTGGTCTTCTCCTGGCGCAAACTTCTTTGTGGTTGTTGTTCTTCTCTCTGTGCTATCAATTCACTCACTTCTCGACTGCTGTTGTTGCAAAAAGAAAAAGGTGAAATTCTTTAGATGAATCACGTTATACATTTTTATCAAATTTAGAAGCGACACGATAAAGTAGTTGTGGTTGAGGAGAAAAAGGCATCAGGTCCAATTTTTTTAGAAAATTATTAAATTTTATCTCCCCGATTTCTAGGCGATGAACATCAAAAACGCGAATTAAAGTCAAAACCTAAAGCTAAAGACAAAAAGACATCTCAAAAGCCTAGCAAAGAAGCGAAGCCATCGTCTAAATCACCGCCTAAAAAGAGCAAGGAACCGGCAAGTGTACCTAAATTGAAGAATGACCGCAAAGATCAGCAAGGAATGGGCACAGGTCTCGACTACCAAACACTTGAAAATTTGGATCGTAACATTTTTGTTAAAAGGAAGAAAGGTAAAAGTAAGCAAATAAACCTTAATAAAATTTCAATTTAAGGTGGTAGCAGTCCCAAAACCCAAGCTGGGGGTCCATTGCCAAAGCTAAAGGAAGAAGAACATGATGCTGGAATGGGAGGCGGTTCAGAATACAAAACACTTGGAAATTTAGACAAGGACATCTTTGCGAAAAACGAGAAAAAGGCAAAGCCTCTCCCAAAGCCGAAAACAAAGGACGAAAGAGATGATCAACAAGGCATTGGCGAAGGGGCTGACTATCAAACTCTCCAAAATCTCGATAAAAATATATTCGTCAAAAGCGAAATTCAATCAGAGGAGAGCGAATACGATAAGAAGGTTAAAAGGAAGACAAAGAAGAAGATTGAAGAAGAAGATGATGATGAAGGAACGAAGAGTGAACATGACAGGAAAACGAAGAAAAAGGCTCCCGTGAAAAAGACAAAGCCTCAACAAAAGCCTAAAACAAAAGATGAGAGGGAAGATCAGCAAGGCCTTGGCGAGGGAGAAGATTACCAAACACTGCAAAATCTCGACAAAAATATATTCGCCAAAAAAGGCGATCAAAAAGAGGAGACCGAGGAAGGGACGACAAGTGAACATGAGATCAAGAAGACGAAGAAAAAGAAGAAAGTGAAAAGTGATGAGGACGTGAAAGGAAAGAAAAATAAAAAGGGACCAACTAAAGAAACTAAAAAAGCGGTGAAGAAGAAGCCAGTATCGGAGACGAGTCTTTCAAGGTGAAATAAAAACTGAATTAGGTATTAAACAAGGGGATGATTTTAGATCCTTTTGAGGGAAAATGTGGGAAATTTAGAGTTGGGGACGAAAAAAGGAGGGTTCATTGTATGGGTAAAATTATCCCCTCCCAGTCTTTTGGGAGAACTTTGATTTTAGGGGGGTAAATAATCTTTGTTTAATTTAATTTTCTTTTTTAAACAGATCAGAAGTTAGTCCAGATACAAAGAAAACCAAAACTAGTGGCAAAGTCAAAACACGTCATAATAAGACTTATTCTTTGCATGGTCTAAGCGAGTTAGAATTAGATCCGGATTTGGAAGATGAAGAATAAATGGGTGGGATAAATGAATAATAAATAGAATATATATATTTGTGTTATGTATTTAATTTGTTCCCATATATTAAAAATTTTTTAAATATACAATAAACTTTAAATAATTGTTAAATATGTATTTGTTTGTTTATTCTTGCTATTATTCTTTTTTTTTTAATAAATGCTTTTACACCTTTGATAAAATTGATAAAATTATTTGGTGATAACAAAATTAATTATTTGTTTCAGTTAATTGGATACAATATTCATTTCCAATTTATATTGTTTTACCAATTGTTAATTTTAATTAGAAATAAATAAATATAACTATAATAACTCAAGAACCTCAATAACTACATACTAAAAATTAATACCCCCTAAAATTAATTTCGGAAAAAGAATTTAAATTACAAACTACTACTATACATATATTTTTGTAATCAATTTTTATTTGGCATTCTTTTGTAATCACATCTAACACTACATATAGTGTGTCTCTAAATACATGTGATTGTCTTAAAATTTAAAATATTTTATTTATTTAATAAGTCCATTGTAATTAATACCTAATTACCCTCTCTAATAATTACCACCTAATTTTCCTAAGCTAATTTTAAAAAATTTAAAAAATTATTAACAAATTTAATTATTGGCACATTTTATGACTTGATATCAAAAAATAAATCAACTGAATTATCCCCAAACCCAGCACGTCTTCTCTAATAATTACTCCCTCTAGAAAGAGAATGAAACAATTCCCAGGGTTATTATTTCAGCATTTACGTTATATATTTAGCAAGATATTCTCTGTTATTTATTTAATTTTAAAAAAGTTTTAATTAAAAAAATATTTTTTTATTAAAAAATTTCAAAAATTTGTTTTAATTATTTTTCTCTATAAATATTTAATTAATTGAGAATTTATTTTTGTTATTATTTTTCTTCTTTAATTTCCCTACTTTCAAAAGGTTTTCCCTGAAAAATAACAAAAAATCCACGAGAAAAGCTTACTAGACGATGAAAAATATTAAGATATTGCCGAAAAATTGGAAAGGATGGAAGGGAAATAAATAAATTGTTTTGGTTAATTTTTTGTTGATTATTTTTGTTGTATGTACTAAATAGTACAGAGTACACACATTTATTTTTTTGCTTTATTTCTTAATATTTTTTTATTTATTTTTTAGAAGATGTAAAACTGTAAATCTATTCTTTAATTTATAAAAGGATACCAGAAGGTTTAAACTTCTTAAAAAATTTTTAAAATCATTTCATTCCCCTCCCTCCAACACTTTAAAAGTATAACAATTTAATTTAAAAAAAATTAATTTTTAAAGATAATTAATTTTTTTATCAGTAAAAAGATGGGGTTATGTATGTATATTATTTTATTTTTTCAAAAACACATGTTTTACTATTTATTTTTAAGAAAAAAAATTTAATATAAAATGAATGCTGTAGTTTATGGTTATTTAAATATTGATGGCTCTATTACAGATGAAAATCAACCAAAAATAAGTAAAGAAGCCTTTGCAGTAATTAAAAATAAAAAAATTGAAGAAAAAGAATTTTTGGAAAAAACAACAAAATTAAACGAAAATGAAACAAAGACAACTTTAATCGAAAAAAGAAATTTATTTTTGGGGTAAAAATAAAATTCTAGAAACTTAAAAAGAAAAAGTTTTTATTTTTTTAAAGGAGTAAATGCCAAACATTTTATTCAGCAGACCCTTTTGTTGTTTCTAGGGCTTTTATGCAATATATTTTTGATGAACAAGGAAATCGTTTTATTGACTGTATTTCTAATGTTCAACGTGTGTTTTTTAAATTTTTTAATTCAAAAATAGTTGAATATCTACTAGAAATTAAAAAATTCTTTAGCTAGCGGGCTGGTTATTTGTCTGTCCTTTAGTTTTATTTCCATACAAATTCTTCAAAAAAGACAGCTCTCATTTCCTTACTAATTAAATTATATAGTCTCTCTTAACTAAAAATTAATTGTAAGATTAGAAACTCGTTCAAAAAATGTAAATTTCCAACAAAATTTTTTACAAAAATTATTATATTTTTAACAACTATAAATCCTTTTATAAATATTTTATTTATCCAATGTTTGCCAAAACTATTAGAAGAAATAAATTGGTGGAAGAAATATTTCCTTAATATTTTCTTTAATTACCTAACTATTTATTTATAAAGATGTTGGTCATTGTCACCCACATGTTGTCCAAGCAATAGCAACCCAAAGTAGTTTATCTACTTGTAATATTCGTTTTGTTTCTCCAATTTTGGGAGAATGTTCGAAAGCTTTAATTAATACTTTACATCCTTCATTAAATACAATATTTTATTGTAATTCTGGTTCTGAAGCTAATGATTTGGCGTTACAATTAGCTAGGGATTGGACTGGGGGAAATGATGCTATTGTCTTAGAAAATGCTTATCATGGGCATATAACTACTGCGGTGAATTTTAAGAGAATTATTTTTAATTTATATGTAATCTTTATTTTAATTTTAAGGCACAATTAAGTCCATACAAATCAGAACATGGTGCTAATATAAAAAGACCTGAATGGGTACATATTGTAAGTAACAAGAATTATCTATAAATTTCAAAAAAAAATATTCAAAAAAGGCCCCAACTCCAGATGTTTATAGAGGCAAATATCGTCTTTCAGATGAGGAACTTAATTCCCCAGAAGCTCTAAAAGATGCCGGAGAATTATATTCAAAAGATATTTCTGTATTACTTGAAGAATTAGACAAAAATGGAAGAAAATTGGCTGCTTTCTTTGCTGAGGCTTTGCAAAGTTGTGGAGGACAGATTATCCCACCTCCAGTATACTTTCAATCTGTAGCTAAAGAAATACATGATAATGGGGGTTTAATGATTGTAGATGAAGTTCAAACAGGGTTTGGAAGAGTTGGAGATACTTTTTGGGCACATCAATTATTTGGACATGGAGAAGAAGGTAAGAGGGAGGGGGTTTATAAAATATACAAATAGATTCCCCTTTATAGCACCAAAAGTATAAGATCCCACCCAACGTGTATCCAATTAAGGCTTCCCATAAAAATATAAATGGATATAATCCGGTCAATTCCTTGTGATGAGGTTATAACGGCAATTAACTATATCAATTATTTTAAAAATATGTAGATATTCTATTTAATTTTAAGAATTTATTCCTGATATTTTAACAATGGGCAAACCAATGGGAAATGGTTATCCAGTTTCTGCTGTTGTTACACGGAGAGAAATTGCAGATAAATTATGTGGAAATGCTGAATATTTTAATACGGTTATTTATTTTTTAATAAATGAGAGGGATAATTAAATAGATATTTTGAATCTCTCCCGTATTTTCTAATCGGATAATTTAATAATTATTAGAATTGTGTTCTCTCTTTTATCAATTCTCTAATATTTTTTATTTAAAGAAATATTGAATTCTGATTTTTTCAGTATGGAGGTAATCCAGTTTCATGTGCCGCTTCTTTAGCAGTTTTACAAGTTATTGAAAAAGAACATTTATTGCAACATTCAAAACAAATGGGAATTTTGTTTAAACAAAAATTGGAAATATTAAAGTCTAAATATTTTTGTATTGGCGATATTAGAGGTGTTGGAATGTTTTGGGGGTTGGATTTGGTTAAATGTAGAAAAACAAGAGAACCAGCAACTAATTTAGCTGGGAAATTGGTAAAGGAATTATTTTGAATTTTGGAATTTGGATTAGAAAAAAAATAAAAACATTTAGAAAAAATGAAAAATTCTTTTAAATATTTTAAAAAATAATTTTATTTAATTACTTAAAATATTAAATTTAAGAATTATTTTAGAATTATGAATTTAGATTTATTGAAAAATATATTTATCTGAAATTAGTAATTCAATTTTTAAACATCTATTCCTGTCTTTAAACAAAAAAATATTTTAAATTATTCTTAGATATTAAAATTACGTAAAGAATATGGAATATTATTAAATGCAGATGGGCCGTTTGGAAATGTTTTAAAATTTAAACCTCCACTTTGTTTTAATTCTGATAATTTAGAAAATGTTATTAAAGCATTAGATGAATGTTTAAATGAATTAATTAATGAAAAAGAAGAATAAAAAAATAATTTTTAATTTTATTTATTTAAAATATGTATGTTTTTTACTATAATTTGTATTATGTTTATAATATTTAAAAATTGGAATAACTAATAATTCTTAATTAGTTTTGATTAATTAATTTTTAAAAATTTTATGTTTGTAAATTAAACAGAAAAAATAATAATAAGAAACTTACTTTATTTTATATTATTTGATGAAAATAAAAATTTCTAATAAAATATAAATTTGAAACAGAAAATAACCCTTCTTATTTTGATAAAATAATTCTAACTAAAAATTAGCTTTAAATCTCATTTAAATTTTATTCTGTTTAATTATTTTTTTAAAATAATTTTAAAAAATCATCTAAATAAAAAAATAAATATTTTATTAAAATAAAATATAAAGTTATTTAATTTATAAATAATTATAATTTTTTTCGGGCTTCAAAATGCTCTGCGCTTTTTAAAAAAAATTATGTAGGATTAGAAAAAAAGATGGTTATTTTTCAATAATAATTCTCTCTTTTGCGAGATATGTGCAAATAATTTTGCGAACAAAATAAAAATAAAAATCAATTAAAAATGAAAATATTTTCAAATAAATATCCTCTAAATAAAATTGAAATTGATTTTTATTTTTTTATTTGGATTTTACATTCTTTAATAGCTTTTGTAATTTCTATATTTGTTTCTTCAAACCCTAAAAAAATCGGGAATTGGTTAAATCATTGGCTAGAGCCTAGCAAGTTTGTTTTGTGTTTTGTTTAGTTTAAAGTTTAAATTCTTCTTTAATTAACAATAATTACCTACTCTCTTTTTTTTCTTCTTACATTTTGACAATTTTACTTACACCCATCCAGCTCCAAGTTCAATTTAAAATTTATTTTCCTCTAGCTACATTTAAATAATTAAAAAGTCCGGAATACTCCAAATAATAAATAATTATGTCACTTGCCACTCTTTAATTTAACAAAAAAATCTAATTTTTAATTAAATCGGTATCTAAAAATTTGAAAAAACAATGAATGTTTGAGGAATAAAATTAGTGAAAAAGGGAATTTATTTCAAATAATCCTTCATAACTTATTTTTTATAAATTATTTAAATTAATTATTTAATGAAAACTTTGGCCGAATTATTTATTTAACAAAAAAAAACATTAAAATTAAAATATTTAAACAGTTATATTTCCAATTATTTTATTGATAATTCTGATGTTGAATGGAAATTATATAAAATTGCTTTTAATCTAATTTTGACTACTTATGCTTTAAATTCAAGTATTTAGTAAATATTTTTAAAATAAAAATTTTTTTAATTTTTTAAAAAAGTTTTGTTAATTATTTTTAAAAGAATTAAATTAAATAAAGAAATCAAAACATTATTTATTTTAATACCTTTTTGGATTGCTTTACATGTTAATTGGACTAGGTAATGATTATTTTAATTGAAAAAGAAAATTAGAGAAAATAAATAAAGGAAATTAAACAATGGGCAAAGTAGAGATTCTTCGAGTTTTTTGCCGATAAAATTTGATTAGTCCTCCCGACCGGTCCTAATTAAATTATGTTTGTATAAGAGAGGAAAAATCAAAATAAAGAAAAAATAAAGAAAAGTAGAATTCTAAATACTAGTTAGTGATCGGACTGTACTAGGGCCATATTTTTCTGTATTTATCAGTATTCCGTACCGCTAGCTAAATATTAATAAAGAATCAAGTAGTAACAATTTGGAATTAGTCTGTTGGAATTTCGAGTTTCTTCTCATCTCTGATAAAATTTAGAAGAGTATTTTGGTAAAAAAGAGGGAAAAGAATCATTTAAATATTTTAATTTTTTCTAGTTTAAAATGTATTTTTGTAATATCAACATTTTCTTTAATTATAATTTTAATTTCTTCGTTAACCAAAAACCAATTATTTGGATGGATATTTAATTTAATATTTATTTTAAATTTTATTAATTTTATTTCTTTTTCTAATAAAGAACCTTCAAAATATTATTTAGAATTTAATTTGTATTTATATTCTTCTATTAAAGTATAAATTAGTATTTTTTAAAAGAGGGAAGAAAAGGACTGAAAAATTTAGAATAATTCTTTAATCAATCCTTCTTTTTCTTAAATCTAAAGAAATTGAGTTTTGAAAAAAATTTCAGTTAAATATAATACATTGTACTTCTAAAAAAATTTTTAACAAAAAAACAAAAAAAAGAATTTTACTCAAAGCAAAATTTGCCTGAAAATTTTCGATTTTTGTGAAAAAATTTCTTTAATATCAACAAATTCCTTTAAATAAATAATTTTAATTTATTTTTCAAATTTTTTAGTTAATTAATCTATCAATTTATCTGAGTAAATATAGAAAGAATTTTGATTTAAATTTATTCTGTGATATATTACTTTATTTATTTTATCCTCCTTATTCAATCAGTTTAATTGTTTTGTTTGAGGTATTTTTATACATATTAAATAAGGGGAAATTAGAAGAGGTTTTGGATATACGAAAATTTAGAGGGGGGAGGGGGTAAACAAAGGTTTTTGTTTAATTTCGGACAGAATTCATTCCAGAGTTATTGAAAAATTTATTGGAGAAAGGAGTCGGGTTGAAAATAAATTTTGGATTTAAAAAAGATTTTTGGAACTCTCATTTATTATTTGGATTGACGGGAATTATTAAAACCTTTTTTAAATTCAACAAAAAATATTTTCTTTTAATTTTAAAGGATTTTCAAAAACAATTTAATAATTATTTATTTAATTCTGAATTATTATTTACTACAAATTATTTTAAAATTTTATTTAAAACAATTTCAAAACTTTTTTGTTGTTTTTGTTTATTAGAATTATTACTACATTTATGTAGAGTTAATGCTTTATTTAATTCTCCTTTTGTTATGCTACAGAATTTTAATAATTACGAATGTAAAGTTATTTTAAATAATTATTTAAAATAAAATAAGAATTGGAAGTTTATTGTCCTCTTTAATTAATAAAAATTTTTGGATGGACATTTTAAGTTTTAAACCTATTTCCTGAGTGAATCTGATTAAGTTTTTCTTTAATTTTGATATTCGAGTAATTTGATTTTTGTTGTGGGAAATGAAGGAACATAAACAATAACATTGCTAAATTTCCATTTAGTACCGATCTTGACAAAATTTCGTTCTCGTAAAACTCTTCATTCCCCAAAACTCCAACTCTTTAAGTTCACCTCTTAGAAAAATTCCTTCAAAATTTTTGCAATTTAAAAACAATAATATAACAATTTCATTTAATTTTAGTAGTTTCAATAGCTTATGTAGCCGGTCAATTATTTCATTTAAAATATTATTTAATTTTTGGTATTCCAAGTATTTTTGCTAAAATTGATGGAATGCAGCCAAATCCTTCACCAATTTGTATTTCACATGTTGCTAAATATTCTCAAATGTGGAGATATTTTGATAGAGGGCTTTATTTATTTCTTAAAAATCAGGTAAATAAATTATGTGGAATATGGAAAAATTTTGGTAGGGGAAAGTAAAAGTACCCAGGATTTTCTTTACATAATTGCTTTACAAAGGAGAGTGCTTGGGGTGTCCGCGGGACTTCGGCATGAATCTGGTAGACAGGTAGATCACTTTAGTTGTGAAATTCCCGAAGTTCCGCGGACACCCAGGCACTCTCCTTTGTGTAGTATATTCTTTCTGAAGGGCCATAATGTTTGTAATTTTAATTGAAATATTTTTGCTTAAAGTTGTAATATGTTAGTAACTTAAACTGCACTCTCATTAGATATTGTCTAAAATTTGAAAGATGCCCAATTTTTTAAATAAAATTTTTTATTTATTTTCAGCTTTATATTCAATTAATAAATTACCAATTTAATTGTAAATATCAAAAATTAAATTTTTATTTAAATTTTCCAATATTCCGTAAAATACTAGCTACTTTATCTGTTTTTATTTTTGTTCTTATTTGGCATGGATTTAATTCTAATTTTTGTTGGTGGGTTTCTCTAAGTGCTTTTGGACTTTTTATTGAACGCTTGGCAAATTCTGATATATTTTTATTTAATTTTATTCAAAAAAATATTTTACTAAAAATGTCATTAGCAGCAAAGATTCGATTAAAGGCTATTTTTATGTTGACAACTTTAATTCCTGGTTAATTATAATTTTTTTGAATAAAAAAAGGAATTTTTGTTTTCTTGTTCTTCTAGGGTTCCGTATGGAAATGATTTTTATGGGATAGATAAAAATGTTTATAGAAATTTTTCCTGTACTCGTAAAAAAGTTCCATCGTTTTCCATAGAAATCAGAGCCCAACTGATGGCTAGTGGAAATTAATCTTTCCATGTTTAAGTATTTATTTTAAGAAACATAAGGAGATGGGAAATAAATCATCCTCAAGGATAATAAAAAAGTCAATGAAAAATTATTAATTTTAATAAAAATTTTAGGAATATTTGGAATTTTCTTTTTCCTTGGACATGGATTAATTGGAAATTATATTTTCTTTAAAGTACTTATAGAAGGATTTAAACAAATTTTTACTTTACAAATTTGTATGGGAAATCCTGGGTGGGTAATGGGACATCTACTTATTTTGGGTTATTTCTTTAATAATGTTTCGCTTTTTATTGAAGAAAAAAGAAAAGAAAAATAATTTAAAAAAAGATTTATCTCTCATATACATATTTTCATATTTATAAACAAAATTCTTAAAAATTTTTACTTAAAAGACAATATATATTTATCAATTACCGTATTTCTTCTTTTAGTGCGACTCCTTCAATTAGACCGACCCCTTCTAATAAACCGACCCTCTAGAGGATGGTTGAAAAATAAACCGACCGGTCGCACTATTAGGAAAAATACGGTAAATAATATCACAGGGTTTAAATAAAATAATTATTTAATACATCAAGTGAAAAGAAAATAGGTATATAATGCTTGGAAAGATATTTAAGCAATTAATTAAAGTTTTTTGATAATAAATATTTATAGAATCTTAAAATTGAGCTATACAAGCAAAGGAATAAAGAGAGAAAAGGTTTTGGATATAATAAATATTGCTTTTTTAAAAAGAAGGGGTATTCTCAACAATAAAAACAAAACAAAAATATTTTTAAATTTAATTTTTCTTCTTTTTTTCTTTTTTTAATTCCCATTCAGTCAATATATTTTCATATAAATTTCCCCATTCCCATTTTTGTGATTCAGAATTAGGACTACAAGGATTCATAAAAACTTCCCCAGTAGAAGAATCACAATCCAAACATAAAGAAGTTAATACATGAATTAATTGTTTATTTTTTGATTGATATTTAAAATGCTAAAAAGAATTTCGAGATTTTTAAAAATTTTCAAAAAAAAATTTTTTTACCTGATTTCCTTTCATCCCATGACAAGCAAACAATGTAATTGATGCTTTTGGTTGATTTTGGGCAACGTCAAAACACAAATTTCTTCCTTTAGGCCGAATATCTTCCCAAAAAGAAAAACGAAAATCCTTAAATTTTTGTTAATTGAGAGATTAGATAATTTGTATTTATTAGGATTGCTCCATTTTATATATAAAAAATTTTATTTAAGAAGCATCAACCAAAAAATGAATTTTAACTAAAAAATGTATTTTTAATGAGAAAATATTTTGTTAAAAATTCCGGTAATGGAGTCGTTACCGGGACCCCTTCTTTCTACCCAAAAAGGGAGCCGATAACAACATCATTACCAAGATTCCTTTTAAATTTTTCCCCTTTTTTCTTATAATTTCTATTTTTTATAATAAAATTTAAAAAATCTTAAATTTTTTAACCTGTTCTCCTCTAACAGAACTATCTTCACTTTTACATTTTTCCAATTTCAATTTAGAACCAGTCCCTTCATATCCAGTATCCACACATTTTTTGGCCGCTAAATTCTTTAATTCTCCTTTAAAAATTAATTTAATTTATTAAAAATTATTTTAAAAAACCGTTAGCTCCATCTGGGGGTTCTATAGCTGGATAAAAATATTCTTGATCAAAAGCAATTTCCTTCATAAACCAATCAAAAGATTTACATTTAAGTCTTTCTCTAACTGCTTTTTGTTTAGTTAAATCACCTAAATTTTTTTATTTAAATTCGGGAGCAAGCCAACTTACCGCAGAGCCATAAATTCGTTCAGAATTGTCGAATCCGGGACGCTCTGGTATGGCTCGATGCACCTCGACAAGCTGAATCTACCCATACCAAGGCGTCCCGGATTCGACAATTCTGAACGAAGTTATAGCTCGCGTTAATTTGGGGTGTACCCTTTAAATTCAATTTCGATATTTTTTTTTAATTTCCAAATTAAAAACATTAATTCAAAATATATAAAAACCTTCATCTGCCGTTTCCAATGCCGGTCTTCTCTTATATAAATGTTTTTTATATTCATCCATCCAAACTTCTGCTACACGACGATAATTTCTTGAAATAAAATCTCCGACGCCTGGATTACTTTAAATGGAAATTTCTAAATTTTTAATTTTTCAAAAAAAAACTGACGGGAAAGGAATATATTTGCATCTATAAATATGCCCAACACGAGAACAAGGAGCATCTACTAACTGTCCATGACATTGCCAAATTTTAAAACTTAATTCGTATTGTTCTCCTCCCCAAATATCCAAACCTTCATCATAACCTCCCAATTCCCAAAACCATTTTGTACTTATTGCAAAATAACCACCAGCCATTACTGGGCTTTTAAATGGTTTTGTTGGCGATTTTAAATCTTCTTCAGTTAATGGTAGACGTTTATAATTAAATTCCCAATCGAATGAACCTTAAAAAATAAATTAAGGAAGGTTTAAAATAATAATCTAGTTAGTTAAAAATATATGGGAATAATAAAATATTTAAAAAAAAACTAAGGGGAACTAATAAAAATTGGAAAGACTACGGAAAGGAATTTATTTAAAAAAAAACCTCTCGCCCCTTCATCTTGTGCTCTATATTCATAAGTATCACAATCAATTACATCCACAAAAGGACAAACAACAGTTCTATAATTTAAAGCAATAGGTTCAATTAATGGAGGTAACCAATTATAATTAGCTTCAGAATGAGCATCCAAAAAAATAATAATTTCAGCATTAGCAGCACGAGCACCAATAGCACGTGCACGAATTAGACCTTCTCTTTTACTAAAAAATAAAAAAAAGAAAAGTAAAAAACGTTAAATAATGAAGGCAGAAGAGGTCTGAATACAAAATTTACAAATTTGAATTTAATTCAAATTACATAATTTTCTCCTCAGCCTACCAGAATAAAATGAATTTTCATAGCAGAAACAGAAATTAGGTTTTCATTCAAAAAATGTTTTTTTATTTGTGGAATTAAAAATTTACACAAAAATTAATGGAATTTTTTATTAACGGGGATAACTCGAACCATAAAAATATAAAGAAATTACCTTGTTCTAACAATTTTCACAATATTATCTAAACTTTTAGCTTTCCAATGTTGTTCAAAAGGTTCTTTCAATTCTGGTTTTGTACTAGAATCATCCACAAAAATAATTTCTTTAAGAACATCAGAAGGTGATCTATTAATTATTGAATACCCACTTCTCAATAATGTTGAATAATGCTAGGAAAAAATATTTTTTGTAGAATTAAAAAATGAAAAGGCTAACTTCATCATGAAAAGGCAAAATAACCGAAACAGAAGGAAGTCTTTCAATATAAGTTTTTGTTTTACATCCAGGATGTCTGATATCCTTAACACTTCTATCCAATGCAATGTGATCACTGACATAGGCATTATATCCATTTGCACGATATAAAGTATCCTTAAATTTGGAAAATAGAAATCTTAAATTGAAACCTTATTATTTGAATGAAAAAAAATAAAATTTAAAAAATACCAAAATTTTTTCCAAAGTCTGATTATTTTCTTTTTTAACAACAAATCCTTTGCCAACTTCCCCATTTCCTTCCCTCTTCTGCTCCCTTTCATAAAAACTTTTATCTAGCCAATCTTTCTTTGGAAGAGACCTATAAGACAAAAAAGGATCAACACCATCTGCTAAATCTAAAAAAAAGAAAGATTTATTTAAAAAGTTTAAAATAGACCTGCAAATTTTTGAGAATTTTCTTTAATTTTAACACGTTCAACAGTAACTGTTTTATAGAAATATACTAGGAAAACAATAAATACAAAATAAATAAAAGTATATAATAAACGTCTGGGCAAGTAACGAAAAATTAAACGAAGTTTTCTTTTATGTTTCATTGAAATCTAAAAAATTAAAAAAAATTTTTGAAATTTTATGGGGAAATTTAAGAAAATAATTAGCAATACAAATTGTTTAAGCTCAAAACTTCATTTGCGAATTAGCAATGAATTGATAACAATCGATTGCGTGAAAGCAATGACAACAAAAGGGAAATTTTCATTCGAATTTTTTATCGTCAGCCACGTTTTAATGTGTGATACGCGAAAAGCAAAAGAATATAAAAATAAACTTATTGAGGTTTAAAACCTTCTATAAAATATTTTTTAGAAACATTTCCTTATTTAAAAATTCAAAAACTTTATCAATTTAAATGTTTATCAAAAGTTAAAAAATTAATTTAAAAAATTAGACAAAAATAATAATAATTTAAAAACCCTGAAATGTAACAATTTTTAATTAAAGAAAGAGAAGGCGCTTTAAGGTGGAAATTGAAATAAAATTACAAGAATTATTTAAGAAAGATTAAAATATAAAAAATTAGTAAAATTTAGAAAAATATATGGATTTTAGGAAACAAAAATTTTTTTTTAAATATTTTATTTTGATATACATTATTTGTTAAAGAAAATAATTAATTTTAGTAGATTAAGTGGTATCGAAACTAAATAATTGTTCAAAATTAAAAAAAATATTTTTAGATTTTTGAAAACCCCAGAAAAGTTAAACCTATCTTTTTTCAAGTTAGAGAATTAAAAATTAGGTAAAGTGGTATAAATAATCGAACATAAAAAGAGAATTATTAGGAAAGTTTAAATGGCAGTTAAAATAAAAATTATTAGATATCTTTCAAAAAACTTCAAACCATCAAGCATTAAAACGAGTTTTACTTAAAACACTATCTCCATATGGAACGCGTGTGTTGAGCATAGCAAAATCGATCATACGTTCTCCAGTAATACGAGGAATGTATTGGGGAGCAGTTCTAAAAATTGTGAATTTATTTTTGAAAATATTAGAGAAATTAACCGTTTCATCTCCACATAATTATTGCTCCCACGCTTTGCAAGTTCTTTCGCCTGCAAAACAGGAGAAGGAAGAGCAGGCGGCATATTAACAATCTGCCACATATTGCAAAGTCCAATGATGAATGCTTGCAATTCGTCATTGTTAGCCTTGATCTCATTAATTGGGATCATGTATTGAGGAATCTTTGATGTGCCCTAAAATTGAGTTTGTAACAAATATTTTAAAATAAGTTTACTTTAAGTGGATGATGCGCCTGCAAAAAGAATTCATGAAGGTCGACACGGACGAACTTTTTGTCAATAACAGAACCCGGTTTAGGATTGCGATTTGGACCAGTGTTTAAGAAAAAGCGTTTTGTATGACGCTTATCAACAATAACGAAGACAAATTTGGGAACCCATCCTTGGTTGATGCTTCTAAATGTCTCGATAATTCGCGAGAATTCTCCATTGACAGCCTGATAAAAATTGAATATAATAAAAAAACAAAATTTGATGCTTCTAACCTTAGGAACCATCCCTTCACTGATTCCATCGCGAATAATGAAAATAGTCGACGGAAGTTGTTTTCGGTTAGCTTTCAAAGTACTAACAATCCATTTAATTCTCTCTCCAAAATAATCAATATCAAGAACATCTTGCTTACAAGGCTGGTAAAGGTAATCGCCGACAAATTTAGAAGGATTAGCCAAATAGTTGCCGCAATACTGAAAATAACAGTTTAATCATTTTTAAACTGTACAAACCCCAATAGTGAGAGGATCTTCCGAAGTGAATCCTTCCATTCCTTGTTTGCTTAATTTAAATTTCTCAAATGCAGTAGCTCTGGGAGGACGAGAAGTATCAATGCCAAGAACCAGGATTTGTCCAGAAGCAATGTCAAGCTTATTTTTGCTTAAAATAAAAGATATTATAAACAATATTACAGATTCTTACGTCACAGGATCAAAAATAGGCATATAGTTCAATCCAAAGAGCCTAAAAAATAAATTTATGGATTAATAATTAATACTTAATAAATTAATAATTAATACTTCATATTCATCTTGGCAAGAACATTGCTAACAGAAGCTGGCCCAGCCTTGCTAACCATCTCAATGTTAACATGTTGTGTAAGAACAGTATAACGACGTTCACAAAGTTTAAGTTTTGCTTTAGAAAACAAAAAGTTAAGCAAATGAATTTGAAAGATTACCATGAGATTTAACAAAACGTTCGTCAATGTAAAGAACAAACTGAATTTTTGCCTTCGAAAATTCAGCAAAACGCTGTTCCATAGCATTTACCTCAAGATTCTCAAAAACGGGTTGAGGCAACTTCATTCCACGCTGATTTGCCATTCGTTGAATATCGCCAATAAATTTACTTAATAAAAAATATTTTTAACTGAAATAAAAAAATAAATACTTGAAAGAATCCTGTGATACTCTTCGGGGAAAAGCCACAATCCAAGAACGAAGAACTTCAGAAGGCTCCAAATAGCGCAGAGGTCCACGAACATCAAAACTACCCTAAAAATATTAAAAATTTCATTTGCGGTGGTAGTATAGCTAATAGAAGGAAATATGAACTCAAACCTTTTCGTTTTCATTTGGATTTGCTGTTTGATTATTTCCAAACTTGATAACCGGTAAATTGCGCTGGCCAATTTGAACGTTATTTTGATCTCCACGAAGTTTGACACCAAAATGAAACATAAATTTGGCACAATCACCATCTCGTCCAATTTGTCGCATTACATCCTTAATCATTTCACTACGAACATCAGGTCCAACAGCATTAGCCTACAAACTCCAAAAATGTACGAAGGATGACTGAAAAACCTTAAGAAGATCGCTCGAAATTTGAGCCATTTCATCAGTCAATTGCATTTTATCTATAGATACGCGCTGAAAAGGCAAGATCTCAAGGCATTGGAGAGGATAAAGTGCCTAAAATTGAAATGTTAAGGAGCATTTACAAATTATAAATTTCTCACATCACGATCAACATGCTGGCGCACGGCAGGCATGTTGCCTTCAATTCGAACATTTTTCTTTTCAGCAAAATATTGCATCATTGGAATGTTGCGACCATCAACTTCAAAACTATAAAAAAATTTAAGTCGACGATCAAAGCAAATTTAAAAACCTTATTTCAGAAACAAGTCGAGCAGTGATAGAATCAATAACAATCACTCGTGAAGGCGCATAAGTCAAGTAAGCGCTAACTCCTTTGAAGAGGTGACCGAAATCTAACCAAAAGCTTTCCATCGCTTTACGGTCATTTGTTCGGAGAGGATTCCTACGTCGATTCATGGCGGATTGAACCATTCCTCTAGCAATATCCCCCAAATTTCCTTTCGCAAAGAATGCGCAAGTTTTGACTAAAAATAAAATAAGAAAGCTAAAAAAATTTACCGTCAGCAACAAGCGCAGGACACGGCTTAACATCACCATTAACGATGATACGAACACCCTTTGCCACTCCATTATGGGCAGTGATAGCATCGTTTAATCGCTTAGCCACTCGTTCTTCAAAAAGCCGACCAGGTCCAACGAGTCGATGCGAACGACTAAAATAAAATAACACAATTATTTAAAAATTAATATCGCTTTTTAATCTTCGTGATTTCAAGAGTAATTCTTAATTAATGTATAAGAGGGAAATAAACGGACGGAAATGGTAAATCGGATGAGAAAAATAAATTAAAAAGATTACGCATTGATGAAAGACTGAGAAGTCAGCATCTCAAAAAATGTACGAAGTGAATGATCCGCTTGTATGTGAGGCGCAGGACAAAGCGCCGATGGAATGTCGTTCAAATTCAGCTCATGACTTGAACCTTTACATGGCTGCAATTCAAATGTAATTGTAGCATTGTACAAAAATTTCCTGCAAAATTCACTCATGCGGTCTGGCGTAATCTCGCACGTCTAAAATTTAAAAAAAAATAAAAATTGAAGTCTTTAAATAAATCAAAACCAAAGCAGGAACACGGCAATTCGTGAATAAGATCTTTCGGTTATCATAAACGAACAAAACCTGAATAAGGAATTTTAACAAAATTTTTTAAATTAAAATACCTTTCCATTACTGCCAAAACCTTGGGTGTTCTCGAAAACGTGTGTTACCAATTCGAAGCAGATGTCCCGCAGAAGTCCTTTCTTTCCATCATCTCCACCACCTTTTGTCAGACTTTTATTTTTAACCTTATCAGAAAGTTCCACATCGTAGCGGTAAACCATTACAACACCTGGCTTAACATCAAATCTAAATTAATTTTAAACTATTTTTAATACTTTTATTTTTAATTCTTACGTATAGATATTAGCCAGACCTTCATTGTTTTTAATAAATTGAGTTGCTTGTGGTGGAATATTCTGAAAATTAATTTTTTAAAGAAATTTGGATTTACTGGCTTACCGCAGCAGCTCGAATGGTATTGACCACCTGGGACAAGTCTGCCGGCATTTTCGAGACGGATAGAAATTTTAAAGAATTTAAAAATCAATAATCCACCACTGAAAATTAAGATAAAAATATAAGAATCTTTATGGCCCTTTAGTTTGCTTTATTGGATATGCGGAGTAAATTAATGTTTCAAAAACATAAAATTAAAATTAAATAAAAAAAAATTTGTTAAATAAATTTACTTTTAAATAAATCTCAACTGGTTGTTGCGTAAATATCCCAAACCTATTTACATACCTATGTTATAAGGGAAGGAGGAGCTATTAATGTCACCGCTCATTTCCACAGATTAAAATTAATCTGAGAAAGTATTAACGCAAAAACAAACTTTTTTATGCGTGAAAAGCAGGGAGAACAAAAGAAAATACAAATTCCTTAGATTTTCCACAGGTTTTAATTTTAAAGTTATCTAAGTGATACTTAAAAAACACGTCTGATTAAATCTTAGCCAGTCTTTAATCTATTCCCTTTTTTAAATAAAATTTTGCAATTCCGCTTTGCAATCTATTTACAAAAACATTCAGAAATGGAAATATAAATGTTCTTAACCTATGTAAGCGAATGGAGAAGGTCATCGACTAAAAATAATAGTAAAGACCCTGCTTGGGTAATGTGAATGCAACATCAAATATCGACCAAAGAATGGGCGTTCTGTCTATTGGAAGGAGAAATATGTTCGGAAAACAAAAAAAGCTTAGAGATAAAAAAAGGAAAATGGCAAAAAATGAAGCAATTTGCATTAGGGAAATTTTTTTGATTTTTAAATATGATTTAATGAAAACTAATTTCAACGAACCTTTACCCTGTCTACCCTTTGGTTGAGAAGTCGGACCTTTCGGATAACCAAGTTATTTAGAAGTTTAAATATATATTATCTTTGAAGATAAGAAAAACTATTCAAGAAAATAAGATGTCTGCATAATTTATCTTGAATAAACAAAAAATAAAGGAAAAAGACAAAAATATTTTGCAGTTTTAGAGGGTGTTGTTCCGTAGTAAAATCAAAAATATTTCCAATTTTTTAAATTTATAAAGAAATTTTATAGATTAACTATCAACCCTATACAAAAAAGGATTAACACCCGGTTAAACAATAAACGAGAAAAATCTTTTAAAATCAAAAGTAAATGTCGGTTTTTAATATAAAATAAACAATTTTAATCATACCATATCAACATAAAATAACATTCTATAATAAACTTTATGTCTTCCAATATCCAAATCAAGCATTAAAACGAGTTTTAGCCAAACCAGTAGTTCCATAAGGAACACGGTCATTAAGCATAGAAAAGTCAATAATACGTTCTCCAGCAACACGAGGAATGTATTGAGGAGCATTACTGAAAATTTAGAATTGATTGTTATAAAGGCATCTTGATATGTACTAACCGCTTCATCTCCATATAATTATTACTTCCACGCTTTGCGAGTTCTTTCGCTTGCAAAACAGGAGAAGGAAGAGCAGGCGGCATATTAACAATTTGCCACATGTTGCAAAGTCCAAGGATGAATGCTTGTAACTCGTCGTTATTAGCTTTAATCTCATTAATCGGTATCATATATTGAGGAATCTTCGCAGTACCCTAAAAATAATTTTTTGTTTTATTTAAATGTTTTAAAAAATATGATAAAACCTTCAGCGGATGATGCGCCTGCAAAAAGAACTCATGGAGATCGACACGAACACATTTCTTGTCGATGACCGAGCCAGGTTTGCAATTACGAATAGGACCATTGTTGAAGAAAAAGCGCTTTGTATGACGCTTATCAACAATAACGAAGACAAATTTTGGAACCCATCCCTGCTCGATGCCTTTAAATGTCTCAATAATTCGTGCGAATTCTCCACTGACAGCCTGATAAAAATTGAATAAAAAATAAATAAATTGGAACATACATTAGGAACCATCCCTTCACTAATACCATCACGAATAATAAAAATAGTAGAAGGAAGTTGCTTCCGGGACGACTTGAGAGAGCCAACAATAGCCTTAATTCTTTTTCCAAAATAGTCAACATCAAGAACGTCCTGTTTGCAAGGCTGATAAATGTAGTCACCAACAAATTTAACAGGATTCGGTAAATAATTGCCGCAATACTAGAAATAACAATTTAAATAACTTTAATAAAATAAACCCCGATAGTCAAAGGATCTTCCGAAGTAAATCCTTCCATTCCTTGTTTGCTCAATTTAAATTTCTCAAAAGCAGTAGCTCTGGGTGGACGAGAAGTATCAATGCCAAGAACCAGGACTTGGCCGGAAGAAAGGTCAAGCTTATTTTTGCTTAAAATTACAAAATTTTGCTTAAAATTAGAAATAATTGTTACGTCACAGGATCAAAAATAGGCATAAAGTTTAATCCAAACAGCCTAAAAAATAGATTTAAGGACAAATAATAATTTAGGTATCTCACTTCATGTTCATTTTCGCAAGAACATTGCTGACAGAAGCTGGCCCAGCCCTGCTAACCATCTCAATATTAACATGTTGAGTAAGTACAGTATAACGACGTTCACAAAATTTGAGTTTTGCTTAATAAGGAAAAAAGTTGGTAAATAGATTTTTAAACAATTACCATGAGATTTAACAAAACGTTCATCAATGTAAAGAACAAACTGAATTTTTGCCTTCGAAAATTCAGCAAAACGCTGTTCCATAGCATTGACCTCAAGATTTTCAAAAACGGGCTGAGGCAACTTCATTCCACGCTGGTTTGCCATTCGTTGAATATCGCCAATAAATTTACTTAAACAAAATTTCTTTAATCATTGTGAAAAAAAGATATTACTTCAAACTGTCTTGCGTTATTTTTCTCGGAAAAGCAACAATCCAAGAACGAAGAACATCAGAAGGCTCCAAATAACGAAGAGGACCACGAACATCAAAACCACCCTTAAATATATCCATTGAAATGTTTAAATCAGTAAATCTATGGGTGATATTGGGTTTCAGTATGCGTCGTTGTCATGGTCCGAGTGATAGTATAGTTGAAAATAAAGTGGTAAAAGGTGACGAGAGAAATTAAACTCAAACCCTTTCGTTGTCATTCGGATTTGCTGTAATATTATTCCCAAACTGAATAAGAGGCAATTTGCGCAGTCCAATCTGAACGTTGTTTTGATCTCCACGAAGTTTGACACCAAAACGAAACATAAATTTGGCACAATCACCATCTTTACCAATCTGACGCATTTGTTCCTTAATCAACTCACTACGAACATCAGGTCCAACAGCATTAGCCTACGAAATTCGAAATTCCACAAAGGAAAACAAAGAAAAACCTTAAGAAGATCGCTCGAAATTTGAGCCATTTCATCAGTCAGTTGCATTTTATCAATGGATACGCGCTGAAAAGGCAGAATCTCAAGGCACTGAAGTGGATAAATGGCCTAAAATTCAAATGTTAAGGAGCATTTACAAATTATAAATTTCTCACATCACGATCAACATGCTGGCGCACGGCAGGCATGTTGCCTTCAATTCGAACATTTTTCTTTTCAGCAAAATATTGCATCATTGGAATGTTGCGACCATCGACTTCAAAACTATAAATAGAATTAAGCGATTATTCAAAATAAATATAAAAACCTAATTTCAGAAACAAGACGAGTAGTGATAGAATCAATAACAATCACTCGTGAAGGCGCATAAGTCAAGTAAGCGCTAACTCCTTTGAAGAGGTGACCGAAATCTAACCAAAAGCTTTCCATCATTTTACGGTCATTTGGACGAAGAGGGTTTCTACGTCGATTCATGGCAGATTGAACCATTCCTCTTGCAATATCCCCCAAATTTCCTTTCGCAAAGAACGCGCACGTTTTAACTTGAAATTTTAATTACTATAAATAATTAAGAACTAAAATACCCTCCGCAACAATAGCCGGAACAGGTTTATCACCACCATTAGCAATAATACGAACACCTTTTGCCACTCCATTATGTGCAACAATAGCATCATTTAATCGCTTGACTTCTTTTTCTTCAAAAAGACGGCCATTTCCAACCAGACGATGCGTACGACTGAAATAAAATTAAGGTATTATTTTGCTTAGTTAAGAGTTTAATTTACGCATTAATGAAAGACTGAGAAGTCAGCATCTCAAAAAATGTACGAAGAGAATGATCTGCCTGTTTATGAGGCGCAGGACAAAGCGCTGATGGAATGTCGTTCAAATTCAACTCATGACTTGAACCTTTGCACGGCTGCAACTCAAATGTGATTGTTGCATTCCGAAGAAATTTCCGGCAAAACGGCGTCATACGTTCAGGCTTAATCTCGCAGGTCTAAAAGAATAGAAATACCAACCAAATATTTAAAATTAGGATTGTTCTCCGTCCCCAGAAGTCAGGGAATTTGATTTTTTGAGAATCTTACACCTTCCTGAGATGTAAGGATTTTCTCCATCCCAGGCATAGCCCTAGTTAAAATGGTTAAAATAACACTAGTTAATCTCTAATTTTGTAAACTAACCAAAGCAGGAACTCGAAGATTTGTGAACAAAATCTTGCGATTGTCATAAACAAACAAAACCTAAAAAATTAAAGTTGTAACCTTTAATATATATATACCGTTCCATTGCAGTTCAAATTTTGAGTGCTATCAAAAACATCTTTGACAAGTTCGAAACAGATGTCACGCAGAAGTCCCCTTTTCCCATCATCTCCACCGCCTTTTGTTAAGCTCTTATCCTTAACTTTATCAGAAAGCTCAACGTCATAACGGTAAACTACAGCATCCGGCTTGACGATGAACCTGAAATTTAAACTAGTATCAGTAAATTTAGATAAGTTTTTAAAAATTTAAAAAAAAAATTAGACCCGTAAATGTTGGCATAACCATTTTGAGTGCTCAAAAATTGTGTCGCCGGTGGTGGAATGTTCTGAATAAAAGGAATTTTTATCTAAATTTGATGTACTCTTACCGCAGAAACTTTAAGACTGGCCACATATGAAGCCAAGTCCATTTCAGACAAATTTTAAAGAAAGCAATAAACAAAAAGTAAACCAATCTAGAGCGCAGACCTAGATAATTGTGAAGAACAAAAATATAAAGGTATCAAAACAATTAAAAATGTAAGAAAGAAAATAGAAAAATAAGTAAAGATTTTATGCTTTTCAACAAAATTTGCGTAATGGGTACTGGACAATAAGCGTTTTGTTTACATTAAAATCAAAAGTAAAATTTTTTTAACAATCATTCATTTGCCAGTCCATCAAACCCCATCCATTTCCATGTTCTCAGCGAGCTGTAGTACAGTCACGCGCGAAATGTCCCGTCTCTCCGCATGAATAACACTCTACAAAAATAAACATGAATTAAAGTTTATGGTAAATTCTCACTGGAGCCACCACTTCCTCCACCGCCACCACGTCCACCATCGCCCTCTGGGCATTCACGAGCAAAGTGACCAGCCTTTCCACAACTGAAGCAACTGCCACCTGTAAGCATATATCAAATTTCAAAAATGCAACAGTATAAAACCCTCACCTCCGCCGCCTCCTCGACCTCCGCCACCAGAACGACCAACACGATCTGGACAATCACGAACAAAATGCCCAGTCTGGCCACATTCATGACATTCTGAATTTATAATTTTAACAATTTCAAAGGGTTTCAACAATATACCACGTCCACGGCCACCGCCGCCTCCACCACCACCAGAGCGATCCGGACAGTTACGGGAGATATGACCAGCTTGACCACAGTTGTAGCACGCTCAAATAGAAAAATCTTTGAAATATATAATTAAAAATACTTACAACGATCAGACATTGTTAAAATAAATCGCAAAGAGAAAAATAAATAAAATTTTTGTTTTTGGAAAAATCTAAAAAATTAACCGAAAAAACATCCAATAATTAAAAATCAAAAATAACAAACAATAAAACTTAAAGGTTATCTAGAAATGAGAAAAAATGAGCTTTACTTGAGCTTAAATAGTATGATAACGCATACAAATACATAACGCCAAAATTACTTAGAATTAGGTCAATTTAAATTTTACAACTATGACTCAAATTTATCTATTTCCCAACAGTCCGATGCTTTATTTTCGAAACAATATTTTTAATTTTTTTTGTAGTCCAGTCCAATAAAAATTTGTATAACCAAATTTTATGTCCGTTAGATTTTTTTATAATTGGACATATAAAATTTACAATAACTCTTTGCGCATATTTTTGCAATAAACTCTTGCTTTCAAGATTTTTATTCCTCATACATATTTTTTAGAGTGTAAACTAGTTGAATTATATCTCAATTATGTCTCTACAAGCTCTCCTTAGCGAAGTTCGTCCAAATATGGAAATTCTCCAGGTTTGAATTTTGTTTTTAATAAGATTTAATCATCAATTTAAGGCAATTAAAGCGGCTGATCAAATTTTTTACAAGGACAGAGTTCATTATGTGGATTTTAAACCTATTTTTACTTTTAAAAAGGAAGGAAAAATTGAAGGAGTGGTTGATGCTGACAATAAGCACAAGGATAACTTGACAAAACCAGACAAAAACTCTGTTGGGAATGTTCCAGGTATATTTTTTAAGTTTTGAGTTATTTGATGATTCTAAATAAAAATTGGATTTTTTAGTTTTTATTTGACAATTGTCTTTATTAACATTTTATTTTTAATTTAAATTTTCTTTTTTTAGCAAAGGAAAGCGGCAAGAAAGAGAAGGTAAAAGTCAAAACTGCAATGGACAAAATAGAAAATGGAAATGTTAAGAAAGAAAAAATTGATGTTCAGAATGTTAAAAAGGAAAAGGCAGACGTCCAAATTGTTAAAAAGCAAAAAGAAAACATTTCTGCCAATTCTGGAAATGCCACAAGTAAACTCCAACAAGTCATCCATCAAGCCCAAAAAACTATCGAGAAAGCTCTAAACACTGGAAGCAATTCTTCTATTTCGATTATGGAGCCTCCTAGTTCTTCGATTGATGAGCTGAAACGTTTGCGTACGGAGAATGCCGTTCTGTGCAAAAAATTGGAAATGCAGGAGAAAACAATTAATAGATTGGAGAAAATAACTCAAAAGGTATTTTATTTTAGTCCAAATTTCTTTAATATTTTGGGTTTTTTAAGTTGCTTAAAAAGTCTGGTTTGACGGAGGCTGACCTTTCTGATTGAATGAGATGGATTTTATTAAAATCTAGAAGAATATTTTGAGAAATTATATTGAGGACGTTATTTAGTATATACATGGGTAATTATTAAATAATTGTTTTTTGCGGAATTCTTTGAGTTCACAGAAATATAAACAAAAGATAAATTCAGAAGAATCTAATTCTTGAAAAATTCCCTTAATTATTAAAAATAGAAGGGACCGACTGATTAGTATCCTATTCAGAGAAATCGGAAATATAACTAAAATTGTTTTGTAATTTTTGTCCGCAAAAAACACAACAATTATCCAAACATATTACCCATAATTTTAATACGGGCTTGTGACAACATATATGCAAGTGAGGATTGTGTTTATTCCTATCTAAATATATATAATAGAAAAATTTATTGTTGTATGAGAGGTTTATTTTTAAAATTAAAAATTTGATTTTTTGGTTTGATTTTCGATTAATTTCATACAATTTTGAATTTTTTTTAATTAGATTGTAGCTATAATATATTGATCGTCATCTTTTCTCCTTTTCGCCATCTAAATCCAATAAGATTTTTTTACTCAAATACATATTGTTTATTATAGTTGTGTTCTATTTTAATTGTTAGTTAACGAAAATGAAAAATTGGTTTAATGTCTTTAATGCCGGTAATTTGTTTTTAATAAACTGAATAAATTTAAAGCTTTTTGTTGATTTTTTCTTTTAATGTTTTGCTCATTTATATTTTTTGTTTTTCTTAAGTCATTTAAATTATATAAATTATATAGATGGGACCTTGGAGAGCATGCCTTGGAAAAATTGGAAGGCCCGAAGCGATAAAACTTTACAAAGTAAAGTGAGTAAATTAAAAATTTTTCACGGGAACATTTTATAAGAAACCTGAATGATTGGTCTGCCACTATCCATGAAATTTTAAAATCCATTCTTAGATTAATGAGACCTGATGGAAGTGTTGTTTTTGCCCGGACTGCAGAACCCCGAGTTCTTATTCAACTCCCAATTGATCTGCGAACCGCTGATGAATATGAAAGAAGAATTCGTATTGCTGAACGAAGGCCGATGGTCAAGCGTGAATTTGAGGTTTTTATTTTCATTAGGGGAAAACCGAGATTATTTTTCTTTAGGATCTTGGCGAGGATACTTTTAATCATCAAAAATATACTACACAATGGAAGCATTGATAGATGAATATTTCTTGTTTTTTTAAATAAATTTTATTTTATTCTTTTATTCTCTATTTTTTGTTTAAATTAACAAATAATTATTTTAAACAAAATTTTTTAACGTTCAAGATTGATATAAATTTTAAAAGGAAAAAATGCAGGCTGATGATATTGTTTGGAATCAATTAAATAATGGACATTGTTCTTTTAAGATTGTGTAGGTTTTATTAAAATAATTTAAATATACTAATTTCATGTCAGTACAAAATCAAAAAAGTTTTGCCGGAACGAGTACAACCTTACTGGAATTTGTAATAAAGCTTCTTGTCCTTTGGCTAATAGTCAATATGCTACTGTTAGGGAAGAGAAAGGTTTAAATTAATTTTTGGTTTTTAAAAACGCTGTTAGGGGTTTTTGTTTAGGTCTGGTGTATTATTCACTAAAATTCTAATCTGTGACCAAAACTTGCGGGATTTCCCAATTAAAAAGCCAAAAAAGAGATGGTATTTTTATCTTGTCCACATTGAAACCCAGATGAGAACAAATCGGTTTTTACCTTTATTCTACTTCGAAAAGCTTTTAAGTATTTAGTACGGGTTTTTGCCTTTTTTTATTAAATACTCGTAGAATTTGTTAATAAAATAACGATTTACTATTTTAAGAATCTTCAAAAATATTTTTTAGGTGTTTGCTATTTATATATGAAGGTAATTGAACGAAGTCATTTCCCTGCTCGTTTATGGGAAAAAGTCAAATTAAATAGAAATATGGTCAAAGCTGTTGAACAAATAAATGTTAATTTATTACATTGGAGTGATTATGTTAGACAAAAATGCAAAGCTAGGGTAATCAGAATTCATCAATATTTGGCAAGGATGAGGAAAATGAAATTAAGAGGAAGGCAGCCAAAAATTATTCCAATTCAGGTTAAAATATATCTTTTTAATTTCTAAAATAATGACTTATTGTTAGTTTATAATTAAACTAATAAGTACACCTGGGGAATGGAAAAATTAGATTTGAGTGAAACGAAAATTCCAAATCTTGAATTGTCTGAGTCGGGTCAAAAGCCTGCGGGAATTTTCAGAAACCTTTTTCCAAACACGAACAGCATTTTTTGAAAATTTGTAACAGTTGCCAGAATCAGTCGAGGTTATTAAAATGTCTCTGAAAATTAACATCCCTCCTTGATGCAGAATCGTCGATTTTAGGGTATCATAGCATGTGAGAGTCATTTAACATTGATCAAGAATACATATTATTTCCTAATTTTTATTTAATCTTTAGAGAAAAATTGAACGGAGAGAGAAGCGAAGAGAAGAAAAGGCTTTAATTGCTGCAAAACTTGACAATGCTATAGAAAGGGAATTACTTGAAAGATTAAAGAAAGGAAATTATGGAGAAATGTATAAATTTAGTCAAAAAGCAATTGACAAAACTGTTGATAGGATGAGAGAAGATGAAGAGGAGGACGAGGAAGAAGTTGAATATGAAATGGAGCAAGAGATCAACGCCAATTTGTTGAGGATTTTGAAGAATCTGAAGAGGAGGAGGAACAGGATATTGAAGATATTTAATTTTGTTTGTTGGGAGTTTTTAATTGTTTATTTAAAATAAAAATTTTATTTTAATTTAAAAAAATATTCTAACAATAAGAAAATATCTAAATAGATGTCATCACAGAAATTATTTAATGGCAAAAAATGAAAATATTATAAGGCAAGGAAGTTTTCCTACAAAGTACTTAATTAGTGCACTTCTAATTGAACTTCTATTTCTGATATTTTGTAGAAGGATAATTAGTTATTTTCGATCAAAAATGTTTATGTAAAATAGAAATTCAATTGTTAGTTTTTTATAAGTAGGGGAGTTGGATAAAAATAAGGCAATCTTATTAAAACACAAAAATTTTTAGTTTTGATCTGTTTAAAAATACTCAACTCGGCCCATTTTTATCCAATCCCTATACAACAAATAAAAATATTCTATTATTAGATCCGGACAAAATTTTAAATAAAAATATAAAAAAATATTAATTAAAATAAAAATAATTAAAAATCATAAGCCACTCGAAATTCTAAAAGAATACCTTCCATTTTATTTGAAAAGAAACGAAAGAGAGGACGTAAATCGCCAGAAATCGCGCATAGAATTGCTTCACAAACCAAATTGTTAGTTTCATTAGTAGAAAATACGGGAGGAAGTGAATATAAATTTAATAAAATATTTCCAAGCAGACAAGCAGTTTGATTTGTGCCTTCTTTAAATGGTTGTATATATTGCTAAAAAGGAAGAATTAAAGCGAATATAAATTTAAGAGATGTGGGAAAAGCTCCATATGCTTTTAAATCTGGAGTCAATAAACTTTAGTAGATAATTTTGATTTTTTCTGTACTAACGAAAAGGAGTTGGAATAGAACGACCAAACAGAAGAAATACCGAAATTTATTTTTTTTTAAACGATCAAGTAAAGAAGAAAAATAATTATTCTTGGTTAAGTTGATTTCATTTAATTAAAAGTTAATCTTAGTAGATCAACTTTCTCAAAACTTTATTTTCTTACCAAAAAGAAGAACAATAAAACTGTAAACTCTAAAGGATGCATTTGCCTTTCTTTAACCAAAATAGTTCCTTCATTCAAAAATAAACAAAATTTATTCATTTCTTCTTTAATTAAATTAAAATCTATTAAAGTAAAAACTTCATTTTTATCAGAATTTTCTATTTTATTTGAACAACGTAAATTATTCTCTTCTTTTTTGTTCAACAATAAATTATTTATTTGAATAATTTTCTGTTAAAAATAAGAAAAAAATAATTAGAATTAAGAAAAATTATTTTTACCTCAAAATTTAATTTTTTAATATCTTCTGTTTCTTTAAATTCAGAAATTAAATCTTCTAAATTTTTATTTCCGAAAGAGTCCACAAAAGGAAGAGAATTTTCTGATTTTAAATTTCCCTCCTCCAAAAGTTGGTCAATTCTATCAAGAATTGCATCATCTTCTTCATCTACTTTGTCAGTTAATAATTTTGCCATACTAAAAGTTCTTTTTAAATTAAAACTGGAAATATAACATAAAATTAATTTTGGAATTGGAAATTTCAGATTATTTAATTATAAAAAACAAATAGTTAACAAACCCAAAGACCCCAAAACATAATAAAATTAAAAAATATTTTTTACCTTTTATGTGCCAATGAAGGCTTCAAGAATAATAAACGACATAAAATTCCTTCTGCTACAGAAAAATGATTAATTGCCATTTCAATGTTAAATAAAAGTTCGAGAAGTAAAGAATTAGAAGGAGCTTCGTTAATTATTCCTTTATGAATTTCTTCTAGCAATTCTTTACATTTTGTTATTTCTTGGGGATTTTGTATTAATTGTTCAACTTGTGATAATTTTGAGTGAATAGATTTTACAACAACAGGAGAAGTTTCTTTTGAAAGACGGCGACGAAAACCTAATAAATAGAAATTTAAATCAAAAATATAGATTTTTATTCAGATTTCCTCAAGTGAAAAAAAACTAGAGAATTACTCTGGGAAATTGAAAACATACCCAACTAAAAACCCAAAAATTTTAACTCCTACCAGAGTTGCGTCGTAATCGAAAATTTTTTTTCGTAATCGTAATTCGTAATTTTTAAAAAATTTTCGGAATCGTAATTCGTAACTCAAAAAATGCCGTAATTCGTAATTCGTAATCGTAATTCGTAATTTTTAAAAAATATTTAAATTAATTTAAAAAATCAAAATTTATTAATAATTGTTGATTTCCCATTAATCCCTCCAAGTCCTCTTATATTTCTAATATTATTTCACATCCCAATTAGTATCCTGATATCCCTCTTAATCCCCTTAATGTTCCAATATATCTTCAATCAATCATGCGAAATCATCGTCCCAGATTAAGGTTTGATATCATGTGATATCACTCTCATTCAATCCTGGCAAAAATAAAACGATACGTGAATAAATCGATCTTGATATCCTTGTTAATCTCAGATCACTTTTCTGCGCCGCAGGCAAAAATTTTCAGATTGGAAAGCCAAGAAGCCAAAATTTTTTTTTTGCGCCGCAGGCGAAAATTTTGACAATTTTAGAAAGCCTTAAGTGAAAAAATTCATTTGTTACAGCCGGAAGCCAGAACTTTTAGATTTTCTGCGCCGCAGGCGAAAATTTGAGAAAATTCATGCCTAAATTAAGAATTTTAAAGTTTTTTCAATTTTAAGATATTAAAAAAAAATAAATTTACAAATTTAAATCAAAATCGAAGTTGAAAAAATTTATTTTTGAAAAAACGAATAGTTTAAACATAATTTCTCAATCATGGACTCGAACCAAACCCCACAAAATATCAAAGTGAGTCAAGCCAGACTTGTAAACCACTTAACCACCTACCATCAAAAGGAATAGTAAAAGAAAAATTAGATATTCCTTTCCCTTTTCCTTCTAAAATTTGATGAATAAGTAAGGGATGGCAATAATATTTTCCCGTAATTTTTATTTTTTATTTTCGTAATTCGTAATTTTTCCCGATATTTTCGTAATCGTAATTCGTAACTCAAAAAACGCCGTAATTCGTAATCGTAATTCGTAATTACGACGCAACCCTGACTCCTACCAAAATAATGAAGATTATTTGAAGGCAGTTCCATCCAAAAACGACGTCGTCCATATCCCCCTCCACCGGGAGTTTCCAACTCTAAAATATCCTAAAAAAGAAAGAAAAAAATCACAATAGATTTCAAAAAAATTTCTTACCCCAGGATTAACATTTAAACTAATTTTTGCACCCAAATTGTCACGAACTCCATCTGATACACGCAAAAGAATATTTCTTCCAATTTTGCCTGGTCTTCCTCCATTTAATCCATAAGGAGCAAAAACTCGACGTTCAGTTAGCAAAGAAAGACGTACATTTTTGCAAAATTGGAGATAACGACAAATCCCATCTCCGCCATGCCAGCGGCCTGCGCCTCCTGAACCCTTGCGGAGAAGGAATTTACGAGCAATAACAGCCTTAAACGTTCGATAAAAATTTTGTTTTATAAAATAAAAAAACTAACAGGATAATGCCGCTCTAAAACCTCAACATCTGTAATCCTCGTATTCGTCATATGTGAATGAACGCCAGATCTTCCATGAAAACCATTACCGGCCCCAGCACCCCCACCAATTGTTTCATAATAACCATAAGAATCATCACCAAAAGTTAAATTATTCATGCAGCCTTGAGAAGCTGCAACAGCATCAAAAGCATGCAGAATAACATCACAGAGACGTTGAGAGGTGAGAACGTTGCCTCCGACAACTGCGGCTTCATCGCTTGGATTTAGAATAGTGCCATAAGGAACTCGAATCTGAAAATGATTTTAAAAGATTCAAGAATTAAAATTAACCTTAACAGGAGCCAAACATCCTTGATTTAAAGGAATATCTCGTCCAACAAGACAACGGAGACAATAAATAACTGATGCCATTAAGACAGCTGGTGGTGTGTTGCAACTGTTGTGAACTTGTAAACCAGTGCCAGTAAAATCAAAGAGAACATCTCCCTTTTTAAATAAAAATATTAGGGTAGAGATTTTCTTTTTTAGAGCAAGAATCCCTCATATCCAGGAGTTACTTATAACAAAAGGCCATATCTTTGGCTTAAATTCGATAAAAATAAACACGCTTACAACTCTCCCCCTTTTTTATTTAAATAACAATTTAAAACCGTTTCTTTATTAATTTCCAAAGTAAGTTTAATAGGTGTTCCATCATCCATTTTATCTTCAGCAACTTTTCTTAAAATTCTATTTTCACTATTTATTCCAATTGAATCAGCAACATTTTTAATTAATTGTCGAACAGCTAATTCAGCATTTTGTTGAATATGTAACATATATGAACGAACAACAGGAAGAGAATACGAAGAAACTAATTCTTTCAAAAGAAGTATTCCTTTATGATTAGCAGCTATTTGAGCATTCAAATCAGCCAAATTGTCTGCAATATTTCGAGCACTGGAACAACCAGGTATGTTACAAGGAGCATTTAATATATCTTTTAATTCTTTTTCGTTCAAATGACCTTCAGAAACAAGTTTAAAAGAGATAAAAACAACGCCTTCTTGCTCCAAATGTGTGGAATGTGGAGGCATTGAGCCTTAAAAATTTTTATTAGAAAAATAAGAATTTTAAGAATTTTCCTTGAAAATATAAAAAACCTACCAGGACAGAGTCCACCAATATCTTAAAAAAATAAAAATTTAATATTTTATAAATTTGATTTAAAAAATTACCAGAATGGTGACCACGATTTGCAAGAAAAAAGTCCGGAGTTTTTGAATCATCAGAGATAAACACCTGAAAAAATCAATTTAAAATAAAAATCCATTTACTAACCGGTGTAATAACAGTCAAATCTGGTAAATGTGAGCCACCAGCTTTTGGATGATTGCTAAGATATACATCCCCTCTCTTAAAATTCTCAGCACCAACATGCTTTATTTGGAAACGTACAGCCGCCTGCATTCCACCCAAATGAACGGGAATATGCGGAGCATTAGCTACAAGTCCACCATTGTGACAGAATAACGCACAAGAAAAATCCAGTCGATCCTTTATATTTACAGAGAAAGCAGAACGTTGCAAAGCAGTTCCCATTTGTTCAGCAATAGACATGAAACGATGTGAGAAGATGGATAATTGGATTGGGTCTAGCTCTGTTCCAATTGTGTCTTTAGAGACTGACGATAATTGAATAAGTACATTTCCATGTGGAGTGATTTCCGCCCGACAATTTGGTTCAACAAGTATTGTACTAAAAATTAGAGATTGTACTAAAAATTATTAAAACAAAATTTTGATATTTTGTTTTAATAATTAAAAGATTTCAACAAGCTAAAAAATAAAAGAAATACCAATTAGCGTCCACAATAATTGCAGGACCAGAAATTAAATGACCAAAATGAAGTTCTTTTAAATCATAAACATTTGTGTCCAATTCCCCTTCCTAGGAAAGAATATAGAATTCTAACTTTTATAGAATAACCTCAAAATAGCATTTAGTAACAAGTTTGAGCGGCGGAGGTGTGTTTGTGCGTTCCTGCAGATATTCAGAGGGCAATAGAAAACGTTTGGCAATACCACGAACACTTAAATAAAATAATTAAAATCTCCAATATTTTTGTTTTAAAATATAAAAACAATCAGGAAAATGCTATAAAACTAACCGAACATCATGTGCAATAATTGCTCTTTTAGGCATTTTAAACCCAAATTCTCTTGTGAATTTTTCTTCAAATGCCTCAATAAAATGAGAATAATCATCTCCTCTAGCATTTCCAATTGGTTGACACATTAAAGAATAACTAGAGTATTCGTAACCCATATTCAAAATTCTTTCAAATTTGCATTGTTCGGAATTAAAGCCTTGAGAAATTAATTCATTAAGTGAAGCAGCTTCGAGGCATTCAAAACGTTCATTTAATAATGGGAAATTTTCAGCTAAAAATTTTTTTAATTCGGTATTTTTAAGTTAATCAAACCATTAAATTTATGAATCCAAGATTCTTGTTGTTCATTAACTACATCGGCCAATACTAAACCATAAGCAGAAAGAACACCAGCATGTTTATGAATTTTTACTCTACTCATTCCTTTTAATTGAAAAATTGTTATAATAATCTAAAAACTAAATAAGAATAAAATTTTCTTAGAAAAGGAAAAAAACATCTACCAAGTGCTCGAGCAATTGCACATGCATGTTGACCACCAGCACCACCAAAGCAACTTAATATATGTCGACTTGTGTCAAAACCTTTAGCCTACAATTAAATTCTTTAAAAAGCTTAAAAGTAATTAACAAACCTCCGTTAATGTTCTAATAGGTCGACACATAGACTCATTGGCAACTCGAATAAATCCAAAAGCACATTCTTGTACGGAAATAGGTGGGCGGCCCTGAACAGAGATGTGAGCGTTGACTTCTTCATTTAAAGCTTCAAATGCCTTCAAAGAAGCATTCCTTTAAAAAATTATTTTAACTAGAATCATAATTAATAAACAGACTTATCCAACGGCTGTTGCTCATCTGGTCCAAAAATTTTAGGGAAAAATTCAGGAAGTACTCGACCCAAAACAACATTTGCATCTGTAACAGCCAAAGGGCCTCCTTTACCGTAACAGACAGGACCGGGATTAGAGCCAGCTGATTCAGGGCCAACAATAAAAAGTCCGTCACGAAAGAAGAGACGAGAACCGCCACCAGCCGCCACTGTTTTAATTTCTAATTGAGGAGCTTGAATAGCAATTCCAGCAGTGATGGAATCAACAACATGTACAAAACGTCCATCATAACGAGAAACATCTTAATTAAAAATGAGGAAAATTAGTAATTATTTAGGTGAATATATTTTCACATTTTTTGAAAAAAGGAACCTCCAAAACAATCCCAAAAATATTCTAAAATTTAACCTGTTGAAGTTCCTCCCATATCAAATCCAATAACCGGCTCTTTATTTTCTTGATCATAAGCAGTAAAAGAAACACCAACAACTCCACCAGCTGGACCACTTAAAATTGCTCGACTTCCAATAAAACTAAAAAATATTTTTTTCAAAAATTTAATTTAAAAAAGAAAACCTTTCAATAGGACATAAACCCCCATCTGATTGCATAAATTCAACTTCAACTCCTTCCAAATTATTCACAAAACCAGAACGAAATCCTTTAATATAATTATGAATAATTGGTGTTAAATAAGCATCAGAACAGGCTAAAATATTAATTTTTAAAAATTTAATTAAATTTTAAAAAAAACTTGTAAATCCTCTCGGAACAGCTTTAACCATTGAAATAACTTTACTAGACAAAGAAACATTGGAAAACCCGATTTCTTTTGCTAATTGTCCAACAGCTTCTTCATGAGCAGAATAACTTTAAAAAAAATATTTTAAAGAAAAAATAGTAATTAAATTAAAGAAAATATTTAACAAGTAAAGGATTATGAGAAAAAAGAAATTTAAATAAAGTTACTTATTTTGAACTAAATAAAACAAGGAACGTGAAAGCACAAGAGAATTGAAATATGTGAGGAAGACTATTTTTTAAAAAAAATTATTATTTAAAAAATTTGCTTCAAAAATAAAGTCTTCGAATATGTATTAGAGATCGGCCTGGGTCTGGGAACTAAGACCTAGGTTTTTCGGTACTTATTTAGTTTCCCTCCCCCAGACAATTTTTTCGGTAAATATGTAAAAAATGGTCAGTCTGTCAAAGATTGTAGAACACATCGAGCTGTGTCGAATGACGCCGAAATCAAAAAAATCCGACTTGATTTGACCGAGATACAGACCCCTGAAAATTGAAAAACCATAAGAGTGAAAAACCATAAGGACGAAAATTAATACAAATGATACCTCATTCGAAGGAGCTCGTCGACTTGAGTCAAATGACACCAAAATTACAGTGATTGGACAAGATTTGACAAAGCTATGAAATAAGTCGCCGACTCCGATAGGTCTAATTAACGTCATAACTTTGTCAAATCTTGTCCAATTACGTTGATTTTGGTGTCATTCGACACAGCTCGATGTGTTCTACAATCTTTGACAGACTGACCATTTTTTACGTATTTACCGAAAAAATTGACTGGGGGAGGGAAACTAAATAAGTACCGGTTTTTCCTGTACCCAGAGCCAGGCCCAGGCATTTTCTGACCTTCCTGGGTTTTTCCTGGATTACAGGCCCAGAATCCGGACCAGGTCAATAAATCAAACCCGGAACCCAGGAACAGGCCCAGGCTTTTCAAAAATTCCGATCTCTCAAATAAACTTAAAAAATTATAATCAAACTTAAATTAAAATATTTAAAAATTTACATATAAGAATGAATAAAAAGTATAGCCAATGAACGTATTCCTTTTGAATAAATTGATAATAATTGTTGTTTAATTTTATCCAAATCCAAAGGTTTTTCTATTATAATCTTTTTTTAAAAAATAATAATTAAATTTAAATTTTAAAAAAACCGGTTGTCCATTAGAAGCTTTAATTCTTTCTCCAGAAATTTTTAATTGACAAGAAGAATGGTCAATCAAAATTCTTTCATCAATTTCAATAACTTGAGTGTAAAGAGTTGAAGGAATTTTTATATCAAATTCAAAAATTTTTGGTCGAGATTGGTTTCCGATATAAAGTAAATCCTAAAAATAATTTTTAATAAGTTAAAATTTGAATTGGAATTGTGTAAGTAATTTTATAAATCGTTTACAAGAATTTATCAAAAATTAAACTTTTTATTATGAGATTAAAGCATAAATTATTTATAGAAAATTGAGAGGGTTTGAGTTATTTTAGAAATAAAAACCAAAATTAAGAGAATAGGTAATGTCAAGGGTTGTTTAGTTATAGAGGTAATTCTTCAGTTTAGGCATCTCAAGCTTTTTGGTATTTCAAGCTTTGGTATTTCAAGATCCTGGCATAACAAGATCATACCAACAAAATAACAGATGCCGCAAAGGGATTCAGGAAAATGTTGGGGGTCTAAACCAAAGAATTACCGTTGTAGGTCCATAACAGGACGAAAAAGAATTATTTTATAAAAGGTTTATTTTGCAAACTGGAATGCGCAAAATAAACTTTTCTCGGAATATAACCTTAAAGAATTTCCAATTTCAGAAAAAAATTTTTAAAAGCAAACAAAAAAAACTTTAAATCCTTTAGTAATCAACAAAGCCATTGGTTCCCCTTTCCTTTCAAGTAAAGCATTTGTAGCCACAGTTGTACCCATTCTAATCCAAGCAATGTTTTTAACATCAATTAATTCCCCTTTTTTTATTTGCTTTCCAGTAAATTCGCTTAGAATACGTCTAATTGCTTCTGTTGGGGCATCATTATAATTTTGTGGATCTTCAGAAAGTAATTTAAATGTTTTACAATTTCCATTTGGATAAACAACAAAAACATCTGTAAATGTTCCTCCTCTGTCAATTCCAAATCCGAGACGTTCAAATTTTTTGCTGATATTATCTATAACCATTTTTGGTTTCTAAATAATAAAAATTTAAAATAAAATTTTAGCTTTTATTTCGATAAAAATGCAAAAAAAACAGAGTAAGTTGCTAATTAAGCTAAACTAAAAACGGTAATTTTGGACTTTGTATGACCCCTTTTTATTTTTTCCCCAAATCTAAATATGGCAATAAGTACCCAGCTCCACGTGTTATAACCTAAGGTCCGGTACTGTGCATGCTGGTTACAGGTGTAAAATATTTTTAATATTACTATGTATTTATAACTAGAAGATTCTTGTTACTTTTGTCTAAAAGTTAGCCAAGAAATAACTAAAAAATATTTAATATTCCTCTAATGGAATAAACAATAAAAGAAGTGTTAATTTGTATTTGGATAAAAATATTTAATTTGTTGAGGCTAAAGTAATTAAAAAGTTTACTAATATTTATTAAGATATCTTAAGAATATCAAGAAGTTTAAAATAATTTTAATTGGCTATGTTTTTAATAAAATAAATATAACATATCATTGAAAATATAACATTGAAAAGTTATAAGGAAGATGAATTGATAATAAGAGAGATAATACTCTACATATAGGTATATGTTAAGAATTGATTAGTAAAGGCGTTGATCATAAAAGGAGAACTCCTGCTCGAGTGATGGTATTAAGACTTTTAAATGCTCAAGGCATGTTTAAATTTTTTAAAATTTTGTTTTTAAATTTTTAAAAGAATATATTCATTTTAGAGCTTGTTTTGAGTTCTGGTTAAGCTTCATTAAAAGTTCAGAATTTACACCAAGGGTCTTCTTTTTTCCCTCATTTCTTCAACAGGAATAAAAAATAATAAAAATTTTGGCCGCAATAGTACCTTTATTCTAATCTTCCAAGTTTCATTTTTTTACATATTTATTAATGTTTTAATTTTTGAGCAGATTATAAATATATTAATAATCTTTCTTAGAGGACAAAAATATTTTTATACCTAATTCATTAATTATTCACGTGTTTTTCCCAAAAATTTTTTTATCAATTTTTCTATCACAAAATTTTCAGGTGAACACTATAATGATATTCACATAATTTTAACATTTTTTAATAAATAAATTTTCTTTCCCCTCCCCTCCCCCTTTAATACTTTTTCCAAACAAAAAAATATAATTTATTTTAAATAGCGATTTCCTTCATTCTCCATTTCTGCACTCCTCTTTGATAAAAAAATTTTTATTTTATTTTTCGCAAAAATTTAATTTTTTAGAGACAAATTAATTTAATTAAATGATAAAACCAGTTCGATTTACAAAAGTTTTTTTTTAATTTTTTGGGCTGGCACGTAATGGTGCGATAATAAAAACTACTAAAACTCGTGCACTCATTTAAGACAAATGAATATATATTTAATAAAATTATTTTGTTTTTAATATTTTTATTTTTTTTTAAATTTTCTAAAAAAATTCTTTTCAATGTAAACTTTAAATAATTATTTTAAACAAAAATTTCGTGAACCTTTATTGGGTTATTTGCGGCGATATTTGCATTATTCATTTGTTCGGTATTAAAAATACACATCAAAATTATCCAAAATGTTTTTCTTTTTTTTTTGCAAATTTCAGCTTTTAAATACGAACAAACTACTTTTTAACTCACTTTTTTTAAATTTTGGTCTAATAATTTCGTTCATTTCACTTTTTTTTCAAAAGTTTATTAAAAAATATACTGGAATCTCTGGTTGAAATTTAAACCTTTTGAAATTAGATAAATGGCTGTTATAAGCAAATTATACTACTGTGTGATATGTATGTACACCGCAACTTTTTATTAAGATTTTAAAATAAAAGTATTAGTAAAGTCCGTATCAGGGATGTCTCGGGTTACCCGAAACCCGGACTTTTTTTCGACCCGAAACCCGACCCGAGGAAAATTTGGAAAACCCGACCCGAAACCCGACTTTTTCCATAGAACTTTTCACCATTAAAAGAGAAAATCTGGCTTCTTGGCCTTCCAAATTTCTGAAAATTTTCGCCTGCGGCGCAGAAAAAGGCAGAAATCTGGCTTCTAGCTTTCCATAATTCTCGAAATTTTCGCCTGCGGCGCTGAAAAAGGAAGAAAACTGGCTTCTATCCTCCATAATTCTCAAAATTTTCGCCTGCGGCGCTAAAAGTAGAGTATTTAAATAACAATTTTACATCATGGGACGGCTCAGAAAAGTTAACTATCAAACAATTTGGAGAGGGCATCATGGGTTTTAGGTAGATTATTAGATTCGATATCTTCTCCTAATTCTTTTAATTGGTGAAGTATCTTCCCCAAATAATCTTTATATCCCTCTTAATCCCCAATCCCCTGATATTGCTTTAATCCGTCCAGCTCATCATTTATCCCTGTAATTCCGCAGGTATCGCTCTAATTATTCCCCAAATCACTGATGTCCCCCAGCACTTCGAAAAATCTGGATACATGTTCAAATTTTTAATTGACCCGACCCGAAACCCGACCCGAGACCCGAAACCCGGACTTTTTTTCGACCCGAAACCCGACCCGAGGAAAATTTTGAAAACCCGACCCGAAATCCGACCCGAGGAAAATTTTGAAAACCCGACCCGAAATCCGACCCGACTTTTTTCTCGACCCGAGACATCCCTGGTCCGTATGTTCATTTTCTTTGTTTTTATTAATTTTTAATTAAAATATTTTTAGTCAAACCAATATTTTTTTGTACTTTTTCTCAATTTTATTTAAAATAATAAAAATTGTTTTTACCATAATTTACCATAAATTTTTTTGCTTCTTATCAGTTTATTTTTTATTACAATTATTGTTCTATTTATTTTACTTTTAATCAAAAATATATTTATTTATTTATTACTATTTTTCTTATCAAAAAAAAAGCAATTAAAAGGCCTCTAAATAATTTTTTTGGCGGTTACCAATAAAAGTAAAAATAAAATAATATTTTTTGGGAAATTTTTTTCTTAACAGAAAAGAAAAGATAAAAATAAATTGAATAAATATATGTACAATCAAATATTTTTTGGTATATAATTATCAAAAACAAGATTATTATAGTACTTAACTGCTCGGAATAATAATAATTATAATCTGTAATTAGATAACCTAAATCTGCAATCCAGACAAGACTATGATATATTTATCTGCTGATTGTGAGAGTAATATTAATGTATAAAGCTAGACCTAATTTTATATTAACGTGGTTATCACTAACTTATTTATAGTACACCAAATACAGTGACAAACTAGCCCGTTATAGCGCCAACAAGGAAATCTAAATTTGCAATCCAGACATGGATTGCAAAATACAAAAATGAGAATAATTAGTAGTAAATTACTGATTTAGTAGCAGACGACAATCATTTCCTTAGTCTTTATTAGACTTAGTTTGGCGTAAAAATTATTTTTTCTCGTATTTTTAAATTTTATAATTTTACATATTATCACCAAATTCCCTCTAGTTTTGAAGAAAAATTAATAAAAAATAAATTTAATTTATTATTCTCTAAATTAGAAATAATTAAATATTTCTTTTAGATAATTATCACGTTTAAAAATAATAATTTGTAAAAAATGAAGTTTATACTTTTTAAATTATTATTTTATAACATACATTTTTACTTCCTTTTTACAAAAATTTATAGTAATTTCATAAATAATTTTTAGAAAAAAATATATAGTTTAGACTTTTTAATTAATTTTATTTTCTTTTTTTCTTGACATTAATTGTGTGCTGTTATTTTTCTATAAAAATTTATATTTGTTAGAATAACGAATAATAGGTAGTAAGGTTAGCGGATTAGGATCCTCGGATATCGGATCCGGATATCCGAAGATTTCCAACTATCCGCCAACCTTAATGGGTGTGGGGTGGGGGGGTGGGATTGTTTTGTGAGGATTTGATATATGTAGGTAGCTTTAACTTTCTTCAAATATTTTTTACACCAAATATTAACTATTTGTTAAAAATCTTTTTAAAAATTGAAAGCTTGGAAATTTAAAAATACAAAAACTGAGAATAATAAATGTATGGACAATGAGGATATATAAAATTTTATTTATCTATTTTTCAATAGTTTTTGGAATTTTCTTTTCACTTTCTTTCTACTAAACACACATTCTTTTTTTATAAACCACGTGTGGTATGTAAATGTTTACTAGAATATATATTGATGTGTGCAAAATATTTAGTAAAAAAATATTTAAGAAAACATTCGTCATTCGACAGAGCCCTTTTTTTATTTTTGTTATTTTCTCTACTAGTTTATTTTTATTTAATTTTTTATTTTAAACAGCTGACTATTTTTTTTTAAATTTAATAAATTTATTTGAATGATGCAACCACTCAGAAACTTTATAGTACAATTTTGATCTTTTTTATAAGTTACCTAGGTATATTGTCTCACAACTCTAAAAATCGAAAAGTAGCAACAACAACCTATAGACAGTTTTTTTGTTTTTGGAATTCATTTTTAATATCTTTAGTACAATAGTATGAATATTAACAACAAGACAGTGTTGTTAGTATTGTCTCCAACTTCAATTTATTCATTATTTCTTGAAACTTTTTGGTTATTATTTACAATAATATTTATTCAATATCTTTAACGGATCAAGGTTAAAAATATTATTTTCATCAATACTTATTATTTAATCAATCACTTTTTTATAGCCTCCTTCCTTTTTTCTACTTTTTACTTTCCGCATTCTCACACATGACTGGCAGTCCGCCGAACGCGGCAACAGCTTTTTTTCTTCTCTTTAAAATAAATAAATATTTATATACACTTCACCGACCGCGTGTTGAACAAAATCAATTAATTCACGTTTTTAACTACTTTTTAAATACTCTAAAAATAAATTTATCTGATCAAATTTATTTTTTCTATTCAATTTTAACACCAATTTATTAATCAATGCTTCAATAAAATCCTTTTGTCGGTTCACTTTTTTGTTTCTCCGATCCTTATATTTCTTTAGTTAACATTAATAGGATTGTCGATTCTGTACCGAACCGAAGAACCAATGATTCTTCGGTTGGGTTCCGGATATCTGAAGATTTTCCAAGAACCGACAACCCTAAATATTAAGCATTTTTTAGATTGAACTATTTTTGAAATTTCTTAATTTAAAAAAACCCATTAAATTATTTTATTAATCACTTCTAATTTCCTCCTCGTTCTCTAAACTCTAATTAATATTTGATTATTTTTTTTATTTTTTGATGCTTTAATTTTTTATTATTTTTTAAATTAAATTTTTTTAAATTTTTGATAATGATCTCTCTTCTTTTCCTTTCTTAGAATTTTTATTTATTATTCACTCTATTTAATGATTAATTATTATTTATTTGTTTTATATTTCCTGTAATTGGGCATTTAAAATTATTTTAATCTGCGCACTTTTCTCCTTTTTATTTTCTTAGAATATATTTTTATTTATTTAAAAATTTGTTTAGATAATTTTTAAGACGAAAATATTTTTTTTGTTTTTAATTTTTTAGTCATTTCTTTGGAAAGAAATGAAAATAAATCAACTTTGAATTTTTGTTTAAATTATCCTCAATCAATTTATCTACACATACTTATAGCGGATTCGGATATCCAAAATTTTCGATTGATTCTAGAATTGCAAAACTCAGTTGAGGGGGTTAGTGGACACAACCCCCTCAATTGAAGAATTTAATTTTTCTACTCAATCTTACCCTATGTCAAAAATCAAATTAACTTTTCCTTTTCCATTCGAGGAAGAAAGGAAAAATTGGATGCCGGCATTCCTTTCGAATAGTGCCAAATTTTGTATATTAAATTTTAATTTATCAAAATAATTATTTTACTTTTAAACAAAAATTCTTTTTTTTATTTTTGTTTATGTTTACTTCATTAGAGCCAAATATATACATATTTACAAATTAATTTTTATTTTTACTGTAAAATAAAAATAAAAAAAGCATGTGTATTTACATCTATTTAGCACATGTACTTACTAAAAAATATTTTTCTTTGCCAATTTTATCCTTTTCTCATTATTTTTTTTCTCTTTCACATTGCTTACACACACTCACAAATATATACATTTTTAGTGTAATCCTCTAAAGTTTCTCAAAAGATAAAAAAAATTTTTAAAGTGTGTCAGGCAGTACAAAACGAGCTAAAGGCAGCTGGCTTTACAAAAAAACAATTATTATTTCCAACCTTTTATTTACGGTTTTGGATATGTTGGCGCGGGAATGTTTGTGAACTGAATCGAAATGGAATAATAAAGATTTATTTTTTTTTCGTTTCGAAGCAAAACTAAGTGAAGAAGGGACTCGAAAGACAACAAAATGAAATTTCGCCAAGTCCCGGTTTGGACCTAAAATTAAGAAAATTTCTTTCCCAAAAAGTTGTCTTAAATTTTGTTTTTAAAGATCTACAGAAAACCAAATTTCTCAAAAAAAAAAATAATTTTAGACAATAATTGTCTTAATATTTAACCGAAATGCATATTGGCCACGTATCAATTTACGTAATAAATGAAATCTCTTACATACATAGTTATTTTTTTAAACAAAATTTCATTTAAATTCTTCATTTGACGATTTTATTTTTGCGCGCCCAAAACCTTCCCTACGCCAAAATATTCCCTTCCCTCCTTCATTTACTTAAATAAATATTTTTTTATTTCCTTCTCTTTTTTTTCACTCCAAATATTAAAATATTGTGCAAATTTGCGGATGTTAATTTGCGGATCAATAAAAAAATTATTTAAATAAAAATACATATTATTAAATGCTTATTTTTTAATTTTAAATTTAAACAACTTTTAATTTGTTAAATAAATATTAAAATTAAGTTTATAATTGAGAAAATTAATTGTATATGTTTTTAGTAATTAGACTTTTGAACATGAGAGAAATACCAGAAAATTTTTTTATTTAAAATTGTAGATAAATTGGAATTATTTTTGTTATTTTTTGAGGAAAATTAAACAAAATTTCATTTAAATTTTTTATTAGACGATTTTAGGCTTTTTAAAATTATTTAGTTAATAAAACTTTTACTTAATTATTAATTTTTAAAAAAACTAAAATTGAATTTTTTAAAAGAATGACAGTTGAGAACGAAATTTCAAAGGCGATATTTCCTTTAAATTATCAATCACAATTTCCAAAAATTCTGAAATTTTTAGAATATTTAATTAATTAAGAGAAAAGATTTTCGTAATTTTAAGGACAACAAAGCACATCAAAATTACGTCATATTTAATGTCTATTAATTTTATTTTAAAATTTTTATTTTATTTTCCCATCACCTTTGTTTATTTTCCCATAAAGTACTTGTAAACTTTTACTTGTTTTTATTTTAAATTTATTTAATTCCTTTTAATTTTTTAAATTTTATTTACATTACGTAAATGGCACTATTTTTACATTTCTTCTTTTAAATAATTTCCATTTTGTATGTTAAAAATTTGTAACTAAAACACCTGTCTTTTGACAAAAAATTAAAAAAAAATGATTTTTTTATCTATTAGTCATTTAAATAAATATACTTTTATTTTTTGTTTCTTAAAGTAAAAATATTATTTTTTTGAAAATATCTGAACTTTTTTTTAAATTTGTTTTTTAATTTATATTTTATTAATGCTTGGATGTTACTTATAATTAGGGTTGGATTTTTCGAACCGGGCCGACGTTCGTGTCATTTTTTCGGGCCTCATTTTTATCGAACCAGGCCTTTCGAGTTTTTTTCGGGCCAAAATTCGAGGTCCGTTTCGATCTTTCGAACCAGACCGAATCGGGCCCCCAGCCCTACTTATAATGGTTTAAAAAAGATTAGGTAAGTAAAAGTTGTAAATTTTTGGTTATCTAATATTTTTACATTTGGGGACCTAAGGCTATTTTTTCGGGACTTGATTATTTAACTTTTTATATCTTCTCTTAACTTTTTATATTCTGCCAAGCTTCCCTAAAGTATTTATCAATCAGGTAATTTGTTTTCGTGTTATATCAAAGAAATAAGAATTGAAAATAGAGCCGGCCACCCACAGTTTTTTCTCAATATTTTGTCTGTGATTTTATCACTTTTATTTAATTGTAAAAATTTTCTTTCCCCATTCAAGCCACTATTTATTTTTCATTTAATATTTATATTTTATTTACTATACTAATTTTTCTATTGAATTTTAGTTTTATATTTTGAGGTTATTTTTTTTCTTAAAATTTTCTTTCCATCACCCATAGTCTCTCCAAAAATTAAGAAATTAACACAAAATAATCTTTATTTATTATTAACTTTAATTAAAATTTTTAAAACAAAATAAATTAAAATTAACCTTCTTTAGATTAAAAATCCTTATTTTTACTTAATTTATTAAAAACAAAATTCCTTTTCCAACAACAATAAATACATGGTAGAGGAACAACAAAAACGTAAAAGAACACCTTCACAATTAGTCTGTCCAAAAATTGAAGAAATTGGACTTTTTTGTGGGACAGCTTCAAATAATAATTTAATAACGACAAATAATTCTGGACAAATTTATAATTGTCAAATGAATCAGATGACGTTTATGGGAGGACAGAATGTTGCCCAATGTAGGGATTTTTACAGCAAATTTATTCCAAAAAAAGATTTTTTCTTGGTCGATTTTCAACACCCTTCAAGGGAAGAGGGAAGCTAATATGCAAATATATCCATTTGACCTCCATGGTATTGGGGCCGAGGATGGGACTGGTTACCTGAAACCCGATCCGAAATTTTTTTTGAAAACCTGAAACCCGACCCGACTTTTTTCTCAACCCGGCTCTTCTGATTTGGGGCCGGATTTCCCACTTTTCCCTTTAAATTTCACTCCATGATTTTTCTTACTTATACATTCCTCTTTTTTAATTTCTTTTTAACAGTTTCTTCTCTTTTTTATTTTTTTCTACAATTAGCTAATAATACAAAAGTCTTTTTTGTTTGCTCGGCCAGAAAATAAACCCAAATTGTTGAATTATTTTTTTGAATTTTTCTGTTTAGTTTATGTGAAATTATGAACATTGTACATATTTTGAAACATTATAATCATCTTTTGAATTTCTAAAAAAAATCACATTTAAATCATTTTTCTAATTTTTTAAAGTACAAAGTATGCCTCCTCCTCCTCCCCCTCCTCCTCATCCATGTGACATTCTTTCAACTAATGAAGAAATTATTGATAATAGTAATAGTAATATTATTCAACCTTCACCAACAACAACTACTTGCCTTTCTGACCAAAATAATATGACTCAACAACAACAAAAACAACAACAATCAACTACAAATTTTAATAATAATCTTTCTTCTAATCCCCCAACAGAAAAAAGTAATTCCTTAACTTGTACAGTTTGTGGGGATGTAGCGACGGGGAGACATTATGGATCTGTCGCTTGTAATGGTTGTAAAGGATTCTTTCGTCGAACAATTAGAAGAAATTATAAATATACTTGCCGTTTTAATTCTAATTGCCAAATTGATAAACGTGAGTTTTTTAGTTTAAATTTATTTTTGGGATGATGATGACTTAAATGTTTCCATCAAAAAAAACATTTTTTCTGTTCTAGAATTAAGTTAAAAATTCATATTAGGTCATTTTATTCTTTTAACTTCAATTCAGTGAGGACATAGTATTTTGAGAACATTTTCTTTTAAATATAATTTTGTTTCTAAAACTTTATTTTTAGTTTTTAAAATAATAAAATAAATTAATATTATTTTTAATTCTTTTAGATAATCGAGCTGTTTGTCGAGCTTGTCGATATTCACGTTGTATTATGTTTGGAATGAAAGTTGACGGTAATTCTTTATTGTTTTATTAAAAAAAAGTTTTTTTAAGCTGTTCAAAGTGAAAGGGACTTAATTGGGAAACGTTCTCGTTATTCTTCTGCTTCAGGTACTCCCGGGCCCATTCCAAGCACCTCTTCCCCGCCCCTCCAACACCAACAAAGTTTGGAAGAAGAGGGACAACTTTCACCTATTTCGAAAGATGAACAATTACATCAACAGACACAGCAAGGTGGGTAAAAGATAAAACCTTGGAAGACTGTATTTATACTTTCACATAATTTTGCCTTTTCCTTTCGAAAATTGGAGTAAATTTTTTTAGCTCAATTGGAGCGATTTGTTTCTACAATTCGTTCTGAGCTTCTTTTCATTTAAAACCTTTAAGTTGCACAACAACCTCAAACACAAAATATTTTGTCAGTTTCATCGCAACAACAAAATAGTGGAATTAATCGTTCAAATATCCCAACAACCCAAACAGACACTTCACAACTTTGTGAAGTGGACATAGATGAACATATATCTAGAAAAAGATCCTTATCTAGTGGTAATCACTATGAACAGCTTAAACCTGCTAGAAGGTGAATTTAAATTTTATAATGATTTGTTAATTAGGGTTAAAAGTTGAACTATCTTTGTACTTATTATCCTTTCCGAAATAAGGCTTCCAATTACGGACATTTTCGCTTTTTATGAAGCAGAAAGATTATCAGAGTTTTGGGTTTAACTCAAATTTTTTGTCGATTATATTTTTTGTCGATTTATATTTTCTCAAGCCAGCGTCTTAAATATTTTTACAGAAATTTCACTACTAACAATAATACAATACCTCATCAACTATTAACAACAACAACAGAACAACAGCAGCAACAAAACCAAACACAACCTGAATTAAATTCTATTAATGAAGCTGACCCTTGGAGTGGACAGAGTGGAAGGGCTTTATTACGTCACTTGCTTTGTTCTGAAGAAAAAATTAGCAATATGCGAGATACTGTTGTTGCTCATGCTTGTACTCTTCAATATTCGACTAGAGGGGTAATTTTTTGGGGGGAAATAATTCCTCCATATTTGAAAGGCTATTTGGAATTAATAGTGAAGACTATCTTTGTATTTGAGGAACGTCCCATTAAAAACTATTTTCCTATTAGGAAGCTTTACGGTGACGAATTGGAAGGGACTTATTGGAACCTTGCTACAGGATTAGATAGCCTTATATTTTATTAATGTAAGGGATCATGCTAATAATAATGCTTATATTACCACTTATTGGCCCCTTTCTTTTGGGCAAAATTAGGAGTAAATTCAAAAAAAATATTTAAATTTATTTTTAATAATTTTAGTCTCGATTTCCATTTACTGGGGATGGAAATACAAGAAAGGCGAGTGAAAATGATATTTTGCAGTCTTTACACACACAATTACTTTTAGTTATTGGTAAATTAAATAAAATAAATATTTTATAACAAAAGTTTTTTTAAAGAATGGGCAAAAACGTTAAAACCTTTTGCTGATTTACCTACAGAAGATCAAGTAAAATAAACTAGTCTTAATTTTTTTTCAATTTTTAACAATTAAAGACTGCTTTACTTAAAAATTTTGCTGCGCAACATGTTGTTTTGTGTGTTGCTTATCGTTCTACAACAGACTTTTTGAAATTAATAAATGATTCTTGCATTCCGCGTATAGTTAATGGAGCTGAAAAGGAGTGAGTTTTTTTTATTTAAAAATTGTCTGATCTCATAATGACCTCTTGGGCTCCTCTTGGGGCTGAAAAATTGTATAGGTTTATAGGGGAAATTACTCGGAATTTTTATAGGAAATACAGTACGCGCCCCATAGTGATCAACCAAGCCTTTTTCGGATCCGATCCGAAATCGGATCGGATCCGGATCTTTCCGGATCGGATCCGGATCTACAGGTATTGGGAGGTTCTGGGCTGAACGGAACCTAAGATCGGTTTTTTAACCTATATCGGTTTCGTATATCTTAAGAATTTCCAGGAACCGACAACCCTAATTATCACAGTGTAAAATCTAGCTGATGTCATTTTTGTTCTTTTATAAGTTAAGTAAAAGTACATACTATGTATTTTTATAAAAATTTAGCTGTGCATTAAGTATGGCTAGACATTCTCTTGATTAATTACAAGAAAGTACAGATTATTTTTTATTTTTCAGTCTTTTTTATCGAAGAGATGCTGAACGTGTAATGGATATGTTAGTTTCTCCAATGCGCTTTCTTAGAATGGATGATGTTGAATTTGTGGCACTTAAAGCTTGTATTCTTTTTAATCCTGTAGCTCGTGGTCTTTCATCTAATAGTGTTATGAGTATTTTACAAACAAGAAGACACATTTTTAGAGCTCTTCAGAATTATGTTCGAGCAAAAGCACCTAATGATGAAGATAGAATTGGAGATTTAACTTTTTTTGTTTTGTCTCCTTTACAGGTGATTTTTATAACGGTATTGGCGGATGGTTTATGGCAAGTTTCCTCTAAGGATATTGCTAATCTTATTAAAAATTGAAACTGCCACAAACTTTAAAAAGAAAAAATCGTTTTTAAGGTTAAGTTGTTAGAAAATAAGTTAAGTACCTATTTGCATGCCAAATGCGAATAGGTAATACGGGAAGTAAGTCAATTTTCATCAATTTTCATACATAGTATCACTGAATTTCACTCAACTTGCTGGCCTCAATTTTAAACATATTATCACCTTTGGGATTACATACTTTCATTTAAAAATAAGTGATATTTTAAAGAAGTGTACATACTAATTTGGTGGATATTTTAGAAAGATTTCTTTTATTTAAATTTTATTTTAATATAGTCATTAGCAAAAGCAGTGTCCGAAGATGTTTTGGTTAGCAAAATAACAGGAATTGCTAGGTTGGACCAATTAATGGAGGAATTAATGCTTGAAGGTTGGGGAGGTTCTAAATATTTTTTAGTTTATTTCTTTTATTTTAAATTAATTTATTTTTGAAGATCTTGATCTGAAAGAAATGTCAATGGGAAATGACTCAAATCAAGGTGATGAAGCTAGTACCTCAACATCTCAACAACAAGGGGGAGATCATTCTATTCCAATTCAAGGACATGTTGATTCTTCTTCTAATAATACAAGTGATTAGAAAATGAAAATAAATTTTTAAATTATTTTTTTGACAGTTTCTGCACCAATTAGCAACCATCCACAATCAATGAGTAGCCAATGGAGTGGAACAACAGGTCCTGTCCAACCCAATTCCCCAATTTCCAAACAACGTGGACGAAATGTCTCTTCAGCTTCTGATTCTTCCCAAGCAACCTCCTCTTCCGGTTCTCCATCTCAAACATTTTTACAGCCAGTTCCAAGTACTCCTTCACCGTATTCTAGTGGAATAATAACAGCAACTGGAGGGGGAGGAACTGTTCCTATTTCTCCTGTTAGTGAATCTGAATTTTCTTCTTCTGCTCTTTCTAGTTATGTTTTTGGAAATTCTCTTTACGGGTAAATTTTATAATTTAAGAAAAGTTTTTGTATTCATTAAAATTAAAGCATCCTGTCTAAGATAAATCCAGAAAAACTCGGTTTTAATTTTTTATGAATGATAGATATTAGAATAAAGTTTAAAAAGTCCTCTTATTTTTACAAAACCTCGCCACAAATACTGCATAGTTTCTCAAATCTTTTTCCTAAATCAAACAAGTATTCTAATAATTATAGTAATATCCAACCTCCATTTGCCTGGCATTCTCCATCCAACACAGGCATTCAATCCAACAATGATGTTTGTTTTTCATCAAATCCAACAACCTCAACGAAATTAATTCCTCAACAACAACAAACCTCTCCAAACAATATTTTAACTTCAATTAATCCCCCACCAATTTATAATAATTCTACAAATTCACAACAATATTATAATAATTCTAATAATATACAAGAATCTTCACAACATTATTATAGAAATCAAAATAATAATCAACAAGAAGAAAGAAGGGGAGGAGAAATAAATTCAATAAATCAACCAAATAATTGTGCTTGGGGTGTTGCGAATAAACAAATGCAACATCATTTTGTACCTACACCGTCTACACCTGTACCAGCAATTTATAGTGGAACAAGTCCATCACCTCCACAACGTTTTGGAGTTGGTGGTGTTGGAGGGGGAGGAAGATAAAATTAGATAAATATATTTTTTTGTTTGTATTTAGAAAAAAAATATTTTTGCATTATAAAATTAAAATTTTTGTTAATTCTATGGGATATAGTTTAGTCGAGGGCCCGCTCCAAACCGGGTCGAAACATATACCATTCATTCGTCTCGCCGAGATGAATCGAATGGTATATGTTTTGGTATATGTTTTCGACTAAACTACAGCCATTCTATGTATATTTATTTTTATGTCCATATTTTAGACGTTGAGAAAAATAATTTGGAAGTTTTTAAAAGAATTTAGAAAAAAGCTAATTTTTTTCAGAATTAGCTTTTTCTCGTTTTTAAAAGATTTTTTAATATAGTTTTTACTCCAAAAAAAAGATAGGCAATAATTAATTTTAGTTTGTTGACTAAATATTTAAATTTGTAAATTAATTATTTTTGAATTGTTTAACTTTTGGGGGTCTCTTTAAAAAATAAAAATTAAATATGGACATCAAGACTATCCTATATAATTAACAATTTTTGACCTATATTTTGCATATTATTAATTTGTAATTAATTAAACAATTATTTTTGTTTAATTAAAAAAATTATTATAAAATGTACATTATTTTTTCACAGAATTATTTTGCTCAAACTATTTAACCAATGAATCATTTCTTTCCAATTATTTTTATTTAGTTGATAGAAAATTAATTAAAAATTATATAAATTTAATTTTTCATTATTTACTCCCTACGTAAATTTATCAGGGTCACATTAACGTTTACTAATTAGCCTTGTATATATTAATCCATTTATCATTTAAATGTGTACCTCTCTCAATTCAAATTTTCTGAGATAACGATTGTTTTTAAATAAAATTATATATTTTTTACAAAATTACTTTGAAATTATCAAGATTATACAGTAAGGTGCAAAAGTTTATGCCGCTACACCTCGCACGCAGAAAATTCGATATATCTCAGGACGAAAAGGGACTTAAATTAAATCGATTATATATTAATTAAATATAGTTCATCTGTTTATAATATCCATAAAAAAATTTTTTTAATAACCACATTATTCAAAATTTATTCGGTCATAACTTATTTACCTCACATTTTGGGGGAGCAAAAGTTTATGCCGCTTGTAGGAAAAAAATTTTTTTTGGTTCCAAAACAAGACGAAAAAAATTACAAATTTTTTTTATAAATATTTCCAGCGATAATGAATGGAAAAAGAGAAAAAATGAAGTCTGTACTCGCATTATTTATTGAGACCCCAAATCTCAAAAATCAACGGGAAATGAGGTTGAAGTACTTTAAAAAATATTTTAGCTCCCTAGGGTCTGTATTAAAAATTCTTTTTGGGCTCATTAGAAAGCCCATAAAATTTGCTACAAAATACACTTGGTCTCATATGTGTGAAAATTTTTAGCTTCGAGATAGGGTGGCATGAATTCACTATGTTGTCAAAACCACTCAAAATACCCTATAAAATGCTCATTTTTATTTCTTCGGTAATTAAAGTCACCCTACCTCGGAGTGTAAATTTTTCAAATATAGGAGACCAAGCGTATTTTGTAGTAAATTTTATGGGCTTTCTAATGAGCCTAAAACAAAAATTTAAAAAAATGAATAAGAGCCCGAAAAAATTTTTACAATTACTGTACCCCGGTTTTACGTTGATTTTTGATATTTTTGATCTTGATGAAAAAATTATTTATCGAATTCATTCTTTTTGCTCTTCCATTCATTATCAATCTAGATGTTTATAAAATTTTTTTGAACTTTTTTCGACTTGTTTTAGAACCAAAAAAATTTTTTTTCTAAAAGCGGCATAAACTTTTGCTCCTCCAAAATTGGAGGTAGGTAGGGTTTTCCGCCTATAATTTTTGATTAAAATTGGTATGAGAAATTTTTTTTATAAATTTTACAAATAGAAGGCCTACTCTTAAAAAATATATAATCGATTTTATTTTTGTCCCTTCTTTTCTCGGTTATATTGACTTTTTCCTATGCGAAGTACAGCGGCATAAACTTTTGCACCTTACTGTATTAAAAAAGCATTTTTCACCGGATAGAATTTATACTCAATTAAATGGTAACAGTTTTCCCGATATCAACTCAAAGACAGAAATCAAAGGCAGAAGAAACCAATTTTACGGCTGTAACATTTTTAAAATGAGCATATTAGTCTACTTATCACAGGGAATGTTGTTCCAACAATGGGGAAAAAAGTTGTTCTAAAGAATATTTTGGGCTAACTAATATGTAGAACACCACATGTTTTACAAGATGGTGTTAAAATCCTTTCCTTTTACATATCTGCCTTCTTTTATTAATTAGAGATGCCAAATCCAGCTATGTAATTCCCGCTTATGCTTGAATTTTATTTCCGGCTACTCACAAAAAACTGGCAGGATCTGATTCGGCTTTAGTTTCAGAACCCGGAAGTGTGAGTATATAACGGGACGGACATATCGGGATTAATGTGAGAAAAATAAACTCTTGCGTTTCTATCTGTGCGCCAAACCGAGCTACGGGTCTGCGCCACAACTGTCGTACCAAACCGGTTTCTTAGCTGGCCCGCGCCAAATCGTCCCGGAACATGGTAGGGGCCTATTGAGTCCCGCCGATTGAGCCAGGCATATTTTGGTAAGATGATCTGATCAAATCAATCTAGTTGGCGAAAATAATCCTTACTTCTAGTAGGGCTTTCGATAGAATTGCGAAATAAATCCTTACTAGTCATGTGCCGTGATGTTCTGCGAGATTTTTTCTTGTTCTGTATAATCTTACCTAACAATAAAAACTTACATATTTCTTATTTTTTTAGAATCTAATAATGATTTCACGACATAATTCTACAGAGTCATTCGATTCTTGTCATTCTAGTCCTTCAATTCACGAACAACGATCAGTTACATCATCAAAAAGTCGTCGGAGTATAGAAGATCAACATGTTTTGGTTGTTAGAAATCTGAAGGGAAAAGGAAGGGTTATACTGCTTCGAGATGTTTGTTGCTTTTGATAATTTAGTTTTAAACAGATTTTCAATTTTTTACAATTTTTGATTTTTTACCCATTTTAATTTCTTATTTTTCTTTTAGCTTTTTTATGTTTTTAACATCAATGCGAGAGCCGAAGGTGATAAAGCAGATAATATTGACAATGTTGTTGACATTCATTTTGTTGGTGACTATGCTCTTATAAAGGTTTATTTTTTAAATTTCAATTACAATTATGTTTTTAAGATGTTATCGAAAGATGCTGCTTGCCGTGCTAAATCAGCGTTAGACGAAAGTTGGCTTTTTGACAAGTTGATTAAAGTTGACTGGGCCTCTATTCCACAAATCCATCAAATACAAACTCTCGGTGCGAACAAGCCGCCGCTTGCAGTGGGATTTCGGCGAAGGGATGATCAAGCAAAAAGACGACAAAGACAATCAGTAAATGGTCCTCCTAATTCTTACGTTGGAGGTAATTTTGACAGTTCTGGAGATATTGATGATATTCAGGTAATAATTTTAACGAATATCTTAAGACGAGAGACTCATTTAATTTAAAATTTTTAGGCACAAATTGCTTATTATGGGACTAATTTGCCTTCAAAAAGGACTCGTTTCTTACGTCCTGGGACTGGTCTAAATGAAGTTCAAAATCTTAGGTAATTTAAAAGTATTTTCTAATTTTTTGTTTTATTTTTAAAGTTATGTTCGTCATCATTCTGACAATAAGAATAAAAAGGAAGACAAAGAAGGAGGAAGCAATTCAATCATCAATCAACAACATTCTCCTTTACATAAACGCTATATTAATTCTGCCTGCACAAGAACAGTTACTAGAGAACGTTTGCCTCCCTCGCCTGTTTTGTATGTTGAAGGACTTGAATATTGTGGAGATTGGACCAACAATATTTTGGCTCGCACTGACGTATGTCAAGTAAATTTTACTTTTAGTAAAATTTTTTTAATTTAAAAGGAATTAATTTTTAAGTAGTATTTTCTTGTTAATTTTGGGGATTTTAAATTTTTAAAATTAAGAACTTATATTAATAAGTTTATCCTTTTAACAATAATGAAAGTATTATCTGAAAATTTAACAAGAATTTACTATTAGACTGGGTTTAACTTGAGGCCTTAAATTTGCGAAGACGAGAGTTTGAAAGCTAGAGGCCGAAAAAGAATCGTGGGAGACATGAGCTTAATAAAACTGAATGTGGAGGAGCGTAAACTTGAATTCCTTTTAAATTCCATTTTATTCTTCTTGGATTAATTTTTATTTTATTTTTTTAAATTTTTTTAGTTTTTTTCAAAAATTAATTTTTTCTAGTTAATAACAATATTTACTTTCTGTGGAGTAGTTAAGGACATTTATGTTGGTTATTGCAAACAAGATAATATTGTTGAAAAATGTTATGGATCTTGTAAGCATATGGCTTTAGTTCAGATGGAAACTGTTGAGCAGGCTACTCGAGGTTTTTTTTAAATTTTTAAAAATTAATTTAAATTTATTTTTTTAAAGCAATTAATGAATTTGACCATACTTGGCAAATGGGACGTTTTATCAATGTTAATTAATTAAAAAATAATTTAAAAAAATAACTTTTTAATTAGGTTACTTATTCTCACCATCAGTGTATTGAACATGATCGAAATAATCGTCGTGATCGTTACTCACACAAACGTTTTGTTCACAGTTAAAAAGAAAAGTGGATTTTATCTTAATTGGCATTAAAAGTATTTTTTTGTTTTTAATTTTGCTTTAAACAAATATTTTCTAAAAATTTATCTATTAACATTTTGTTCTCGAAAGAGAAATTTATTTTGACTTTATTTTTTAAGTTTGTTTTGTTTAAATTAAGGTTGCATAAATATTTTAAATGAAAAGACATTTTGTGTTAAATATTCTGAAATGTTTTTATTTTAGTAAATAAATAATATTTTAAGGAAAATTTAAAAAATTCTTTTTATTAAAGATTTTTGTTGGAATATTTAAAAACTAAATAGTAGGTAAGTAATACTAAAAATAAATTCATTTGTTTATCCGTTTATTTGTTTCTCGTTAATCCAATCCATTGATTACTTGGATGTCTCGAATTTCCAGCTGATGTGTTGATTGGTGTAAATACACTATTAGAGCGTAAGCCAGACAAATCGCTTAATCTAGGACGAAGCTCTGCCTTAAAAACAATTTTATAAAAATATTTTTAAAGCTCTCTTCTCCCTCAAAACTTTAAACTTACCCTTTTATGTTTACTTCTAAATTTAATTACTTCACCAGGCCTATGCCAATCACTATCCAAAAGTGTTGGTTCTTCATTGTAATTCCATTGTTCTTTATCCCTTTCTCGTTTATGTTGTCTAGTATGCCACCCAATTCCTAGTATTCTGGCAACTGCCAAAAACATTCCTCCGCCTCTTTTATTTTTATTAGAATTTTTTTGATTAGAATTATTAATTTTTGAAGATTCCTTCTCATCAATGTTCTCAGATTGATCATGCCCCACTGTTTCACAACAAATTTCTTTTGCACAATGCAATGATTCCCTAAGCTTTAAGTGAGACTGATTTATTTTATTTTTGTTAGATTGAATGGAGGAGGGTGTTTACAAATTTTTGGTTTATTTTGGTTTACAAATTTTTGTAAATTCCCTGTATCCTAAACCCCAGATGGCAAAATAGAAGCAGGCCAATGTACCTCGAGCCCAATGTACAGCCAAGCTCTAACTTCGTATAAAATCATCGAATCCGGGACGCCCTTGTATGTTTTGATGCGCCTCGACGAGCTGAATCGAACAATACCAGGGCGTCCCTGATTCGATAATTTTGAGCAAAGTTATATCTCGGCGGTACATGGGGTGTACCCGGGTAAAATTCTTTAGATCACTGGGGATGGGAGAGGTGGCAGGTTTGGGTTGAGACAAAATTTCTCCCAAAAATATAATTTATCACCTGAATCTGTTCAATACTATCATCACTTTCTTTTATTTTTTCTGTTTTAAAATCTCCTAAAGAATTCCAATATTTCCCTTCTCGAATATTATTATTTTCTTCTAATATAAATGATCCTTTCAATTTTTCTTCATTCTTAGAAAATTTTCCTCGTAAAGAACCTCCTTTTTTAGCACCTTTTGTTTTATTTTCTTCATTCTTTTTAAATTTTTCTTTTTCTTCATTCCCTTTATATTCTCTACTTAAAAATACTTGTAATTCTTCCCCTTCTTCTTTACATAAAAGGCTTAAATTTCGTGTCCATTTTCGACGTTGAGCGATAAGAAGCATTTGCCTTTCTCCAACTAACGATGAATTCATCTGTTAACTCAAAATTTGTGAAATATTATTTTTAACTGATAATAAATGATTTTTGTTTCTTTGTTAGGCTTATTCAGATATTTAAAAAGAAGAGTTTAGGTCCTGTATTTGGAAGTTCATACTTAGATTTGTACTCTTACGAGCAAATTTAAATTTCCAAGCACCGTTAGGGACTTGATTTGTAATCAAAATACCCATAATTAACCAACCGGTATATCCTTTTCATATTTTATTTTCTCCGTTTCTTCTGTTGTATTAGCACTTCCAATGGGCGGTGAATCGTTTTCCGAAAACATAGTGCTAAGAACAATACTTTTTTTCTTTGGAGGATTTAAAACAGTTGAACAATCATCCTCTCGAACTTAAATTATTTAGTAAATCCATTTCATCCTTTTTAATACTTCAATCTCTATTTTATCCCCATCATTTATTTTCATATATCCCAGGCTTATCCTCGATTCATTTTGAGATAGATAGAGACCATTAAAGGTGATTGATAAGATAGAGATTCATTCCCCTGTTATTATTCAAAGAAAAACCAGTAGTTGCAGCTTTAAACGATCCAATAGATCTAGCAGAACGATTGCTGTGTGTTCCACCACCTCCCCCAACCCCAACAACGTTCTGCGCAAAATTAGAACTACTTCCACTTCCATTATAACGACGAGGTCTACTAACACCTAAACAACAGGCTAACCGGCGAAATTCTTTCATTCGGAAATAACAAAGTGGTTGGCATACAGAATGAACACCAATTAGAATCTAAAATTATATTTTTAATTCTTGTAATTTAAAAGTTAGTCTTGATTCTTCTATAGATTTACTCAACGAATAACATCCATCCTTCGGTAATCATTCTTTGCTCTTTTCCTCTAAAGCCCCTGTCCATATCTTGATTTCCCCTACTCCGAATTTTTGTTTTTTTAGAGTAGATTAATCCCTACCAGAAACCAAAACTTTGTGACAGAAAACAACAAGTATCTAACATATATTTTCTACCAATCTCATTCTTCTTAAATATTACTACTTACTTGAAGCCCCCAACGTATTAAAGTACTCATTTGAGATGTTGCAAGTAAATTATTTAAATGTAAAAGTGCCACCATTTGAATACCCGAATATGGAAAAAGAAAAAGAACATCAACAAATAAAACAGTTCCAATAACAATTAAATATTTATGTCTGGACATTAAATGACTTTTCCATTTTCTATGTGAATTACAACGACGGCTACTATAAAAATAAAGTTAAACTATATCCCAATTAAAAATCTAAAAAACCTTTGTTCTATATTATTGTTATTTAAAGTACAATAATGGCATTGTCCACACCCTCCCCCATCCCCTTGTTCAGCAGCAACACAACTACCTATGCTTTGTGGACTTCCCGCTGATGAAATTGTACTAAACTTTTTTCTATTTTGATTATATTGTTCTAACAATAATTGTTGTTTTTGCTGTTCTAATTTTCGAATTTGTGATGTTGCATGACTGGAAGGGGAAAATGAAGGTTGTAGATTAGGGCTTGTATTGTTAGATTTTAATTGATGTCGATGGTTGTGGTGCATTGACCTTTGTAAGATATAAAATAATGTATAATTAGGAATAATCTTCCGCAATTTTCAGATGTAGTCCTCGCAGATGATCTCCGCAGCCACCCCCCGTAGAACGTAATTCCTACAGGGTAAGCCTATCTCCTGCTGATCCTCACACTTTTAATAACCCTCACCCACAAAATTTCTCTCTTTCCCTATAAACCTAAAAATAACAATTACCTTTTATGGTAAATTGAACTTCCTCGTACCAAATTTCGACCATTATTGGAAGAAAGAGCAACAGTTTCTTCCTCTCGACTTTCCCCAACATTTTTTAAAATACGTCGAGAACCAACACCTCCACATTTTTGGAATTGACGGATTGTTCGGAGAATTTTCCCGTAGCAAATAAGAACAGTAAACAAACAAACATAGCAAAGTACAAAAATCATTAGCATCTAAAAAATGAAGAATATTTTATTTTTAATTTTATTGTTCTTTTTATTGATAATGCCTCGAGAATGGTTTTCTTGACCAGTTACTTACTAAATCCTTTTTAATTCCAAATACGTTTCTCGAAAATCCCCTTCTATATTTTTTTCCTTTACCCGTTACTTTTTATAAAAATTTTATTGCCTAATTGCGCACTTATAATAATCTATGAGAGTTATACCAGTTATACCTAGAAGTGATAACAAGTGGAGCTATAACTGGAGCCAAGTAAATACTTATACTATAATTTTTTATTCTTTAAAATTTATTTTAATAAAAAATCAAATATTTTTTACACTCAAAACATTAATTGACAATCCCCCAGTTTGTCTTCTAGTAAAGTCTTTTTGATGAACAAATAAAGAAGAAGATATTGTTTGATTATTTAAAATAAATTCTTTCTCATTTTCTTCTTCCTCAAATTTTTCTTGTAAAATACTTTCTTTTCTAACCATCAAAGAATGAGCAGAATCAAAAAAGTAATATCAGAATCAAAAAAGTAATATAGCAGAATCAAAAAAGTAATATTACGTTCATGTAATTTATTAACAATATTTAATTTACTTGTTTTTACAACAAATGAATTTATTGTAATTAAATATCCATTGCATTATAGAAGATATTTTAGAAGAAGAATTGTTTTATTTATTCTTGCATTTTGGTAAAGAAAATATTTCTTTTTTAAAAGATTTAAAAAAAAAATTTTTTTTAGTTGGTTAATAAGTTTACTTTTTGGTATTGGATCTATATTTTCTAATTTTTTTGATTCTGCTCATTCTTTGATGGTTAGAAAAGAAAGTATTTTACAAGAAAAATTTGAGGAAGAAGAAAATGAGAAAGAATTTATTTTAAATAATCAAACAATATCTTCTTCTTTATTTGTTCATCAAAAAGACTTTACTAGAAGACAAACTGGGGGATTGTCAATTAATGTTTTGAGTGTAAAAAATATTTGATTTTTTATTAAAATAAATTTTAAAGAATAAAAAATTATAGTATAAGTATTTACTTGGCTCCAGTTATAGCTCCACTTGTTATCACTTCTAGGTATAACTGGTATAACTCTCATAGATTATTATAAGTGCGCAATTAGGCAATAAAATTTTTATAAAAAGTAACGGGTAAAGGAAAAAAATATAGAAGGGGATTTTCGAGAAACGTATTTGGAATTAAAAAGGATTTAGTAAGTAACTGGTCAAGAAAACCATTCTCGAGGCATTATCAATAAAAAGAACAATAAAATTAAAAATAAAATATTCTTCATTTTTTAGATGCTAATGATTTTTGTACTTTGCTATGTTTGTTTGTTTACTGTTCTTATTTGCTACGGGAAAATTCTCCGAACAATCCGTCAATTCCAAAAATGTGGAGGTGTTGGTTCTCGACGTATTTTAAAAAATGTTGGGGAAAGTCGAGAGGAAGAAACTGTTGCTCTTTCTTCCAATAATGGTCGAAATTTGGTACGAGGAAGTTCAATTTACCATAAAAGGTAATTGTTATTTTTAGGTTTATAGGGAAAGAGAGAAATTTTGTGGGTGAGGGTTATTAAAAGTGTGAGGATCAGCAGGAGATAGGCTTACCCTGTAGGAATTACGTTCTACGGGGGGTGGCTGCGGAGATCATCTGCGAGGACTACATCTGAAAATTGCGGAAGATTATTCCTAATTATACATTATTTTATATCTTACAAAGGTCAATGCACCACAACCATCGACATCAATTAAAATCTAACAATACAAGCCCTAATCTACAACCTTCATTTTCCCCTTCCAGTCATGCAACATCACAAATTCGAAAATTAGAACAGCAAAAACAACAATTATTGTTAGAACAATATAATCAAAATAGAAAAAAGTTTAGTACAATTTCATCAGCGGGAAGTCCACAAAGCATAGGTAGTTGTGTTGCTGCTGAACAAGGGGATGGGGGAGGGTGTGGACAATGCCATTATTGTACTTTAAATAACAATAATATAGAACAAAGGTTTTTTAGATTTTTAATTGGGATATAGTTTAACTTTATTTTTATAGTAGCCGTCGTTGTAATTCACATAGAAAATGGAAAAGTCATTTAATGTCCAGACATAAATATTTAATTGTTATTGGAACTGTTTTATTTGTTGATGTTCTTTTTCTTTTTCCATATTCGGGTATTCAAATGGTGGCACTTTTACATTTAAATAATTTACTTGCAACATCTCAAATGAGTACTTTAATACGTTGGGGGCTTCAAGTAAGTAGTAATATTTAAGAAGAATGAGATTGGTAGAAAATATATGTTAGATACTTGTTGTTTTCTGTCACAAAGTTTTGGTTTCTGGTAGGGATTAATCTACTCTAAAAAAACAAAAATTCGGAGTAGGGGAAATCAAGATATGGACAGGGGCTTTAGAGGAAAAGAGCAAAGAATGATTACCGAAGGATGGATGTTATTCGTTGAGTAAATCTATAGAAGAATCAAGACTAACTTTTAAATTACAAGAATTAAAAATATAATTTTAGATTCTAATTGGTGTTCATTCTGTATGCCAACCACTTTGTTATTTCCGAATGAAAGAATTTCGCCGGTTAGCCTGTTGTTTAGGTGTTAGTAGACCTCGTCGTTATAATGGAAGTGGAAGTAGTTCTAATTTTGCGCAGAACGTTGTTGGGGTTGGGGGAGGTGGTGGAACACACAGCAATCGTTCTGCTAGATCTATTGGATCGTTTAAAGCTGCAACTACTGGTTTTTCTTTGAATAATAACAGGGGAATGAATCTCTATCTTATCAATCACCTTTAATGGTCTCTATCTATCTCAAAATGAATCGAGGATAAGCCTGGGATATATGAAAATAAATGATGGGGATAAAATAGAGATTGAAGTATTAAAAAGGATGAAATGGATTTACTAAATAATTTAAGTTCGAGAGGATGATTGTTCAACTGTTTTAAATCCTCCAAAGAAAAAAAGTATTGTTCTTAGCACTATGTTTTCGGAAAACGATTCACCGCCCATTGGAAGTGCTAATACAACAGAAGAAACGGAGAAAATAAAATATGAAAAGGATATACCGGTTGGTTAATTATGGGTATTTTGATTACAAATCAAGTCCCTAACGGTGCTTGGAAATTTAAATTTGCTCGTAAGAGTACAAATCTAAGTATGAACTTCCAAATACAGGACCTAAACTCTTCTTTTTAAATATCTGAATAAGCCTAACAAAGAAACAAAAATCATTTATTATCAGTTAAAAATAATATTTCACAAATTTTGAGTTAACAGATGAATTCATCGTTAGTTGGAGAAAGGCAAATGCTTCTTATCGCTCAACGTCGAAAATGGACACGAAATTTAAGCCTTTTATGTAAAGAAGAAGGGGAAGAATTACAAGTATTTTTAAGTAGAGAATATAAAGGGAATGAAGAAAAAGAAAAATTTAAAAAGAATGAAGAAAATAAAACAAAAGGTGCTAAAAAAGGAGGTTCTTTACGAGGAAAATTTTCTAAGAATGAAGAAAAATTGAAAGGATCATTTATATTAGAAGAAAATAATAATATTCGAGAAGGGAAATATTGGAATTCTTTAGGAGATTTTAAAACAGAAAAAATAAAAGAAAGTGATGATAGTATTGAACAGATTCAGGTGATAAATTATATTTTTGGGAGAAATTTTGTCTCAACCCAAACCTGCCACCTCTCCCATCCCCAGTGATCTAAAGAATTTTACCCGGGTACACCCCATGTACCGCCGAGATATAACTTTGCTCAAAATTATCGAATCAGGGACGCCCTGGTATTGTTCGATTCAGCTCGTCGAGGCGCATCAAAACATACAAGGGCGTCCCGGATTCGATGATTTTATACGAAGTTAGAGCTTGGCTGTACATTGGGCTCGAGGTACATTGGCCTGCTTCTATTTTGCCATCTGGGGTTTAGGATACAGGGAATTTACAAAAATTTGTAAACCAAAATAAACCAAAAATTTGTAAACACCCTCCTCCATTCAATCTAACAAAAATAAAATAAATCAGTCTCACTTAAAGCTTAGGGAATCATTGCATTGTGCAAAAGAAATTTGTTGTGAAACAGTGGGGCATGATCAATCTGAGAACATTGATGAGAAGGAATCTTCAAAAATTAATAATTCTAATCAAAAAAATTCTAATAAAAATAAAAGAGGCGGAGGAATGTTTTTGGCAGTTGCCAGAATACTAGGAATTGGGTGGCATACTAGACAACATAAACGAGAAAGGGATAAAGAACAATGGAATTACAATGAAGAACCAACACTTTTGGATAGTGATTGGCATAGGCCTGGTGAAGTAATTAAATTTAGAAGTAAACATAAAAGGGTAAGTTTAAAGTTTTGAGGGAGAAGAGAGCTTTAAAAATATTTTTATAAAATTGTTTTTAAGGCAGAGCTTCGTCCTAGATTAAGCGATTTGTCTGGCTTACGCTCTAATAGTGTATTTACACCAATCAACACATCAGCTGGAAATTCGAGACATCCAAGTAATCAATGGATTGGATTAACGAGAAACAAATAAACGGATAAACAAATGAATTTATTTTTAGTATTACTTACCTACTATTTAGTTTTTAAATATTCCAACAAAAATCTTTAATAAAAAGAATTTTTTAAATTTTCCTTAAAATATTATTTATTTACTAAAATAAAAACATTTCAGAATATTTAACACAAAATGTCTTTTCATTTAAAATATTTATGCAACCTTAATTTAAACAAAACAAACTTAAAAAATAAAGTCAAAATAAATTTCTCTTTCGAGAACAAAATGTTAATAGATAAATTTTTAGAAAATATTTGTTTAAAGCAAAATTAAAAACAAAAAAATACTTTTAATGCCAATTAAGATAAAATCCACTTTTCTTTTTAACTGTGAACAAAACGTTTGTGTGAGTAACGATCACGACGATTATTTCGATCATGTTCAATACACTGATGGTGAGAATAAGTAACCTAATTAAAAAGTTATTTTTATAAATTATTTTTTAATTAATTAACATTGATAAAACGTCCCATTTGCCAAGTATGGTCAAATTCATTAATTGCTTTAAAAAAATAAATTTAAATTAATTTTTAAAAATTTAAAAAAAACCTCGAGTAGCCTGCTCAACAGTTTCCATCTGAACTAAAGCCATATGCTTACAAGATCCATAACATTTTTCAACAATATTATCTTGTTTGCAATAACCAACATAAATGTCCTTAACTACTCCACAGAAAGTAAATATTGTTATTAACTAGAAAAAATTAATTTTTGAAAAAAACTAAAAAAATTTAAAAAAATAAAATAAAAATTAATCCAAGAAGAATAAAATGGAATTTAAAAGGAATTCAAGTTTACGCTCCTCCACATTCAGTTTTATTAAGCTCATGTCTCCCACGATTCTTTTTCGGCCTCTAGCTTTCAAACTCTCGTCTTCGCAAATTTAAGGCCTCAAGTTAAACCCAGTCTAATAGTAAATTCTTGTTAAATTTTCAGATAATACTTTCATTATTGTTAAAAGGATAAACTTATTAATATAAGTTCTTAATTTTAAAAATTTAAAATCCCCAAAATTAACAAGAAAATACTACTTAAAAATTAATTCCTTTTAAATTAAAAAAATTTTACTAAAAGTAAAATTTACTTGACATACGTCAGTGCGAGCCAAAATATTGTTGGTCCAATCTCCACAATATTCAAGTCCTTCAACATACAAAACAGGCGAGGGAGGCAAACGTTCTCTAGTAACTGTTCTTGTGCAGGCAGAATTAATATAGCGTTTATGTAAAGGAGAATGTTGTTGATTGATGATTGAATTGCTTCCTCCTTCTTTGTCTTCCTTTTTATTCTTATTGTCAGAATGATGACGAACATAACTTTAAAAATAAAACAAAAAATTAGAAAATACTTTTAAATTACCTAAGATTTTGAACTTCATTTAGACCAGTCCCAGGACGTAAGAAACGAGTCCTTTTTGAAGGCAAATTAGTCCCATAATAAGCAATTTGTGCCTAAAAATTTTAAATTAAATGAGTCTCTCGTCTTAAGATATTCGTTAAAATTATTACCTGAATATCATCAATATCTCCAGAACTGTCAAAATTACCTCCAACGTAAGAATTAGGAGGACCATTTACTGATTGTCTTTGTCGTCTTTTTGCTTGATCATCCCTTCGCCGAAATCCCACTGCAAGCGGCGGCTTGTTCGCACCGAGAGTTTGTATTTGATGGATTTGTGGAATAGAGGCCCAGTCAACTTTAATCAACTTGTCAAAAAGCCAACTTTCGTCTAACGCTGATTTAGCACGGCAAGCAGCATCTTTCGATAACATCTTAAAAACATAATTGTAATTGAAATTTAAAAAATAAACCTTTATAAGAGCATAGTCACCAACAAAATGAATGTCAACAACATTGTCAATATTATCTGCTTTATCACCTTCGGCTCTCGCATTGATGTTAAAAACATAAAAAAGCTAAAAGAAAAATAAGAAATTAAAATGGGTAAAAAATCAAAAATTGTAAAAAATTGAAAATCTGTTTAAAACTAAATTATCAAAAGCAACAAACATCTCGAAGCAGTATAACCCTTCCTTTTCCCTTCAGATTTCTAACAACCAAAACATGTTGATCTTCTATACTCCGACGACTTTTTGATGATGTAACTGATCGTTGTTCGTGAATTGAAGGACTAGAATGACAAGAATCGAATGACTCTGTAGAATTATGTCGTGAAATCATTATTAGATTCTAAAAAAATAAGAAATATGTAAGTTTTTATTGTTAGGTAAGATTATACAGAACAAGAAAAAATCTCGCAGAACATCACGGCACATGACTAGTAAGGATTTATTTCGCAATTCTATCGAAAGCCCTACTAGAAGTAAGGATTATTTTCGCCAACTAGATTGATTTGATCAGATCATCTTACCAAAATATGCCTGGCTCAATCGGCGGGACTCAATAGGCCCCTACCATGTTCCGGGACGATTTGGCGCGGGCCAGCTAAGAAACCGGTTTGGTACGACAGTTGTGGCGCAGACCCGTAGCTCGGTTTGGCGCACAGATTTCCTTTTACATATCTGCCTTCTTTTATTAATTAGAGATGCCAAATCCAGCTATGTAATTCCCGCTTATGCTTGAATTTTATTTCCGGCTACTCACAAAAAACTGGCAGGATCTGATTCGGCTTTAGTTTCAGAACCCGGAAGTGTGAGTATATAACGGGACGGACATATCGGGATTAATGTGAGAAAAATAAACTCTTGCGTTTCTATCTGTGCGCCAAACCGAGCTACGGGTCTGCGCCACAACTGTCGTACCAAACCGGTTTCTTAGCTGGCCCGCGCCAAATCGTCCCGGAACATGGTAGGGGCCTATTGAGTCCCGCCGATTGAGCCAGGCATATTTTGGTAAGATGATCTGATCAAATCAATCTAGTTGGCGAAAATAATCCTTACTTCTAGTAGGGCTTTCGATAGAATTGCGAAATAAATCCTTACTAGTCATGTGCCGTGATGTTCTGCGAGATTTTTTCTTGTTCTGTATAATCTTACCTAACAATAAAAACTTACATATTTCTTATTTTTTTAGAATCTAATAATGATTTCACGACATAATTCTACAGAGTCATTCGATTCTTGTCATTCTAGTCCTTCAATTCACGAACAACGATCAGTTACATCATCAAAAAGTCGTCGGAGTATAGAAGATCAACATGTTTTGGTTGTTAGAAATCTGAAGGGAAAAGGAAGGGTTATACTGCTTCGAGATGTTTGTTGCTTTTGATAATTTAGTTTTAAACAGATTTTCAATTTTTTACAATTTTTGATTTTTTACCCATTTTAATTTCTTATTTTTCTTTTAGCTTTTTTATGTTTTTAACATCAATGCGAGAGCCGAAGGTGATAAAGCAGATAATATTGACAATGTTGTTGACATTCATTTTGTTGGTGACTATGCTCTTATAAAGGTTTATTTTTTAAATTTCAATTACAATTATGTTTTTAAGATGTTATCGAAAGATGCTGCTTGCCGTGCTAAATCAGCGTTAGACGAAAGTTGGCTTTTTGACAAGTTGATTAAAGTTGACTGGGCCTCTATTCCACAAATCCATCAAATACAAACTCTCGGTGCGAACAAGCCGCCGCTTGCAGTGGGATTTCGGCGAAGGGATGATCAAGCAAAAAGACGACAAAGACAATCAGTAAATGGTCCTCCTAATTCTTACGTTGGAGGTAATTTTGACAGTTCTGGAGATATTGATGATATTCAGGTAATAATTTTAACGAATATCTTAAGACGAGAGACTCATTTAATTTAAAATTTTTAGGCACAAATTGCTTATTATGGGACTAATTTGCCTTCAAAAAGGACTCGTTTCTTACGTCCTGGGACTGGTCTAAATGAAGTTCAAAATCTTAGGTAATTTAAAAGTATTTTCTAATTTTTTGTTTTATTTTTAAAGTTATGTTCGTCATCATTCTGACAATAAGAATAAAAAGGAATTTTGACTATACCAAGATGGGGATTAGACTGATTCTTGATATCATCAAGGTTGCATTTTCGGGAATTTAATTTTTCAAAAGAAGAATTCTAATTCTAAGGGAATTGAAAATAAAAAAGAATTCCAAATTTCTTTACTTGTTTGACGTTTAAGAGGCGAATTAGCCAATGCCATATCCATTTCTTCTTTAGTTTTTGTCAATTCTACCAATTCAGCCTTTTTTCTTTCCATTTCATTGCGTAAACTTTCTACTTCTGTATTTACTTGTTCAAATTCTTCTTTTACTTCAATCTCCTTAAGAAATTATATTTATTTCGTTTAATTTTAAATTATTTACAAGCACTCTCATCCTTTCATTATTTTCTGTCCTTAATCTCTCTGTTCGCTGTTCCAATTCTTGAAGTTGTTCTTCACGTAATCGACGTTCACGAAAAAGTTCTTCAACTTCCGCCATTAATTCTTAATTTAAGATAAACTTTTAAAGGAATTCAAAGACTCTATACTTTGATTGGCTAAAGCGGTTTGATCAGCCTCTGCTTCTAAAGAACGCAAATTTGTATCTGAATGAGTATTTTGACGGTCAATTACCTAAGCAAGTCAAAAGAATATTTTTAGATTCTATAATAATAGGTTAGAATTAATTTAATTAAACGGAGGGTCATTAATGAGTATTCAGATATTATAGGTAAGGTCAGTTATCATTTTTCTTGATAATTTAAAGATTGCATATCCATCAATAAATCATTAATTAAATAATTGATATAATATATTCAAGAAATTTTCAAAGGCATTGCCTCCTTCTCTTCTCAGGATGCTCTCGTTAGGGATAAAATATAAGTTATAAATTTTAGTGATGTTATAGTAGATAAGTTCAAAAGTTTTCTTGCCAAATTACGGATATTTTATTTCCAAAAAACATCTAATTTTTCACCTAATTAAAAAATATTCTTTACCAAATTATAATCAGCTAAAAGTCCTTGTAATTGTTTTAATTCCTGTGCTTGTTCCTCAGCTCTAAAATACATTATATTATTAAAGCTTTATAATCCAAACCTCTGTTCATAAGCTAATAGATTTTCTCTCCCTTTTTCTGCTTTATCTAATTCTTCATTTAAATTCCCCAATTCAATCTCCAATGCATTCAATTTATTATGTAAAAGTCCAATATAATAATTAGCATCCGCTATCATTCTCCCTCCACCCATTGCTGCTAAAATTCTGATTTTCCTTTTTACATTTTTTTTTCAACAAACTTTCCATTCTACTTCCCATTCTAGAAGCCATAGCAGCAGCTCTAGCCCCACTAACCCCTTGTTGAGTTATCGGACGTTGTTGAGCAGCAGCAGTTCCGAGAGGTAATTGATGGGCAATCATTTGACGTGACATTGTTCCTGGACGTGGCCCCATAGCTGTAGTAGAACGATTTAATGGACGATTACCCTTTTATTGCAAAATTAAATTTTTCTGTAAAATTCTTAAACATACAAGTGCAGTTCCAGGTACACCAACACCTGCTGAGGTTCCAACTCTGGAGCCTACAATCATTAAGATAATTTACTTCTTCATTAGAGTTAATAACTTTTATTTTCTTTACAACAATTTTTTATTATTTTTCAAAATTATTTATGTAGATAACTAAATTTCTCTCATTTCTTTCGAAAAACAGAAATTTTCTTTCAAAATAATATTTCCTTGCAAGTGTCCATTCAATTCTTTAATTAATATTACCTGCTCTACTATAACCTCTTGGAGGGGCGGCTGAAACAATAGAATTTGCCACCATCCCAATTCTGCTTTGTGGACGTGCAACAGTTGTTGATGGGGCTATAGCCATTTGTCTTGAAGGGGGGACTGGACCAAAAGAAGAAGCCGAAGAGGGAGGTCTTTCAGAATCTATAAGAGAAAATCCTTCCTAAATTCTCCAAAAATATTCAAACTTCTTCCAGCCGTTTTTGGTCGTCGTTGTGCTGCTGTACTTGGACGAGCTGAAGGAGGTCTCTGCCTATATTGATGGTCCATTTCGTGGTTTAATTATTTAGATCAAAAAATAAGTATGAAAATTCTAGGCAAAATAAACTCATAGAAGAACAAAAGCAAATTTTTATTAGCTCCAACATTGTTGCTTAGTAACCAAAATTTTTTAGTTTATTAAAGTTTTACAAATAAAATTTTCTATAATTAAACAATTTCGGGTCCCATTTTATTATGATTTTATTTTTTTAACAACAATTTTCCATTATTTCCTAAAATTGTTTTACCGGGATGTGAAAAAGATCTCTGCCTATAATGATGGTCAATTCCGTGTTTTTTTTATTTTACCAAAGATTTTCGATTTTAAAGTGAATTTAAAATAAAAATAATTTCATAAAAATTTATTAACTTTTTGGAAAAGATTTATATCTACTAAATTATCGTTTAAAATTATTTTTCTTCTTCTTCATCATCATCATCCTCTTCTGGTTCAATCGTTGTAGAATTTCCAAGATTATTTTCTAAAATTTCCTCATCTTCCAATTTCAAACTGGGCAAAGTTGTTCCTTCATTATTCCCGTTAAAAGGATGAAAACAGTTGGGAGGAGGGGGTCCAGGAATGACAGATTGAGGGGCAGGCACAAGGCAACGAAGTGGGGGATCAGCAGCTTCCAACAATTGATGTATCTGTTGGCATTCCTCAGTGCGTGTTATTCCCATATTTTGACGAATATCCTGAAAGTAATATTTAGCAAAATTTCTATAATAAAGCGGCTAAACCCATCCCAGAAAATGACATAAGATTCGATAGGATTGATCTTACTACTGAATGTATTAGGAACTGGAATTTGCCTCTACTAAAATCTTAGCGGTTATTAAAATATTCATTTTAAGACCCAGTTCTTTTACCCAAAATTTGTTGTACAACGTCAAAGCAGGACCAGCCAGCCATTTATTTAAATTATCATAAGAAGTTTTCATATGTTGTTGAACAGTTTGTGTGTAATTGTCATATTCTGTTTGTAATCCATTATCTTTCGCCCAACCAGTCAATTTTGTTTCAATTTGCGCTTTTGTAACATTTGAGGAAATTATTTGAAAAAATTGACGACGTGCGGGAACAGAAACATTTCGAATTAATGCTGATGGAAATGGGTGATGACCGTGACCATGTGGTGGTGGTGGTGGATGGAAAGGAGCAAAAGAGAGAACGGAGATTGGAAATAATACAAATAAAAGGAAAATCATTTTAATTATCTAAAATTCAGGAAGTAATTAAAAATAAGAGGGCAAGCTAGCCTATCGCAGTTATAACTAATTGCAAATTTGGCAGTAGGGGATTTTGATACCATAACGCAGCTCGAAGATATATTGGAGCTCAGGCATATTGGAGTGTATCCCATTTTGAGAAAGACTGATAATAATTGGTAGTTAGTAAAATAAAAATTATATAAAATATTATTTTTTATAAAAAAATTATTAAAAATAATTTTCAAAATAAATGGCCAATCTAAGTATTTGGCCATTAAATATACAAAATTTTATCAACACTATTATTATAGTGATCATTAAAAATAATCTAAATTTGTTAAAAATACGAGATTTAATTGAAAAAAGAGGATTAGGATATTAAATAAATACCTAATCATGGAGAGGATATTTATTTAAAAAATAATGAATAAAATTTTTATAAAAATTTTTTTAAATTTGGATTTATAGAAAAAATTCTTGAAAGTAGATAAATTAAATTTTAAGTTATATCCTATATCTGGTTGGCAAATGATGGAATTGTAAACATTAGGCTTTTATATTTAACTAATGTTTTGGTGATTGAAACGGACTGAAACGAACAACGCTTAATTCTTAATCAAGGATGGATCCAATTTTAGAAAAAGTAATTAACGAAGAATCTTCATTATAATTTCTCTTATTTTTAATTTTATTAACAAAAAATACTTATGTACAGTGCTTCGAAATTTCAAATTTGCTCGTACTCGTACTCGTACTTCGTACCACCTCTTTTTTTGGCCTCGTACTCGTACTCGTACCTCGTACCACCTTTATTTTAGGCGTCGTACTCGTACTCGTACCTCGTACCACCCCTATTTTTGGCCTCGTACCTCGTACTCGTACCTCGTACTTACTCGTACTTTAGAAAAAAAAACAAAAATCGAAAATTTTTATGATTTTTTGGAGCCCAGAACATCTATTTTTAAATTTTAAGCGTTGTATGTGATAATTTTTGAATCTTGGAAGGCTTTGAAGCTATAAATCCTCCAATTTCATCTATTTTCTGCGCCGAAAGCGAAGGTTTTGGGCATTTTGGAAAGCAAGGTGAACCCGAAATCCGACATCTTTTCATCTTCTTACATGGAACTTTTTAATCTTTTCACCGAACTTTTCACGGTACTTATCCCTTATACCACACCCCCTCAAAGTAGTGTCCAAAATGTCATATATGGGGTAATAAAGGGTGCTGATCACGATTATGGTGTTTATTTCTCAATATAAGAACCCCCTCACCCATAAATTGTTATGGTTCATAATGGTCAAACTTCAAGTTTTTATTTCAATAAAATTATTTTGGTGGAATATATTCTTTTATCGCTTTTATGATTTCTTCAAATGGATCAGCTTCTCTTCTTTTAACATCACTTCGCCAGAGAAATTCGCACAAATAGCTGTCCAGCATTTGTCTGTGAGTACCACTATGTCTTTTATTTCGCTCCTTAGCAGAAAAACTTGAAGTTTGACCATTATGAACCATGACAATTTATGGGTGAGGGGTTCTTATATTGAGAAATAAACACCATAGTCGTGATCAGCACCCTTTATTACCCCATATATGACATTTTGAACACTACTTTGAGGGGGTGTGGTATAAGGGATAAGTACCCTTTTCACATTTTAATCTCCTGATATCCCTTAAACTCAAATCCCTTTTTTTCAAAAATTTTGAGAATTTTTTATGTCCTTAAGTTAGATTTCTTCTATTTTTTTTGCGCCGCAGGCGAAAATTTTGAAAAATTTTGAAGGCCATGAAGCCAGATTTCTTCCATTTCTGACCGCTGGAGGCGAAAATTTTAGAATTTGAAAGCCAATATTTCAACTTTTTTATTTTTTCAGCGCCGCAGGCGAAAATTTTGAAAATTTCGGAAGGCCGTAGTCGAAAAAAACTCACTTTTTAGTGGTATAATAAAAAATTTTAAGATTTTAGAGGGCCAAAAACCCATAATTTCTCCATGTAAAAATAGAAAAATTTTTAAAACAAAATTAAACTTATAAAATAAGTTATTAATGGAAAGAAAAATATGAAAAATCCTTGACCTCGGACTAGGCATCGAACCCACCTCTAAGTCATTAACGTCTTTGGTGAAGCCTAACACCTTAACCACTCGGCCACTCGCTCACATAATGACTATATAAAAAATTAAACATATCTTCTTCGATTTTCCTATTAACACCAAGTACGAGAAGTACGAGCTCGTACTTAGGCCTCGTACCTCGTACTTTTCACTTTTTTTGGCCTCGTACTCGTACTCGTACTTCGTACCTGCCCCATTTTTTTGCTCGTACTCGTACTCGTACTTCGTACCAGGTACGAGTACGAGTACGAGGTACGAGTACGAATTTTGGTACGAGCTTCGAAGCACTGCTTATGTATATGAAAATATATAAAATCCACTTTAATAATTGTTTTTAAATTTTTTGTTTAATCTCATTTCCTTATTATCTTTGATTAAAGAAAATTTATTGAAATTGAAATTTACATAATTATCTTTTAGTCTTCTTTTTAGTTAAAAATTTTTATTTTTTTATATGAGAATTATTCTGCAAATAATTATTAAAAATGGGACAGTTTCAATTAAACAAAAATTCCGAATTTTATCAATCATACAGAATATCTAAACGTTAAATATATTTAACTACATTTTTTTTTTCAAAATTTTATATAGAGAGAATCCAAAATTAAATACCTCTTTCTTCATCTTTATTTTATTTAAAAAGGCCAAATTCCAAAATTTTTATTTTTAAAAAACACTTTTAAAAATTTATTTTTACTAATTTTATTCCCTTAAATTAAAAAATTTGTGTATTTTAGTTTTCAATTAAACACTTAAGTACCTCTAAATAATTTAGTCAAGTGTGAAAAAAAAAGAAAATTCTTCTCTGAATAAATTCTTTGTTCATTTATTGTTTTCCATATAAATACTGGAAATTGGGAAACATTGAAAATTTCTTTAAAAATGATCAAAAATAATTTTATAATTTTCTTGAGTTCTCGAAACTTCAAATATTCTTAAGGATTTTTATAAATCCTTTAATTGATGTTAGTTGACTACATGATTATTGAATTAAGAAAAAATCAAAGTTTATATTCATAATTAGCCCTATCTCTAACAGTGCTTCGAAATTTCAAATTTGCTCGTACTCGTACTCGTACTTCGTACCACCTCTTTTTTTGGCCTCGTACTCGTACCTCGTACCACCTTTATTTTAGGCGTACCTCGTACCACCTTTATTTTAGGCCTCATAATTTATTATTTAATCTTAAAGTAATTGTGTTTATTTGTTTTAAAAAGTCTTTTGGTTTCCTTAGAGCTTTTCTTATTTTATTTAAATAAGAACACTTTTATTTACTCAAGAAAAGCTTTTTGACATTCGTCGCTAAGTAATAAATATTTAAATAAAAAAAGAAGTAAATTATTTAAAGGTGTTCTTTACTATTTTTGTAACTTTATTTTATTTAATTTTTCTTCTTATTTTGTGTTTGGTGTATTAAACTAGTACTAAATTTGTGATTTTTAGCTGAGATTGTGGCAAATAATAAGTGTTACATTTTTGGATTCTTGAAACAAAAAATGTTTTTTAAATACAATTATGTAAATATATATTTAGTATCCCCTATTGACCGTATTTTAAGTCATGTTTAACTAATTTTTTTAATTATAGAATCCGTACCAGAAACGAGCGTCTTGCTTTATTTGCGTTACGTTCGCCCTGTTCCGCACTATAATTTTACAATAAGCGATTATCATCATTATTTTTGAAGCTAAATTTCTGCTATTTTTAAGTAAATCTGGTTCCCTATTAAACTCCAAACTTTAATTCTTGGCCAGTATCCCCTATTGACTGTCGGTTAAAAATAAAAGGAAGATAAAGTGATAATTATTTTAAAATTAATTATTTTTTACCAAATTATTTTTCAAAAAAACTAAAAATCTATTAATTTATTTAAATCTTACATCATTTAGCTAAATACAAGCGCAATCCTTATTGCAATCAAATAAGCGGATTGCATCATTTCCCCCCTTACCTTTCATTCCCAACATTCCCCCCATTGCTTCTGTTTTAGAAAAAGCTTTTTCTATAAAACATTATATTTATTTCAACATTCTCTTTTATCTAACCATTATTAGAGAGCTGCTTTTCCTCATTCTGTCTTTCTCACTTGTCATTTTCCCATCAGTTATTTTTTGGCCAAATATTATCCTCTCTGTGTATTTATTTATTTAAAGCTGTAAAAATATTAAATTACTTAATAATTTTAAATTTATTTAAATAAGAAATTTTATATTAATATTTTAGAGAAAAAAATATTTGGAAATTTCTTCCTTCATTCCTTTCTTTAAATAATTATTTTATTAATTTTCTCGTTTATTCTTCTATTAAAATTTAAATTATTTTTAATTTAATTTAGAAATTATCTCTTAATTAGTAGTCATTTTTCTACCCAAAAATGACTCTTCCTCGAAAATCTTCCAATTCCTCTTCACTTTCTTCCAATTCAAAAGCTAAATGGTTACGTCAAAATGCTCTTTTAACTTTAACTATTGGGGCTGTATTTATTGGAGTTTTGGTTGGGTGTGTTGGTCGTTTGGGGGAACCTAGTGCTAATACTGCTAGATTTGTTGGATTTCCTGGAGAGGTATTTTTAATATTTTATTTCTAAAATTATATGTAAGTATTCACATTATCTTTCCTACTCAAAATTCAACTAAATACCCCTTTTAATAACAATTAAAGCTAGCTATAACTTGGATCAGAAAAATATCCCTTAAACATTCCTTGGATATTAAAATTAAAAAATTCTTTTAAAAACAAAAAAAAATATTTAAAAAGTTGTTAATGAGAATGCTCAAATGTGTTATCCTTCCACTAATTTCATCTTCTCTAATTACTGGTCTTGCACAACTTGATGTTCGTCAATCGGGTAGAATGGGGGCTTTGGCTATTTTATATTATTTGGCTACTACTGGAATTGCTGTTACTGTTAGTTTATAAAAATTAATAATTTGAGTTTAAAAGAGTTAATTTAAAAAAATTATTTTCGTTAATATGTACACATTTCTTTTGGCTGGAAAAATTATTTCAAAAATTAAATGAGTAGGAGTTACTAGAAAGTGTGCCATAATATACAAGTCCGCCTTACAAAGAAAAATTTTTTATGTAAAACAGAAGGCTGTTTAGTATAGAGGGTTAAATATTGTATATGATCAACAATAAATTAAAATTTTGCCTTCAAAACATTCTAGGCCCTTTAATGATTTTACTAAGTATTAAAATATGAGGATTAAAAAATATATATTTTTAAATAAAAAATTCCAGACAGGCATAATTCTTGTAATTGCAATACACCCAGGCAATCCTGCCCATTACCCTGGCCAACAAAATACCAAAAATCAGCCAATTATAAGTATGGCAGATACTTTAATGGATTTAATTAGGTAAAGAATTAAAATAAAAGATTTAACAAAAAATATTTATTTAAAGAAATATATTTCCCGATAATTTAATCCAAGCAACAATGCAACAAACACAAACAAAAATAGAGAGAATTAATGGATCTGATGGAATTTTAATTGAAAAATATAAATTGGGGCATACTGATGGAATGAATATTTTAGGTGATTATTTAAATTAGTTTTAAGTATTTTAGAGGAAAAAATTAATTTATTTTGAATAACTAACAAGTCTCGTTAACTGTAAACAAAGATTTAAAGTGAGCATAATATTCCCTTTAAACTATGTTTATATTTTTTAAATTAAAAAAAAATTTTTTTTTAATTTAAAATAAAAAAAATTTATAGTTGAGTATTATTAATTAATTAATTTTCAGGTTTAATTGTTTTTTGCATTGCTTTTGGTATAGTATTGAGCCAATTAGGACCTAGAGGTCGTCCAATGGTTAGAATATTTTTAATTAATATTTTTATTCCTTTAAAATTTTTTAGGTTGATTTTTTTGCAATTCTTGATTTGGTCAGTATGCGTTTAGTTTCTTTAATTATGTGGTTAGTTTAATTAAAAGAAATTTGTTTAAAAATATTAATTTTATATAAAGGTATTCACCAATTGGCATTTCTTCTTTAATTGCTAGTAAAATTCTTTCTGTTGAGAATCTCACTGACACCGCTAATAGTTTAGCCATGGTTGGTCTAAATTTAAAATTTATTATTAAATAATTGGGTAAAAAGTAAAAGAATTGAAAGTTAAATGATCCTCTGTTTTATAAATGAATGGAAGGAGGGGCTTATCCCAAATATCAAAGCCTCCACTCTTAAATTTAAAAATTTCCACTATTTTTCTCTGTAATACTCCAAATAGTTTACTTAATTTCATTTTTAGTGTTAAGCCAATTAATTATTCCTCCAATTTTTTAAAAATTAATTCTTTATTACTTATTTCAGTATTGCTTAACAGTCATTATTAGTCTATCAATTCATTCACTCATCTCCCTTCCATTGCTCTATCTCTTCCTAACAGGCAAAAATCCTTTTGTTTTTGCCAAAGGTTTACTTCAAGCAATGGCTATTGCTTTTGGGACAGCCTCCTCTGCAGCTACATTACCAGCTACTTTTCGTTGTTTAGAACAGAATTTGGGTATTGACAAAAGGGTTACTCGTTTTGTTTTACCTGTTGGGGCAACAATTAATATGGTGAGGGGAAAGGAAAAAAAGATTTTTAAAATTAAAATTTAAAGGATGGAACAGCGTTGTATGAAGCAGTTGCAACTATTTTTATAGCTCAAATGAATGGAATGGAACTCGGATTGGCTCGAATTGTTGTTGTTAGGTAATTAATTAATTTTTAGAAATAAATTGTTAATTTTTTTTATTTTTTAGTTTGACTGCTACATTAGCATCAATTGGAGCTGCCTCTGTCCCACATGGAGGTTTAGTAACTGTTGTAGTTGTTCTAACAGCTGTTGGATTGCCTGTTGGGGATGTTTCTTTAATTGTTGCTGTTGATTGGTTTATGTAAGGAAATTTTATAAATTTTCTAAAAAATTTCTGAAATTTCTTCAGTGATCGTTTCCGAACAGCAATTAATGTTCTCGGAGATGCTTATGGTGCTGCTATAGTCCATCACCATTCCAAAGAATATTTACCTGTTGAAGGAGATGGGTTGTTGGATAAACAAGAAGGGGGAAGTGAATTAATGGTTTTACCAGAAAATGGACGGCTTTTGGCAGAAAAGGAAAGAATTGAAGAGAAAGGGAAATATTATTCACCTTTAAGTATTAGCCCGGCATAAAAATAAATTTTTATAAATTATTCCGCCAAACTTTGCCAGTGAATATGAGCTTAAGATAACATTTCCTGCATTTTTGCATTTGTTTCTATTTATCCGGTGTTTTTATAATTTTTATTTAAATTGCATAATTATTTTCTAAAGTGAATAAAAATTAATAAATATATATAAATTTGTGAAATTTTAAATAAATAAAAAATATATTCTTAATAATTAAACGTTTAAAAAATATTTTTAATAGAAAGGACACAAAATAAAATTTAGATTCGATTATTTTATTAAAGAATTTTCTTCAAATAGCCTAGAAGCCTTGATTATTTTTTAACACAAAATTCGAATAAGAAATATTTGTTTGGAAATAAATTTTTAAAAACCAAGGCAGAAACAGAAGATTTACTTAAAATATTCCTGTTTTATATATTTACTTATAATATTATTTACTTATAATATTACATCCTAAAAGCTCACGGGAATGTCTTAAAGTAGGAACAAAATATTTTCTTTGTTTTTTAAATAGAATTTTCTTATTTAAAGTTTTAATATAATATGTACTCAATGATTTACTTTAATTATAGAAATTTAAAATTTGAAAGTTTCTCCCATTTAAAAGATAGAAAATGTCAAAAATCTGAAATCAAAATAAAATTTTCAAAGTCAGAGATTGATTTCCGGTCGCTTTGCTCGCATTGCCCGACCAAATTAAAAAATCGTTAACAAATATTCAAAGCAATCGAAGCGCTGGCAATTAATTTAAATGTAAATAGCTTAGAATTTAAAATCTATATTTTACTCAAAGGAATTTTTAAATAAAAAAAAACAAATTTTTATAAATTAAAAAATAAATTAAATTTAAAAAATCATTTTAAATGTTTATTAAATTATTATTTTATTTTTTAATTATTTTTTGTCTTCAATTTGAATATAAAAATGCTTTTAAAATTTTAATTGTTGCTCCAAATAAATACACTAGCCATTTTAATTTTCATAAAAGTATGGCTTTTTCTTTAGTTGCACAACAATGGGTGACAGATGTTGTAAGTTTTATTTATTTTTTTCTAATTTAGAGTAATTTATACTTTATTTCAAACTTTTATTATGGTCTAGGGAATTTTTTAAATTTCATATGAAAATAAAATAGAAATTATAAAAAATTGTAATAGTTCCTCAAATCCTCGATCTCTTTCAAACTCTGAAGATTAAAAAAACTTATTTACAATTTAAATCCCAATATTAAACAATTTAAGACACTTTTTGTTGTTGAAGAAGATTCTAGAAATCGGGATCATAATTTGAGAGGAAACAATAAATTAAAGATTATCTATTATCCAACATATAATGTACATGAACAAATGTCAAACATTGATCACTTTTCTAACAATGCTGCAGCAGATTGTTCATATATGTCGCCACCTGATTTAAATTTAGAAATCTTAGATTCAATTCATGGAGAATTAAAAAAATATTTTGGTAATTTTTGTTAAAATTATTTTTGGTTGAAGGGGAGAAAAGGGTAAAATGGAGGTTTTGATTGAAAGAAAAAAAAAGAAATTTTAACTATAATAAAATTAGTTTTGATTTTAAATAATTATAAAAAAATTAATTAAAGAAATTGCTAAAGACTATCATTTAATACAAGCACTTTGCCTTCAACAATATCAAGTTTGTATAAACGAATTACGTTATTACCCACTTTATCCAATACTTCAATTAATTGGATGTAAACATATTGTGGCTACTTCAAATATGCCCCTTGAATCTATTTATTATTATTATTTGGGATTACTTCCAAATATTATTCATAATGGAATTCCTGGTTTGTGTTTAAATTTAAATATTGAATCTTGTAATCTCGTTGGAAAATAAATAAATATGTATTTAAATTCTGTGTCCTAACAAAATTAATAAATTGGGGGATTTATCTACTATGACCAACTTTATAAACAAAAAACTTGTTCAATTAATATCTCATTCAGGGTTGCGTCGTAATTGAAAATTTTTTTTCGTAATCGTAATTCGTAATTCGTAATTTCTAAAAAATTTTCGGAATCGTAATTCGTAATTCGTAATTTTAAAAAATTTTTCGTAATCGTAATTCGTAATTCGTAACTGAAAAAATGCCGTAATTCGTAATTCGTAATCGTAATTCGTAATTTTTAAAAAAATATTTAAATTAATTTAAAAAATCAAATATCTACAATAATTGCTGTTTTTCCCATTAATACCTCAAAGTTCTCTTATTTTTCTAATATTATTTCACATCCTAATTAATATCCTGATATCCATCCCTCTTAATACACTTAATCTTCCTATATATCTTCAATCATTCATGCGAAATCATCGTCCCAGATTAAGGTTTGATATCATGTGATATCACTCTCACTCATCCTAGTAAAAATAAATTTTTCAATCCCCAACTTCTTTTAATCTCTTAATATCCTCGTTAATCTCAGATAAGTTTTCTGCGCCGCAGGCAAAAATTTTGAGAATTTGGAAACCTTAGGAGAAAAAATTCATTTTTTAAAGCAGGAAGCAAAAAGCTTTTTGAAGTATAGATGGTCATGCAGCCAGAACTCTTAGATTTTCTGCGCCGCAGGCGAAAATTTTAAAAAATTCATGACCAAATTAAGAATTTTTAAAGTTTTTCAATTTTAAGATATTAAAAAAAAATAAATTTACAAGTTTAAATCAAAATCAAAGTTTTAAAAACATTTATTTTTGAAAAAAAGAAGTGCTTAAACTTCATTTCACAATCATGGATTCGAACCAAAGCCCACAAAATATCAAAGGGAGTGAAGCCTTTACTATTAAACCACTCAACCATCGTTCAACTAAAGGGAATCTGAGAGAAAATATAAATATTTCTTTCCATTTTCCTTCAAAAATTTAATATTTGTCTGTTTTGAAATATAATTTTTATTTTCGTAATTCGTAATTTCTAAAAAATTTTCGGAATCGTAATTCGTAATTCGTAATTTAAAAAAAATTTTCGTAATCGTAATTCGTAATTCGTAACTGAAAAAACGCCGTAATTCGTAATTCGTAATCGTAATTCGTAATTACGACGCAACCCTGATCTCATTTAAATAATCTCTTCGAGTTGAATTTAAAAAAAGATAATTTTTTTAGTTGTATTGAGAAGAAAACCAAACAAACATGGAGAGACTTCTTCTAGTAATAATCCACATGAACTTGCAGTATCTCAAAGAAAAAAAGAAATCAAAAAATTTGTAATTTTTGATTAAATTAATTATTTATTTTTTGTTTTTTAGGATATATTTTTTAAACAAATCGGTGAAAATATGGGAATTGAAGAGAAATATTTTCAAAATATAATTGAAAATATTATTAAATTTATTTTTGTTAATACACAATCTTTAATTGATTTTGAAGCAATGAGTGATATTTATCATGAAAAGATTATAAATATTGGAGGAATAGCTATTCAACAAAATAACCAGGCGTTAAACAGACAAGTTTAAAAATAATTTAAATAAAAAAATTTCTTTTTTAATTAAAGGAAGCAAATATTTTTAATTTTGCTTCCCAAAATGATAAACAAATAATTTTTGTTAGTTTTGGGACAATGATTAATAGCCAACACTTGACAGACATACAAATATATAATTTAGTTGAAAACTTTTCTCAATTTAATTATTTATTTATTTGGGCAATTGAGGATGTTAATTATAAAATATTTAGTATATTAGATAATTATAATAGAACAAATAATATATTGGATGAAGATAATAAGATATTTATATATGAGCGGGTAAATCAAAAGGCTATTCTTGGTATTTATTTTTAATAAATTTTAGAGGCTGTTGATAGCACTAAAATAATTTTTAATTAAATTGATTTTAAAAAATAATATTTTAATAATAATTTAATAAAAATTTAAATAAAAATATTTTTACCTTCTGGTTAAAAAATATATCCTAAATAAATAAAAAATAATTAATTTAATTAAGAAAATTACTTTATATTTTTGATTTTTATTAAAAAATTACATATTTTTTTTTAATTTTTTTACTAAAATATATAGCATATTATTCTAAAAAATTATCTATCTTTTTAATTCCCGTATTTTCACATATTATTAAAGAATTATATTTTAATTTTTCCATGTAGCTAATCCTCTTACAATTCTTTTTATTTCTCATTGTGGAATAAATAGTTCAATAGAAGCCGTAAAATACGGAAAACCATTACTTTGTGTTCCTTTTATTGCTGATCAATTCTATAATTCAGAAGCTTTAGCCTCTCGTGAAGTTGCTGGAATTGTAGATAAAGACGATAACTTTGAAAATCTTGAACAGTATATTTCATATGCAATAAGGTAATTTTATGTTTAATTTATACATTTATAATTCTCGCTTCCCTCCTTTCCCACAATTCCTAAAAACGACCTATTTTGGGATAATATTTTGAATAAGTTTCAATAAAACTTTTGATTAATTTAGGAATACCCAACAATTTTTTTAGACGAATTAAATTTAAAAATAATTTTAGTTTACATCAAAACATGCATAATTTGAGTGAATTAATGAATGATATTAATCCAGTTCAGACATTTTTGGAAAAAATTGCAGAATTGCATGATTAAAGTTATCTTTTAATGTCGGGAGTATTTTTTTTAATTTTTAGATTAACTTGTTGTTAAGTACATATTTAAATTTTATATTTTCTTAAATTATTATGTATTTCTATTATGTATACATTATTATATAAATATTTTTATTTAATCCCATTATTTAAGTAAAATCATTTCATTAGAAATAAGGTATATGATTCAAAAGAACATATAACGAATATAGCTGGGAGAAATGCTCATATTTTCTGAACTAATAACAATATAAAATAAATTTTTTACTTGTTTAATCGGCTGGAGCGCAACTTTTCAGCGCCTAAATTTTAGGCCACCGTTTAACCCAAAACATGTTTAATCAATCATATTATATAAACATACCGCAAGTATTCTAATCGAACGGCACCCTTTATTACCTTCAATATAGGGATTTACAGCATATTTTTCCTTTTTAATAAAAACGATTATCCAGAAGGTATTCTTGTAAAATAAGTTAAGAATTTATAACGTTTATAAATTTCTTAATTTTTTATATTTATAATTTTATAAGTTTTTTAATTTATAAAATTTTTATTTTTTTTATTTTTTTATATTATTACTAGGGTTGTTGGCGACCGGTTTTAAAACCGGAATTTTTTTTTGCCAAAAATTAACCGTTTTTAGAAAATTTTAAAAACCGGAAATTTGTGAAAATGACTGATTTTATTTAAAATTCCACCAAAATTAAACCGGTATTTGCCTAAAACTCAAAACCGAAAACCGGGTCTCTAAAATTTATTTAACCGAAAACCGGGGGTACCGGTTAATAACCGGTCGCCAACAACCATAATTATTACGTTTATCTTACTAAATAGATGAAAGAGTTTTTAGAAAATTAATAGGAAATTTTTTTTATCAAAATTAAGAAAAAAAAACATTAAAGATTATAAATGACAATAATAATAGCAATAGCAGCTAAACCCGAAAAAAGCAATAAGGGTACAAGTAACCAAGCTAGTAAACATTGAAATTTTGTCCACTTTTTTGTTTGTTTTTGTTCTTTAATTAATTTTCTTCTATTTTTTGAATTATTTGATAATTCTTTTTTTGATTGTTTTCCACATAATTTACTCCAAAAACTTTGTTGTTGCTTTAAAATTATAAAAATATTTTTTGTGAGAATTTTTATTTAAAAAATATTTCTTTTAAATTTACCTCAATATTATCATTGCCAGTCCCCACATCCACTCTCTGCATTTGTTTGGATTCTACAACAACTAAAGGTTCTTCACTAGATTTGGAATCATATACTAATGTTGGGCAGTTAATATTTGATGGTTCTGGTATAATCTCGTTTTTGGTTGGCTAAAAAATTTTTTATTAAAGAAAAGAATTTTCTGAAGCGAATTAATTACTTTATCCCATTTTTTAAAGTTTTAGATAGGATAAAAGCATAAACGCTATTTTTAGATCATTATTTTTTAATTTTATAAAAATGTAGACAAAAGTTACGTATTCTCATTGAATTTCTAAATTTTAATTCAAAAACATTTACATTTAATGGACGTATCAAATCTTTAAGTATTTGATTAGTAACGACAATTGGAGGAGAAGAGGGAGTAATTTCTTTTATTTTTAATTCAACTTTTTCAATTTTCTTCTGATTTTCAGAATTATTAGCATTTAAAAGTCTTTGTTGTTGCTGTTTTAGAGCAACTGCAGCAGCTGACCTTTTAGCATTTCCAGACCATTGAGTACGTCTGGGAAGGTCTGAAGTACTTCGAAATTGTTGGAGAGACAAAATAAATAAATTAATTTTTTTGTTTATTTTTTTAATTTTAAAAAATTATTTATTTTTTAAATTTCAATACTTGCTTTTCTCATATTTTTGTACATATTTCTTTCAAATGCACCAAGCGGGTGAACAAATAATAACTAATAAAATTGTTTTTTGTTTACAAAAACAGTAAGGTAACCTTTAGAAAGAATTATTTTCAGCAAAAAGAATCAGCATAATAAAAAGATGTTTAGAAGCTCAATATTTTAACAGCTCGTCGAGAACTAAGTTTCAGGGAAAATAGGATTTATTTTACTAAAGATGAAACAGGATGGATTTGAAGAAGCATAGGCAAATTAGAAAAATAGGGAAAACGATAACCTCACCCTCTGAAACAAAAATTAATATTTAAGCGAGGCATTAAATTTATCACTTATGTATATCCACAGGCTTCATTATGAACCCAAATCACTTTACATTATTTGTAATGTTACATAGCCTTCTAACATTAAACAAACTGCCATCCCGTCGAAAATGTCTTATTAAATCACGGATATTTACAAAATAATAATAAATTTGAAACAAAAGTATTTAAAAATTACGAAAGCAATCAGATTCTTGATAATCGAATTTAAAGATTGAACTTCTTTCTCTATTTGTCGATCCATTTCTTTAAAAAGAGGGAGAAAATTTAGAAAAATAATTATTTTTCAATTAATAAAAAATTAAAAAAAATATTCGTATGAAATTTACGAAATAAAACATATGTATTTTTATATCCAAAAGAGATTTTAGTGAATTTTATATATTTTTATATCCAAAAAGAGAAAAGTGAAATTTTAGTCAATTTTTAAAGATCCTTTCCTTTTCCCACCAATTCTAATCTTTTTCTTGTATTTTTCAAATTTTTCATTGTTGATACATTTCATCGAACAACATTGTTTTTAATAGTTTTGTGAGGACAATCTATTTTTTATAAACAAAAATAGGAGGAAATAACCTTACTCGGTAAAATTCAAGTTCGTTCCCCCCTCCTTTTTCCTTCCTCAAAGTATTGAAATGCCTCAAAGTATCTCAAAAATAAATTGATCTTAAAAATGTTTTTAACATTTTCTCTCTAAATTAAATTAATTCTAAAGAAATCTCCAAAAAAACTAAAAATAGATTCAAATCTCCAAAAATTTCAATTTCTACCTAACTAATCTAAATTTTCTAAATTTATGCCTAATTATTAGCTAAATATTTATTTTCGGAATTCTCTTCCTCATTTTTCATTTCTTCTTTCTTCACTTGAATCGGAACGGCGGTAAATTAAAATTCGGACGCGGCGGATTTTTCTGACGCATCCGAACAGCGATGGAAGATGGCACTAATTTGGGCATTTTCCTGTCGTCGCTGAAATGTCATTTCCTCCGCATACTTAGGCGACATTTCTTTTCCAATTCAGCTTTAATTCCTTCACTGAATTCTTGATTATAAACTTCATTTATTGTCTAATTGTAAAAATATGGATAAAACAGAATCGACAAAAATATTCTAAGTATAAATTAAAAAATATAAATTAGAATAAATTGAAGTAACAAAATTTAACAATTTTATTTGAAAAATAAAAAAAATCAAATTTAAAAGCAAATCCAATCATTTTTTTGAAAATAACTTCAAAAAAATTAATGTAGAACTGTTGAAGTGGATAAGCAGGTGGTTTCCTTCCTTCATTAGCAATATTGACCCATTCAATTACAAAACGACTCATGATTTCTTGGTTTCTTGTTGGCACAAAAGGAAAGGTGTAAAGTTGTATATTCACTGTTTCACCTCTGTTCAGAACAAATGCAGGAGGGAAGAGTCTTAGGGAGGCATCTCCTCTAATTTTTTTAAGCCTCGCTCCAATTCTATGTCCAGAAGTGTTGATTACCTAAAATATTAAGTATATATTGTCCAATATGCCCCATGGCCCAACAAATCATTGAATTACTATTATCTAAACATTCAAGCTGTTTTTTACTAGATGAAATTGAAAGTAGAGTTACTGCCTTAGTTTAATCGACCCCCTATGAAAATAAAATGTTTCCCTAGAAATTTTGGGGAAAATTTGAAAAATAAACAGTGCAAATTGGTCAAATAATTTCTCATTTGAAAGAGCTCGACGAGCGAAGTCGAATGACATCAGAATCACCGTGATTCATCAAGATCTGGCGAAGTTATGACATAAAAACATAGGCTTACGTTGTTTGTTTCTTGTGGTATAACTTCGTCCAATCTAGTTCAAACAAGATGATGTTGGTGTCATTCGACTCAGATTTTCAAGCTCTTTCGAATGAGCTATTATTTGCATATTCCAATTTTTCACCCCAAAATCAGCTTGGTCCCCCCTATGGTTTTTCGATATTCGAGGACCTATATCCGGGTTCGGGATTCGAATTTTCAAAATCTGGGTTCAGATTCATAATCAGCATATTTTTTTACCGTAGAAAACCACTTTTTCTTATTTTTAAACTTTTTTTTCGCAGGGACCACAATTCTCCTGGATTGCCGAAAATTTCCCATGACTAAAGACAAGGACCAAAAATTTCAATTTTTAGCGTGGAGGCGAAAATTTTGAAGCCAATAGGCTAGAATTCATCTATTTGAAAATGTAACCCCTCTTTTACTAAAAAATAAGATAATAATTATTAAAAAAAAGTAGCATTTAAAGAATTAGGCCCGGCTGCAATTTTCGTATAGTGATATAAGGGGATCATGAGGGTTCTGTCTCTAAGGTTCTGCAGATCCTTAAGTGAAAAATTTTTCTTTCCCAATACTCATGAACAAAAATTAACATGCAATTTCATAATTTTCACCGATGCGAAAATTTTAAGAATTTTGTTGGGACAAGAAACCAAATTTCCTCACTTTTCAACGCTATGATCGAAAAAATATAGGATATAGTTTAGTATACCGGAGTTTTAGTTCCGATATAATACCCGTACCATTCGATTCGTCTCGGCGAGCTGAGTCGAACGGTACCACTCTCCAGGCGCGGAGATGCCTGTGGGCCGAGATATAGGTCCCCGAAAATCGAAAAACCATAGGGGGGACCAAGCACTTTTTTGGGGTGAAAAATTCGAAAATGCAAATTATACCTCATTCGAAAGAGCTCCTCGAGCTGAGTCGAATGACACTAAAATCAGCTCGATATCTTGATTTTGAGCCAAGATAAAAAGGTTCAAAATGGTCAACATAAACCTATGGGCCGTCGGCGAGGCGCTTGTGCAAAACCCCGCGCTTCGCGCGGGGTTTTGCGGCACGCGCCTCGCGGGGAGTCTACGGGCGCTGGGTCTGGGCTCGTAACATAAACCTATTCCTATCTCCCTTGCTCTGGACGTATTTGGGGCCTCCGTAGCAGCAAAAATCTCCACAGATGCCATAGGTAAGGAGCTAAAAGAAAAGATCATAACTTTGTCAAATCAAGTCAGATTTCGTTGATTTTAGTGTCATTCGACTCAGCTCGAGGAGCTCTTTCGAATGAGGTATAATTTGCATTTTCGAATTTTTCACCCCAAAAAAGTGCTTGGTCCCCCCTATGGTTTTTCAATTTTCGGGGACCTATAACTCGGCCCACAGGCATCTCCGCGCCTGGAGAGTGGTACCGTTCGACTCAGCTCGCCGAGACGAATCGAATGGTACGGGTCTTATATCGGAACTAAAACTCCGGTATACTAAACTACAGCCAAAATATATACAATTATAGGCGGTAAAATGATGTCATTATTTGCTTTTGACAAATTTGTAAGTTTTAGGCATGAAAAAAGGAGATAACCGGTAAGTATAAGTATGTATGCGGGGAGATAATATGCGGGGGAGATAACCGACAAGTACCAAAAAACTCACACGGACTACGTGAATTTGCTGGATTGTTGGAGAGTTGATTATTATCCTTCTTATAGGAATCGTCGTAATGTCGCCAGGTGGCCTTTGCGCCATTATACAACTGTGGGAAACAAAATTTAAGCTAAAAATTATTACTTTTTAAATACAAAATACAATGTTTATAACATAGTAAAACAAAAAGAAAACAAATTTATGAGAAAGGAGCAAACCAAAAATCTAACAATATTTAACAACAAAAATAATATAGGTATTTTAATTATTTCTAACTATAAAATCTCCCTTAACGCTTTTAGGAATCTAATAAAAATTTCCAACAATTTAACTTATCTTCATAACAATATTTCCTTTTAATATTTAAATCGGTCCTTAATCATCTGGAATACTTTGAGCCGAGTTAGAATTGTGTGGATGGCGGAATATAAGCACAAGCGAAACACGAATTCTCAGACCTTCTCTGGTGACAAGTCCTTCCTCAATCATTTTCTGTAATTTATTTTTAAATTTAAAACTTTTACATATTCAAAATTTAATCCTTAAAAATGAAAGAGAAATGTAAACTGAAAAAAGGAACGTAAAACCACTCAAATTTGACGTTACATCCCCTTCACGTTAAAAAGGCAAAATTTTCCAACCTACTACCCCTAAACGGCCAAGATAATTATAAAGTAATCAATTATATTCAATTTTGCCAAAAATTTTTGAGTATCTAGAAACTGCAAGTTTTCCTATGATAGTGAATCACTCCTTTTCAAATTTTGGTACTTTGTTAATATCACGCCCCCACTCTTATTTTTTCCTCGCCAAACTTTTCCCGAATCACTCTTTAAAAATAGACGGGGAAAATTATTCTGTATTCTAAAACCCCTTTCCCTTAACAAAATAAAAAACAAAAAAATAACCTTCTTCTTATCCAAATTAAACCAAACACCGGTAGTTGAAGTAAATGGCGGCTCAAACGGAGTTGAGCACCTCTTGTCTTCATCAATCCGGGAACGCCCTGATTCCAATTATGAATTTTGAAATTGAGTTCATTCACAAAACAACTTCCTCGATTATTCTCATTTAAAGGCCCTTTGCATTGAACAAAAATACCCAAAGAAAGAGGAATTGTTGTCCCTTTAAACTGTTGTTGTTTTCTATAATTAATTTTTAAAATTCATTTAAAGTTGTTAATTATTTGCTCTGTTGAATGAAAATTGTCTTGTTCAGTAGCAAAAAGATCACTGAGGCTGAAGTCGAGTTTCATAGTAAAATTTGTTGGAGGCTCTTGAAGTGGAACTAAAAGAAAATAATAATAGCGTTTAGAGTAATACATATTTTAATTTGATGTTTTGAGTAGAGCCCGGACGGAGGGCTCGGTCGATATTTTTTCGATAAATATCGAAAAATATCGAAATCGAAAAATATCGAAAAAAAGTCTCGATATTTTTCGATTTTTCCAAAAAAATTTAAAAAAATTTTAAATGTTAAAATTTTGAGATTAAGATTGATTATATGAGATATTGATATCAGCGGATTGATATCAGCGGACATCGATGGATCGAGAGGATATCAGTAGATATAGAGGTATATCAGTAGATATGTATAGAGGTGGATTTTAAGGGGATATTGGAGGATTATGATGTATAACATATTGAGAGATTTAGAGGGAATAAGAAAGATATTGTGGAGTTGGGGATAGGAGAAATATCATGGGATTTTCGTGGATTAAGAAGTATAAAGTGGATATCTTGGAATTTGAAGATATTCCTACAAATTTTTTGTCAATTAAAATTTTTGACAAAAATGCCGTTCGATATTTTTTTCGATATTTTATCATTTGGTCGGTCGATTGTTTCGATATTTAAATTTTTTCGGTCGGTATTTTTTCGATAAATATCGAAAAATATCGAATATCGAAAAATATCGAAAAAGTCAAAATTTTCTCAGTCGATATTTTTTCGATAAATATCGAAAAAAAATATCGAAAAATATCGATAAATATCGATAAAAAATCGTATCGGTCCGGGCTCTAGTTTTGAGATATAGGCGTAGCCAATCAATCTTAGGAGGGCTAGAATATATTTAGTGTTAGCGTTTCCTTTGGTTTTTTCTTCTCATTTCAGGGAGGGGGGGGGGTTGGATATAGCTCCAAAAGCTCCCTGGCTACGCCCTCCCTGGCTACAGGCGTACTCCTTATGTGAGCTAAAAAGTTATATTCCTAATCAGTCTCCTCGTTTAATAAATTATTGCTATCTCAATGTAGGTTTAGAGAGATCCCAAAACAACGAGCTATCCCGGGGTTATAAAAAAAGTAAAATTTAATGGGTGTGGCAAGTTCATTTAAAAAAATAATGTAATAAACAAATTGAAAGAAGAGAGTCTCTTTTGTTTAATAAATTTAGTAAAGGTTAACATTTAAAAAAATGTTGTAAATATTTGGTTATTTAAAAATTTAATGGAAAAATTGCCATAAAAAGAATCCATAAAATTCAATTTTTTATTAGATAGATAACTTTTATTTTTGTTTTTTATTTCAAAATAAAGAATAAACTCCGCCTTCATTCAAACATTTATTTTTTTAATGATCAACCGAAGAAGGCCTCCCCAGAAGGTCAACTTCCATAAGTCAAATTACCCAGGAAAGTAGAAAAAAGGGATAAAGAAAAGGGAAAAAATAAAGAAAGGGCGGATAAAGAAATATTTGTGTGTATTAAGTGGGATATCAATGGATTCCAACGTATTAAGTTGGATTTGCTTATCCAATGTAGAAATCTAACGGTAGTTCCTTTGGCAACAACTGATCCTAATAACTTAGCTTTTTAGAAAAGCAAAAAATTTTTTAAGAATACTCATTTTGAAATTAAGAGACGTGCGAAAAAGAAATGGAAGAAAAAATTAAAATAGTTAGATTTTATGAGAATATGGGCCAAGCTAAAACAATTCACAAAAAAAAATAATAAGAAATCACGAAACAAAGGATTCAAATACTCCAAAAATATAAAGCCAAAAATACATATTAATCAGGAATTTTTTGGAATTATCCAATTCAGCTTTAAGTCCTTCACTCAATTCTCGATTATAAACTTCAATATTTGCTCGAAGTTCAGCACAAAGATGTGCAGGACTCATTTTATCAAGGCAATGAGTTTTTAAATTGTAAAGTTGCTTTGAATCAAAGAAAAATGTTGCTTTTATTTGATTTTAAATTGGCATGATTATTTGATTTAAATTGGCATGATTATGCTGGTAACTATGGTGTGAAATTGAGTCTGGTTATTGTTGTTATTTTGTCCAACGTTTCCAATATTGATGAGATTGGTTGTAATAACCATAGGTATATAATTGGGAGCAGAGCACTAAATGGAAGAAGAATCCCAAATGAAGTAAATTTTAAAGAAGTGGAAGAAAAAAGAGAAGACTAAATGGAAGAAGAATCCCAAATGAAGTAAATTTAAAAGGAGTGGAAGAAAAAAGAGAAGACTAAATGGAAGAAGAATCCCAAATGAAGTAAATTTTAAAGAAGTGGAAGAAAAAAGAGAAGACTAAATGGAAGAAGAATCCCAAATGAAGTAAATTTTAAAGGAGTGGAAGAAAAAAGAGAAGACTAAATGGAAGAAGAATCCCAAATGAAGTAAATTTTAAAGGAGTGGAAGAAAAAAGAGAAGACTAAATGGAAGAAGAATCCCAAATGAAGTAAATTTTAAAGGAGTGGAAGAAAAAAGAGAAGACTAAATGGAAGAAGAATCCCAAATGAAGTAAATTTTAAAGGAGTGGAAGAAAAAAGAGAAGACTAAATGGAAGAAGAATCCCAAATGAAGTAAATTTTAAAGGAGTGGAAGAAAAAAGAGAAGACTAAATGGAAGAAGAATCCCAAATGAAGTAAATTTTAAAGAAGTGGAAGAAAAAAGAGAAGACTAAATGGAAGAAGAATCCCAAATGAAGTAAATTTAAAAGGAGTGGAAGAAAAAAGAGAAGACTAAATGGAAGAAGAATCCCAAATGAAGTAAATTTTAAAGGAGTGGAAGAAAAAAGAGAAGACTAAATGGAAGAAGAATCCCAAATGAAGTAAATTTTAAAGAAGTGGAAGAAAAAAGTTAAGACTAAATGGAAGAAGAATCCCAAATGAAGTAAATTTTAAAGAAGTGGAAGAAAAAAGAGAAGACTAAATGGAAGAAGAATCCCAAATGAAGTAAATTTTAAAGGAGTGGAAGAAAAAAGAGAAGACTAAATGGAAGAAGAATCCCAATGAAGTAAATTTTAAAGAAGTGGAAGAAAAAAGTGAAGACTAAATGGAAGAAGAATCCCAAATGAAGTAAATTTTAAAGGAGTGGAAGAAAAAAGAGAAGACTAAATGGAAGAAGAATCCCAAATGAAGTAAATTTTAAAGGAGTGGAAGAAAAAAGAGAAGACTAAATGGAAGAAGGATCCCAAATGAAGTAAATTTTAAAAAAGTGGAAGAAAAAAGAGAAGACTAAATGGAAGAAGAATCCCAAATGAAGTAAATTTTAAAGAAGTGGAAGAAAAAAGAGAAGACTAAATGGAAGAAGAATCCCAAATGAAGTAAATTTTAAAGAAGTGGAAGAAAAAAGAGAAGACTAAATGGAAGAAGAATCCCAAATGAAGTAAATTTTAAAAGAGTGGAAGAAAAAAGAGAAGACTAAATGGAAGAAGAATCCCAAATGAAGTAAATTTTAAAGAAGTGGAAGAAAAAAGAGAAGACTAAATGGAAGAAGAATCCCAAATGAAGTAAATTTTAAAGGAGTGGAAGAAAAAAGAGAAGACTAAATGGAAGAAGAATCCCAAATGAAGTAAATTTTAAAGGAGTGGAAGAAAAAAGAGAAGACTAAATGGAAGAAGAATCCCAAATGAAGTAAATTTTAAAGGAGTGGAAGAAAAAAGAGAAGACTAAATGGAAGAAGAATCCCAAATGAAGTAAATTTTAAAGGAGTGGAAGAAAAAAGAGAAGACTAAATGGAAGAAGAATCCCAAATGAAGTAAATTTTAAAGGAGTGGAAGAAAAAAGAGAAGACTAAATGGAAGAAGAATCCCAAATGAAGTAAATTTTAAAGGAGTGGAAGAAAAAAGAGAAGACTAAATGGAAGAAGAATCCCAAATGAAGTAAATTTTAAAGGAGTGGAAGAAAGAGAAGACTAAATGGAAGAAGAATCCCAAATGAAGTAAATTTAAAGGAGTGGAAGAAAAAAGAGAAGACTAAATGGAAGAAGAATCCCAAATGAAGTAAATTTTAAAGGAGTGGAAGAAAAAAGAGAAGACTAAATGGAAGAAGAATCCCAAATGAAGTAAATTTTAAAGGAGTGGAAGAAAGAGAAGACTAAATGGAAGAAGAATCCCAAATGAAGTAAATTTTAAAGGAGTGGAAGAAAAAAGAGAAGACTAAATGGAAGAAGAATCCCAAATGAAGTAAATTTTAAAGGAGTGGAAGAAAAAAGAGAAGACTAAATGGAAGAAGAATCCCAAATGAAGTAAATTTTAAAGGAGTGGAAGAAAAAAGAGAAGACTAAATGGAAGAAGAATCCCAAATGAAGTAAATTTTAAAGGAGTGGAAGAAAAAAGAGAAGACTAAATGGAAGAAGAATCCCAAATGAAGTAAATTTTAAAGGAGTGGAAGAAAAAAGAGAAGACTAAATGGAAGAAGAATCCCAAATGAAGTAAATTTTAAAGAAGTGGAAGAAAAAAGAGAAGACTAAATGGAAGAAGAATCCCAAATGAAGTAAATTTTAAAGGAGTGGAAGAAAAAAGAGAAGACTAAATGGAAGAAGAATCCCAAATGAAGTAAATTTTAAAGAAGTGGAAGAAAAAAGAGAAGACTAAATGGAAGAAGAATCCCAAATGAAGTAAATTTTAAAGGAGTGGAAGAAAAAAGAGAAGACTAAATGGAAGAAGAATCCCAAATGAAGTAAATTTTAAAGGAGTGGAAGAAAAAAGAGAAGACTAAATGGAAGAAGAATCCCAAATGAAGTAAATTTTAAAGAAGTGGAAGAAAAAAGAGAAGACTAAATGGAAGAAGAATCCCAAATGAAGTAAATTTTAAAGGAGTGGAAGAAAAAAGAGAAGACTAAATGGAAGAAGAATCCCAAATGAAGTAAATTTTAAAGAAGTGGAAGAAAAAAGAGAAGACTAAATGGAAGAAGAATCCCAAATGAAGTAAATTTTAAAGGAGTGGAAGAAAAAAGAGAAGACTAAATGGAAGAAGAATCCCAAATGAAGTAAATTTTAAAGGAGTGGAAGAAAAAAGAGAAGACTAAATGGAAGAAGAATCCCAAATGAAGTAAATTTTAAAGGAGTGGAAGAAAAAAGAGAAGACTAAATGGAAGAAGAATCCCAAATGAAGTAAATTTTAAAGAAGTGGAAGAAAAAAGAGAAGACTAAATGGAAGAAGAATCCCAAATGAAGTAAATTTTAAAGGAGTGGAAGAAAAAAGAGAAGACTAAATGGAAGAAGAATCCCAAATGAAGTAAATTTTAAAGGAGTGGAAGAAAAAAGAGAAGACTATTGTAATCAAAAAAATTTTACTTAAACATGCTGCAAATATTCAAAAGGCAGCTTTAGCCTCTCGTGGAGTTAGTAATTTTTTTCTTAATTTGAGGATTTACAGCATATTATCACATTTTAATAAAAACGAAGTAACTTAGGAGGTTGTAATTTATCCAAGAACATTAGAACGTTTATCTTATTAATTAAATTAAAGGGTTTTTAGAAAATTAAAAGGAATTCTTTTTTATCAAAATAAAAAAAACATTAAAGATTATAAATGACAATAATAATAGCAATAGCAGCTAAACCCGAAAAAAGCAATAAGGGTACAAGTAACCAAGCTAGTAAACATTGAAATTTTGTCCACTTTTTTGTTTGTTTTTGTTCTTTAATTAATTTTCTTCTATTTTTTGAATTATTTGATAATTCTTTTTTTGATTGTTTTCCACATAATTTACTCCAGAAACTTTGTTGTTGCTTTAAAATTATAAAAATATTTTTTGTGAGAATTTTTATTTAAAAAATATTTCTTTTTAATTTACCTCAATATTATCATTCCCAGTTCCCTTATCCACACTCTGTAGTTGTTTAGATTCTACAACAACTAAAGGTTCTTCACTAGATTTGGCATCATATACTAATGTTGGGCAGTTAATATTTGATGGTTCTGGTATAATCTCGTTTTTGGTTGGCTAAAAAATAAATTAAAGAAAAGCAATTTTGCTAAGGAATTAGTTACCCACATTTAAAAATTTTGGTTAAAAATGAAGGTTGTGGTTAGGATATGCCTATTTTCTGATAAATATTTTTTTAACTTTTATTATAAAAATCTAACAAAATTTTAAAAATATTTACATTTAATGGACGTATCAAATCTTTAAGTATTTGATTAGTAACAACAATTGGAGGAGGAGAGGAAGAAGTAATTTCTTTTATTTTTAATTCAACTTTTTCAATCTTCTTCTGATTTTCAGAATTATTAGCATTTAAAAGCCTTTGTTGTTGTTGTTTTAAAGCAACTGCAGCAGCTGACCTTTTAGCATTTCCAGACCATTGAGTACGTCTGGGAAGGTCTGAAGTGCTTCGAAATTGTTGGAGAGACTAAATAAATAAATAAATTTTTTTGTTTATTTTTAATTTTAAAAAATTATTTATTTTTTAAATTTAAATTTCAATACTTGCTTTTCTCATATTTGTATTTCTCTCAAATGCACCAAGCGGTAAAGGTTGGAAAACCCTTTTTTGTTCTGTTTCATTTCTGTTTTGTATTGGATTTGTAGTTAAATTCTGTCCAACATTTGCTAAAATATTTAGAAATTTTTTTCGAGCAGAGATTAATACTTTCCAATAAATATTCCCAATTCTAAATCTCTTCCTTCCCTTCAAATAAAATAAAATTCCTACCATTTATTTTTAACTCATTCATTGATGTTTGTTGAATTTTATTTGGAGGTGGAACAGGTCTTCGAATACGAGCAGAAGCCCCAGCACTGTGCCTTCTTTTAGGCGTTTCTGTAACGGTTTTGCTTTCCTTCTCAAATAATTTTATTTTTCCTTTTCCAAAGTCTTCATTTTTACTTATTTCTTTGTCTTCATCCAATCCAATTGTGTTTAAATTAGTTTCACTGCGAAGTCGAACTTCGCGGGCATAATAGAGACGATATTCATGTCGAAGCGGGTCGAATAAATAATAACTTTAATAAAAATTATTATCGTTAAACACAAAATTATTTTAAGTAAGTTAAACGGAGAAAGCCCTCATTGATATAAAGAGGGGGCAGAAAGAGGAAGATCCTGCCTTGAAAAGGATGTGAATTACTTAAGCCAGATTATCAAATGGCAGATTCCCAAATTTCCAAAATATCATTCAAAATTACCGTTTATTCTCAACTATTCCCTCCTCCAACATCCCTCCTTCCTCGGCATTTCCCTCATCTTCCTTCTCTTTCGGTAAAAGACATTCTCGACTTAATCTAGATTCAGCAATTATTTCTTTTTGGCTTGTTTCAGGTCCCGCAGAGAGAATTTCCGTCTCCTTTATAATTTTCTCAAAATCCCTTTCACACACAATCCTTTCTAGTATTGGAACTGAAAGTCCAATTCTTCTTTTATTTGTGAAATTCCGCGCACCTGCTATTTTCTTTGGTGGTCTAGGCGGTGCTTGATTATATGAAGAATCTTTAAATTAAAATTAAATATTAATTTATTTAGAAGGTTATCAGAAAATTTTATTCTTTTAACAAATTTTGTTAAATAATTTGGATAATTTATTTCAATATTAAATCTTTGCGTGAATAATAAATAAGTTTAGCAAAACTTGTCAATTAAAAATAAATATTTTTATATCAAAAATCTTTACTTATCTAATATTTTCCAATTCCAAAAATACCTGTGTTAGGTTTAGGATTTAATGATGGTTGAGGAGACGGTAGAGTAGCAATCCGTGGAAGTGGAATTGGACGTTTTGGAGAAGAAAATAAATTATTTGGAGGTGGACTTTGCATTGAATCTGAAGCTGTGCCAATTGCTGAATCAGCGGGGGAATTTGGTTGGCTATTTGGTGAAGTTTTTGTGGAAGAATAACCAAACAAAGAAGATTGTTTGGAAGAAGACATTTGTAAATTATGGGAAGAGGAAAAAGTTTCTGACATTTTTCTTGTATTTTAATTAAAATAAAATTAATGTTGATTTTTATTTAATTTTAATAAATTAATGTAATAAAAATTTTCAGGTGAAAAATATGATAATTGGAGGGTATCACGACTTTTGCGCCGAGAACATTTGCGCCGCGACTTTTGCGCCGCGACTTATGCGCCGGGCGACTTGTGCGCCGCGACTTTTGCGCCGCGACTTATGCGCCGGGCGACTAAATGGAAGAAGAATCCCAAATGAAGTAAATTTTAAAGGAGTGGAAGAAAAAAGAGAAGACTAAATGGAAGAAGAATCCCAAATGAAGTAAATTTTAAAGGAGTGGAAGAAAAAAGAGAAGACTAAATGGAAGAAGAATCCCAAATGAAGTAAATTTTAAAGGAGTGGAAGAAAAAAGAGAAGACTAAATGGAAGAAGAATCCCAAATGAAGTAAATTTTAAAGGAGTGGAAGAAAAAAGAGAAGACTAAATGGAAGAAGAATCCCAAATGAAGTAAATTTTAAAGAAGTGGAAGAAAAAAGAGAAGACTAAATGGAAGAAGAATCCCAAATGAAGTAAATTTTAAAGGAGTGGAAGAAAAAAGAGAAGACTAAATGGAAGAAGAATCCCAAATGAAGTAAATTTTAAAGAAGTGGAAGAAAAAAGAGAAGACTAAATGGAAGAAGAATCCCAAATGAAGTAAATTTTAAAGGAGTGGAAGAAAAAAGAGAAGACTAAATGGAAGAAGAATCCCAAATGAAGTAAATTTTAAAGGAGTGGAAGAAAAAAGAGAAGACTAAATGGAAGAAGAATCCCAAATGAAGTAAATTTTAAAGAAGTGGAAGAAAAAAGAGAAGACTAAATGGAAGAAGAATCCCAAATGAAGTAAATTTTAAAGGAGTGGAAGAAAAAAGAGAAGACTAAATGGAAGAAGAATCCCAAATGAAGTAAATTTTAAAGAAGTGGAAGAAAAAAGAGAAGACTAAATGGAAGAAGAATCCCAAATGAAGTAAATTTTAAAGGAGTGGAAGAAAAAAGAGAAGACTAAATGGAAGAAGAATCCCAAATGAAGTAAATTTTAAAGGAGTGGAAGAAAAAAGAGAAGACTAAATGGAAGAAGAATCCCAAATGAAGTAAATTTTAAAGGAGTGGAAGAAAAAAGAGAAGACTAAATGGAAGAAGAATCCCAAATGAAGTAAATTTTAAAGAAGTGGAAGAAAAAAGAGAAGACTAAATGGAAGAAGAATCCCAAATGAAGTAAATTTTAAAGGAGTGGAAGAAAAAAGAGAAGACTAAATGGAAGAAGAATCCCAAATGAAGTAAATTTTAAAGGAGTGGAAGAAAAAAGAGAAGACTATTGTAATCAAAAAAATTTTACTTAAACATGCTGCAAATATTCAAAAGGCAGCTTTAGCCTCTCGTGGAGTTAGTAATTTTTTTCTTAATTTGAGGATTTACAGCATATTATCACATTTTAATAAAAACGAAGTAACTTAGGAGGTTGTAATTTATCCAAGAACATTAGAACGTTTATCTTATTAATTAAATTAAAGGGTTTTTAGAAAATTAAAAGGAATTCTTTTTTATCAAAATAAAAAAAACATTAAAGATTATAAATGACAATAATAATAGCAATAGCAGCTAAACCCGAAAAAAGCAATAAGGGTACAAGTAACCAAGCTAGTAAACATTGAAATTTTGTCCACTTTTTTGTTTGTTTTTGTTCTTTAATTAATTTTCTTCTATTTTTTGAATTATTTGATAATTCTTTTTTTGATTGTTTTCCACATAATTTACTCCAGAAACTTTGTTGTTGCTTTAAAATTATAAAAATATTTTTTGTGAGAATTTTTATTTAAAAAATATTTCTTTTTAATTTACCTCAATATTATCATTCCCAGTTCCCTTATCCATACTCTGTAGTTGTTTAGATTCTACAACAACTAAAGGTTCTTCACTAGATTTGGCATCATATACTAATGTTGGGCAGTTAATATTTGATGGTTCTGGTATAATCTCGTTTTTGGTTGGCTAAAAAATAAATTAAAGAAAAGCAATTTTGCTAAGGAATTAGTTACCCACATTTAAAAATTTTGGTTAAAAATGAAGGTTGTGGTTAGGATATGCCTATTTTCTGATAAATATTTTTTTAACTTTTATTATAAAAATCTAACAAAATTTTAAAAATATTTACATTTAATGGACGTATCAAATCTTTAAGTATTTGATTAGTAACAACAATTGGAGGAGGAGAGGAAGAAGTAATTTCTTTTATTTTTAATTCAACTTCTTCAATCTTCTTCTGATTTTCAGAATTATTAGCATTTAAAAGCCTTTGTTGTTGTTGTTTTAAAGCAACTGCAGCAGCTGACCTTTTAGCATTTCCAGACCATTGAGTACGTCTGGGAAGGTCTGAAGTGCTTCGAAATTGTTGGAGAGACTAAATAAATAAATAAATTTTTTTGTTTATTTTTAATTTTAAAAAATTATTTATTTTTTAAATTTAAATTTCAATACTTGCTTTTCTCATATTTGTATTTCTCTCAAATGCACCAAGCGGTAAAGGTTGGAAAACCCTTTTTTGTTCTGTTTCATTTCTGTTTTGTATTGGATTTGTAGTTAAATTCTGTCCAACATTTGCTAAAATATTTAGAAATTTTTTTCGAGCAGAGATTAATACTTTCCAATAAATATTCCCAATTCTAAATTTCTTCCTTCCCTTCAAATAAAATAAAATTCCTACCATTTATTTTTAACTCATTCATTGATGTTTGTTGAATTTTATTTGGAGGTGGAACAGGTCTTCGAATACGAGCAGAAGCCCCAGCACTGTGCCTTCTTTTAGGCGTTTCTGTAACGGTTTTGCTTTCCTTCTCAAATAATTTTATTTTTCCTTTTCCAAAGTCTTCATTTTTACTTATTTCTTTGTCTTCATCCAATCCAATTGTGTTTAAATTAGTTTCACTGCGAAGTCGAACTTCGCGGGCATAATAAAGACGATATTCATGTCGAAGCGGGTCGAATAAATAATAACTTTAATAAAAATTATTATAAACACAAAATTATTTTAAGTAAGTTAAACGGAGAAAGCCCTCGTTGATATAAGGAGGGGGCAGAAAGAGGAAGATCCTGCCTTGAAAAGGATGTGAATTACTTAAGCCAGGTTGTCAAATGGCAGATTTTCAAATTTCCAAAATATCATTCAAAATTACCGTTTATTCTCAACTATTCCTTCCTCCAGCATCCCTCCTTCTTCGACATTTCCCTCATCATCCTTCTCTTTCGGCAAAAGACATTCTCGACTTAATCTAGATTCAGCAATTATTTCTTTTTGGCTTGTTTCGGGTCCCGCAGAGAGAATTTCCGTTTCTTTTATAATTTTCTCAAAATCCCTTTCACACACAATTCTTTCTAATATTGGAACTGAAAGTCCAATTCTTCTTTTATTTGTAAAATTCCGCGCACCTGCCGTTTTCTTTGGTGGTCTAGGCGGTGCTTGATTATATGAAGAATCTTTAAATTAATATTAAATATTAATTTATTTAGAAGGTTATCAAAAATTTTTTTTATTCTTTTAACAAATTTTGTTAAATAATTTGGATAATTTAGTTCAATATTAAATCTTTGCGTGAATAATAAGTTTAGAAATACTTACAATTAAAAACTTTTATATCAAAAATATTTACTTATTTAATATCTTCCAATTCCAAAAATACCTGTGCTAGGTTTAGGATTCAATGATGTTTGAGGAGACGACAGAGGAACAATCCTTGGAAGTGGAATTGGACGTTTTGGAGAAGAAAATAAATTATTTGGTGGTGGACTTTGCATTGAATCTGAGGCTGTGCCAATTGCTGAATCAGCAGGGGAATTTGGTTGGCTATTTGGTGAAGTTTTTGTGGAAGAATAACCAAACAAAGAAGATTGTTTGGAAGAAGACATTTGTAAATTATGGGAAGAGGAAAAAGTTTCTGCCATTTTTTCTTGTATTTTAATTAAAATAAAATTAATGTTGATTTTTATTTAATTTTTATTACAAAAATTTTTGAATAATTTTTATTAAATAGAAATTTTTTCTAATATGTAATTAATAATAGAATTAATTCACAAGTGAAAAATATGGTAATTGGAGATTAGAGATCGGTCTGGATCTGGATCCAGTCTGAATTTTTACTGGATCCAGAGTCAAGAATCCTGTCCAGGCTACTAACCTAAATTCAGATTCAGAATCCAGATCCAGGATTCTTGAAAATATCGATCTTAACATAAGAATTGAAAGTATTTTTAAATGATTTTAGACTTAACTTTTTTTTCTCAAATTCAACTTATAGTAGCCCTTTTCCTTTTTAATAATTTATAGGCATCTGAAAAATTTTTCTATAGGATTTTGATTTAATAAAAGGTAAATAAATTAACTTATTAGCTAAATTATTAGCTAAATCGATCGCCAGCTGAAAACTTTTTTAACATTTAATTTCTGTGGCCGTCATTTTTTGTTGACTAAAAATAGTAAATGACAAACAATAAACCAATGGTATTTTATTTATTTTATTTCGATTAAGGCAAAACCACAAAAAAATAAATCGACAAAAATGTGTACATAAATGGCGAGAAAATGTGGGAAGCTAAAAAAGGTGGAGAAGGAGGAGGAGGAAATAATGAGTGAGAAGGAAAATTAAAGTAAATACTTTTAGTAAATCTCCGTGCTTTTAAGTCTGCCAATAGCGCAACCAAAATATACATAAATAAAAAAGCTTTTACATTATTTTTATTGCTTTAAGTCAATGCTAAAATAAATAATTTTGTTAAAATAAATAAATAATTTATATGTAGTATGTAAATAGCAAAGTCGGAGCTGGACTTAACTTTCGGCTTCAGATTTTCGATTTTTACTGTTTCAAAGTGTGGGCTATTTAGAAAACGAAGTCCATTTATGGAATCAAGCGCTAAGCTTTTTACAGAATAAAAAACCTTCAAATAAATCACTAAATCTTAAGCAAATAAAGTAATGTTCAAGATTTGAATACTTTAAATTTCAAGATACCTTCTTCAAAATGATTTCAGACATTTCTACAATTTTCTCGATAAATTTAATTAAAAAATCCTTCGCCGCGCAATGAATTGACAGATAGCTAAAAAGCCCTGAAAATGCTTTTTAACGTTTTACAATGACCAATGCATAAGCTAAATATAACTACAAATATTTACAATAAAGTAGCCCCAACAAAAATAAAATAAAAGCAAATATTGACGTTATGGTTAAACGGTGTGAATGTTTAAAGGAAAAGCAAATATTTGGGGGAGAAGTGAGAGAAAAGCTTTAATAATTCTCTTTTTTGTTAAAAGATTTTTTGGTCAAGAGTAGAGTTTGTGACATCTAATTTTTATATATTTAAGTTTGAACTTTTGGAATCAAAGATTTCAGAGAAGCAAGGAAATTACGGCCATGATTAATAAAAAATAAAAAAAATAATTTTTAGATACTATAAAACTGTAATAATGAACTAACAATTTAATTATGTAGGCTAATATTCACGGTTGTTTAATAATTCGAAGAGAAAAATATTAGAAAAAATGAGAAAAGCGACTTATCATTAAATAATAAAATGTAACATATACATACTAATTTTTATCATTTTTTTACTTTTATTTTTGTAAGATTATTAAAAAAATTTATAAAGTAAAATAAAAAAAAATTATTCTAGAAAATTTTTAACTTTAAAAATAAAAATATTTTTTTTGTTTTTATTACTCTTTTTATGTGTTTTTCGCAGTAAAATAAAAAAGATTGAAATTTTTTGTCCAAATTTTCTGTTTAAAGGAGAGAATCATAAGGACATAAAAAAAATAAATTACTTTTGTGAGAACACAAGAGCAGAACAAAAAATTAATTTTTAATAAATTAAAAGAATATATTGAAGATTATTTAGAGAGTAATTAGTAGGGGGGTTGTAAGGATTTAAATAAAAATATTTGTTTTAGTTGAATACTAATAAAGTTCGGGAATATAAAAAGTAATAAAAGAATAAACATTAACTACTAACATTTTAACTAAATAATTAAAAAAGGAAAGAAAATTGAATGGAATTAGCGCGTAAAAAGCCGATTTGTCAGTAGCTAAATTAATGAATTTTTTGTTTTGATTAAAAGGTAAAAATTTACAACAAAGGATTAGCAAATTTTTTTAAAAATTTTTTCATCATTTTTAGTAAATAATTTGTTTACTCAAAGGCTAGAGGATTGGAATAAACTATAAATCCTTAAAGTTAACGGCCCTCTGTGAAGGTATTGAATTATAGATAGGCTAGTCACTCTATAGGGATATAATGAAAGAGTTACTGGAATATATATATTCTGTTATCTACATAAATATTAGCAATAAAAAAGTCAATTTCTAGATGGAAAATACAAAAAATAAAATTTTGAATATTTAAATGACAAAATAAAAAATTCAGAATTTAAAATAATCTCTAGTCTCTATTAAATATTTTCAAAAATCATTTTACCTCAAATGAGCGAGATTTTGAAAGAGTAAAGGTTGTTTTGCAAAAATGTTTTGACTATAAAAAATTGAATTGAGGACAAGGCTACTCTCACAACTACTTTAAATATATTTTGAATGGTGTGAAGAGGATTTGCGCGAATTGAGTGAATGAATGGATGGACATTAATGATGACATCAAACAAAAATAATTTTAAATAAATATACTCTCTCAATCTCTTTTTCTGATTTTTATTCCCATTTATATCCTTATAATGTGAATGAACATTTTCTTTATAAAAATGAACAAAATAATGAATAGATTTTTGGGAATTTCGGGCAATTACTAATTACTACATAATACATATATGGAGAGGAAGAATTTATTTTCTATATTTATTTTGGAAGAAAATTAGGAGGAGAAAATAAATAATTATTTAAAATGTAAAAAAAGTCTAGATTAACAAATATAGTAAAGCAGAGCCGGGCTATATGTATATAGCTATTTCTCTCGTTCAGCTAGTGCATTGGGAACGAACCAACATCTTTAACTAATCGGGCTTTAGGAATTACATAAATAGCTTTCCTGCATAGCTTCAGGAATTAAATAGCTAATATGGTTAATTCTTGATATATTTAGTAGTGATAGTAGCTTTCTCCTAACAATAGGTTTAACTAATATCATTTATCTAAAACCTAATCTTTTCATATACATAAAACCAAGTCCTTAATTAAGTAACATTATCAAGACACATTATCAACACTTCCTCAAAAAACAAGAAAACAATTTTCTGGAGAGAAAAATAGCTTTAACTTTAAAGTATTTTTAAGATTTAGCAATTATTTTTTCATCATTATTTTTATATAATTAACAGCAATTTAAGTACTTTTAGCAAGTTTTATTTCTATGTAAATAGTAACAATTGTTTATTCTCTTTTAGCAAGTTGCAGTTCGCCCCAAACAAAGAAATAGGTAACTGCAACCTATTAGAATTATTTTTTATTTAAAGTTTTGCTTGTAAAAACAAAATAAAAAATATTTTTATGTGAGATTTTATTTATAGTCACGGTAATAAAATATAAGAAAATTAAGAAGAAAAAAATTAATAAAAAGGAAATGCTTCGAATCAAAAAAAAGAAAAATTAATTAGGGAAAGGAAAAACAAGTAAAAGAATTAAGGAGAAAAATTGGAAAGTTTTAAATTAAATAATTAATTAAATGAATTTATGGCTCTATTACACAATATACGTCCAATCAACTATTATGCGTCCAATCAACTTTTATACGTCCAATCAAAGTTTATACGTCCAATGAAAATTTATGCGTCCAATCAAATTTTTATACGTCCAATGAAAGTTTATGCGTCCAAATAAAATTTTATATGTCCAGTGAAAAAATAAACTCAGAAAAAATCAAAATAATTTTTATTTACTATAACGCCTTGCTCAAAAGGGGTTAATAGAAACAACTGTTCCCGTCACATGAACAAACGTCCCCGTCACTGGAACAACCGTCCCCGTCCCGGATCAATCTCAAATCCGGTTTAAAATGGATTCGGATCCGGATTTCGCAATGGAGCCGGGCCGGATCCAGCCGGATTTTTCTGGATTAATCCGGTCGGGAAAAAATCCGCAGATCGCGAAAAAACCCGGATTTGGTATCCGGACTCTTGAAAAATCCGGCCGGATCCGGCCCTGTCACTAATAAAAATGTGTTTGGACATATAAAATTTGATTGGACGCATAAACTTTTCATTGGACGCATAAATTTTTATTGGACGCATAATCTTTTCATTGGACGTATAAACTTTAATTGGACGTATAAAAGTTGATTGGACGCATAATAGTTGATTGGACGTATATTGTGTAACAGAGCCGAATTTATTTTTAAAAATTAAAAATAAATAGGCAAATTTAATAAAAATTAAAGAAAAATATTTATAAATAAAATCAGTTAAAATAAATATTGCATGATTTTTGGAAATATTTAAAATAATTTGGAGATAATTAATTCTGGATAACCCTCAGCTAGGAGATTTTAAATTAAAGAAAGTTTAACTTCAGTAACGAAAAGAGAGAATCAAAAAATTATAGTATTTAGTCAAAAACCAAGGCTTTCAAAGATCCGTGTTTGGAAACCCCCAAGAATAAGGGTATTCCAAATATATAAATATTATTTATCTGATCTGAATAAATTTATAAAAGAGATTAATAATTAAATTTAAAATAAAATAATCTTCAATAATTAATTTAATTTTCATCTATTAACTAATTGCATTACTTGTCTAACAAGCATTTCCATATCAGCAAGGACTTGACGGTCGCTTGGGGGAGATGTTGTGGATGTTTGTGATGGTGGGGTATTTGTTGATATTTGGCGATTTCCAATAGATTTATTAATGGAAGGGGAAGTAGATGGTGTTGAAATAAAAGTTCTTAGCTGTCGAATACCTGCCTCCATTCGGCTTAATAATTCTCTAAAAAAGTTAAGAAATTTTAGGTGAAATTTGGAAGTTTTTGGTAGGAACAGAAGTTAGTTTTGAGATTATAAAATATTTAAAAAGCTCTCAAATAAATGAAATTTAGTAAAATAACAAAAAAATTCTGAATTATTCAAATGTAATCAAGAAAACCCCTGAAGATTTTCAAAATAGTCAAATAATTTTTTAAGGATTTTATGTGTTTTGAGTTACGTTAAAATATTAAAAAACTTGCCTACCTAAATTTAAATTTGGAATGTGGAGAAATATTTTCAGCATAAATTGTGCATGTGTGATGAAATTGTTGTAATAAATCACTAATACGAATTAAGTGATCGGCACCTCCACTTTCCCCTTCTTTTGGCTGTTGTTGCCCAATAGCTCTAATAAGAAATGCTACTGTTCCAGCTGTTGGTTTTCGATTAACTTCTTGCATAAATACTAGGAAAAAAATATTTTTAAATTTTAAATTTGGAATGTGGAGAAATAGTACTCTTTATTTTAATGGAATTGTGAGCTTAATTTTAAGGCTCCGTAAAAAGGTTATTTTCTTTTAGCATCAAAAGTCTATTCATTTTATCCTGAGGGGGAGAATTATAAATTAACTATTTTAAACAATTAAAATTCCTCCTGTAATTTTTAAAAATTAAATTAAAAACCATTTAATTGTCTATGTAATTCATTAAGATAATCCTTGCTAACGGGAGGTGTTTGCTGTTGTTGTCCATTATCATCGGGTAGAGGAACTTGATGATGCTCTTTTGATGATAAAAGAGAGGGAGAAGGTTCTCTGGGGAGTCTAGGAGAGTTTTCATTATCACCCAAAAATATATTTGAATGTCTTTGAATTGTTGAAGAAGCTGAATGGCGTTCAGATTGAGGTGTTAATTGATTAATATTATCTTCAGAGGGCATTGAAGGATCTGAACGCCTAATTGCCGGTATTTGTTGAATATCTCTTTCAGGTGATGGCAATTTTGGTTGGGCAACAGTAATACATTTGGGTTTGGTACAGGCTTGGGATATTTTATCATCATTGGGTTTTTCGGGCCTTTGAAGTGTAGAAAATGGTCGGAATTTAACGGGAGAAGCGACTGAATAATCTTTTTCGTCTTTTTTGTCGTTTAAAGAAGTTTTTAAAACTTCAACTTTATTTTTTTCGATAGTTAATTCTGCTGTTTTCTCATCGGTTGCATTCAGAATATCGCTAATTTCTGGTTTTTGAGGACGATTAAAAGTAACAGACGAAGTTAAATAAACCCCTTCAATATTACTAGAATTATCCTCTTCCTTCTTAGTCTCTTGAACTCCTTCAGATATTGCTTGCATTGAGAAAGGTCGGTGATGTTGAAGGGGAGCTACTTTTTGAGTGACTAAATGACGCATTTTGGGAGGTGGTTCGGTGTTCATTTTTTTGTTGCTTTGTTGTTGGATCTGTTGTTGTTTTGGAATTTCGTTGATTTTTTGACTAAAATTTTAAAAATAAATTTTAAAAATATTGAAATAAACTACTTAAGCACTAATTCTAAATATGTATTTCACAAAATCCTCTACCAACCTTTCATTTTCAATTTTCATTTTAGTCATTTTTGCACCCAAATTACTTTCCTCTGGTTCTTCATTTTGTTCGTCTAAATTTCCCTCAATTCCTTCCGGTGTATTATCCTCCTCTTCCGCAGTAATTCTCTGTACATGGCGTAATTGTTTAATTTTTGCATGAAGTTCGTTATCTTTCTTTTCTATTTCTTCATCAATATTTTGAAGTGAAGAACCAGAAGTAGCTAAATAATAAGGGATTTATGTGTCATCCCTTTATCATAGTTAGAGGTATATTCGTTAGATGTATATCCTTATAGAGAGATAAATATTTAGTGGAAAAATATTTTGCGGGCAGGGAGATAAAAGGATCTCATTACTTAAAATAACAGTACAAAACCGAGGACCATTTTGATTTAGTTAAAATAAATTCTGAGATTTTTTGATCCCATAGGAAAGGCATCTAAAATTCTTAATTTACTCACTTGCACTCGAACTTTCAAATTTTGTTTTTTGATTACTCTTTAAACAAGATTCAACTGATGGATCTACTGAACGCCTTGGCTTCGGTTCAGGTCTAACCAATCTAGAACTCTTCGGTTCGTCTGTCTGTTGATTATTAGATGTTGATTGAACAGCACTAGTCTCTGATGTAGTTTTCTTCAATCTCATTTTTAAGTGATGTAGAGGAAGTTTAGAATTCTGATTGCTATCGTCTTCTTTCTCTTCTTTTAATGGCTTTTTCAATTTATCTTCTTCCTTTTCTTGTCCATTCTTTTCTTCATTCTTTTCAAAAGGCTCAGGAAATTTTAATTCAGACCCGCTCCTTTTAACTGCTGTATCTAAAGAAAACCCTCTAGGCAACGTCCCTGTTCCACTCAGATTCAATTTTGTTAAATTTTTGCCAGATCTAGGCCCTTCTTCCTTTTGAACGAATTGAACTGTTGGAAGTCTAGCAAATAATTTTTGATTTTTAGTTGAAGGCATTGATGGTTTTGCAAATGTTTTGGATGATAAAGATTGTGGGGGTTCGGTAGGTAGTTGAATAATATTTGGAGAATGATGAAATATTGTTGGGGAAGGACCTCCAACCTAGAAATTAACAATTTAATCTTGATTGGAAGAGAGTTTTGAGAATTGTTATAGTCAGTTAGAGCAATATAATTCTGAAATTTACCATCTGAGCAGGTTCCGATGGCCGAAAAGTGGAGAAACTTGTCCGTTCTAATTGTGCCCCCATAGAAGGCCTTTTCCTTCTATCAGGACGTGGAGGTGGTGGTGGGGGTTCTGGAGATGAGGAACGTGCTTGTCTTTGTTGCGAGGCACGGCAGCCCATAGATACTGTTCTGTCTCGCAAAAGATGATGGGCATGAGAGGCTGCACTACTTGATGGAATTGAAGTGCTTGGAATACGAGGAGATATGATGCCAAGAGGGTCAGAAATTCTTAAAAATGAAATTAGTTTATAAAACTTAAGTTATTTTGAGAATAAAATGGAAGTTTGTGGAGTTATATAGAGGAGAATCATTAAGTAAAAAGTATATTGATCAATGTATTACATATTATAGATTCGGATATCCCTTGTCATAAAAATATTTTCTCCTTACTTAGTCTGATCTGATGAACATATCCCCGTCATTTCACGCTGTTTTGCTTCTCTCTTTTTAGCAACTGAAGCAGCTACAAAAGCAAGTTGTTGATTTGTTGCTTGTAATGAAGAGGTTGCTTGTAATGAAGGACAAAAAGAAGAGGATGAATTCAATTCTTCATCTCTTTCTGGCGAGAAAATTAGATTTGGATTTTCAGCAATTGGTGTAGTTTCGCCTTTTTCAGATTGCAAAAGAGAATAAAGGCTTTTATGTAAATTATGAAAACGGGGTCTATCTGAAGGGGACCATTGCCAACATTGAAGCATTAAACGATGAACAGAGTCTGGGCAATCAGTTGGTCGTTCCAAGCGAAAATCTATGTAAATATTTTAAAATTTTCGAAATTTAGAAATCAAAGAACTTTTTTCAAGAAGGCCAATAACACTCCCTAATTCAACGCCTGGATAGGGTGCCATTCCATAACTAAAAATTTCCCATAGAAGAACACCAAATGCCCAAACATCAGATTTTGTACTAAAAGTGTTATATGCCAATCCTTCTGGTGCTGTCCCTATATATTTTTTAAATATAAAAATATTTTTAATTAAAAATCTTTTTCACATTTTATCGGGAATTTAGCCCCAGCATGTGCTGTGTAGGTATCATCAGTCATAAACCTAGCAAGACCAAAGTCGGCAACTTTGACAACAAAATCATCATTTATTAGGCAATTTCTAGCAGCCAGATCTCTTAAATTTAAATAAACACTTTAACATTTAATTAAGTTTCCCTAGTTTGATAGACACTTTCATAGAGGGAATATTAGCCGGTCCCTTATGAAGTCAACTAGAAATACCCGTCTGTCTTGAATATTTTAATTTTAAAAATTAAACTACTACCTATGAATAAAATTTCTAGATTCTAAATAAGCCATTCCAGCAGCTACTTGTGTTGACATATGCAAAAGTTTTTCACACGGAAGGTCTTCCTTTTCACTTTGACGAAGAAAATCCAAAAGATTTCCGCGGGACATAAAATCACAAATAATAAAATAAGGAGCTTCTCTAGTGCAAACTCCAAGTAATTCGACCAAATTTTCGTGATGCAATTCTTTTAATATTGCTGCCTCGGCTAGAAAGTCTGGTAGTGCCATTTGGTCTTCCTGGAAAATTTAGATATTTTTAGAAATATAGGGACACAAAAACCTTTAGCGATTTAACAGCAACAGTTCGATTAAAAGGTAACCATAAAGCTTCATAAACATCCCCGTATTGTCCCATTCCAAGCTTCTTCTTCATTACAATTTGTTCTCTATCTACTTCCCATTCATCTGGCTGTGTAGGGGATAAAGAGAAAAGGCTGCTTGGATGGCCTGAGCCAACATTAGTTTGTCGTTTATTAACTGGGTATTGAAGGGCACCTTAAATTATTTTATTAAATAAAAATCGAATAAAAATTAAATATTTTAATTATTTATTATTGTGACTGTTTCTTATTAATTTTTTCAAATATTTCTTAAGTCCCAAAGTTCATTATAGGTAGTGACATAAGTCAATTTATAACAAAAATTCTGATATAATTTCTCTGATATCTGATATAAGTTCTGGCGGAAGTAACTCTCGCAACTCGAATAAAGTAAATTCATCCATCGGAACGAAAGAAAATGTAAGGTTTATTAATAAAAAAAATAATTATTATATTTAATTTTATTTAACATAAATAATTTCTGTTTATTAATTCCCTACAAATTAATCCAGAAGCAGCAACCGAATGATGATGTATTAATTCTCCAAGCGTTTTAAATTTAGCTGTATCAGTAATAAATAACTATAAACAATTAAATTTAAAGAATTCCTTTTTTTAATCACTCCAAACCCTCAAATTTTCATCACAATTAATTCTGTAATGGTAAACTGTCCCCTCATGCCGAAGTGAAATTGAAAATTGTCCAGGATTAGTTTCTGATTCTCTAACTAGAAAGGATCCATTTATTCCAGAACTTAAAAGTTGTTCAGCTCCAATTCTTGTTATTTTGCCGTGATACCAACTAAAATTTAAAATTTTTCTGACATGAGAATGAAAAATTTTTGAAAAAAAACATGAAAATTTTTCTGACATGAGACTTAAAATATAATAAATGTGAGAATTTTAATGAAAAATTAATGAATCAAATTAGGTTTGATAGTAATCTAAGATAGTTCAAATTCGACTTTAAATTTTGTATTTTATTCTTTACTAATTTTAAGCAATAATTTCCCATTCAATTTGTAAAATAAATTTCTATTTATATGTACAATATGTATATTACATTTATTTTTTCTTTTATATTTTTGTTGTGTTTATTGTCAGAAAAATTCCCATAGATTTGATTAAAATATTGTTACGAGCATAACAAAAAATTACACTTTTATTTAGTTTATCAAATATCCAATAAAATTTTAAAAAACCTGTGTTTGTCCATTGAATTAGAGGGGGCAATGTAAATACTAGGTACCCAGCCAATTTGTTGTCCATAATTTCCTCCAGAATTTACAGACGATCCAATAGAAGAACATGAAGAACTACAACAACCCGTACCCCCAACAACCCCTCCCAAACTTGAAAGACTTGGACTGCCTAATTTGGCAAAATTATTTTGTTGTTGTTGTTGTTGTCTATTAATTAATTTAACTTCACACCATTCTTTTGTTTTATTATATCCAATTACTTTTACCTTTAAAATATATTTTTTTTAATTTCTTTAAAAATCTCTTTATTTTTATTAATTCACATTTTATTTAAATTTTCTCTTTTAATTAATTTTTAAAATTAAACTCCTTAAAATCATCAGAATTCCAAAAAATAGATTTTTGAAATTAATTTAATTAAATAGCAAATTATTTTATTTAACGATTAATTATAAGCTTAGGTTTTAAATTAGTTTTATAAATTTTATTTTTAAAATAAATAATGGCTTTATTTTTTTAATTTTAAAATTTCATTTAAAATTAACTATTAAAGTTTTTTTAATTAAAATGCTATTTTATGGACAATTTTAAAAATTTTCTAATTTAATGTCAGTATTAATTTTTTTAATTTTAATACTTTATTTATTAATAAAGTAACAATAAAATTCCTTACTAATTTGTATTTTTATAATTTAAAATTTTATAAAAAATATTTAGAAAAATAAACCTTATCTCCCTTTTTTAAAGCCAATTTTTCTTCTCCAATCCCTTGAAAATCATATAAGGCTACAAAAACATTACTAGAAGAAGAAGAACTTCCATCAACAGATAAATTTTCTTCCGTTTGGGATGGGGAAGAATTTTGTTTATCTGATAGATTCTCTGATTTTTGTTGTTTTATTCGAGTAGAGGAGGGCATTTTTTAATTAATTATTTTTACATTTTTAATTTTAATTTTTTTTTCAATTTTTACAATTTAATTTTCCAAAAAATAAATGAAAATATGGAATAATTTTGTGTAATGGAAAGCACTTTTTATAAAATAAAATCAATATTTCCTGAAAAGTAAAAATGAAGAATAATAAAACAAAATTAAATATAAAATGGGTCGCGAATTAAAAAAAAATTTTTTTTAATTTATTTAATTATTAAATTAATTAATATTTACATTCAAAATATCCTCACATTTCATTAATTAAAAAAATTAAAAACATTAGTCGGTTATAGGAAAACTAAGCGGTTTTGATTTAGGAGGCTCTCATGGAATCAATTCCCCTCCCAATCTTCGAGATGTTTTTAGAATTGTTCTAGGATTGTTTTTAATTATTCGTTATTATACATACCGTATAACCTATATTAATTGCCCTCCCTCAAATTATTACCCCACTTCTATAAATTACCCAATCCAGCGATAGATTGAAATAATAATTCCCCCCCCCCTCTCTCAAATGCCCTAGAACACGTTTAAATTTCAAACCTGGTATAATTACCCTCCATCAATTAATTATTCCCTCCAGCGAAAGGTCGAAAGAATAATTACCCAGGGTAGTTAATAAGTTTTACGGTATATGTCAACACACAAATTAAATTTTAATTCAAATAATAAAATAACCAAAAAATATTTTTATTTATTTTATCCAATCGAGAAAACCTTTTCTGTTTCTTTCTATTCCCAATTAAAAATAAAAACCAGAAGGACATTTTTTGTTTTATTTTTCCTTACTTTTTTTATTACTCGACATTGGTGAAGGTCGAGTATTAAAAACATATGTGGAAAAATAAAAATAAATAAATAAATATATTTTAGAAAGTATTAATCAATCAAAAATCAATTCAAAAGCTAAACTTAATTTAAACTAATTGTTGTGGAGTTAAAAAATAAAATGATGGATTTAGCTGATGGATATATATTTATATATAATTATTAGTATTTTTGCAGATTTTTAAGGGATTTCTTTTTTATTAGAAAAGATCTCCTCTTCCTTCATTAAATAAAATAATTTTTAATAAAATCTGTAATTAAAGATTAAAAATAAATATTTTTATCAAAATATAGTTTGTCCTTTTCTTATTTAATTAAATTTAAAAATTTATCTATTAAATATTAAACTAAAAATATTATTCACGTTTTTGTACTTTTTACACTTTCCCAGCTTTTTTAAAAATAAAAATAAAGAAAAAAAGCAAAGAAATGATTCTTTTGGGTTTTGTGTGTGTTGCTTTTTATGCTTTGAAAAACTTTATTTGTAAAGTCAGTCAGAATAATCTCTTTTATTTTTAGAAATGAAAAATTAAAAATTAATGTTTTTGCTGCAAAAGAACAATGAAGAATGAATATTTTGTGAGGGGAGAGAGGGAGGAGGGGGGGGGGAGGGGGGAGGGGGTTGGGGGTGGGGGTGGGAGGGGTAGGGGGGAATCTTTGTTGGGAATAGAGGTTGTTGTTGAGAGAATTTTAATAAAATAAATAAGAGAATTTAAGCTTGGTCCCCGAGGAATTTCTTTCAGCGAGTTTTGGGAAGGGGAGAGAAGAAGGACGAAGATTGAAGGAAATTTGAGCTGTTTGGATTAGAAAATTTTAAAATTTTTGTAATTTCGATCAAAAATTTCAAAAAATATTTTCTTATTTTCCCTTAATATTTAAAACACAATATTGACTAAAAAACTAAATAAATAAATAAAAGAAATGATTGACAATTGAGGGAGGCTACTAAAATATAGGTTGGAGAAAAGTAGTTGAGGAAAACGAGGAAAATTTTTGTTTGAAGAAATGTTTGGGTGGTTGTGTGGTCATTAATTGGCCAGGTAAATAGAAAGGAAAAGAGGACAGACAGGTGCTTAAATATTTATATATTTATTTATGTGGTTTTAAATATTTAATTTTATACAAAATTTCAAGACAATCTTCTCAGATTTCTTGAATCTAAAGATAAAAGCATATAAAAATCTACTAAAAATTAAATGGTTTTAAATTTTTGGAATTAAAACTTTAAAAATTTTAAGAAATACTTTTTAATAAATTTATTTTTATTTGTTTTTTAAAGAAAATAAATAATTTTATTTAAAAAGTTAGTCAACTTGGTTTAAATTTAGGTCTGAAGATCCTTGAAAAATATTTTTATCTGGATGAAGAATATTTAGGTATATCAAAAATATAGCTGGGATTTAAAGGATCAATCAGTTAAAATTTGGTTGGGGTGATAGAATATTTTTAACAAAAATAAGAAAAGAAGGATTTTAATAGAAACAATTCTATAAATGTGGACACTCTACTAGGGATTATTAAGAAAATAAGAAAAATTGATGACAAATTTAAATAATTTTCTAGACTTCAAAATATCCTTTACATAAATTTTCGTTCATTGCATCTTCCTCTAAAAATAAGTAGAAGCTTTTGTTTATGGAAATGGAGGAAAGAATGGAGGAGAGAATGTTTTGGCAGTTGGGAAAATAAAAAGAGATTGGCATTTTTAAATTTTGTTTTAAGCTCCGGCTGGACAAAGAAAATGGCATTTTAAGAAAACAACAAATGGCAGAATAAAATAAATAGAAAAATTAAAAGGAGGAAGAATTTGAAGAATTTAAAGGCAGATGTGGATATATTTAAATGAGTATTTTTTGTAAATTTTAGGTATTTAAATACGGGGTCTTATGTAATAATTTTAGGTATTTAATAATTACTCAGGACAATATACCGTAAATGCTCAAATAATTACCCTCTTTAATAATTACCCCTTCCTTTTCCTACACAAATTTTAAAAATAAAAAGTTTAAATAAATTTTGTTAAATATTATTTTAAAAAATAACTTTAAATACTTTTAACTAAATTAAAAAAATAAAAACTTAGAGATATGGGAATTGAAAAAAAAATATTTTTTTATTTCAAAGCCGATGAAAAAGCAAAAATTAAATAAAAGAGTGGACAGAAGAGGAGAAGAAAGGAGGGAGGTCTTTCCCCTCTTTTCTTCTTTCGTCCAATTCAAAAATGTCCGTTGGAGAGAGTTTGTAGCTCTCTCCTATTTTTTACTGCTAATCCATTTTTTGGCCGTCACAAAAAGTTAAAAAATGCAAATGTATATATTTAAATATATTTATTGTTTAAGAATATATTTTTTGAAGAGTTTTTTTTGTTAGTGACAGGTGCAAAAAATTCTAAAAAAAACTTTAAAAGAAAGTAAAGTAAATTTTTTTATCGAAAAAATTATTTTCTGTTTTTTTACACTCAATTATTTGGAAACAGGGATACAAAAACGGGAAAAGCATAAATTAGGATAATTATTTTAAAAAAATTTGGAGAGAAAAACTTCCCAGTCTTTCTTCAAACTTTTTTTGTTAAATATTTTTAAGCTAATTTATTCTTCCTTATTAAATTTTCTTAAATAAAAAAAAATACTATTTAGTAGTAAAATAATTTTTAATATGAGTTAACAATTAAGATTTAAGAAAGAAATGAAAGAATTACATTTACTTTGATTTGTACATGTTAAAGATGGTTAGGTAGATAATAATCAGAAGAAAACAAAGGTCATTAAATAGAAGGTGTTTGGGGTTTTTATTATTTTTTAGCAGGGTTTCAAACAAAAAACATCCCTTATTTTTTAATAAAAAACTACATATAAATTTCCTTGATATGCCAATTGAATTAGAAATAGGGTTGTCGGTTCTTGGAAAATCTTAGATATCCTGAACCGAACCGATATCCGAACCGAAAAATCATCGGTTCTTAGGTTCGGTCCAGAACCGATAACCCTACTCGGAAAGATTCCAAGGTGGGTATATTATTCAAGTCGGTTATATCTTTATTTTGTAATAATTTACAAAAAAAAAGAACTTTTAAAAATAAATTAATTTATTAGCATAATCGTAAAAATAATTTGGAAGCACTTAAAAAATAAAAAGAAGAATTGTCATCAATTGACAGAATTTTTTAAAAGAATAAAAAGAAAAAAATCCTTTCATTTTGCGGTCATTTTATGAGAAAATGAGTGATGAGAGAGAGAAAGAAGTGTTTTTGGTATTATAAAGGGTTTTTGAGTAGAATGATTGAAGGAAGAAATAAAATTGAATTAAAAAAGAAAGGCATCTCAAGTATTAAATCTACACAACAACATCTGCTTTATATTTTTTCTGTAAAAAAATAATTAAATTTAAAATAAAAATGAAGCAACATTTTAAGAAAGAAATTAATTTTTTGTATTTTCTTGTATATATTTGATATAGGTATTTTAATCCCATTCATAAAAATTAAAATATTAGGAGATAGTAATTATTTGGATTATACTAGATAAATAAGATATAAAAAATTTGAAAAAAAATTAAAAAAGGGGATGGCCGTAATGATAGAATATATTTAGGTGTAAATAATCGGGATCTCGATACTGATTATTTTATTGCATTTAAAAAGTTATAAAATAATTTAAAAAAAAGATTTCGGAAAGGATAACGTTTGTCAAAAATAATAAAATAATAGGTGAACTTACAAAATATAAATTAGGAAAGTTATTTTGTGAACATATGTATTATAAAATTCGTTTCCAAAATTTCTAAATAAAATATATCAAATAAATAAATTTCTTCGAAAAAAATTAATTTTTATCTATTTTCCTCATTTTAAGAGTTACTAAAACAAATAATTATATACGCTTATGCTGTTTTTTTAATAAAAAATAAGCTTTGAATTAAAGAACTGATTTATTTATTTTTTTAATTGAAAAAAAAATATTGAAATAAGGATTAGTTATTTAATTAATTTATGAAATATTTTGTTAAACAACAATATTTTTTGTGTTACTTTAATCTAGTATTTATAAGTGCTCCAAAAACTACTTTTTTTTATTAATAATTAAAAAAAATATTTAAAATAACTGGGAAGATGAATCAATTAAAAAATAAAATAATTAAATAAATAAATAAACTAAAAATATATTTTCTCACATTCATCCCGTTTTATTTTAATTTGTCATAAATAAACAGATGATATCTATGTATTTATTAACAAATAGAGGAAGAATGGGTGATGGAAAAAATGTAAAAAATAAAAATTAGCAATTTTTGAAAAAAATAATTTAAAGATTTTATTAATATCGGGAACACTGGACGAGTACTCAAAAGAGTAATTACCGAAAGTTCTGATTGGTTAGGAAAAATTATGCTTATCTAAACAGTTCTTTAAAAAACGGAAGTCACTGCACAATTTAATAAAAAAAGATAATTTTTGTTTTAATATTTTTTACAAAACATAAATAAAAATTCCTTAATTGTTTTTAAATTTCATTTAAAAATTTGAACAAAAATTGAACAGAAAATTCACCTTATTTACAATAAAAAACAATAGAATTATGAGGAAAGAATGATTAACCTTATTTGGTAGGGGATACAATAATTAAATATATACTCCGATTGATCTCTCTTTGATTTTTTGCGACAATTGGGAGGCTTTTGGCGACGAAAGGTCGCCCCATTCATTTCCTTTTTTCTCCAAATAACAATCAAAAAATGAAAAAATAAATGTTCTAAATAAATAATTGAGCGAGAATATATTGAATGGAATTAAATAAATAGAAAGAGATGATCGGGTTAAGGGATTGAAAAGATTTATTTAATAATAGTAGTTGGTGTGTGGTCGATATTATTTTAGCTTTTCCGATAATTATGTATTCAACAAAATAAAATTTGGATGAAATAATGAAGAGTAAAAAATTATTTTTAAAAAAGCTCTCCCAAATTTTTTCAATTTCCATAATGATACTACAAGTAAACTTAATATATAAATGAAAAGTTTATATAAAATCACCCAGGATAATTTATTAAGCTTCCAGCTGCAGCTACTATCTTACATTGTTCTTTTCTTTTAAAAATTAGACTTTAATGATATTCTAAGAAACGGCAATTGATAATTATTAATTTATAATACTTTAATTTTTCCTTTCCTTTTTAGAAATATGTATTTATAAATTTTCAAAAATTATTTTAGCAATTATTTAGTTGTGTTTTTAATTTGGTTAATTTAAAAAATAATAGAATTATCAGACATTTTTCTTTCGTCATTTTCTTTTATTCTAGAATTTTTTAAAGATGCTGAAAGTGTTCTTTTGATTATTTCGTTCTCTTTTGTTAATTCATTTAATTTTGGTTTTGAAGATGTTGAGCGAGTACTTATTTGGACTAGACGCTCTAAAAGCCTTTTATTTTCATCTCTAAGTTGTTTTTCAGCATCCTAAAATTAAAAAGATTTTTTTGGTTAATGAAAGAAAGGCAATTAAAGGTAGGAAAAACTTCTAGCACTATTACGATGATAGCTATCAAGTCATATTTTTTTGCTATCTCTTCATTAACGGGTTTGGATTTTTTCGCCATAAAACCAAAAAAGTTTTATTTATTTTTTGGAGAAATCTGTCAGCAAAAATAAGAGGAAATCCTTAATTATTATCCCGTTTAATTAATTAATTTACAGTCATTATTCGTCTTTTTGCAGGAACTGAACTTGCCCTCATTCCTTTAATTCCCACAGTTAATCCTTCAATTGTTGTGGGCCAACTTCCATCCATTGACGGGGATGTTGTTATTGAAGAAGAGGTTATTGAATGTCCATTAGATTGTTGACGGCTTCTACCAGTGTCCAATCTTTCCAAAAAAATTTTTGGAAATTTTTAAAAATATTTTTAAAATACCTGGAACGAGCTGTTAGCACCTTTAAAAAATTATTTTTTTTAATTATTCCAAAAATCAAACCCTTTGACAATGCAATAAATAGGCACGCATTTCAGCATGTTTTTGTACAATTTTCGGACCTCCTAAACAACCACCGGAATTCATAGCAGACTGTCGGGTTTGGACACGTCTTTGTTTTTGCCATTCTAATTGTTTGGGAGTTGGATTTGAATCAGACAATCTTTAAAATTAATTTTTATTAAAAAATATTATCTAAATCCTTTGGATTAGTCTCTCTCTTTATGAAATTATATATAAACATTTTAACCCAACACATGTTTTTAATGATTAGCATCTGAAATGGCGATCTTATGAAAGATGATAGTGAAGGAATTGAGTGTTAACTGACAGAAAAGTATGAGATTTATCAGGTGATTAAATAATAATTTAAAGTTTATATTTTCATTTAAATTTTATTAAATATTTCCTTTAACATTTAATGAGAATAAAACGTGAAAATAAAAGATTTTAACATTGAAAATAACATTGAATAATTTATCAATAAAAAATTATCCAAACCTTATAGGTGGAGGTCCATCATTTCTTTTATTATTCTGTAAATTTGGCCAACGTCCATTAGAAGATGTTGGGGATTGAGAAAAAATATTGGATTTTAAAACATGTTTTTTGTAGGTTTGTTTTGAATTATTTATTCTTTGTAAGGCTAAATTAGTCTTTTGATTTTGTTGTTTAATTGGAGGAAATGGAGAATAAAAATTAGTTTTCTTTCCATTGATGATTTTTTCACCCATATTTATTTTCTTAAATTTTTTCAAATTTTAATATTTAAACTTTTAAAGAAACTCTACATTAAAAAATACATCTTTCGATTATTTTATTAAGTAAAGCAGAGTTGGGCTATATCTATTACTCCTTCAGCTAGTGCAAAAGGTTAATGGCGGCTGGATGCGAAACAGCATCTTCAGCTCACCGGACTGATGTATTATCCATTACACCATGCCGCCTACTGCACAGCCTCAGGAGTTAAATAGCTATGTATATGCTTTACAATTATAAAGATTTTAACTTTTCAAATCTGCTTGATAAAAATATAACTGTTTTTTTGTTTTGGATAAATACCAAAATACATGAAACTTATACACCAATTAGCCTATACAATTGGAATTCCAACACTAAAGGATTAAAATTATAAATTTACAAATATACGTAGATAATATTTTACAAAATATTCCTTTATCAAAATATTTTAGAAATATTCCTATAAAATTACAGGTTTCTTTTTAAAGAATTTAAAGTAAAATACAGAGAATATACATAAATTAATATCTTTTTTAATGAAATATTTAGACAAAAAATTGGCTTCATTTGTGTATATTGCGTGATTGAAATTTTAAAAAATAAAAGAAAAATGAACGGAACAAGCATACCAATTTATTTATTTTAATAAATATAATATTAAATTCTATTGAAAAAAAATATTGGTGGATTTTGTCTTTTTTATATTTTAAGCTAAATGTTTTTAAATATATTTAGACACTTTCTTCCTTAAGAAATAAATATATTTATTTATTTTTATGTTGTCAGGGAAACAAACAAACAATTATTTATTTTACAAAAAATAAATAAAAAAAGTAAAAAATAATGGAAGGATATTTAATACTTATATAAAAAACCCCAACTTGTCCCTTATTTTGGGGGTAAAATCGCTGCCAAAATCAAAATCTCTTTAAGGCTTTGTCGTGGATTTTTTTAAGTTGTGGATGGGTCCTACAACTTTTTGAGGTGCATCCAGGAAAATTATGATCTCGGCGCCAAAACGTACCTCTGCGCCGAAACGGCCGATTGAAAATTTCAAACGGCTGTAACTCGGAGGGGTGAAGTCGGATTAAAAAGTGCTTGGGGAAAGGGCACTCCCCCAGGATGTGTGCTATATCGCTGGAAAAAATTTGGGAACTTTGGGTTGACACTTGAGTACGATGTGCCGCCTTAAATGAGAGTCACTTTGTCATGAATCGTGACATGGTGTCCGACGAAATTGACCGACAATTTACAAATTATATACCAATCGAAAGCTCTCGGTGAGTAGAGTCAGGGAAAATTTAGTTTAATTTTTTCTGACCATTTTGTACAAAGTTACAAAGTGTCAAAGGTCCATAATGTCCAGAACACCTATCTTGAAGGGTGGCTCCCATTGAGTTTGATTATAAAAATGCTTAAAGTTGGCCGAATCGATCCAATTCTTTTTTCATGTGTTAGGGCACTAAATGCTCTACAAAAACCTTGTGGGACACTTGAGTCACAAATTTTTTCCTGACATAGATATGGGCACCAAAGTGACCACGCAAAAATCGACTTTTTAACGCGTGAATTGAAACTCGATTTGAGTATCCTATCTTGTAGAGCGTCCCTTGAAACCTCTAGAAATATATACTTTATTACGGGTACACTTGAGTCTGGGAAAGTTATATTGCAAAAATTGGCATTTTGGGGGCCAAAAGTGGTTGGTTTTTTGAGTATAACTTTTTTTTTAAACTTTTTAAAAATAAACGGACTTCAGATTCGGCTTCAGCATCTATTGGAGCACCATATAACATATTTTTCTCACTATCGATTTTTTGACCCATTTTTGAAGGGGTAACCCTTTTTAAATTTTTTGGTGAAATTTAAATTGGGCATAACTTTGATCTTTTTTGTCGTAGCCAAACGAATTAAGGGTTATAAAATAGAGTAAAAAATTACAAATTTTTTGAACTATTTAAATTTTTGAAAAATTTCGCCCGAGGCCTGGTAGGGTCGATTTTTTGAAAATTCAGAATTTTTCGTTTTTTGAAATTTTCTGGGGTATATCGAGGCTGAGGTTGGTTAAATATATTTTTATAAAATAGCGCAGAATTTTTGCTATATATTAGACTTTTAAAATGTTTCAAAAGGGTCATTTTTTGGGTAGTTTTGAATTTTTGAATAATCACATGAATTTTTCGGTCGAGTTTACGGCCAAAAAAATATTTTTGCCAAAATGAACTTAAATAGGGCAAATGTTATATCAATCGAAAGCTCTTATCGCCCTGAGTATAAAAATATTTTTTGCAATATTTTTTGACCATTTTGGCAAAAGTTGTAGAGATTCCAAATTTTGGGGGTGGGCGGTACCATACCCATAGGGTACTTAAGGGAGTGTGATCCGACCGGCCGGCAGGAGGCCCGACGTGCAAGGGCCGAAGGTTTGTATCCATCCCTCGAGGCAAAGCAAAGGAATTTCAAGGGCCGAAAGCCCGAGATTTGCATCCATCCCTCGAGGTAAGGCAAAGGAATTTCGAGGGCCGAAGGCCCGAGATTTGCATCCATCCCTCGAGGCAAAGCAAAGGAATTTCAAGGGCCGAAAGCCCGAGATTTGCATCCATCCCTCGAGGTAAGGCAAAGGAATTTCGAGGGCCGAAGGCCCGAGATTTCATCCATCCCTCGAGGCAAAGCAAAGGAATTTCAAGGGCCGAAAGCCCGAGATTTGCATCCATCCCTCGAGGTAAGGCAAAGGAATTTCGAGGGCCGAAGGCCCGAGATTTGCATCCATCCCTCGAGGCAAAGCAAAGGAATTTCAAGGGCCGAAAGCCCGAGATTTGCATCCATCCCTCGAGGTAAGGCAAAGGAATTTCGAGGGCCGAAGGCCCGAGATTTGCATCCATCCCTCGAGGCAAAGCAAAGGAATTTCAAGGGCCGAAAGCCCGAGATTTGCATCCATCCCTCGAGGTAAGGCAAAGGAATTTCGAGGGCCGAAGGCCCGAGATTTGCATCCATCCCTCGAGGCAAAGCAAAGGAATTTCAAGGGCCGAAAGCCCGAGATTTGCATCCATCCCTCGAGGTAAGGCAAAGGAATTTCGAGGGCCGAAGGCCCGAGATTTCATCCATCCCTCGAGTCAAGGCAAAAAAGTTCGAGGGCCGAAGGCCCGAGATTAGCATCCATTCCGCTATGCAGAAGTGTGTTTAGACGCGGCGGGCCGAAGGCCCGACGCTAAATCCATGGCTTTTATTAAATGTAGCAGAAAAAACTTCTAGCAGCGCGCGAAGCGCGCCCCAAAGCCGATAGGCTTTCCAACGGGCAGAGCAAAATTATAACAAAAAGTATCGTAACAAAACGAATTGCATACGTAACTTACCGCCATCACCCGATAGGCACCACTAGTTGTAAATAAAGTAAAAGTACTTAAATGGAAAAATAAAGGAGAAAGATACCAAAAGTGCCACATCTTATAGATTTAGGAGCTTAATGGGTCTAATTTAAAATGGTCAGATATTTGAAAGTGTTTAAATTTTGTAAATTCTTAACAAATATTTTTTAATTTCATATAAAAACACTAGTGATGTTCGAGAGTCTCGGTCTCGACTCTCGAGTCGAGAAATTTCTCGGTTTTTTTGAGCTCTCGGTCTCGGTCTCGGTGTTTTACTCTCGGAAAACGAGACTAAATTTACACCCCTAATGACGGAAATTTTTTGAATTTTACTTGTACTTCGCGTACTTTGACATAATATTTTTTAAGGAAAAGGGAAGAAATATTTATATTTTCACCCATCTTTCCTTCTGTTGGTCGATGGTTGAGTGGTTAAGTCGACTGGCTTAACTCACTTAGATATTTTCATGGGTATGGGTTCGAATCCAGGGGTGGAAATAGACCTGAAAAAACTTTTCTTTTCAAAAATAAACTTTTTTAAACTTTTATTTTTGATTTTAAATCTGTAAATTTATTTTTTTTAATATTTTAAACTTGAAAAAACATTTTAAATTTAGTCTAAACTTCAAAAAAATTTTTGCCTGCGGCTTTAACAAATGATTTTTCTCCTAAGTCCTTACAAAATTCTAAAATTTTTCGCCTCCGGCGGTAAAAAAAGGAAGATATCTAGCTCCTTGTCCTTATAAAATTCTCAAAATTTGCGCCTCCGTCAGTGAAAAATAAAAAAATCTGGCTTAATGGCCTTCAAAATTTTTAAAATTTTCGTCTACGTCGCAAAGAATTTTAATTTAATAAGATTAAAAGGATTAAGAGGGATACTGGGGATTCAGAAGGATTAAATTTAAAATCAAAGGACTTGTGCGTGGCATCGAGGGATCAAGAAGATATCGTTGGATTTGGAGGGATATTGAGGGATATGAGGGGATTTTAAGAAATTAATGTGAATATCAGTGATATATTGTAGACTTGGGGATTCAAGGGCTTTAGGGGATTAGGACGGACATGGGGATTAGGAGGTATATTTTGGTGATTAGGAGGGACATCAAGTGATATCCCTCTTAATCTCTCGGTCTCGACTCTCGGTCTCGACTCTCGACTCTCGGCTTTTTTTGACTCTCGAACATCACTAAAAAACACAATATTTAATTAAATATAATTTCAAGTTTCCCCACTCCGTCCCTCCTAAACTTTAATGCCAATCTGTGAAATTAAAAAATATTTTTAGCAATTTATGATTAAATATTCAAAATATTTTTCATTAATTAAAAATATTATTTTATTCACTGGATTACTATTTTTAAATACATAAATTAATTTAATCATAAGGTTTAGTATATGGAAGGGCGTTTACTAAATTTAACTTTTCCTTTTTCATGTTCTAGGTATGTAAGGTCAAAACTCTCGTATTTAATTATAAAATTGATCAAAAAGAGAATGAAAATATTTCCTGAATTAATCTATTTTTGAATCAAATTACAGATCCAAAAATGGCGAAGAACAATATAAATATAAATGTGGGTAATTTTAAATTACATTTTCTTTTCTGAAAAAAAAATTTCAAAAAAATATGTAGTACTAGAAAGAACGTAAAAATTAATTAATTCTTTACTCTCTCTCATTTCTCAATTTCTTCAATAAATTCCGATTCATTTTTTACATCAATAAATACATATAAATTAAATATAAAATCACCGCAACAAAAAATCGTCATTTTTATTTTTAATTAAATTTCCATCACAACTTCTTTAAAGGAAATTATTTCTTTTTAATTAAATTATTTAAATGAGCTTATTTATTTATTTTAAGAAAATTTTAAAATTAATTTATTCTTTATGGATTAATTTATTTAATAATTTATTGCTTTATCCACTACTTGGACTTTTACAAAAAGAAGGAATTTTTGATATTTATTTTTTTAATCATGGTTATGTTGAGGATGAAGATGAAAATAATAATAATAAACTGTAAAAGATTTTATTTTTGTTTAGTCTCTCCTATCTTAGTAAATTTGGAAAGTAAATTCATAGGGCTCCAAACTGAAATATATTTTACATATACTCTTCCATCTCTAAATTCCGCTAACTGAATTATTAAAAAATTAATCGCTTGAAAACTTTAATGATTACTATATACTTGTTTTTCCTACATTATTCCTTCATTTTATTACAATCATAATGTCCTTAAATAAAGTCTAAGTCTTACCACCTTAGTTTAAAATCCATCAATTTATTCAGCCTCCCCCAATTTTGTCAAATGAGTAAAAGAAAAATATAAAGATTTAATTTACTTTTAAGTTAAAAAAAATAAAAACTAATTTAAGTTCACAACCTAATTCACTAACAAAATTTGTTCAATCAGTTGGAAATTTCCCAAAAGGAATAGAAGGTGATGCTTTACATGCTCATTGTTTACTTTATGAGATAACACTAGCTCAATGTCCTTTATATGAATCATTGAAGGGTTTAAAACTTTTAGAAGTTGGATGTGGTCCTGGTGGTGGATTGAATTGGATAAAAGTGTAAGTATTGATGATTTGTGAATTTTTCTTGAAAAAATCTGAGAGGTTAATAATTGACAACTCAAACCTCCAAAACAATTAAGCCTGAATGAGAATTATATATGTTTTCCTTAACTAAGTTAATTTTAAAAAATTCTATCAATAAATAGTTGGTTGAATGTAAAATTGGATGGGAAGACCTCTTAAGATTTTACGGATTACGTAGGCCAATTTATTCTTGCTTTGATATTTTATTTTTTAATATAATTCGAAAGTATTGAATTATTAAAAAATAATATCCTTTTATAGAGCTCACCCAGAGATTGGTTCTTTATATGGATTGGACAGACATCCACCACCTTCTGCCAGTCTTTCTTTGGGTATTAATGTTATTTCTGGAGTGGCAGAAAAATTGCCGTTTGCTGATTGTTCTTTTGATATAATAATTAACGTGGAGAGTAGTCACTGTTATGGGGAAGGAGAAATGGAATTCTTTCATGAAGTTAACCGGTAAATTTTTAAATTTATTTTAAAGACTGATTTTATGGGAGTTGAGGGAGTAACTGACATAAAAGCTTATTTTATCGACAATAATAATAACAGATTTCTGGAATCGTAACTTAGGGCGGCACATTCCTTGTTATCTATTAGATCAAGAAACTATATTTTAGATCAAATGTTACTCTAATGCCTTTAGAGGATTTAAGAAGGTTTTTACTTAGTGGGAAGGAGGTAAATAAATTGAATTAGAAATCTCCTAACAGTATTCTTAAACATAAAAATACAAATTACAAAATTAAATAAAAACATTTTAAAATTTAGAGTTCTCAAAAAAGGAGGTTATTTATGTTGGACAGACATTAGAACATCCAAAGGAGTGAGAAGATTTTTTTTAATTAATTTTTAATTAATTTAAAGTTAAAATTAACATTAGAATATGCAGAAAATTCAAAATTAAAATTAATTTCTCCTCTAACAAAAATAAATAAACAAATTCTTCGTGGAATTAAAAAGACTTCTTCAAGATATGAATTGTTATTGGAAAGGGTTTGTTTAAATTTAAAAAATTCTTTTAATTCTTAAAAAAATTATTTAGGCCCCCTTTTGGATTAGAATATTTGGAAATAATTTTAGAAAAGTTTTTGCACCAAATAGGGAAAAATTGGAAAATGGAGAGCATTTATATATGCTTGGATGTTGGCAAAAAAATTGAAAAAGGAGAAGAATAAAAAATTTGTAAAGATTATTTGTAGCTTTGAAATTAAAAAATAAATTTTTGAAATTTAAATAAAATAATAATTGAATAAAACGGGGGAGAAAGTAATTTAAAAGTGTTATCAAAAAATTATTTTGATTTCAACTAGGACTGTTTCAAAACAAAGCATCTTTAAAAATTTGAAATCGAAAGAAGAAATACCGTGAGTCTAAAATCGAAATTTCGAAACAGCTCTGGTTAAAATTAGAGACCAGACTGGGAGGGTCATACGAGAATCGAGATCGATAACGCTAAAAATAAAAATTTCGATACTCAAACTTTTTGTTCGAGATCTTGTTTCTGTTCTTAAAGTAATTCTTTTAAATGTAGACATTATTAAGGATTGTTTTATAAAATTTAAATTTTATTTTGTACAATTTCCCCCTCATTTAAAATTCAAGTCTTTACACTTTAACATACCTATTTAAAAATAAAACAATTAATAACTAGTTAAAATTATCCCAACAAAAATTTATTTATTTTATTTTTCGTTAATTTTTAGTCAAAGAAAATTTTCTCTCAAAATCTAAGGACATTTTTCTCTCAAAAATATACAAAATCTATTTTTGTTCCCGAAAGGTGGTCAAGCTATCCCTTCCTCTCCGCCCTTTCCTTTCTTTTGTTATTTGAAAAAAAAGAGAAGGAATTGACTGGGGACTATTTTTAAATATTTATTTGTAATCTTTTGTTAATTTTTTTATAAAATGCGCAAGAGATTTTTAAAGCAAGAAATGAATGAAAGGAAAAATACTTTCTTTTTCGATGGTCAATTGGGAAAATAATTTTAACTAAAATAATTCTTCAATAATTAATTAAATATTTTCTTTTTCTTTTTTCAAAAATCTTTAAAAAATTAAAATTATTTATATAGATATTTAAGAAATAAATTTAAGAATTTTTAATTTTTAGTCGGCAGCTATCATTTTATTCTATTTAGATTATTTAGTATTTATTTTTTATTTTTAAATTTTACTTAACATTTTTAATTAATCTACCTAACAGGGCTGGAGAATTTCGAATTTTAAAAAGCGGAAGGCGGAAGCGGAAGAAAGCGGAACAAAATAAAAAAGCGGCAGACGGAAGGCGGAAGCGGAAGGGCAAAAAAAGGCGGAATTCTGCGGAAGGCGGAAGCGGAAGAAAAATAAAAAAATTTTATTCGTAATAAAAATTAAAAATTTTCATATTATGATTTGAATATGTTTCCCTACATTTCAGTGGATAGAAAAATCATAAAAGTGATCAAGAACAGGTTGGTCTAGATATCCAAGGATTTGTTGACCAAAAATTAACTGAAAACTATTTATGACAAAACTTTAGGAATCCCATGATATCCGTCCAAAACACTAATATAGATAAAGAGGGATTTCGGTGGATTAAACTTAATCCATGTAAATCCTTCGATATACGGCAATGCTTTTTAGTCTTCCCGCACCGCGGACGAAAATTTTGAGAATTTAGGAAGACCAACCCACTAGATTTCTTCCTTTTCAAGTGCCGCAGGCGAAAATTTTGGAAGACAAGACACCAATTTTCTTCCTTTTTCAGCGCCGCAGGCAAAAATTTTGGAAGACAAGACACCAATTTTCTTCCTTTTTCAGCGCCGCAGGCAAAAATTTTGGAAGACAAGACACCAATTTTCTTCCTTTTTCAGCGCCGCAGGCAAAAATTTTGGAAGACAAGACACCAATTTTCTTCCTTTTTCAGCGCCGCAGGCAAAAATTTTGGAAGACAAGACACCAATTTTCTTCCTTTTTCAGCGCCGCAGGCAAAAATTTTGGAAGACAAGACACCAATTTTCTTCCTTTTTCAGCGCCGCAGGCGAAAATTTTGGAAGACAAGACACCAATTTTCTTCCTTTTTCAGCGCCGCAGGCGAAAATTTTGAGAATTTTGGAAGACAAGTCACCAAATTTCTTCCATTTTTAACGTCGGACTAAAAGTAAATTTCTTCAAAAATAATGTCGTCATTAGGGGTGTGTTTTTGCGGAAGAGGGCGAAAAAGCGCAAAAAGCGGAAGCGGAAGACGGAAGGCGGAAGGGTCAAAAAAAGCGGAATTTTGCGGAAGGCGGAACGCGGAAGCGGAAGCGGATCCAGCCCTGCTACCTAACTTATTTTTGACCTCATCTTATCAGAAACAATTCCACAAAATAAAATTCCAAACAAACTCAACAGATATATTCCCATTGCTTCCTAACGGTTCCATCCTACAAAATTTAGATTATAAATAAAGTTTCTATCAGATGATTAGACGAACGAAATATCTTAACTCAAATAAGAGAAAAGACTGCTTATATCTGTTTACCCAAAAAAAGTCCTAAAAATTTTAAACTTTTATTTTAGTTGGGAATGTCCTCAGAATTCATTTATTTACAAAATTTAATTCAACGGGTCCATTTTTCTTTAAATTATTCTAAAAAATTTTACGTTATTTTAACCATTTTTTCTTCAATTTTACAACAAATTTTGTCTGCCAGTACTATTTCAATACCGGAATTAAGACTTTATAATATTCAAAGACAAGAATATGATAGTTAGTTTTTATGGATCTTCCTTTAAATTTTCCCTTCGGAGTTAGGGCTTTAGATTTTTAAATTTAAGTTCTTTTGGATAAGCATTAAAAATAAGATATGCCGATAGAGAATTAAGCTATCGGACGGAGACTTATTAAAATAAAATTCCTATGAGATTTCGGAAATCTCTTACTTCCAAAAATATAACAAAGGGGAATTGAATTTTAACATAATTATTTGTTTTTTTTTCAAAATTTAATTTTAGATATAGAAAATTGAAAATAATTAATTAAAAATTAAAAAAAGGTTTCGCCGAACAATATCTTCTACCTGAAGACTTTGAGTTAGCATCTAAAACGCCGAGTGAGTTAATTTTGATAGAATTTTGACAAAAATTATTAAAAATTTATAAGTCTTTATAAGAATATTAAATTCAATCCCTACTTACTTTCGGGAGAGATTGAATTTAATATTTAGGTACTCCTCGATTTAAGATAGAATTCTTATTTTGTTTGGTGAGAAGGGAAGCTGTCTAAATGATACCCTTATTTAATCAACATCGCGTAAAAAATACGATTTTTACAGCGTCAAATAATTATAGTGAGAATAGGCTTAAATTAAAATTAGACATTCCTTAACTATATTTTTTACTTTTTTTAAGTAAAAAAGCCGAATGCCTATGAATTAGATGCTATTTTAAATAAAGAATTATTTGAAGGTAATTTTAAAAATAAAATTTTAAAGAAAGAATAAAACTTTAAAGGGGATATTTTGGGTATTGATCCAGTTAGTGGAGGATTACTAAATGAGGAAAGAATATTTAATTCTGATTTAATAAAAAATGGAAATGATGAAGAAAAAGCTTTGTTTGGAACTCCTGTAAATAATTCTGAAAAAATATATTTCATTATTAATTTTTAAAAATAGTATTACAGTGCTTTAAATACCCAAACTTATGCAGACAAACTTTGGGCAGATGCTAAAGTTCCTTATGTACTTGAACAGGGAATGAGTCCAACGTGTGTTTTTTTAAATTAAGGATTTTAAGTCTCCTGATTTTTATTTAATGGAAAATGTCTGTAATCTATAGAATTTTTAATAATAAATTCCCCTCCGATTGTGAGAAGAATGGTAAAATAAAAAATGGGGAAATATTTGGATTGAGAGAATTGACTAAAGAGTTTTGAATTAATTGAATAATCTCTGATTTTTTTTGGATATTTTAGAATAATTTTAATAAAAATAGGATGTTTATTATTACGGATGAATCAAAATTCTTTTTTTTATTTTTTAAAGTCAACGTGCTTCAATAGCTAGTGCCTTTGATGAATATAAAGGAAAAACTTGTATTCGATTTGTGCCTAGACAAGAAACCGATCCAGATTTTATTTATATAAAAAGAAATAATGCTTTTGGGTAAATAAATAAATATAAAATTAATTTAAAATATTTTGTTTATTTAAAAAGTTGTTCTTCTTATGTTGGCCGTGCAGGGGGAAATCAAACAGTTTCTTTAGAAGTAGACAAATGCTTTTCTAAAGGGATTATTGCTCATGAGGTTTTTTAAATTTTGTTCTGATTATAGTTCGATGAAGGATAAAGTATTTAGTGAAGAAATAAAAAAATAATATTTGCGGACATGCGGGACACGAGCTGGACATTTACCCATGTACGGATATAAGTATTTATTTGAAGCAAAGCAGAATGAATACAAATATCTCCCTCCTGTAAAATCATTTAATGTCTGTAATCTATAGAACTGAAATTATTGGGAAAGTTTAAATTATAGTTCGATGAAGGATTTTGCTGTTACGAATTTGAGACCATTGGAAAGCCTCGATTGGTAGATCATCGATTGATAGATCGACGATAGATCGGATTAAGCAGGATTCTACAAATTCTAATAGATTTTATGTACATTATAATAATTTTTAAAAAATTTAGTTAATGCATGCCCTTGGATTCTTTCACGAACATTCTCGTACTGATCGAGACGATTTTGTTGAAATACAAGAGGAAAATATTCGTCCCGGAATGTTGCGCAATTTCGAAAAATATCCTCGAAAAATTATAGATCCATTAACTATGCCCTATGATTATGATTCTGTGATGCATTATCATAAATTGGCATTCTCTCGTAATGGAAGGCCAACAATTGTACCGGTGAATGAATTTGTTTTTTAAAGCAATCCACAAACTTAATCGCAGTCCTTTTTACAATTTATTAAGTGGTCACACTTAATATTATTTTAGTAATAATTGTTATCTAGATACACTTTAAATACGATCTTGATTTAATTTTAAATTTAATAGTTAAATTAAATATTTTTTTTAATTTTAGAAGAAGGGAGACGCTGAAATTGGACAGAGGTATGTTCTTAATAATAGTCTATTGCTAACAAAAAAATTATTTTATGTAGATACAAATTGAGCGAGATTGACTCTCAAAAGGTTAGAAAATTTTATTTTTTTTAAAATAACGAAATTTCTTATTTATGGTCAACAAACTTTATCGATGCTCTGATGCAAAAAAAGTTGAAACTACTACAGCAGAAACAACAACTAAAACAACAGAAGCAACAACAATAGAAACAACTACAGAGGAAGGTGATGAGCAGTCAACAGATGAAACAGGTAGAAATTAAAAATTGGAAGGGATGGAAGTTTAAATTTAACAAAGCTTTTTTCACTTCTAAAATTAATTTTAAATTAACAGAAACAACAACAGAAAGTTCTCCACCATCTACAACATCTCCAACTAGTGAAGAAACAGCAGTTACTGTAGATGAACTTGAAGAGGAAACAACTACAGAAGGAACAAATGAAGAAACAGAAGAAGAATATATTAACACAAAAACAAAAAGTAATGAAAAACAAAAAATAAGAACTGGAGCGAGGGAAAGACAAGGGCCACGTTCTAAAGAAATTGAATTATTACCTGGTGGTATAGCAAGGAAATTCATTACACTTTCAATTTGGTCAACACGTGGGAGAACTGATGGGGATAGAAAGTGTAAGTTTTAAAATAAATCAGATTGAAAGGTCCTAAACCAGAAACAGTTTTCTTTGAAAATTGAACAGATCTTGAATAAGGAACAGCAGTTACCGGAAGAACAATTTTCAGAAGAAATTCCTTTTGGTATTAGGTCATTCCAGAAGTTTAGCGAATAAATTTCATTCTATTCGAGGAAATAAAAAATCCTAGCCCAAAGACTGCTCTCATTTTTGATTACTTAATTAATCAAAATTTATTTACAAAAATTTTAATTTACTTTTTTAGCTTTCGGCCGAAAAAATAAAGGAATGACAAAAATAGAAGAGAAAATAAGCAATGAATGTGTTGATTTAAATGCTCATTGTGAAATGTGGGAGAAATTAGGGCATTGTATGCACTCAACAAAATATATGAATCATTATTGCCGAAAATCTTGTGGTTTTTGTGACAGAGAAGAACGTTCAGAAATTGGTTAGAAAAATAAATTTTAAGTAAAAAAATAAAATTTTAGATTCTCCAAAACCTAAATGTACTGACAAAAATCATTTTTGTAGTTATTGGGCAAGAAATGGAGAATGTGATGATGGATCTAAATTTATGAAATTATTTTGTGAAAGATCTTGTGGATTTTGTTAAAGAAAATGGGTAAAAAATAGGGGTATTTGTTGGTTATCTCCACATTTTTATTTATTTTTGGTAATTTTAGTTGACAAAATAGTGGGAGCAATGTAATATCTTCTAATTAATTGTAAATTTATGTGGAGATAACCAACAAGTAAACAAGAAATGTTATAAAAAAGGAGAATTATTAATTAAAAAATAATTATTTGGCTTTTGATGAGTTAAAAAATTATACAAAATAGGATATGCAAATTGATAAAGCTTCTGCCGTTGAGAAATACAGAAAAAATAGGCCATTGAATTATAAATTTTTTTCAGTAATTAACCTCTACCAAAACCCCATCCAAAAATAAAAATATTTTGCTGATATTTTTATTGACACGAGACAAATTTAATAATTTACCAACGGCAGAAGTTTCAAAAAATCGTTCATTGATAGTTATAGACTAATTTCTGCCCTCCATATGTAGGCAATCCTCTATTTACCATTGCATTAATTGTTCTCAAATCCTAAAAATGTAAATAAATTTATTTTTAAAAAATATCCCAAACCTTCGAAGGGGACTTGTAAATATCAAATCTTCTTGTTGAACGATGTCTAGCAATTGTTTGAGAATATTGAGATAAAGGAATAACATTAATTCTGTCCCCAATAACTTTTCTTGGTGATAGAGGATTTACTAAAGTTTTTGGCATTGAAATTAATGGAAAAACATTCTAAAAAATTTTTTAATTAAAAATTTAATTAAATATTTATTTTTACTTCTTTGCTTTCTGGCCCAGATGGATATAATTTCTTAACATAATCCTCCACAATTGGTACAAATATTTTATTGTAGAACCTTTAAAAGATTAGAAAATATATTTAGAGAAATATGTAGGTTGTGATTTTGGTGGGAGAAAGGGGAGAGGGATTAATTAATGACATAGAATCTAGTATTTGGATTTAAAGAAATGGAAACCAAAAATTTAATTAAAGAATTTTAAACATTTTATGTTAAAGGTAAAAAATAGGGTTGGGCAACTTGGTAATAGTTCGGTTCGTACCCCCCCTTTTTTTCCTACCTAAAAGTATTAAAAATGGTCAGTCAGTCTTAGGTTATAGGTCCCGTCGAGCTGTGTCGAATGACACCAAAATCAACCCCAGGTCTTAACTTTGGGCCGAGATACAGACAAAACCCCTGTGCAAAGAGAAGGTTTTGCAAGCGTCTCACGACTACAATAGGATTACTTTATGTCATAACTTTGTAAATCTTTTTTTAATTACGTTGATTTTGATGTCATTCGAATCAGCTCAACACGCTCTTTCGAATGAGCTATTATTTGTTTAATCGAATTTTTACCATAAAAAATGAGCTTCGTCCAGCCTCTTATTTTTCAATTTTCGGGGGTCTGTATCTCGGCCCAAAGTTAAGACCTGGGGTTAATTTTGGTGTCATTCGACACAGCTCGACGGGTTCTATAACCTAAGACTGACTGACCATTTTTAATACTTTTAGGTAGGAAAAGGGGGGGGGGGGTACGAACCGAACTATTACCGGCAACTTTGATAAGGTTACTTACTAACCGATATCCATTTCGGCAAGTTTTCGGATTTACGACAAATAACGATTTTACTTTGAGAGGAATTTTTAGAAAATAATCCGACTTCTGAAATTATATCGGGTTTTAATTTTCATGAAAAAGTTACAATAATTTTTGTCTAAAATTATGACTTTTTGTCAAACAAAATAAAAACCACGCCAAATATTTTCAATTTTTAAAGAAAATTTAAAAAAATTTCTTTAACTCACCTAATCAAATCCTCACGTTCAGTTTGTTCAGGATCTTCTTTTTTGTCAATAAGATCCATTCGCATAAGTACATTTCGATAAACATTACTCGAAGCTTGTGGTTGATGGCGATAATGAAATCTTTAAAAATAATTTTTTAAATTTAATTTTACAAATTTTAATTTACATTATATCCTGAAATGCTATTTTGAGAGAACAAACTTTTGTTATAATATAAACACAACACATCAATATTTGGTCCAAATGTCGATCTTTTAATAAAATAATTTTTGTCCGAAAAACGTGCTCAAAAAGTGTCCAAATTTTTCGTTTGGTTAGTTCATCACTAATACGTAAACGTTCAAACAAATCTGTTAGACGAATTGCAGATAAATGGTAAACCTTTAAAAATGAAAATTAATAAGCTATTTAAAATTAAATTCTGAAAAGTGTCTAGGCATTTTTCAATTTTTAGAGAAGAAAACTCTTGACCAATTGAGATTTCTCATAGAAAAAAGTTATTGTAAATTAACCTTTTTAAAAAAATTAATAATTTGTGGAGTTAAATCAGATTTATTCCGTTGTAAATTTCCAGTAAATTTAGAAAGTATTTGAGAGCTTGGAACTGATGAACTTTCTCCAAATTGTTCAACAATTCGACTATTCTGTAAAGCAGCCCATAGAGGCGAATCTGTTGTCCAAACAAGTTCTTCCAAAACACATTCCTCTAACTTAATAATTTTTTAATTAGAAAAATAAAATTGAAGGGAACTAGAAATTCATAAAATATTTTAAATTCTGGTCCACTTGAGTGGGTCGATAAGTTCACAATAAAAAATAAGGTTAAAAAATGACCATCTATTTTTTAAAATATTTTATATTGAACAAAATTAAATAATTAACCTGATTTAAATGTTTAACCATTTCTCTACTAAAAGAGGTATCTGCCCTAACAATTAATTCAAAAATTCGATAAAATTCAAGAGGAGCAACATTATCAGTAAATATTTCTGTTATCCATCGAAATGTTTGTGAATCTTCATTAACCCAAAGAATTAAATCTGCAGCACAAATATATATTGAAACAAGAAATTCTGAACTTTGTAATATTGCCTTAAAAAATAATTTTTTAAATGAAACTTTTAAAGAAATTAACCGTTAAATCAACATTCATTTCCAACCCCATAGCCAAAGCTTTTTGTTGATCATAAATTAAAATTTTTTGAAGAAGATAATAAAACAATGTTTCAATCTAAAAAAATAAATTTAAAAAAATTAAAATTTAATAAAATTACGTCGGCAACATATTTTTCCAACTGAATTTGATTCAAAGAATGATCTGAGGATTCTCTTTCATTGCTTTCCTCCTCTTCCTTCCTAACTTTTGAAAGAAATTTCTGTCCAAATATGTGTACTTAAAAAGTTACTTTTTAAAGGAAAAACGTGGAATGAGAAACTAAGGCTTTTTTCGAAAGAAATTAAAAAAGTTTCCCTTAAACAAAAACTGCAAAAAATATTTAAAAAATCAGTTTGACAAAAATTTCATGAAAATGAAATTTGGAAGTGATAGGGAAATTAAAAAATTAATAGAGATTCCAACTTGCTAACAGAAAATCCATCAATAAATTACGGAAACCCCGACTATAATTAATGTAGCAAGATATTCAAACAAAACCTTGTTCAGCAATATATTCACGTGGATTCCCTTGACAGTCAACAAAATCAAAATTGAAAGATTTCCCTTCACGTCTAGATATTGATAATAATTCATCCATCCTCTCAATTAGCTTCATATCAGAATAAAATGCACTATTTTGGCAAACAGTCTAAATAAAATAAATTAAAAAAAAACTTTCTGAAAATAAAATAACAACATCAGGTGTAATCATATAAGATTTTCCTTCAGTTGGAGGTTGAATTTTTTCAGGTGCATTCAATTTGGCTAAACAATTTTGTGAGCTGAATTTAATCAAAAAATCATTATTGATATATTGGCAAAGGTCACCAGACAAAACAGAAATGGCTTCTTCTAAACGATAAAAATTTTAAGAGATATTTTTAAATATTTTTTGAATTCCAAATAAACTCTAAATAAATGATAAAGATGGAATTCTCTTAAGAAATCAAGGGGAAGTGGAGAATGAAAAGTGATAATTCTCAAAAAACCTTCAAATTTATCTGAAAAAATAATATCTCCAAAAGTCAATAAGGGCTTCAAGAATATCCGTTCATCAACCTCAGAACGTGCAGACACTTTCCTTTCATAAAGTTGTTCCAAAGCTTTTCTTCAACAAAAAAAAAGATAAAAAATAATAAAAATAACAAAACCTTATAGCAGTAAAATTATTAAATTTGTCCTCAACAATATCGAAAGGAATTAAATTTTCAATCACAAGTCTTAATAATTTTGGATTAAGCCAATGAGTGCTTAAATGTTTTGTATCAAGAGAAGCACCTTCAAACTTTTCACAAAGAACTTCGAGTGGAGTTTTAGATTTGTCTAGAAAAAATTTAGAAGAATTTTTCTTTAATAAATTAAATACCAAAATCAGCATTTAAATGATTCTTTAATCGAGAAATTGAAATTGCATGGTAAATATAATCAACAACACAAAGTAATAAATTATAAGAATTCATCAGGTCTTCATTGTTGGCTGGTAATTGTTCTGAAAAAATCAGTTAGAAAGGTAGAAGAATTTTCTAATTTGTCTAAAAATTGTTAGAAAAATGTACGAATTTTGGTAATTTCGTTTAGATTTTTGGTAAAATTTAACAGATACTGATAAAATTTTGTGTAAAAAGTACTATAGTATTTTAAAAAATTAATCAGCTCTAATTGAAAAATTCAAAAAAAAATTAAAATAAACAAACTTCGCATAGTAATAAAGAAAAGCCAAATAAATTCAAATAATTCTGCACTCGTTAAATGTTTTTCTAAACTTGAAGGTTTCTGTTGTGCAAAAGCATAACGAAAGATTGGCAAAAACTTTTTAAAAATAACAGCAGAAACAGCCAAATTGGATTGAACACGATTAACAAAATCAAGTAAACGTCGAGTAGCCAAAATCATATCAGCCCATTTATTTAATTTATCAAAAAAATCGAGAACACTAACTTTACATAATTCAATAAGTTTAAGTAAAGAATAATGACAAATTAATTCTTGATGGCCAATTGGAGTAGATTTCCAAACAGAAGTAAAAAAAGCACAAGCCATCCAAACAGAAGAACTTCCCTAAAAATTATTTTTTTAATAAAATTATTTTAAAAAAAACCTCTAAAATAATTTGTTGACTAATTGTATCATATTGTTTCCAAGCTTTTTCAATTATTTCTCCATTTATTGTTGGATCCAATTTTGCAAATAATTCGAGAAAATCTCTAGAAGGTTGGTCACCAATTTCGAGAAGTGGTGCTTGGTTATCAGAAGCACTGTCAATAAATTCTTCTTCCATATGTAATGAAAATTCGAATAATATAGCTGAAAAAGAATAAAAATTTTATCGTTAAATGCTGCTAAAGATTGGTGCCCTAGACTAGGCTTGGGGTTTTCAGTACACAAAGTATTGGTATTTTTTGAGTTTCAAAAATCAAGGCCCAAACTCCACAACAGGTCGAGGACTTAAAATTAGACAAACCCCAAAATATTTCCCGATTTCTATATGACGTTTTGCATTTTGTCGCAATTCAATTGTTGTTGCATTTTTTATGTTGACATTTCGTATATTAATTTTATTTTTATATCATTTTGTCGAATTTTATTTAGTCAAGACAGCTCAGCTGTTCTTTTGTTCTAAATTTTATTTTCATTGTTGTATTCTTTTATTTTAATCTTTATTTATTTTCAAGAATGAATAAAGACCGGCCTTATTGCAAAGCTCTTTATGACTTTAGGTTAAATTTATCATTTTAAATTTTATAAAAATTTCAGCTATCTTTTTTCAGAAGTGAATATCCTGGTGAATTGAACTTTACGGCAAATGAACTTATTTATATTGATAAGAAAATTAACGAAGAATGGTTAATTGGAGAATTACAAAAATCTGGACAGAAAGGAATTTTTCCAATTAGTTTTGTTGAAATAATTCCTAATGAACAAGAGGTTTTTCTTTAAAAATTTATTTAAATTACTTCAAATATCTTTTAGTTATCAAAATTCTCGCAAAGTCAGCCTGACCCTATTTTATCCCCTGAAGGTTTTTCTAATTCTATTGGGTATGTTAGGAACTATTACTAATTCTTTTTAATTTTCTAGTGTTGCTACTGTTCTTTATGATTTTGAAGGCAGATTTGAGGACGAATTATCTGTTAAAGCTGGTGACAGTATTCAAGTCTCTTCAATTATAGATAATGAATGGGCAAAGTGTCGGTCAGTTTTAATTCTATTTTTTTGACATCTTTAACTTTGTATTCCCTTTTTCATTTTTTTCTTGATTTTTCCTTTTTTCTATGGCCTTCCAAAGAGGTGTTAAAATTTATTTATCTTTGATAATTGCCTTCAAAAATGTATCACAATGGTATTTTCGTTTTGCCCGCAAATTAGGAAGATTAACAAAATTAGCTCAAATGACTAGTTTTTCATAAATTTTTAGAGATCCGACTACTGGCCAGTCTGGAATTGTTCCTCAATCTTTTTTACATATTTTCCTCGATGGTTTGGAGAGTCCAAAAGAAATATCTCAAATTTCATCAAAAAATGGAGAAAATTCTTTTACTTCAATTGCTTCTTCTTATGACCAACCTCCATCGAATTCCTCTGCATCAATATCTTCTATGTCCAATTTTGCTTCGTCGAATGTTTGTGATTGGCCAAATCCCTGGGAGTCTTCAAATGTTTCTATAAACAATTCTAACGTGTTTAATAATGTTTTTAGTCTGCCGCCGCCTAGACCACCACCTCCTAATCCCATACTTCGGTATTTAAATTTTTTAATGGAAAGGCTTTTGTTCCTATTTATTATTTAAAACCCACATAACCCTTTTATATTTTTAGACAAACATCCTTTACTGAAAGCACTGCTGAATTATCTAGCCGAAATTCTCAATATATTCAAAATGATCGAAGGAAATCACTTAATTCTATAAAAGAAGATGAACAGCAATATCAAAGTTTAATAAACCCAGCAAACAACACCTTCACAAATCCACTTATTCCTCAATTAGAGACAATTAATGGATCTGATACAAAATCAAAAGTTCTTTTGGATTTTTTAAATACTGAACAAATTTATCTTTTTGACTTACAAACTTGGCAAAATGTAAGTAAATTTTAATTGTCTAAATTTATTTTCAATTTAGTGTGTTAATGAATCTGGTAATTTAACAAAATCTGAAAAAGAGGCTTTGACTAAAGAATATCCAGCACTTGAAAAACTTTGTCAATCAATTATTAGTGCCTTAACATCACAAAAAGGTTATTATTGCTAATTTAATTACTATACTTTTTATCCCATATATTGGCAATTTTTATATTTTCGGTAATTCAAAATATTTAATATCAGAATTCTGTTCATCAAATACCTAAAATTATGAAATAATAAATTTCACATCTATTTTACTTTTAATTTATTTTAGATTTACCTGCCGATGTTCAGTCTTTGGGCTCAAAATTTATGGAATTAAAAAGCCAATTTTACTCAACCTTTTCTAAACATTTCCGAAGTGTTGAGAATATTAACTTAATGATAGAAAATGAAAATAGTTCCAATTTTAATCGAGCACTTCAATTATGCGTTCAACAAATGAGAGAACGTGGTTCAAATATTTTTGATGTTTCTACAGCTATTTCTAGACCAATTCAAAGATGTTTAAAATATCCTCTTTATATTGGTGAATTATTAAAAAATACTCCAATAAATCATCCGGATCATCCAAAGCTCATGGAGGCTTTGAGACAATTGGGAGATTTGGCTTCTAGAATGAATGAATCTAAAAGAAGGAAAGAATTAGGTAAATTATTTTTAATTTTAGTAGGAACACAGATCCTTTGTTTCATTTTTTCCCTTTATGGTGCACTTCCCCAGTTTCATATCTTTCAAAAAATTAAAAAAAAAATTTTCGTAACCACAATTCAATTTTGAACCTCGCAATCCGCACTTGCAAAAAATAACACAATTTGTCCACATTCCGCTGTTGTGGAAGACCTGCTTTCGGTGTCTATGTTCTTAAAATTGTTTTTTAAGAGTATTCTTGTTTTAATAAATTAATTTTATTCTTTAGTTCGAAAATACAATACTCAAGAACAACTTACCATTTCTGAACGACTTGCTCGTATAAACATGCATTCATTATTAAAGAAGAGTAATCGGCTCAAATATCGTATAAATCGAACAATGGGTTTTGGAACTATTCGAGATAGTGAATTTGACTATTTGGTGCAACTTTTGGAAGATGCAGAACGCCGACTTTGTAAATTTCTTTATTGTGCTCAACTTTATAGAAAACATATTGCTTTGGCTGCACGTAAACATGAAGACAGTTATAAAGGTATTTAGTAATTTAACGGTAAATAATTATTTTTAAAAAGGTTTTTGTCAAGTCCAAGATGAAAAAGTCGTTAAAGAATTTGCAAAAATGCTTCGTAGGGTTGATGAAATTTGTGGAAAATATTTGAGAGATTTCGATCAAAAGTAATTATTTTTCGAATAGTTTCAATAAGTGGATATTAAATTTATTTTTTTAAGAATTTTGGTTGAAGGAAAGAGACTTGTAAGAAGTGAACTAACTAAATTAATACACAAACGTTTTGATAAATTGGCTGATTTTGAAGTGGTTAAAGCTGGCAATAAAAATGTGAGTTTGTTATATTTTTTCAAATATTTTTTTCCTAAGAAATTTTTTGTAGAAATTTTACTTAGGGTTGCAAATTTTTCTGTATTCTCGTATTTTTGCTAAATTTAGTTTTCCTTTAGTCTATCCAAAGATTAACCAAAAATCTAGATATTTACGCTGATTTTTGTTTTTAATTTTTTAAAATTAATTTTTATTAAATTTAAGCAAGATGAAGTTGAAAAATGCAGGAATGAATTCGAAGCTTTAAATAATCAAATAAAAGGACAACTTCCAAGTGTTATAAGTACAATAAATACTCAAGTACTCCAACTAGTTCAAAAAGTAAATGAAATTCATCAACAATTTTTAACTCAAATGGATGAGTGGTATTACAAAGAAAGACCTGAAAAAGTTCGTCATTATGCTCATACCGTTCCTCCATTTATTACAAATTTATCTGTTTCTGTTAAAAATGTTTTGTTAGAAATGGATAAAATTGCAGCATATTTATATCAACGGCAAACAATTGCAGAAAATGCTCCTTTCTTGGCTAGAAGTGAAATTTTTTTGAGATTTTAATATCTACTGAATAATTTTAATTTTTATAGGAAAATCTTTACGTCTTTCATTCCGTGCAAAATCAGCAAATCAAAAGAAAATATCATCACAACAACAACAAATTTCCTCCTTAAATTCTCGTTTACGACAACAAAATGAAAAAGAAAGAGACGCACTTTTTAAAATTTGTCATACCCAAAATCAATCTGGACAATTACGGAAAGTTACTCGTGATTGGCAAAATTCAGAAATGGTTTTGAAACAAGGAGACTTAGTTTTGGTTAAAGAACATCGACAGGATGGATTTTGGTAATTAATTCTACTTATTTTGATTGCTTATCATGAGGTTTGAATGGGAGGAGAATTTAAATGAAATTAGTTTTTAATCAGTTAAAATAAAAGGATTTTTGGACTTCTTTGAAAAAAGGATATCTAGTATCTTCATTAAATTATTTCATTTTTAACGTCTTGGTATATCGTACGTTATTCCCTTTATAACATCACCCAGCTGACATTTCCGGCCATAGGTTCCTAAATATGGTTATTATTTAGTCCCCTCTGTTATAAATTTAATTAGCTGCAGAGTTGCTTCGTAATCGAAAATTTTTTTTGTAATCGTAATTCGTAATTTTAAAAAAATTTTCGTAATCGTAATTCGTAACTAAAAAAACACCGTAATTCGTAATTACGACGCAACCCTGATTAGCTGTTAATAGAATTTTGTTTTTAATAGAATCTAAAATAGAATTTAAAAAAATTTAAGTTTGTGTGATAATGCTGTCTCAAATGGATTAGTGCCTGTAGATGTCCTTATACCTTTAAATTTGTGTAATGAGTCTACAAATTTGGCATTAATTGAAGATGAAATACAACAAAAAATTAATAAACCAAAAGAAGAATTAAAAGAATTTCCTTGTTAGTTTTTGTCGATAATTTTGAGAAAATTTAGAAATTATTTTTAAATTTTTAGCCCAGCAATTTCAACAACAAAAAGAACAAACTTCTTGGATTGATTTACTTAAAACAGATTTTTCTGCTTCTCAGTCCAATTCTTCAAATATTTTATATCCATCAAAGCAACAATTAAATAAAACTCAAAAATCTAATTTAAATGGAGAGAAAGATTTAATTGGTAAATTAATTAGTGAATAAATTTGTTTTTTTTAATAATTATTTTTAGATCTGGAGGATAATTTAATTGATTTTGATTCACCGCCTAAAGTGCCTACTTCAAAAGAACCAACAATTATAGATTTATCAGGACAAAATAAAAGGAAAACTTCTGAACAACAAATCATTAACCACAACGTCCAAAATGAACAATTTTGTCAAAATAATTTAAGCGAACTTTTTGATTTTCTTTCTTGTGAACAGTCGCTACCTTCATTAAAGTATAGTTGATTTATTTATTCTTCTAACTCTCCTCTAATCTTGACTTTTGTTTTCTTAATTTTCTCTCCTCTTCACTTTTATTTTCTATCAAGTGTTAAAATTTTTTTTAATTTTTAGTTCTCACAACAAAACACAATTTTCTACAACTTTTGATTCTTCTTCTAATCAACAAAACCCTGTTACTTTTTTTGATTCTTATACAAATCCAGAAACAGACTTTAATATAAATATTCAACCAAATCGTATTGCTCCACCTCCTCCAACTCAGAAAAAGGTAATTTAATTAAAAGAAATATTTTTAAAAATATTTTAGAGAGGTAGAACGCCTAATAATAATTCTGATAGTCAACAAAATTCACCAACTAATTCCATAATTTCTACTCAATATTATTCTATTCCTCCTTCAACAGATTTTTCTCAATCAAATAATCAAAATATTCTTCCACATAATGACAATTTTGCAATTTGTTTATTTGATTTCGAACCATCTGTTGGAAATGAAAGTCGTCAAATTTCTGTTAAAAGAGGGGAAATGGTGATAAATAAATATTTTTAATTAAAATTTTAAAGAAAATTTTCCTTTAAACAATATTTCTTTTACCAATACAAACTTTGAAAAAATTATAGGAATGAAAAAATTAAATTAGCCATTCATGGTTCTTAATTCTCTTCTTGAGGGGCTTTTTAAATCTCAAAAAAAAATATTGGAATTCAGATTTGTTTCCCTTTAACATTTAGTTTGGAATAATTTGAAGTCCTGTCAATAACTTTTTTTAAATCATTTAACAGGTAGAAGTAATTCGACGTCATGACTTTGCCGGCAATACACAATGGTGGCTAGTTAAACGTTCACGAGACTCTGCTCAAGGCTTTGTGCCAGCTAATTATTTAAATATTGAAGAACATACTTAACAAATTATTTTTTTGGAAATTGTGATGACTTAACATTTAAATAAATATACTCTTTTAATTATATTTTTAATTATATTTACAAATTGTTTTAATTTTTGATGGTCTGTATACTTAAAAAATTTATATTTGTGTAGTTCAAATTTGACCTATTTAACAATTAAAACTTTCTGTTTTCATTTGAAAGATTAACTTTAGCCTTTTGTAAAAATAAATTTTTATAATTGGTTATTTTATGGTTTGAATAAATTAATTTTCGATACCGAAAGTGGGAAACCTATAACATAGGATTTGAATAATCTACAGCTTTGTGAAATATCAATCGTAATTCATGTTAGGTTTAAATCTACATATTGGATTCATATCACTCTAGTCCATGAATAATTTATTGTCTTCTAGTTTTTTAGTCCTGTAATATAATTTCCTTTAAATAGGGTCTTAAATTATTTTTTAATTTTTGCAAGTTAAAGTTTTTGATTTTTAATAAAAAATAACTGTTCAATATCCATTTTTTAAATCTAAATATGTATTATCTTACTCAATTAATTCAAAAAATCCTTTTTTAACATTTTATGTTAGAAAAGCGTAATTAAAAAATAATAAAAATTTATTTATTGGAGAATCAAATAATGAAAATTAACTTTACAAAAAATCGGAGAAGAAATTAGAAGGATTTAAAGCATTTATTTTTTTGTATTTTTTATAAAAATAAATAAAATCCTCTCCCGTTCAGTTTTCATTCCGCACGATCGCTCTCACCTTTTATTTATTTTTATATAAATTCTTGACAAAAAGGGAAAGCTTTGATTTTTTTGAATATTTTATTGGAAGATTAATTTTTTGAATTTTATTGGATAATTTTTCTGATTTAAAAAATGGCTAATTAATTTTGTAATTAGGTGAATGAGGAGAAAATGAGAAAGTTTTGGGAAGGAATGTCTGATTTAGTTTGTTGTTTTTTATGCCAAAAAGTGTTTTAAGAAAGGGATTTCAAAGAATATATCCTATTTTCTCATAAATTATTCAAAATATTCAGAAACTTTTCCCCCTTCAAGACTGGACCCTGGAGAAGAATATGTATTAATAATAATAAGATACCTCATAAATTAGTCTTAGTCTAGAAAATTCTCTGTTAAATTTATATTAATTAATTCCAAATATTAATCAACCAAAATTTTTCTAAAATTATTTTTAATTATTAATTAAATTATTTATTTTCCTCCTTTTCAATTTATTCTTTCCTTTCCCTTTTTAACAAAAAAATTAGCCAATACTGACCGGTTGACGCCAAAAGCGGTATTTTTATTTGTAATAACTCCCCTCCCCCCTCCCCCTTTCCCCTTCCTCCTCCTCCCCTCCTCTCCCCCTTAACTGACAGATGACCCTGGAGAAGAATTATTATTTTTTATTTTTCCCCTCCATTCCTTCACCACAAGAATTTTTTTTAAATAAAACAAAAATCTTCTTTTCTCTTTCATTTTTAGCGTGTGGATATAAAAATATTTTATTTATTTTATTTATTTTTAATTCCCTGCTGGTCAGTTTCACTTTCACGCCTTCCCTTCCCTCCAATTCAAATCCAAATAACCGGCGAAAGTGAATCGTTATTTTATATTCGCTTGACTGGATCGGAAAATTATTTGCAAATCGGCAGACGATTATTTATTGTTTTCAAATTTAGCTTTACTAAAAACTTTTTTTTCTTTTTCAAGTTTATTTAAAAAAATAAAATCTGGATTTATTTATTTATTGCCAAAAATCCGGATTTTTTTGTGATTTTTACAAAATTTTATTATCAAAAATATTAACATTTTTTATTTTATTTATTTTCCAAAAATATTACCTATAAACAATTATATTTAATATTGACTCATATTCTATTATTATTATTTAGTTAATTAATTTTTTTGACCTTGTACGTCATTTTGACGTAAATAAAAAATAAATAATAATCATTTATAAAATATAATTAAATATACATAATTCTGAATTAAAGCAAATTTCTCTCATTTAAATATTTAATTACTAACATTATTTTTGGAGAAAGTTTAAATAAAAAATTACCAAAAATTAATATTTAACAAAAAAAAGAATTAAATCAGCCATATCGTTATTTTCTCTTTTCTTCTAATTTATAAGCTTAGCTAACAAATTAAAATCTCAATCGTTAATTAAAAGTAATTTTAATTTTCTAAATACTTTACAATTTATTTACAAATTTTGGATGGCAAATGTCCAGTTGGCGGTCCACCTTTTTCAAATTAACTTTAATCTCAGCTTCTCTAAATTTTCAATTTATTTAGATATATTTAAATATGTATATCCATTTACTAATAATTTCTTTTATTTGTTATCTACTCTTTTCCCTTCTCTTTTTTCCATTAAAAATAGCAACTTTTTTCATTATTCTTTTTTCTCCACTTTTCGGCCTGGATTTATTTTTATACGAATAAAAACGTGAATTAATTCTTTCTATTTATTCTCATTCTGTTACTATTTATTTTAATTTTTAACCAAATATCCACTTATATTTTCGGCTTAAGTATGTGTCTATTTATACTTGAAATGTCCATCGCCGTCCAATCTTTGAACAGTCTCCACAAATATTCACAAAATATCCCTTCCCCCTCCCCCTCCTTCCATTCTTTTATGTTCATCAAAAAAATTTTTTTTAGTTTTTAAATGTCATTAAAACAAAATCCTCCTTTTTAGATCCTTTTAACATTGATTTATTTTTTGGAGAAATTAACCCTCAGAATCAACAAGTTAAATAAATTCTGGATATCAAAACTAAATAATTTTTATCTAGGCTTTATTTATTTTTCTTTTTTCTTGTAATTTCTAAACTTAACTGGCAAATTAAAATCTCAATATAAGCGACTGGTAATAAAATAAAAGTCGTTTATATCGAACAGTCTCTATTCAGAGAATTAGTCACTCAAAGACCTAGTCATCTCATTTTTCCAGTATTTTTAATGATCGCCTCAGTGCTCCAAGTTTTTAATTTTTATTTTTTTTAAATGCCTCGAAATTTCCCCAATCTTTGGGACAAATATCCATTTATTTCTTTTTCATTTTATTTTCCTTTTAGAAAAATCCTGATTATTTTTTAATTATTTTTTTATTTTCCTATGAAAAATGACACTTCCTTTTCTTGCCAAGGCTATTTATTTCCCCAAAAATCTTCATCAATTTCTACAAAAATCTTTGGAATAAAATATCTTCTTTTGCTTGCGCAAACCTGGGAAGATAAAGAAAAATAATTTTTTGGTTAAAAATAAAGATATTAAATAACTGGTTTTGGGGGGTTTTTTAATCGAACCATTAGCTATCTAACTAAAAAAAGAAGCTAAAATAATCTTTCTTCCCCCCCCCCCTTTTTGTGGTTGCGCGATAACGGGCGTTCCTTTTTCTAAAAAAAAATAATTTTTTTGATGGCGGATAAAAACCAAAAAAAACAAAACACAATGCTTTAACAAACACGCAATCATTTCTTTTTTTGTCCATTGATCATATTAAAGATTATTTCTATTTTTTGTAAAAGGATTAGATGGGAATTAATTAAAAGAATTAATAAAATTAAGAGAAAGAATTGTTGAGTAACTAACTTTCTTTGGTTTTTAAATTTTAAATTAAATTTCCATTGACTGTTTATCAGAGGTGGGTCGGAACAGTCCGAGGTGTCGGAAATCGGAAGTCGGAAATCGACAACCTCTGCTGTTATTATATACAGATTAACTGAAAATTCATAAAAATTATTAAGGAGCTATTTAGTGAGAGTGACAAAATTTATTCGATAATTAAGGCTAATTTAATGAGAAAGAAAACAGAGGGTGGGAGGGGAAGGGGGGTTGAACATTTAAGAATTGTTGGAAATTTTTTTAAACTGAGAACGGCTACCAATTTTAGAAATTCTGTATCCTGTATATGATTATATAACTAGTTTTTAATTTATAAATATATTAAATCCACTATTGAAAAATGATAAAAAAATATTTTTTTCTAGAAAAAATGCAATTAATAATCGAATTAAATTTTAATTTAATTTACAACAAATTTAATTCCAAGAAAAATAATTTTTATTGTTTGGCGTGATTGCAATGAAGCAACAACGCCTTTCACTCTTTCTTTTGAAATTATTTTTATTTATACAAATTTTATTTACAAATGTAAGAAAATATGTACATTTTAATAAAAATTACGTGTGGGATTGTCTGGACGTTAAGAATTTTTGGGAGATTGTCCATAAATTAACACATTTTTTATAAAATATTTATTTTGTCTTTTTTCTATAGATTTTCAAAAAAGCTTGGGGTTTTTCTCTCATAAATTATTTTAGAATCCTTATTTTTTATACCAAACCACAAAATTAAAATTTTTTGATTTATTAGATAATATTAAAGCCGGGATTTTTTTATTCAAGCAAAATACCTATCCCTTTCAATTTTTCTTTTGGCAATTTTAAAAGTCCAAAAATTTCAGAAGTCTTTCCTCTCAATAATATACATTATAATTTTAAAAAATTTCCAGGCAATTCACCGTGAAATGAGTATTTCCGAATTGCAACAAACTTTTGGAGTGAGTAAACACGAACATGTGCCAGATTACCATTTACTCGATTTTTTTAAAAGAATTGAAAATAAAAATAATAATTTGAAGCATTTACACTTTAAAGCATTTAATTCTTCTTATTTAATTCAATTAATACCTAATAAATTAATTAGTCCACATATGGTAAGTAAATAGTAAATTTGAATATAAATAATTGAAAATATTATTATTAGACAATTAATATTCAGTGGATATTTTTGAAAATAATATTTGAATGATTTTTTGGGTTATTTAATGAAATACAGTCGTATATATTTCTTAGATATCCCTAAAATTAAATACTTCTCAACTTAAGACACGTTTTTTGAGAATTGTTTGACCATTGGTTGAGGGAAGCTACCCAAAATAATCTCAAAATCTAGCTGGTTTAGTCGGATATATTTGATATTACCTTTCAATCAGATATCTTTTTTAAGTTATTGAATAGACTTTAATCAATTTCTCAGAGGTCCTAAGTTCCGAGATATCTCAGGCTTTAGAAATATCTCAGGCTTAGAGTTAATGAAGTGTATAGCCAATAATTTTTTTACTACTAAGTGTGTAACGTTGTTCAGTCTTTACCATCTACTTTACTAACACCCAAAAATACACAAATTAAAATTTTCAAATTTTTTAACAGATTTCTGTTTTTGATTCAAAACAACAATATGGCTTTCCCTCACATATAAAAACTAATTGCCATTTTCACGGAATTGTTTTAACTCACGGAAATATAAAAGCTGCTATTTCTGATTGTAATAGATTAATGGGGATTATAATTCACGAAGAGAATTTTCTTGTTTTACAAACTTTGCCAGAACGAGTTAAAAGGAAAAATGAAAAAGAGGCAAGAAAAAAAATATTTTTATAGGGAAAAAAAGAAATTTTATTACATTATATTTAACAAAAATAAAAATAAGTTGTAATTTAAATCTAGGGAAGTTAAAATTGTTTAATAATATAACTATAATCAAAGCCAATAAATTTTTTAAAAATACTTTGGAAATTAAAAAAAAATTTTATTTTAATAATTTAAAATTAACTTCCTTTTTTTTCAGGGAAAGCCTCATTATTTAATTTTCAAAAGAGATCCAGCTTTAATTAATTTCAATGAACATTTTCAACCATCTTTTTCTCTTAAAGAGAAATTAACTAAAACAGAATTTAATAAAAATGATTGGAAAAGAAAAACAAGAAGTTTGGTTAGTTAATTTGGGAAAAAATTTGTTTAATAATATTTTAGTATAGGGAAGCATATGATTAATTAATTATACGTTAAATACTGACATAACTTTAAATTCTCAAATTTCATACAGACAATCACAAAAGTCTTTTTTATTCTCTCTAAAAATTTCAGAATTTTTAGTTTCTTGTTTCAAAGGTTAGAGCCAAAAAAGGCTAACATTTTCTAGCCGAAACGTTTTAAGCTGAAAATACTTTTTAAAATATTTTTTTCTAATTTTCCTTTTAAAGAAAGAAACAAAAGAAGAAGAAGAAGAAATTGACCAACAACAACAACAAACAATAATAAACGATGAAGAAGAATCTTTTTGTGATGTTGATATAAAAAATAGTGAGTTATTATTTAAAGCTGCTGATGACCCTTCTCCATCTTCTGACATTATTTCTTCTTCAAATTTTGAAAATATTGCTTTAGCTTCTTCTAAAAATAATCTTCTAATGCTTCCAGAAAATAATTATTCTCTTCCTCATTTTTCTGAATTAACTAAAACAGGTGCTGGAAATTTGTTAAAAAATTTGTTTTGCCAAAGATTTCCATTTAAGTCATAATTTTAAAACTGACTCATGCCATAGAGTATATCTTCGAATAATTATCCTCTCTTGTAATTACCTCTCGTTTAATTACCCCCTCTAGCAAGAGCTCAGCGCTTATAGGAGCTCTACCACTGAGCTACTGGTGCGATGACTAATGCTTTCTCTTGATTCCTTTTGATCGTTTTCACATTTTTTGGATATTCCTATCTGCCACACACCCCTAAGCTAAACTGTTTAGAAATATTTGCATTTGAGATATCAATCAAGAATATATCCTCCTCTAGATAACAAAAATTCTCAAAAAAAATTTTTCGATCAAAAATTTTTCAAAATTGCTTTGCTTTATTTGCTACCGCTTAAAATATTTACATATTTTTTTATTTTCCCAATTATTTTAAAGTTAAAACAACAATCAACAATTACACAATACCTATAGCTGCAAGGCTTGATTCTCTTTTTATTTTTCCTCAACTTGACCCAATTACTTTGGTTTTTCTTTTTTAAATTAAAAAAAAATTTAAAAATTAAAGGAAATTGGTCTTTTCTTAGATTCAATGCTTTTTGAACATTTTAAAAAAGAATTTACAACAGAACCTGAACAACATTTAACAGATTTCTCTTTAGCTTTAATTAATAATGTAAATTTAAAAATTAAATATTTTTGAAATTTATTTAAAAAAGGTCCACGTTCTTTATCAGCAACCCAGCCTTTCCCCCAATTTGGATATTGTTATTGTTAGATTTGAAATGTGGAAGACACAACCTGTTTGTTTGTTTCTATTAAATAGTAAATATCAGTCTTCACTTAAAGACACACTTTAAATTGAGATATTTTTTTATTTTGTTGGAGAGTGAGGAGGGGGTTTGGTTGTCAATAATGGATAAATACTAAATTCAATTTTTTCTGTATCTATAAATGAAAGGGATAGTTGACAAATTTTATAATTTAATTTAACACATATTAATTCAAAAATTTTTAAATTAGGCACCTCTGGCAACAGAAATTCATAAAAACGGACAAGCACAAACATTGGTAGATCTTATTTTTAAATAAAATTTTGGTAATTATTGTTAACCCTCTATAAAATAAATTTAACCTTCCATTTAACATCTCTATATTATATCTAATATTTAATGAATTAGCCGATAAGAAAAAAGTACACAAAATATATGTAGGTTTTACTAAACAATTTTCTAGTTGGATTCTTTTTGTCGTCACCAAGCAAGAATCAATCCAGGAACAGATTTAACACATCCAGAACATTGGGATCATGCTGTTTTACTTACTGGATATGATATTTATCATACAACATCAAGTGTTGCTGGTGTTGCCCCTGTTGGAAGAATGTGTGATGAATTATTTGGTAAACAAGTAAATTTTGAGAATTTGTTGAATTTCTATTTATTTTCAGCTTGTTCTTTGGTAGAAGGATTACATTTGGGACGTTCTTTTGTATTAGCACATGAAATGGGGCATAAGTATGTGTTTTCTCCGTAAATTCTTTTTATAATCAATTGGATCTCACACAATCCTAACAACCCCAATCTTCGACACGATTTTTTCAGTCTCAAGGGTTATTTATAAATGAAGTCTGACTGTATAACGGCAATGTTCCCAGTAAAGTTGGCCACAAAACTTATCAGTCGCTTTCGATTTTTAAAAATTTTCTAAATCGGTGTTTTTAGCCAAATAAAAAATCAACAAATATTTTTTGTAAAAGATTTTCTATTTAGTATGGGTATGGTACACGACGGAGTTCAAAATCAGTGTGGTCGTAGTTGCTGTCTAATGTCAGCAGTTAATGGTGCTGGAAAAACAACTTGGAGCAGGTAATAAGAATTAATTTAAAAATACTTTAATCAAAAATTTTTTAGCTGTTCAGTGCGAGAATTTAATGCTTTTTTGTTGCAAATGGAGTAAGGCTTACGAAAAATAAATATTTATATTTAATTATTTAAGTGAAAGTGGCAGAGGAAATTGTCTTCGAGATTCCTCTGAATCAATTGCAAGTATGTATTTTACTTATAAAACGAGAAACAGCAAAGTTAAATATTCGTTTGCACCCGCTCAGAGAGCGTTGCCCCCATAGCCGACCCAAAAGGGCCAGCTGACGGTCTTCAACGTCAGGGCATCCAAAAATTTGGCAACGTCCCAACAAGCTTCACGCTCAGGGGACAACGCCTAAACTCGTCATCGAGGGTGCTTTGTGAAGCAGTTTGCGTCTCCGCAAAGGAATACGTACTACAGAAATGATCCTGAGAAGTACAGTCCCAAAGATGAGGGAAATAAGAGAGAGAAAAATAAATAAATCTTTTAAATACTTTAACGGGAAGCAGCCGATACATTGAAAAGAGAAAATAAATCACATAACTGCTAGTTCTTTTTTTCTCTCTTTCTGTACTGACTAGCAATTTCTTTTTCTCTTATTAAAATGAAAAGAAGAGAGAAAAAAGGCAATTTATAAAGGAAATTTAACAGTTTGTCAATAAGAAAAATTTGCCAAATCGCCACTATGAGTAAACACGGACAAATTGCCATACCCCGTTAATTTTTGAGAAAAGAGCGAGATGTTGAAATTAATTAGCCTAATAAGTTTCAAATTCTAAGAAAAAGGAATAATCATTTCATTTATATTTTAAAAAAGGTCATGATCACTTACGTGATGGCCGTCTTCCTGGTCAACGTTTTACTGCAGATCAACAATGCTCCTACTTTTGGGGTCGTGACTTTCAAGTCGAAATACCTAATGGGCGTTCATTTGAAGTATTAAAAATTATTTGTTTTAATTATCAAGTCACTTCCTTTTAAAGGATATTTGCCGAATTCTTTGGTGTGGAAATAGTGGTTCTACCATTTCTACTGCTCACCCCGCACTTGAAGGCAGTTGGTGTGGTAATGAAAAAGTTGGGGGGAATAAAATTTATAAAACTTATTTTTAAATTCCCAGTGGTGTCATGCTGGTCATTGTGGAGAGTGGCATTCAGAAATGGGAGCCTATCCTGTTGTAACTGATGGAAATTGGTCAGAATGGACTTCTTCCGAAAAACAGTGCCCCATTACTCAATGCCAAATTACTGGAAGTATTGCAATAATTAGTCAAATGAGAACTTGTACGGCACCTGCGTAGGGAATTTTGTTTTTAAAATGAATTTTATTCTTCTTAAAATGTAGTCCAAACAATGGAGGAAAGCCTTGTACAGGCTCTAATGTGAGAGGGATTGTTTGTGGAGGAATTGCCAAATCGACAATTTGTGAAGGCTTTACTAGACAAGAATATGGGGACAGACTTTGTACAGCTATAGCACATGACCAAATAAGAGCTGACAGACAACTTAGCGGAACTAGCTTTTTGCGTAGGTTTTCAGTGTTTTTTAGAAGAGTTAACCCTTTTAGGGAATACATTCAATCTTTCATTTTAAGACAAAAAAATTCTTCCCTCATTTTTAAGATGCAACACAGCCATGTAAAATTTGGTGTCATGTTCGGGATTCTGAATTGATACGAAATAAAGGCCAATTCCCAAATGGCTCTCCCTGCGGTCCTGGCCAGCACTGTGTTGGGGGTGTTTGCCTTCAAGTAGTTTTTGATAAATAATACTTTTAGCAAAAAAACTTTTTCTAGTTAAATTGTGATGGTCATGCACTTGTTCAAGGCGTGGAAGATTGTCCTGATGAAGAATCACTTCTTAAATTATCATCGAATGAACATAAAACGGTTGAACGCAAACGGGAATCAGTTAAATGGGAGCAATGGGGACAATGGTCTATTTGTTCCTTAACATGTAGAACTTCTCAGAATAATAATGGTGTTCAAGAACGTAGTAGAAAATGTCGATCCCCAACACAGACGGTAAAAGACGAATTTTGGACAATAATTTTTAATAAAAATATTTAAAGGAATGTATAGGAAAATCACTCGAAGTTCGTTCATGCAACCCATCCCCGCCCATTTGTAAACCTGAGCCATCTTACTCCGACTGGTCAGGTGGGAAAATCTAAATTTTTTTGCTCCTAAATCCTCTAAAAACCTCTAAATCCTTACAGACAAGAAGAAAAGTAAAATTTTATAATACAACAAGGACATGATACAATAAACTATATTAGGTCAAATATTATACAGAAAAGAGTCTAAACATTTATTATCCTTTGCTTCATTCTTTGTTTGCACTTCAGATCACTCCCTCTCTGTTGTTAGAAGCAACCGATTCGTTAGATGTTCCCACAGAAGTAACCGATACATTAGAAGTTCCCGCAGAGGTTCCGGTTGCGTTGGAGTTTCCCTCAGAGTTTACTGATTCGTTAGAAGTTATCGTAGAAGTTCCCGTCCCATTAGAAGTTCCTGAAGAGGCAACCGATTCGTTAGATGTTCCAGCAGAGGTTTCCAGTTGAGTAGCGCTAGTCTCTCTGGCTGTGGCAGGTTCTTCTTCCTCATTAAGGCGCTGTAGGATTGTTACTGAAAATAAATAAATTTAAAAAATTATCTTTCTCAAAGGTTTTCTTACTCAGGGAACGGAATATTGTCCCAACTACCATAGCGGCTAACGCTTCAGAAATCAATTCAGTACTCGTATTTGCAGTTCCCTGACGTTCAATCACTTCTTGTTGCGTCTGTTGTTCAGCCCCTGTCTGTTGACTACTTCCTTCTCTCTGTGAAGGAGTCTCCTCTCGCCGCTGCCCATTCCCCCTTCTCTGGGGATGTGTTCCCTGTTGCCGTACTTCAATTCTTCTTTGCTGCTGTTGCTGCCCTTCAGCTTGTTCAGATAGATCCGGAATTATTTGCATGTGGAATCGCACTTGGAATCTATTATTTGCTGCAGCAAGTCTTTGACGATCTAGTTGTGTTGTTGTCGAATCTTCAGCAGGCTGTGGCACGTGATGTATCACATGTAGAACATCGCGATCTTTGAGGCCGGCGCCTTGGATTGTCTGACTGTCGTCGTTTAGAAGCCTTCCTCGAAGAATGAGCCTTTGTTCGCCGCTCGGAATGGCCATCTGCTCTTGGATTGCGCTCCGCATCATTGCAATAGTTGCCTAAAACTAGGAATGTTTTTTGGTCGAAAAGTATTGAAATTAACTTGCCTGATCGTCGATGGAGATCACTTTGTCCTGTTCCACATCCATCCTTCTGACTTTAATTGCGACAAGAACCATCCCTATAAATTTAAGAAGTTTTTGTAGAGAACGAGCAGCAGTAGAGTACCTGCAGGCAAAAGTCCGGATAAGCGAGCGAGTGACGTCAGTTGATGATTGGAGATTGTGATTAATAACGGTAAACCTTTTGGTTTTTATAGTGAGAGAGGAACGAGATAACCAATAGATTTTCAGTTCAAAGAAATCTCTCAATTCTTAAACTAATATGAAAATCATTCCATAATTGACTACTATAACGGCCATCTTCATTTTTATTTCATTTATTAAATCTTTTTTTAGAATGGTCAAACTGCTCGGTTGCAGAATGTGGACAAAATGGAATTCGAAGGAGAACACGCGAATGTCAATCTGGCCATTGTATAGAGCCTTTAAATGAAGAAGAGAATTGCAAACAAATAGATTGTGCTCATTGGGAAGAGTGGGGACTATGGGGAGATTGTAAAGTTGAAAAATGTGGAGAACAAGGACAAAGAACAAGGCATAGAAATTGTTCGGTCGAAGGTGTTTTTCTTAATTTTTATTAAAAGGATTTATCAAATTAAATGAAAATAATTTTAATATTCGATTAGACTTTGAGTGCTAGTATTTTCTCTAGAGGATTTGTTCCCCTCTTCCCCCTTGATTGAATTAAAATTTTAAATTCCTATAAGGAATCCTGGCTCTCCAGAACGTAAAGTAAAATCAGACGCATAAAAATTGGACAAGAACCCCAAAATTTTTATTTACGATATATTTATAGATTATAAAGGAAATTCCTCAATGGGATGTGCTGGCGAATCTTTTCAGAACGAAACTTGTGTTAGTGACATAAACAGCATTACAAGTTTAGATTGTCCAATTAAAGGAGGAGAAGCTTCTGTAGATGGACAATGGGGAAAAGTAATTTAAAGGATACTTTTTGATTCTCTAAAGCTTTACCTTCTTTTAGTGGCATCCATGTTCTGTTAGTTGTGGAATTGGTTTCCAATTTAGAGAACGTATGTGTGGGGACAAACCTTGTCCTGGTGGGGGAAAACAAGCTAGAACATGTCATGCACAGGTAGATAGATTATTTTTCGTCTTCAATTATGTTCTAAAAATAATTATTTTAAAACAAAAAAGGATTGTTCTCGTGTTTTGAATGCACCTGTTTGGAGTGATTGGTCTCTTTGGTCTGCCTGTTCCCATTCTTGTGGGCAAGGATTACAACAACGCTACCGTCGCTGTTTAAACGGCATTTGTCCCAATAAAGAGCCTCTAACTGAAAGTAAACGCTGTGTTCTTGGACCGTGCCCTCAGGCAAAATAAAAAATTTAATTTTCTAATTAACGTTTATAGTGGACAAATTGGTCTTCTTGGACATTATGTTCAACTTGTAGTGTTTTTGAAACACGGAAAAGGCATAGAAAGTGTGTTGTTCAAGTAGCAAAGACTGAAGAAAATGAAGATTGGGGTGAAAGAGAATTAGGGAATGAAGCTTGTAATGGTGATTTATTGCTAAATTATTTCTTTTAATGTTTTTAAAGGTGCCCCAATAGAATTTGATACTTGTGAACGTTCCTGTATTCGTGAAGGTGGATTGATTAATGATACACTAGATGATGATCAAAAAGTTGAAAGAAGATTTTCTCAAACAAGTAAGGGAGAAGAGAAAAGTTTTGTGGGTTAACATAGCTTTGGGTATACGATTTTAATCGTACGATTTTAATCGTATACCCAAAGCTCTAGTGCATCTATGAAATTTTGTATATGGTCGTATCTCACTATGAGATAAATCTTTTGGCCGAAAAATTGTATTACCTAATGTCTTAAATTGTTGTCACCCAATGAGCAACCAAATTTTAGAAAACTTAAATTAAATTGAGGTGTACATATCTAGTATTTGGTCTTTTCTAAAAGAATTTTTAAGCCTCTCCTCTCGAAAATCGTCATTGGACTGACTGGGGTGAATGGAGTGCTTGTTCTGTCAGTTGTGGATATAATGGACGTCAAAGTAGAACACGCAAATGTAAATATAATTTAGTATTCCTTTGTGATGAGGATGTTTCACGTGAAGAAAGAGATTGTGAACCTAAACCTCCTGAATGTATTAAAGAGGAAGATTTAGTCCTTCAAAAAAGACAAATTCTTTATCCAATTTGGTCAGAATGGAGTGATTGGTCTGCTTGTTCTTGCTTCTCTTTAACAAGTTACAGACGGCGTTTCTGTAGGATACATGACCCACAACTTAAGGTTAATAAAATAAAAATAACTCGTTTTCTGTGAGAGATTTACCGCGTGGTAGAGAAGTCTCCCCTTTCCCCAAACGGGAGAGTTCTGTCATCTACATAACTTCCCATAGAGAACAGCAACTTTCTAAAGAGACCTCTAAATACTTTTTAATTTCCTTTTTAGGGTTTCTGTCCCGGTTCAATAATAGAGCAACGTCCATGTACACTTTCAAACAACGATGACCCTATGCAGTGTGCTGCGATAGTTGGAGGATGGTCTTCTTGGTCAGAATGGTCTCAATGCTCGCAAGATTGTGGCCAAAAAGGTCATCGTGTTAGGAACAGAATGTGTGCCAATCCTTTACCTTCAAATCGGTGAATATTTATTTGGAATCTCTTTAAATTTTATTTCAATTTTTAGGGGTGCTTATTGTGTTGGCTTTTCTTTTGACCAAACTCCTTGTGATCCTCCTAAAGCAAAATGTCAAGGTCCCCAAATTGATGGAAATTGGAGTGCTTGGAGTAAATGGTCACAATGTTCTAATCCCTGCATTAATGGACAACGTTCTAGAGCTAGGTAATTGAAGAAGTCGAATAAGGGGTTATCTACTTCAATTAAATCTCGTTACATGAATGTCCTTCTAGTTAACGTTCTAGAAATGTTTCTCGACCGCAATTTTCTTATTTTTAAGGTATTGCTCAAATCCTAGACAAAAAAATGGTGGTAGAAATTGTTCAGGCAGTGATTTCGAATTACAAGCATGTTCTGAGCCTACAATTTGTGGTCTATGTGAGTAAAACAAATTTTATGCACATTTCTTATTCTCACAGCACTCAATAATACCTCACTTTCTAACAACTCACTTTCATCCACCCCACTAATTCCACAATGGTCTTCTTGGTCAGCCTGGTCAAATTGCAGTTCAGAGAGTTGTGGTTTTGCCCTTCGCAGAAGAAATAGGCAATGTATTTTGTTGGAGAATGAAAAGATGCTTTATTGTGAGGGTGTAGCACATCAAAGTATGGAATGTGGAAATGGGAGAGCTTGTGGAAGTTAGCACTCTAACATTAAATTATTTAAAAAAATTAAAATTGTCAGGGGAGAAATTGCTTAGGCATGACTATAATAGAATTTCTAATCATATTAGCACCTAAAATCGAAGCAAAAATTTTGCAGAGATTTCTTAAAAAGTTTTGTTTAACCTGAATTTGAATTAGGGTGTTCCTCTTCCTCTCAGATTTTTACTTAAAATAAACTAAAGTTAAACTTAATATTTCCCTAATTAATTCCACAAAAATTAAATAAATCTAAAGTGCCATCAATAAATGGCCATTGGTCTGAATGGAGTGAATGGTCATCCAATTGTGAATGGAGTGGATGTATTGGGTTTGACCCAAAAAATGATTTGGATATAGAAGAAAAGAATGATTCTATCCAACAATTTTTCGGAAGATATGGAGAAACGGGGGATGATATAATTGATGATGAATTGGCAGCAGAAAATAACATAACATTAATTAATGCACTGGCACACGCACAATTGGCACGAACACTTAATATTCGCACAAGGTGTAAAAAATTTCAAAATCTTTAAACATTTAACCCTACAAAAATACATATTGTATTAAATATCCTAAATTCATATTATCCCAGCCTTGTTAACCTCCTTTAGTAATGGATGGACTCTCAAAAATAGAGATCGACCGAGAAATGATCTCGAACAAAAATCTCAGTTATCGAGATTTTTTGAGATATCGATCTCCACTCAGAATTGGTATACATATTGGCCTAAGAATTAATATAAGAATTCCTTAGAAACGTTTATTTGGATAAAGATTAATCCATTCTAACAGATGGAGGAACTTTGTTTCGAATTTTGGTAAATTAAATTATAAACTAAAAGAGAAGCAAGATATTGATATTATAATATTTGAGATTATAATCTAAAAATTTTTTTTAAATTATCCAAAATTCAGAACGCGCACATGTTACGGGCCTACACTTGGAGGAATTCCTTGTTTTGGAATTGCTTCACAAAAATCTCTTTGTCCAATAATTGAATCAAAAAATGAGAAATGTATCAATTCAAGTATTTCACAATTATTGGCACACATTTGGAATGCTGATTTTTCTGTTCTTCAATTTATTCTTAAATTGTGAATGAAAAGAAAAAAATCTTTTTTTATTCTCTTAAAATATCAAATTAAAAGAATCTCATATATTAATTTAATGCTTTCATTTTTTTAAAAATTGTCTTTCATTTTTGTTTGTATTTTAATTATTTATTGATAGATTATTAATTGTAAATTAGAGTTTCATAATTGTTAAAAGACTTTTATCATAGAAAATATTTTTTTTAATATTTGAAATCCCCCGAAAAATTTAGATTCGGTTCGGAATCCGGACAAGCTCAGCCGAAATCTGGAAAGTATTTTACCGAAGTAAAACGGGACCGGATTAAATAATCCGGAAAATCTCGTCAGGCAAGAGGAAGAAATTCAAAATCCGGTTTCCGGACCCGGACACTAATTACTTGACACTAATTTAGATTAAATAAATTCGTACATCATTTATTGACAGATTATTAATTGTTAAAGATTTTGTAAGAGATTAACGATTTTGTTCTGATTTTTATATTTTTTGAGTAATCATAAAAAAACTTAAAACATTTTATTTTCATTTAGTTTTGTTGAGTCTTGGGTTATCTACAAAGAATATTTCTAAACAACTACTTGGAAGCAAAAAATTATTTTCTTATTTAAGACTGAAATCAATTTCTTTTTTAAATGGATAAAAATTTGTTGAATGTAACTGGTGGACAGCCTGGATCTAGTAAAGAGGTAAATATTATGAATTTTTAATTAATCTTTTTGTAAATCTTTTTTCAGTCAAACATTGTCAAATTAGAAAAAGGACGATTAAAGGTGCCTTTAAAGCCTGGAAGAGGACTTTTGGATTGGATAAGGTTTATAAATTTTATTTTTTTATTTTTAGTTTTTAAGGCTTTCCAATGCAGGTCGTATGACGTCACATCCACTAATTGCGTCTGTCGATCATATTGAACTTTCGAAACACTGTTTAGAGCATGATTGCTGGATTCTTCTGTTCGACACGGTATTCAGGTCATTCTATACCGTATTTTCTCTAAAATAACTCCCGGGGGTTATTTTTTTCGATCGACCTATAGAGGGGGGTTATTTTAGAGGGGGGGTTATTTTTTTCGATCTCTAAATTTTCTGAAAACCAAAAATTTTTACCAAATTTTGAATAATATTTTTCTAAAATTTAAGAGAATTCATCACAAACTAAAGGTTTCTTAACGAAAATCCTAGCACAAAAACTTTCATCAAGTACTCCTCAGTCCGTAAATTCATAAAAAACTTGGTTTAAGGTTCGGGATACATAATTAAGAACTTATTTTAGATTATTATCCCACTTTTATATAACTCAGTTAAGTCCCAAAGTTTAATAATATTAAAAGGGATTGGATTAAGATGCCTATCTTGGCATTTTCAGGTATTAAAGTCAATGTGACATGACTTTAATCCTTCGTCGAGATATCCTTCGTCGACTTGGGAGGATATCGGACATTTGATTGAATAAAAGTGAAAAAATACTCTTAATACTTATCTCTTTTAATTCATAAATTCACACCTAATACCTAATATCTCTCCAAATCCCCGAATCAATATTAATCCACCGCCATCCCTTAATCCATCAGAATCCCCTTATATCCCTCCAAATCCCTGATATCCCCCATAATCATTTCTAATCTTATTGAAATATAGGGATTAAACCGTGCTGTGGTTTGAAAAATAGCAATGCCAAAAAAATAATTAAATATTTTAGGGGGGGGGGGGGCTATTTTAGAGGGGGGGTTATTTTAGAGGGGGGGGGGGGTTATTTTTTTCGATCGACCTCTAGAGGGGGGTTATTTTAGAGGGGGGGTTATTTTAGAGAAAATACGGTATTCTGAGGCCGACTTTTTATTTTTTGAGCAGGAATTGTTCGGGATTCTAATTTAAAAATGAAAGGATTTCAGATATTTTAAGAATTAAGTAGTAGAATATTAGTCATTTTGAATAAACTTTTTTGGACCCATAATCAAGTACTATATTAAGAAATGTATTCATGTTTCGAGATCCATAACCTAATTAATTTTGCAATATTGCTAAGGGAATTTTCGGGCAAAACCCTGAATGTTTTTAAAGTTGCCTAATTCAGTTTTTTAAGGTCTATGATGTAACTCGATATTTAGAATTTCATCCTGGAGGAACTCCCCAGTTGATGAGAGCCGCTGGATCAGATGCAACAGAATTATTTAATGAGCTTCACAGATGGGTTAATTACAAATCTATGTTGAAAAATTGTGTAATTGGACCTTTTGTCGGACAGAGAGAAAAATGTAAGATCCAACTGATTAAGTATATTCACTAAAAATTTTTTTTAGTAAAACCACCTAGAGCTCTAGCTGATGAACAAACAGGATCAACAGATAATTTAAATTAAAATATCATTTTTGTACCATTTTTTAAAGATAAAATTAGTTAGAAAACTAAACTTTAGAGTAATGAAAACTTGTAATAACCAAAAAAAACTTTTATTATTTAAATCAAAATAGCAATTTGTATATTCATTAAAATTGGTAGGTGTAATGAAAATGTTATATACCTTAAAACCCCAAATCTCTTCAAAATTGTCGTCTGTGATAAAGGTCCGGATCGTAGTAGCTTGTCACCTAAATATGGAAAATAAAAACACGTATTTATTTTAAATAAACTTACAACAACACGATTGGAAAATTTGCGTCCAGTTAATGCTGCCTGTGCCTTTTGACATTCTTCTTTTGATTGGAACTCAACAAAGACCTTAAAACAAAATTTTAAACATTTAAAAAAACAAGAGAATTTTATTGTATCTCAATTATGACCCTAATCCTCTGTACCAAAAGAGAAGAAAATCAGGATACTCTTATTTCAGTATAATTTACAAAAATGTTGACATGTATTTCCTTACACTCTCTAGGGGATTTTTGTATTGTGAAAGAAAACACTAACAGGAACACCTCATCATCTAAATATTTTAGTCCCTCACAAACTACGGATAATCACAACCAGGCCCGAAGCCAGGATTTTTTCCGGGGGGGGGGCCTGTACGGGCCTGATCACAACAAATTAACACTTCAAATAAATTTAATTAGCAAATATACCTTTCCAACGCCACGTTCTTCATAGCCTGGTCGTGGGATTTCCAGGCTAATAACATTGCCATACTTATTACACTCATCTCGAATGTCCTCCAAAATTTCTTAAAATAATCAAATAATTTTATCAAAAAATTAAAAAAAAACCTTCGTATTCATCATCTTTTTGCAATTCTTCCTCAACAACCAAATTCATTAAACACAAAACCTCAGTTGGCGGGCCAGCCCCTTTTGAAAGATCAATTCCAGCCAAAGCTATTGGATTGGATGGAATTCCAGGAGTAGGAACAACTGTCTTACACCCAGTCGATGCAAGTTGAACTAAAAGACGGTTATCTCCCAACTGCATTCCATTCAGACCAACTATTGCCTAAAATTTATTTAATTAGTCATATATTAACGAAAATAAAAAATACTTGATCAGTCAGTGTGCTATCCAAATATTCACAAAATGCATAACCCTTAGAAAACCCTGTAACCGAATCCATAACCAAATTAAAAGCTTTTAATTGTCCAAAAGCACTCAACAATTCTTTTACTTGGTCAGAAGTTAAATGATTTGGAAGACCTCCAATAAACAATTTGTAAGGGCTATCTACGACAACAGCAGAGACTAAAATAAAAAGATTTGAGAATATTTTTGAATTAAATAAAAAAACCTGGTAAAGATCCCAACATTTCATAATTGTTTGCCGGTGCTACATAATCCCGGGGACGACGGATTTTAAGTTGTTGGCCCATAAAATTGACACCGTCAAAAGCCATTCCAGCAGTCGTTTCATCGATAGAACGGAATTCGATGAATGCAAAATTTTTGTCCAAATTTATTTGACAAGCAATTACAGGATTTCCTGGGGCCTGAGCCAGGCCACACAAATGCATCTAAAAAACTTTTTTCAAAAACAAAAAAAAATTTAGAGGTCAAGCTGAGACTAGGGTAATCATGGACAATCCGGGAGACACCTTAAATTTTATTATATTTTTTTCTAGAAATAATTTTATGTAGGTAATCGACCATGCTGATCACGAATCTGAGCTTAAAATTTGTTTATTTCGAACCCCGGACCCGATTTTGACCAAGTCGAATTCGGGGTAAAAAATTTGAAATTAAAAATTTAGGGCTAATCTGACTCGTCTGTTCGAGCTGAGTCGAAAGGTATCAAAATTATTCAGTTTCGACAACTTTGGACGAAGTTATGGTGTCTGATTTGTATACGGAAGTCTAACCCAGCATTATTTAATTGACCATAACTTCGTCCAAAGTTGTCGAAACTGAATAATTTTGATACCATTCGACTCAGCTCGAACAGACGAGTCAGATTAGCCCTAAATTTTTAATTTCGAATTCTTACCCTGAATTCGACTTGGTCGAATTCAGGTCCGGGGTTCGAAATAAACAAATTCTAAGCTCAGATTCGGACTCAGCATGGTCGATTACCTATATAAAATTATTTTCAAAAAGAAATAATAATTTTTAAGGTGTTTTTAAGGTGTCTCCCGGATTGTCCATGATTATAGACTACCAGAGACTCAGAGCCTAAACCATTTCCTATATACAGCTAAAGTCGAGGCCTAATGGATCAAATCAAACTGAATGTTCATTCCAGATAGAACTCTCTCAAAAAAACGATTAAATAACACAAGAATGACCAAAGTAAATAGCCCCTAGAAGAGACTAGATTGAAAAACAAACAAACTTGTTGGTTGAAAAAGTCGAGCATTGTATCCTCATTTGAACCAAAAGGTATATTACCCACATAAAGACGCCTAGCTTGGCAAGTCACCGATGGTCCTACAACCGGCACTGCTGACTGCACAGTTTGTCGGGGAATCACTCCTGTTGCTAAAAAAAGCAAAGAGTTTAAAAAAGCCGAAATGGCTGAACTTAGAAACGCGCAAACAAATTTTGTATTTTGCTAAAAAATCTAAAAAAGAAAAGACCAATTTCTCTTGGAGATTATTTTGCAACCTAAAAACCCTAAAAAATATTTTAATTGATAAACGTCATCTCATTTGAACTAGAAAAGCTGAAAATGCTGAAAAAAAGAAAATATGCTGAAAAAAGAATTTAAAAAAGATCGCGGCCCTTTGAACTTGTGGTACCGAAAACATGTTTTGGGTTTGCGCCATTCGTTGTGTGTGCTGACACACCATATTGACAACGCCAAAACTAAAAGGAAATCTTTGGGAAATTTAAACTAACCCAAAAATCTTTATTTTTAAATACCTTGAAGTTCCTTATATTCCTTTGGTGTCATATGTTCATAGCCAGAAGGTGGAACATCCCAATATTTGTATTTAAGTGGTGGACGTCTTTCACGTTCAGGAGATCGTTCACGCTCAGGACGATAACGTTCTCGATCACGTTCACGGTCTCTGTCACGATCACGTGGCGAACGTGATCTGGTCCTTTTTCGCTCTCTTCTGAAAGTAAAAAAGTAAGATAAATAAAAAGGGGTAAAATTCACATAGTTCGGAAACCCTTCGTTTAAATTTAAACACAAAAATTCTAATAATCAGAGAAGGGCCAAAACTAAATTTTAATTAAAAACATACGATCGTTTCCTTTCACGTTCTCGAGAACGGCTTCTATCACGAGATGATCGTTTACTTCTCTTTTTTCGATCCTTATCTTTTTCCCGATCCTTGTCCTTTTTGCCATCACGATGTTTTTCTCTTTTTTCATCTTTTGTCTCTTTTACCTTTTCTTCTTTAATTTTATCTTCCTTAATTGGTTTTTCCTCAATCTCATATTTGACATTAGAACGATCTAAAATTTCATTTTCTTCCATAAAAGCCTCGGAAAGTTCAGCCTTAATTTCTTGCTTAATTTGAACTCTTTCAGCATTTCCATTTTCATAACCATTTTCTTCTTCCATTTTTGTAGTTTAGAAAACAAAATAAATCTAAATTTGTAAATCTAAATTGTAATTGTAAAACAAAAAATTAAAAAATCCTTCAAAAGAATAAATAGTGCAGTTATTACAAAGCAGACATAGAAAGGAAATTTAATCGTTATGCCAAAATCTACCGTACAGTAAATGCCAAACGGCGCTGATTTAATTTTATTTTTTCATTATTTTATAGCCAGAGGCAATTAATAAGGAAGATTATGAAAAGGTCATCCACAAAAGGTCACTAAATTTATCCTTGTCATTTTTAAGTACAGCAATTTGTAATTAAAAATTTTGTATAAAAGCGTTTATTGTACTCCTCGGAATATGTCACTTCTAAAATCTCACAAAAGCGTTCTAATTTCTGAGTCCGGCATGTTGTCCTTATCCAGCGAAGGTGGATGGCTAAGTTGGTCGTTTGGCAATGCGAACTTGATTGTGTTTGTCCTTCTTCTCTCTTTGCTCTCTGTTCAGTCTCTTCTTGATTGCTGTTGTTGCTGTAGAAGGAAGCGCAAGGTGCTAAACTTTAATTTTAAATCAAAATACATTTACTAAAAATTTTATTTTAATTTTAGCGACGTATAATTCAACAACAAATAATTGAAGTCGAGGAGCCAGAGATGCCAGCTGAAGAACAAGAAGATCCCAAAGCCAATGCGAAGTCAAAACCCAAACCCAAAACTGTCAAAAAGCCAGTACAAAAGAATAGCAAGGATAACAAGCTAAAGTCTAGCAAGGAGAAGGGGAAGGAGTCAAAGACAAAGTCGAAAAAGAAAAAGGAGGAAGCAAAGCCTGTACTGAAGAATGAAAGTCATGACCAGAAAGGGATGGGCGCGGGTGACGACTACCAAACGCTTGGCAATTTGGACAGAAACATCTTTATTAAAGGAGGGAGTAAAGGTAAAAAGAAAATCAAAATTCTAAATAAAATCTTTTTTTTTAAAAGATGGTGGCAGTCCAACACCTCCAGCAGGCGGTCAACAGCCTGTGTTGAAGGAGGAAAAGCACGATGCTGGAATTGGAGGTGGAGCCGACTATCAAACGCTTGACAATTTGGACAGAAACATCTTCGTAAAAAATTCGAAAAACGAAACGCCGGCATCGCCTCTAGCGGCTCCGAAACCGAAGGACGAGCGAGACAATCAACAGGGTGTGGGTGATGGTGATGACTATCAAACGCTTGGCAATTTGGACAAAAATATATTCGTCAAGAGAAGCGATGTTCCAGGAGAAGAGAATGAAATCTAAAGAAGAAAAGAATATATATGTATAAAAAGGATTACTAAAATAAATATATTTGCCCTTATAATCGTATAGAACTCGATATATTTTGTTTGATTATGTTCAATAATGACAAATATGCCTATTGTTCCCATATCTCTCTATGCGTTCCTACTGTTTATTCTAATTTTCTTTTTGCTGGTATTAAATAAATGGTTATTGAGTTGGATATTTTTGATATTGTATTTAGAAAAGAAGTAGCTGATCTAGGTAGTTTAAATGACGATTAGAAAAACACAGAATTGGAAAAATCGAATTTTCCTGTTTCCCTTTATTAACTAGTTTCGGGTAACAATGTCTACTCAAATTAGTTTTTACAGTAAGTAACCCTTAAGTCTGTATTCTCCCGGTTTTGGGAATTAGCTCCACGAGTCAACTGTGGAGTCATCAAACCATCGACCGAAACCGACGAAAACTGGAACAGCCTAGAATCCGACAAATATTAACCGAAGGATTCTAACTAGTAACTTCCGGTGAAACTCTAATTAGTAACTTCCGGTGAAACTCTAATTAGTAACTTCCGGTGAAACTCCAACTCTAACCTTACACAAATAATTTTTTCCTCCTTTTTTCATATTCCTTTCATTCTTCCAAAGAAATCTCTTAAAATGAGTATTTAATTTCTCGTTTAAATATTTGATTAAATAATCATTTAAGCATTTGTATTTTGGTAATAATTTTTATTTTTCACATTAAAATCTGTTCACAAACAAAAGGTTTTAGATTACTACAGGAACGAATTTTCCATTTTCCTTTTATTCCCATAACAGCACATCCATCAATTTTTTCTTCCTCTCCAAAATTAGTAAAATGTGAATTTGGATTATTTGTTAATTCTGCTCTAGTTTTTAAACCAATCCAAACCTCCGCACTTTCATCTTTCCCAAAACTACGTTCAATCATATCTTTAATTGTGAAATTAACATATTAATTTTCAAATAAAAGTTCTCTCACTTCGAACAAAAGCATTTTTGTAGTCAGAATCTATTGAAGCCAATCTTGCGCCAAAAGTCATACAAGTATTCTGAATATTTTAGAGTATAATAAACTAGCACGGTCTAATTTTGATAAAACGTCTCACTGACTCCCTCCCCGAGGAATCCGGCCTAGAGTATACCTTCTATTCAGAGACAGGCGTATATTGGCCCGGATTATATAATTTTAGAATCATTTTTCTGAACAGGACTTTCTATCAAACTTTTATAATACCTTTGCTTCTTCCCATGTTTTTGAAGTATTGAATATTTTGTATATATTTCCTGCTCCAGAATTATTCCATTCTTGCATGGAAATTCTATGAATCAGTCCCAACTTTATTTAAAAATTTGTAGAAATTATATATTTATTTTTGATTTTAAATTGTATGTAAGACTCAGTTTTCTACAAAGTAAAAATAGAAAACAAACAAACGAAATTTAACAATTTATTTTTAGGAGAGTTCACATTTTTTGTTCCTAACTAGGATTATCAGTTTAAGGAATACCTTCAGGTATCCTCAAAAATCTACAGTTTTTTGCGTGATTCAAAACTAACAACCCTTATTTTCTAACATTAATTTAAAAATATTTCAATTACCTCTCTTTCCAAAGCTTCAATTCTAGCTATAAGCATATTTATTTTTTGATTTGATTGCCGTTCAAGAAATGTCAATCTATTTTCAACATTACCAGATAAATACCAAGGAACATAATGATTATTTGGATATTGACAATTACATCCCTTTGAGAAAATTAATTAAATAATTAATTTAATTAACTTACAAAATGTGCTTCTGTTGTATATAACAAAAACAAAAAAATAAAAAAAGATATTAGAAAAACAAAATTTAATTTCATAATCTTTTAATTGTCTAAAATAAGAATTATTAAGATAATTCTTAAAATAGATATTTCAAATTAATCTTTAATAGTGATGAACATCGGACATATTAACCTTTCGTAATTCTCTTCCTATTTTTATGTCCTAATTAGTGTTCGACAAATGGATTTTTCGGTACCGGTTCTGGGAGTACCGGAAAAGGAGTACCGCGGGATTACCAACCGTGCCGAACACTAGTCCTAATAAAGATTTTTCTTTCAAAAGATACCCGATATAACGAATATCTCTTAATTTCGGTCCATTCGTTTATGCCTTAAATTGTTGTAAATTTCTCTATTGGAAATAGGGAGGCGATTGGGTAAATATCTTTGGACCATTTATTAAGAATTAATAAATATTTTTATGTAGAGATTAAATAAATGTATTTTGTTCTAGATAAGATTATTTAACAAAGGAAACAATCGAATTTATTAAATATACATACATAAATAGTTACTAATTCGCTAAATTCAAAATGATTAATTAAATAAATTTTAATTATTTTTTTAAATTTTTTAGCAAAATTTAGAGAGACTAGAAAACTTTTTTAATTCTCAATAGAAATTTTAATTTTGTTTTTTAAATAAAAATTTAACAAGTCCTTTACTTACATATACATATATTTAATTTCTAAACTGGCCAAACTTTAATTTAAAAACCTGTTTTTTCCTTTTCTTGATAATAATTTAATAAAAAATTACTAAATGAAGTTAACCAAAATTATTTTTTTGTTTTTAATTTTTTTAATTATTTAACAAGTTTTAAACGAGAATATTTGGGGGTTTTAAATTTATATTATGCTGTCCAAATTTGACTTTTGAAGATTTTCGCCTCACGTTATTAACTTTTAAACATTTCTAGTCTATTTCAGATTTCTAGCCTTTCATTTTTGACATCTGCTACGCCATATAACTCTTGCAGCTGAACCCTCATTAGATACTTGTCAGTACCAAAGCGAACCGAAGAACCAAAGATTTTCGATTCAGTTTCTGTAAACCAGAGAATTCAGTGAAGACAACAACCCTAGGCTCGTATAAATAAATCTAACTAAAATGTACTAAGAATTTTTAAAAAACCAGAAATTTTATTTTTATCTAATTCAGCTACAAATCGTGGTATTCTTGGAAATAAAATGATTAGTTTTCGGAATGTAAAAATATTCACAAAAATTACAAAAAACATCAAACAGCTTAATAAAAATAAATATATTTGTATTTAGTTGTTAAAAAGTTGTCAAAACTCTTTTCATTAAATTTAATATCCAGGCGCAGTTCTTGGAATAGGGCAATGAGTGCAACCTCCCGGCAATCCGTGTTCACCCTGTTGCCCCTTTTTGCCTGCTTAAATTTGTAAAAAAATTAAAATTAATTATTGTAGACATTTAAACTATTTAAAACTCACGTTCTCCAACTTTTCCTGGAGGGCCTACCGGTCCTCTATCACCTAAGGAAAGAAAGGAAAATAATGTTTCTAATCTTTCGAAATATTCTTTAAAAATATTTGATGTACCTGGAAGGCCTTTTGATCCAGGCTGCCCTGGATGTCCTGGCACTCCAGGTGCCCCCTTTTCTCCAGCTGGACCCTTAGCTCCAACTGGCCCTGCTGGTCCAGTAGTTCCTTGTTGCTCTATCTGTAAGCCTGGCTTTCCTGAACAAAATATATTTAGATTTGTAATGTCTGAGGGAAAAATTTATCACTCAAAATTAATCGAGCAACAAAATTTTAGAATTACCTGGCACTCCTTTTCGTCCTGGAATGCCTGGAGCTCCCTAAAATCAACATATCTCAATATTAAATATTAAGTAATGTAAAGATAACCGGTGGCCCTGGCGGACCAGGTGAGCCTGCTGGACCTCTAATTCCTCCATCAGCATCAATTCCTGGCTGACCTAATCAAACGATAATTTTTACAAAATCATTCTCCAATAAAGATACTAGATTGATTTAAATTTGCAATTCAAACGTGAGTAAAAAATATAAAAAGGAAATGTACCAGGTTCTCCAGGTTCGCCCTTTTCACCAGGTTGACCTCTAGGGCCAATTTGACCAGGTGGGCATTCAATGCAGAAGTCTTTATGTTTTGCCCCACCAATAGCTTCCTGACCTGGTTGCCCATCTGTTCCGGGGAGACCATCTGCGCCATCCTACGATACTGTACCTATTTATATTAGAGTTAGGTATGTTTTACCTTTCCGTCCAGTCCAGCCTCTCCAGGTTCACCTGAGAGAAATTAATAAAGAAAATAAGTGAGAACAGGATTAAATGTTCAATGCTCTCACCATGTGCACCATAAGAACACCCACCTATAAATGATAAGAAAATTAAAATAAATTTAAGTCGGACCTCACTTCTATATACACCTAAATTAGAGAAAAGTTTTTAACATTTGGATGGCCACTGGGTGGGGGAGATGCATAAGCGAGACCCTCTAGGTACAGATAACTATATATGATTCTATTAGGCCCCAAAGGTGTATATAAAATCGAGGTCCGACTGTCCAAAATAATTTCCAAACATTTCTGCCCAATTAGTTGAGCCCCATATAATGCCTCTGAAGAATTCGGAGGTAAGGGTCCAAAAGTTGCTGCTTCAACTGGAAAATACCCTTGCCGTGTCTTTCTTTTACTTTGATGTGAATTTTTAATTAATGGCTTTTGCTGCAATGTTCTGCTTAATTCTTTCCAAAGACTGTTAGACCGATACTTGAAAAGATTTTATTTAATTACTCCGTACAATTAAATACACCTTGCAATAATCCGATTCACTTTCGATCACTGATTGGATATGTTGTAGGTAATTATAGATGAACGGTATACTAAGAACACAAAAAATTGCAGAAAGGACGGAAATGCTTAATTTAAAATATTTTAATATTTTTATAAAACAAAATTAACATTTGCTTGGGTTTCGAATTTAATATTAAATTTTTGGTGGCAGGATTTTCTTATGATATATTTTACAGAAAAATCTCAATTTTACATACATTCTTAAGGCTGGCAAAAATTTATTTTAAGTTAAATATACAATAAATGCAGAAATAGTGTTCCTCTATAAAATAATTACACCCATTCATCAAAAAATTTAAAAAATTATTTTTGCACTTAAGATCCAATATTGTAGACTATCGGCAAAAAATTTAACAATATACCCTAAATTAAGGTGCATCTACTAAATAGTATTACTATGTAGGTGTATGTAAAATCTAATACAATTATATTTTATAGGTGTAAAGTAAATACCTAGTGGCAACAATAGCCATTCTTTTAAGGGAATCACAACGGTCTAGCAACATCCTTTGCCGGCTTAAATGTTTGTTTAGTTCAATTGTGTTATTATTTTTAAGGCATTCTTCTTGCATCACTAATTTTTAATTACTTAAAATTAGTACAACTAGGGTATGTTGAAAAACGCTGTGAATATCCAAGTAAACAATCGACTACTAATTTTTTTGAAAATAAATCAACAGATATTTTATTTAGATAGAATAAACGGAAAAAGGGATTTACCGCTTAATTTCCAGGAATAAACAGAAAAATATAGTCTAAGTTGCGCAAGGCTTAAAGAAAAATAGGATGGAGTATGAACGGGATTTTTTTTAAAAGAGAGAGAATATATCTTCGACGATTTCCTGCGGAGATAAATATTAAAAAATAAAGGTATATACCTATGTACGTGTATGGAATAAAAACATAAAAAAGTTTTTTTTTATTTATTTGTATGCCCTGCAAATATTTGGAGAGATCAAGGAAGGAGGAAAAGGTGGCTGTTTTTATTATATTTTTAGAAACTAGATTTTTTTGGCCGATTTTTTAGCTAAAATCATTTATTATATTGATTAAAAGATGGATTGATTTAGAGATAAATAATCAATTGGGAATATTTTAGATTTTAAATCTAAAATAATTAAACAGTTCGATCTTCCGAAATCGTTTGACTTTTGGAACCGGAAATTTCTTTGTCTATAGGAGAGAGTAAGTAGGGTTGTCTGTTCTGGACCGAACCAACACAAACCGAAGAACCGAGGATTTTTCGGTTCGGTTTCGGATATCCGAAGATTTTCCAAGACCGATAACCCTAGGAGAGAGATCAAAGTCATTGCACTAGCGAAGTGCATAAATAATGATAATTTTTCAACTTCTAATTCTTTATGTTTTGTTATTTAAAAATTACATACGATGATTCACAATTGAAAATATAAAAATTTTATTTTTAAATTAAAAAAATATTTAATTTATTTTTTAAAATCATCCAAACCAAAAAATATATCAGCAACAAATTCTGGTGCATTTTTACTTATTTTCCCATTTCTTTTAATTTCAAAATAAGGCTGTTTTTTAGCCCTTTTAATATCCTCAATTAAACATCCAATAGATTCATTTAAACCAATTATTCCACAAAGAAAAGGTAAATAATAAGTTATATTTGTGTAGACTTCTGCATTTTTATATTTTCTTTCTTGTAAAAAATAATTTTAGAAAAAAATATTTGTGACTTAATTAAAGTTGGAAGTAATTGGGGGAAAGCACCAAATATTCTAACAGAAAAGAATTTTTCAGTTTAGGACGGAACTCCATTATTCTGTTTTTCACAGAAGGGTCATTATAATCAGTGTATTTATGTATACACCAATCACTGATTTAACCCCACAAAAATACCTCCACGAAAATACCCCAATAAAAATTAAATATTCAGGCGTTTCTTCTCTTTCCCTCTTTTTATTTAACCGAATTTAAAACCTTCAATTGGGAGAGAACGCAAATCATCATTTAACATATCATCACATAAAGAACCAAAAGACACAACGCCTTTAATCAAAAAAATTTTGATTTTTTAAATAACTTAAAAATATACCAAAAATAGTAGTATAATTTCCAATGTCTTTTAAAGAAGCTCCACTGTCTCCCTTAAATTTAATAAAAAGGTAAAATGCCCCAGAAATTTCGGAGGGTTATCATTTATTTGCAATCGGACCTCATACACTCTTGAGATAAAATAACTTCTAGTCCTTTCATGGGGTACATTTAGGCATCCCCTCCCCTCCCTCCAATTATTTGTATAACTTGCCTCACAAACATTTTGGTCCAAAACAACTTCATCAGCACAAATAGCGTCATCTTCCCTTTCTAAATATTTTGGACATTTAGCCAGCACATTTACTTCAACAGTCTTTAATTCGTCCATATCAGTTAATATTTTCCTTTCTGGATCATAACCATACCCAGAAGCATACAAAATTTTATTTAAAGGTAAAGGAGTGTTTGGACGGGCTAAATGTATTTTTCTATAATTTACTTCCTCCATTAATTCAAGTAAAGCAATATCCCCAGAATCACATTTTGATTCAACAAATAAATTTGGAATTAATAACTTTAGAGAGAGAAATATTAATTTAATTAATGAAAACAAACTCTTTTTACTCCAACTTCTCTTGTTCTATAAGGTGATTGACAAACACATTTTTCGGTAATGCAACTGAAATTTCGCTTGATTATTGAAATATATTTTTGATTTAAATTAAAAGATTTAGATATGTATATTTATTAAGAATATAAAAATAGGAAAAGCTCATAATAATTGATGTTCTTCGTTTTTTAAAACAATACAGATTCTGAATGTTGCACCACCATGTATTTCAATTACAAGGAATTTAAAATATCCTCATAAAAATATACTTTTCCTTTTTATCGTTAATTTGGACTTGTAGCGAGAAAAAAATATTTATGATTTTTCAGGTATACTAAGTTTTTAAATACTTAAATTAGGTAGACACAAAAAACGGAAAATTTTGGGAGCGTTGAAAGTAATTGAAAACAATCGAATCTATAATAGAAGCTTAAAAAAGAAAGCAGATTTTTTAATTAATTTTATTAATAAATTAATTTAAAAATTCTTTTTTACAATTCATTAAAAAGACAAGTTCCATCCAATTCAACAATTATATTTTCCAAAGTTAAATTATTTATATTTTCATATGTAATTCTATTTTTAGCCAAACTTTCAGCCACTGAACCTCTAAAAATTTAATTTAATTTAATTTAAAATTTATTTATTTATTTACTCGTATTCATCTCTACAAACATATTCAAAATCAAAAAAGCAATGTGCAGCAGTTAATATATAACGATTTGATATTAATGTACCGGCACAATTTAAGTCTAGATTTTTAAGAAAATTATATGAATTGGGGAATTAAATAAAAAGGGCTATAGATCAGGGGTGTGCCGAAAGTGATTTTAAAAAGCGAAAGGCGAAAGTCGATTTAAAAAGCGAAAGACGAAAGGCGAAAAAAGGCGAAAGGCGGAAGACGAAAGGCGAAACTCGCACACCCCTGCTATAGATGGGTGTCTCGATTCTGCGGTTTCTCATTTTATAAGTTTTTCTCTCATCCAAAATACTGTCTTCCAAAGACAACCTTGTCAGATACATTACCATCTAGTCAAATCTTGATATAATTAATCTCGAAACAAATAACTCGTTACTGATTAAACGAACACTTCCTTATCATTCTCTTCGAAGTTAGAATAGATACAGAGTTTATATGGGGGCAGCCAATATTAACGTTTTCCTTTTTCCTGAATTATTTTTCCAAAAATAAATAAGCCTTAGTTTCGTCTACTATCAAAAAAAGGATCTGAAATTTATTAAGGAAATATACTAGATATGTAGGTAGTTGATTTAATATTTTAAGTAAAAACTTTTTACATTTTCTTTTTTGTTTATAAACTTTTCCAAAAATTCGTAAATTAACTTCAATTACTTTTTTACCATCAAAAGGGCTTATTTTAACTAAAAATAAATTTAATTTTTCTTTAAAATTATAATTCTTTTTACCAATAAATATCAAAAATATTAAAAATAATAAGATAAATTTAATAATTTTTGTCATAAAAATTTTTTTCAATTTTTTAAAATAAAAAATGAGGGAAGGAAAATCATAAAAATAAAAGAAAATGATTTTATGAAGGAATATTTAAATTTATTTTTTAAATTTTTATTAATGCATTTAAATACCTATAAAAGTTTGGCTTTAAATAAATTTTTAAATTTATTTTTAACTAAAAACACGCAGAAAAATGGAAATCGAATATATTGATGGAAGGCGGAATTACTAAATACTTAGAGACAATCTCGGTTGGCATTCGCGTTAAAATTTAGCGAAACGGATTATGCACTTGCATAAATGCCAAATATAAAAAATTTAAAAAATAACCGGGTAATAATAAAAATACTCTGAAATTTCGAACAAAACTTTTCTTTCCACGTGGGATAAATTCCAAAAGAGAATAGCTAAAACATATCTTTAACAAAAATAAACAAAAATAGATATGTATATATTTATTTGCACCGAAACATTTCAGAAAAATAAACAAAAAAATGTTTCGCATAATAAAAATAACTTAATATTTTGTCCAAATTACAAAATTTCTTCATTGTCCAGAAACATCACTGAGGTGGACGCCACTTAATTTTTGAATATTAATTTAAATTAATTTTTAAGATTTTTAAAGTACATATAATAATTAACTTTGCCAAATTATTTCCAGGAGTAAGGTTCGAACCTTTAACCCACCTAACAGAAAAAGATTAATTTAAATATTAATCTTAATTGCTCTCGTTATACACCAATCTAAGAAAACTAAGAGAGAATAGAAGTCCAATGAAACTATTTACTAGCAAGATTATAACGGAAGAAGCTACCCCATTAATGAATTTAGGATTTTTAAATATTGATATTATAACGAATTAAATATTTTTATAAATACCTTATATGTACTAGAAATGTTATCCTCACACCAGACCTATAAAAATTATTTCAATTTATTGATTTGTATCAGAAAATATACCAAAAAATAATAAGTCCCATCTACAATTTTTGGTTTCTTAGGTTTTTGACTGCGTCTGCCATAAGCACTTCCGGCCAGAGACCTCCCTTCAGCATCAACCCGTTCATTTTCGATACAAATATTAACAGCTTCTTGTAGTGGTCGTTCATAATAATCCGGCAGAGGGTCGGTAATGTTGTTACGGCCATAGATAAGAACGTCACCGCAATGCATCTGTAAATATTAAAAAGTAGGGGGTGTATAGATAAGTATTTTATTAATAATTTTGGATTTTTTCTTTTTTATGGAAAAACTAAACCAAATAAAGAAATACAAGTATAAAATAAGTCAACAGTCCAAATTAACCCATTATATATCTCTTAAACTCAGACAGAGGAAGGTTAATTGCTTTAAGTTGAATTTAACTACATGAATAACTCGAGATTTCACAATCTTTTCAATTTCGTCGATAAATTGAGATAATTTAAGCATTCCATAAATATCATAATCTGCTTGTGGAGGAGAGGGGGGAATCATTTTGGATATTTTAAATATTGAATAATTATTCATTAATATTTATTAAAAGTAACAAATTTTTGAGTTTCAAAATTAAAAAAAAAGATCTAAAAGAACATCCTAATTTTTAAAAATTTGAACAATAGACATACATAGAGTACATATGGCTCAAATCGATAAAGAGAATAACTCTTCATTTGCCATTATCTATTCGAAAAGGGTCATTGAGCGGCCGGGCAACTAAGAGCCATAAAACATGAGTGCGTTTATTCCAATGCTTATACATAATTGGAATTTTAAAAAAGCCTGACTGGGATTTTAGTCAATAATATTTTTGGATTTAGTCCCTGGCATTCGCGCTTCGTTAAAAATTCAAATAAGAACAAAAAAATTTCAAATTTGCGTCGGATTTTTCTGGCGTCCCCCATATCCAGGGTATCCAGGGTTCTTTGCGATTTTTAGTCAGGATTAGTAGTTAAGTAATTTCTATGTCATTACATGAGCTACTTCGAACACCAGGATTCGTCAAATTTTTAATTAAAAGTTACTCACAGAAGTAACTCTGGACGCCAATTCAATTTCCAAGTTGTCTATTAATTGACCTAATCTAAGAGGTCCATCAATTGTATGTTCAGTCGATGACCCTGACGAGTCATGTGTTGAGGACGAAGTAGAAGAATCCATTTAAAAATAGAAAGTCTTTTTAATTATCAAAATATTCCTATAAATTATTGAATAAAAATTTGTTTTATTAAAATAAAGAAAAGGTTATTTTTATGGGAAAGTTAATAGTGATGTTATGTAATCATCTTTTTTGAGAAGAGAAATAAAATTATTGAATCGACCTTTACAACATTTGAGTTACTTTTACATTCAAAAATTGCGCCTCTTTCATTCACACAAAACTTTAAGGGACTAAAGCTAGGGGTGAGTGCTCAAATGTTAAAATTTTAAGGATGGTTAAAGAAATCACCATCCTAACATTCGAGGACTTACACCGAGATGTGCGCCAAAATTTTCGAGTGGCGCGCCAAATGCCAAAGATTCGGCCAAAAATGAACGCTAAACGCCATAACGCACGTCCCTGACTTACACGTAGATATATTTTAATAAATGTACCAGTTTTAATCTTAGAAGAGATAAATTTATTATTTGTAAGTGGAGAAGGAATACAATCAAAAGTTTTTTTTTGAGAAAAGCTTGATTTTTTCATCCAATACATAGTAGAATGTTTATTATTTAATTGCCATTATAAACTTATTTGTTAGTTAATCTTATTAAATTTAAATCTAATAGATTTTATTCATTTTTAAATTAACAAAATTAAATTTCTTTTATTAATTTAATCCTTTCATTCTTTAATTTTTAATTATTCCTTTTAATTCTTCCATTATTCTTTTTAGTACATTTATTACAGCATCTTTTCATCACCCCTCTTTTTAGTCTACAAAACTTTTTCAATTTATTTTTGTCAATATTTCCTTGCAAATTTCTTTTAAATAATTTTTTACATTTATAATCTTCCAAACATTGAAATAATTCTTCTTTATTTTCCCAAATATCTTCATTATTTTCTTCTTCCTCAAATCCTTCTTTCTCTTCAATTTTTTCATTCCACAGTTTTTCCCACCTTCCAAGCCAATTTTCTTCATTTTTTCTTCCTTCCTCTTCTTCTCTTCTGTTTTCTTCCATTTTCTCTTCATCTTCATCATCCTCCTCAATTTCATCCATTTCTTCTTCTCTCGACTTATCTTCCTCAACATCCATTTGTCTTCTCAACAGTGGAGGATATCGAAAAGGAGGTGCTGGAGTATTCTTCCACCACCAATTATTATTTATTAAAGGAAGTATTATCGGTAATTGAGGTGTAGGCCATCTACGTTCTCCTACATTATTATTATTTTCCTCTTCTTTTTCAATTTCTATTGGAATTGAAGGTGGTTGTGGTGGAGGGGGTGGTGGTGGGGGGCATGTTGGGGAAGGTGTCCCTTTAAATAAATTTATGGAATTTTTGAAGATTAAATTTTTATTTTAAATTTTGATTAAAATGAACGAAATTGAAGTAGAAGGAAGGTTGAAAGAAGAAATTTTGCCGGTGGTAGAAGAATGATAGAGGAATATGAATGAGGGGAAGGGTTTTATTTCTCATTTCTTCCTTCTTCACCTTCTTAAATTCATTAGAAGAAGGTAAATAAACTCAAAATTATCCCCCAATCTCATAACTATCCCTTTTTAAAAGTTCATATTTAAATTCCAAGATTTGTTTATTAGAAACTGACTGGATTTCTAATTTTTCCTTCTTCACCTTCTTTTTCAAGTCCGAAGACTGGGATCAAAACTGATTTTAAAAAAAAGAAATTTGGGACTAAATGTTTCTCGTTCACAAAATTTATTTAAACTTTATTTTACAAGTAGTAGTAGTTGTTCTTCTTCTAGTTGTTCTAGGTCTCGTTGTTCTAATTGTTGTTGTAGTCATTGTTGTAGTTGTTGGTCTCAAAGGCAAAGTTGCAGGGGAGGGACTGCCTGTAGGTAAAGTCACAGGCCACGGGCCAAGAGTAAGTACTCTCTGACCTATTTCTGGGTAATTCTGTCCAGGAATGAATGGACGTCCCATACAAGTTTGGCAAGAATAAATATTACAAATTTTGAGGTAATCGCTAGGTGCGGCATCTTTTACTTTTCCAATTATGTCCTTTAAATTGAGAAAATATTTTGATAAGAAAAGATTTTTAAAAGCCTGATATTGACTATCCAATGTTTCCATTGTAATTTTCCCTGTTGCTGAAGCAAAAGCATCCTTTGCATAATGCATAACACTTTGGTAATCATATCTAGATAAAATAATTTTAAAGAAAATATTTTTTTATTTTGATTTTTCTGAGTTTAAAAATGTCAATAATAGAACTCCAATTTAGGAGAAAAATAATCACTGATTTAAAATTTCTAATAAAATTATACTTGATTAGAGGCTCTTTTCAAAAACCATTCTTTAGTTATTTTAGAAACTATTTTTACATAGTATCCAAAATTAAATAATTTTTTAAGAGTTCTTTATTTAAAATTTACAATTTCTGAGTGTATCTGAAAAAAGCTAAATAATTCACAATTTCTAATTCTTAACAGATAAAAGCCTTAGCCATCCTTTTTTTCTAGCAAACTAATAAATTAGTAATTATTTACCTAACACCATATGTTGTGCTGTCTGTTTCTGGTACTTTTTCAAATTGTGTGAGATAAGCTAAAGAATTTTTTTTGTTTTCTAAATTTTCTCATTTATTCAATTACCCGGCCCAATATTTTCCCAATGTACTTTAATATACTCATCTCTATCATAACGCATTTGTTCGTGCCAAAGACCTATTGTGTGCATTAATTCGTGAATTACTATTTCATATTCCAAACAAGTTGCTTTTTAAAATAACGGGAATTAAAAGTAAAAAAATATTAAAACCTTACCAATTTCATTTGTTTCCAACATTACAATATTCCTTCCAGAAGATCTCCCTACCATTGTATAACAACTTTAAAAGAAAAAAAAGATTTTTTTATAATTTTGGTCCAGGTTTTAAATCTCCCCGGGAAGTGGAAAAGAATTTTGATTCATTTAATTATGCACAAAATTAAAAGAAACTTCAAAAACTTTGAGAGATTCCCAATTAGGGTTGTCGGTTCTGGACCGAACCGAGCCGAAAAACCGAGGATTTTTCGGTTCGGTTCTTCGGTTCGGTTTCAGATATCCAAAGAATTTCCAAGAAGCGACAACCCTATTCCCAATTTCACTCCACCAAAATTACAATTAAAAAAGCCCCTTCCTCGCCTTACCCTTCTCCTCTTTCATTTTTCAAATCAACATAATCAGCTTCACCTCCTCTCCTTTCAAATTTTATACAAGTATTCTAATTTAGAGAAATTATTTATTTAAATATTTTTATTTTTGTTTATTACCTCAGCAATTGCTAACATTGCACGGGCAATAACTCCGTGTTCTTGATTATCTAAAAAAGGTTAAAAAAGTTTTTTTGGAAATTTTTATTAGACTTGCCAAACTTTCCACTAATTATGTATGGAATAATATATTGATGTCTATCATTTTGGTACCTTATCCATTTACTTGAAGAATTTGCCTTTATTGCATTTCGAATATTTGCTCCGTGAAAACTTGAGAAAAAATTATTTTTAAATAAAAAATATTCTCCAAAAACCCTCCAACAATAAGTCCTCCAAGCCAAAGATTAGCTATATCACCGGGACCTCTTCTCAACGTTCCTGGTTGTTCGTAGAGGTTGATTACAGTACCCTTAATTAATTAACTGTTAAGTATTTATTATTAAAAGGAATTTCTTAATTTTTGGAGAATTAAATGAATTAATAAAGGCATAATAGTAAATAATGATGGAGTGGGGTTGTCATCAACAACGTATTTCTGACTGTGAATTTAAAAAAATTTTAGAGTTAAGTTTAGTCGGCGTGGGGGAGAGTTACCTAAGCGATGCTCCAAATATTGGATAAACCTCGATATTGTCTACTATTTTTTCCTCTCTAAGAGAGACTGTTATGGGAGATTTAAAATTCAAAAACAAACCTTCGAATGAATAAAAGAAAATTTAGAAATAATAAAAATAAAAAATAAAATCATTAAAATATTTTTTTGAATAAAAAAGAATCGAAATTATTTTTTAACAAAGAAAAAGTGCTAAAACATCTAAACAGAAACTTCTAAGAAATAAATGGACAAACAATAAATTGAACGAAAGAAAAAATGTTTTGAGTGATCAAATTTCTTATTTTGTTATAAAAATAGATGAAAGAGGAGAGTTAATTTATTTAAAAGAAAAAGTTTTGACCGATGACCTTTAAATTAAAAATAAAGAAAAAATTGAAAGAATTGGTCTTCAAAAGCTTTGAATATCTTTTATGGATCTTTTTTTTGGATCATTCGAATGAGGATGAAATTGGCCTGCTAAACAAAGTACATAATAGTTGAGAATGTTTATTTTTAATCCCCTTGGGGAATTAATATTTCAACCCAGCCGTGGGATGCAGTTTGAATTGAATTCGAATTTTGAAATTTTAACATGCAGTGGGTATTTGAGGGTGGGGAATTATTGTACAAACCCATATCTGGCAAGAGGAATTAATCGAATAAATACGGTAGTTTAAAGAATAAACGGAATGTTAATTACTTGCTAGGGTTATTGGATCCGGATATCCGAGGATTTCCAACTATCCGACAGCCCTACTTCTTCCTGCAAACCTTTAATCTGATTGCTTTCTAGTTACTTTTTCTTAATTAGACAAATTCAATTAAAAGACACAATATTGCAGATTTCCTTTAATTCAATGATGATCTCCTCTTATCTAAAATTTTAAATAATTAAAAAAATAATTTTTTAATTAAATTTTTTTTCTTTAAAACAAATTATTTAATTCTTCTTTTTATTTATTTTCCTTCCACCCAATTCTTTCAGTTAATTTATTTTAAATTGAGTGGGGCTATTTACCTCTTTAATCCTCTTAAATTATTTTTACATATTTTAAAAACTGTCTTTAATAACAATTTAGTGTTGATTGGCTTATTTAAATATTAAAAACTTGAAAGTAAATTAAGCTTTAATAAAAAGAGTTTTTATGAAGGAGAAGGGGAAATAAATATAGGGAGAGGTGGGGGGTGGGGGAAGAGGGATTAAAAACAAATAGATGTATTTATCTCTTAAGAAGCAGCAATTTTAGTTTTGGAAGCCTCAACTGTTTTTACTTGTCTAATTGTTTCAGGTGGTTTCTTTTTTACAGTAAGTGGAACATTCCTCTGAATCATTGTAATAGATCACAACATTTATCAAACACTTGATATCACTCCATTAATATCGTATAACTCTAACAGTTGCCCTCTATCTAATAATTACACCACCTCTATATTACTGTATATGTAATTTAAAATATCGAGTAAACTTTCCAAGCAATAAAATTTTCGACTAAGATTTTGTACTATATCGAGGTTCGACTTTTTACAAATTTAGATATTGCCAAAATTACAAAATTAAATGGCCAAAAAACCTCCAAAAATCTTCAAATTCTTCTTAATCCCTCCCATTTTTATATTATTTCTGATTGCCTCAGGCAAAACAAATATAGTAATTAAAGTAGCACATCTACAGCCAAACAATCCAAATATTCTACACGAACCTCAAATTTTAGAAATGTGAGTTTTTGTTTAATTTAATTAAAAAGAAATATTTTTGTAGGTGTTATAATGATATGAAAGAACGTTCTATTTTGCCTCGTGAAATTAAACTACAATTTTATACGTAAATAAATATATTTATTCAACTTCCTATTTTTAAATACCCACAAAATTAGATATTCCTAATTTATATGTTTTAGATTTTTAGTCATTATAAAGTATGTACTATTTTTTCAATGAAAAAAATTATCTAAAAGTAAGGTTCAATTGTTTACATTTAAATTTTTTTTGAAAATTTCTTTCAAAATTTTTTATTCTTTAAAATATTCCCCTTAATAAATATTTAATTAATCCCCCGTTTATATCACAACTAAAATTAATTTAAGAATGGAGTCATGTACCCGATTTAGTGGTGTTGAACATGCAGCTTACCTCCATTACATGAAGAATGTAATGAATAGAATATCGGTAGAAAAATAATTTTTAAAATTTTTAGACAAGCATTTACTTTGGTCCAGGATGTAATAACGGTAGGGAATTTATATAAAATAATAATTATTATCATTTCCATCATTTCACCCACCTCTAGGACATTGTTATTATCAGAAAAAGTTTATTCACAAAAAAGTAACTTTTAGAAATGTTAATTATTGGCCGTCTTGTATCTCGATGGAATGTGCCTATTATTGCTCACCTTTCTGGAGATGATGCTCTCTCAGACAGAGCAGGTAAATTAATTAAAATTAGTAGCCATGCAGATTTTTATTAAAAAATTACTTTTTTCTAGTTTTTGACACTCTTGGGTCTGTGGCACTTACATCAGCTACAGAAATGGCTAGAGCAACACTTACATTTTTACAATTATATGGGTGGAAACAGGTAATTAGTTTAGTTTAGTTTTTAGTGGACAAAGACGGCTCTGATATAATTTAAATTTAAAAAGGTTGGACTAGTCCGTCCAAGTATGCATTTTGAACGTCTTGCTCTACATTCTCTACGTAATTATCTAAAGGATGCAAATATTGAAATAAACGCAGAAATTGAATTAGACCGTAAGTTAATTATAATTGATGGAAATATTTTAATTTAAAAAATAAATTATTCGTGTCTACAATATTCTTTTATTGACTCTATTTTCTTAATTAGGGTTGTCGGTTTCAAACCGAACCGAAAACCCGAAGATTTTCGGTTCGGTTTGTCGGTTCTGTTTCTTTTAAATGAAGAATTTGGTGAAACCGACAATTCTACTCTTAATTGTTTAATTTAAGCTTATATGACTCCTGATGAAATTATTGCTACTGGAAGACTTAGACACTTAAAAAATAGAGCTAGAGGTAAAGAAGGAAATTTGAAAATACTTTTAATTAATTGAAGATAACCAAAATTAATTTAAAATCTCTGCCTTATTAACGAACTGAAATAATTAATTATCTAATTAAAGACTTAACTAGTTTCTCGCAATAAAATAGTGTATGAACAGAACAATTTTCTGAAATCTGTGGAGGGGCAACGGATTTTAAAATTAATAATTAAATAATCGCCCTTTTTCCATATTTTCCTAATGATTTCCTCCTTTCCCCTATTTTTCTAACAATTTAATCTTTCTTTTAAAAAAAGTTATAATCGTTGAAATGGGAATGGATTTACACTCAGCAAAATCTTTTATGATTGCTGCACTTCGTTCACATTTAAAAACTCCAGAATATGTTTATATTATTCCGTGGCTAGCACATTTACACGATCATTACCCTTGGGAGGCTACAAATATTGAAAAATCTGTTTGAAAAAAAATTTTTGAAGTCGTTCGAAAAAAATTAATTTTTTTAAAGGAAACTCGAGTTGCTTTTGATGATGCAATTGTAATAACTGCACATGGTTATGATAAAAAGTTTATTGAAGATTTTGAATTGAGATTAAATAAAGTTACTGGGGTAATTAGTACTTATGTGAGTTTTTTTGGATTTTGGTTACGGTAATTACCCTTGAGAATCTACAATTCCAAGACGAGAGATTTTCCCCAAAGATTTACCGAATATAAATCCACACGTGTTATTTTTATGTTTTTTTATAAAATTTAGAGATCGATATCTTTGAAAAGCCTGGGCCTGTTCATGGACTCTAGGTTTGATTTATTGACCTGGCCCGGGCCAGGGGCCTGTAGTCCAGGAAAAACTCAGGAAGCTCAAAAAATGCCTGGGCGTGGGCTCTGGGTACAGGAAAAACCCAGGCCTTAGCTCGATCCCTAATACAATCCGTGGTCGATGTTCTAGATTCTGTCATTTAATGCAGAGTAAATTCCAAACTTCAATTCCCGTCTTTCAAATTGAAAAATTTTATTTTAAATATTTCAATTTAAAGTATGCAACATTATCATATATGTCTTTATATGATGCATTATTCCTTTATGGATTAGCTGTTAGAGATGCTTATGAAGAAACAAAAAATCAAAGTGTTTTCTTGGATGGTTTGTATATTTGGAAGAAAATGACTGCCAGACAATTTATTGGAGTTACTGGACAAGTTTTGATTAACAATAAAGCTATTAGAGTGCCCAGTTATGCTACTTATCATACTAAAAATGGTTTGTCAGGAAAGAGATAGGGACCTCGAATTAATTTGGTTTTGAGTGTCCCTAATAATAAAATATGGGCTTTACTCGGAGAAATATTTAAATAATTTTCTAGGAACAATGAAAATAGTAGTTGAATTAACTGCTCGTCTTGGAGACAGATTAAAATGTGCAATGAGTGAGAATGATTGTTCAGAACATGTTGCTCACGAAACTATGTCCCATTATTATTCAACGGCAGACGGGGCTATGCCCCCAGATATGCCAAAATGTGGATTTGATGGGGGTTTATGTGATTATACATTCTTTTATGTTCTTTTTGGGGTGATATTATTTTTGGGTGTAACAATACCTACTGGTTATTATTTACATATGAAAGAGAAGGAAAGAATGTTATATGATATGACTTGGTAAAAGAATGAATAAAAATAATTTTTAAAATAAATATTTTCAAGGCGTATTCCTCGTGAACAAGTTAGATTACTTGAAGTTCGAGGTGGAAAGGTAAGGATGAATGATAAAAAAATGAACTTATAGTTGGAATATGAAGTAGAATAAATTTGTAGATAAATTCCCTCAATGACTTAGGATGTAATTGATAACGTGGGTAGAGGGGTAAACCCGATCTTGTGAGACTGGGATCCCGCAAAATTCCGTTCTGTCCCATGCTGGGGTAATTCTTGCGTTCGTACCCCCCACTCATTTTTCCTTCCTCAAAGTATTAGAAAATGGTCAGTCAGTTAGTCAAATTTTCAGTTTATAGAACTCGTCGAGCTGTGTCGAATGACACCAAATTCAACACGGTCTTAACTTTGGGCCAAGATACATATAAACAAAAAACCTGCACAAAGAGAAAGGTTTTGCAAACTCGTCTCACGACTACAATAGGATTACTTTATGACATAACTTTCTCAAATCTTGTTCAATTACGTTGATTTTGATGTCATTCGAATTAGCTCAACGAGCTCTTTCGAATGAGCTATTATTTGTTTAATCGAATTTTTATCCCAAAAAATGAGCTTGGTCCACCCTTTTATTTTTCAATTTTCGGAGGTCTGTATCTCGGCCCAAAGTTAAGACCTGGGGTTGATTTTGATGTCATTCGATACTCCTCGACGAGTTCTATAATCTAAGACTGGCTGACCATTTTTTAATTCTTTGAGGAAGGAAAAATGAGTGGGGGGTACGAACGCAAGAATTACCCATGCGGGTCACCGTATTAAATCCCTGAATATCCCTTCAAATACAAAAGAGGGTGTCAGATTTTTAAGCTCCAGGAGGTATAAAGAATCATTAAAATAAATTTAAAAATAAATATTAAATAAAAAACTAAATTTTCAGAGTAAATCAACATCAATGGTAAATAAATTATTTAATACTTTAAATTTAAAAAAAAATAATTATTTTTAGGGTAAATCGATGTCAATGCAAAGTAGATCGGCTGAAAGTCATTCATATGATGGTAAGAATGATTTTTCTGTTAATTCCAGAAAGGAGATAATAACCGAAGTTTATTCTCTTTCTTTCCCTTTTTTATCTTAATTTCGGTCAACCCTCATTTTTAAACCCCCCAAAATTTAGGAAATCCTCATTTAAAGTTATGTTTTTTTAATTAGGCTAGTCACTAAGGAGTGCTTCTCCATAAACAATATCCCCAATTTTCTATACATTAGATCATAAGATATAAAATTTTTTACCCCAAAAGGGATATCTAAAAAAGGGTAGTTTGATTTTAATTTTTTTTTCTAAAGAAAGTATTGGTTCAAAAGCAAATAGTCGTTTACAAGCCAAACAGGCAGTAGCCAATGGTGTCAAATGTGCATATAAGCGTTATCAACAAACTCGAAATATTTCTTTTAACAAACACGATTTGAGTCGTTTAAAAGAATTAAAAATAATGGAGAATGAGAATTTAAATAAATTTTATGGAATTTGTTTTAATCAACAAAATGAATTTATTTGTTTGTGGATTTTGTGTCAAAGGGGAAGCTTAGAAGATGTTTTGTTTAATACGGACCTAAAAATTGGAAAAAATTTTCAAGCTTCTTTTGCTAAAGATGTCGTTAAAGGACTTTTCTTTTTACATAATTCTATTTTGAGAATGCATGGATCTCTTTGTTTACAGGTAAAAAATATAATGTATTTATTCTAATATAAGCCCACACCCGCTGAAATTTTGAAAGAATTGAAGTATCACTAACTGTCGCGAGTCCTACTCGATTTTGTGATGTGTTTGGATGGATAATAATTTGGAGTGATAACGGGGATAAAGGGAAATCGGTGGAGGAAATCAGGGGACTTCGAGGGATACCGGGAGATATGAGCTCAAGATATGGGGTAAATAAATATGAGGAATATACTCCAAATCTACTTTTACCCCTTAAATGCATCGCTATTTAGGGATTAAGAGGTACATCGAAGGATTTTTGAACTAAGGATATCGAGTGATTGAGGAGGATTTTGGTGGATTAGCGTGGGAAGATTTCGTTTAGAACCTTTCGTTTTAAAAAAAATTTTTAAATTAATTAAAATTCTAAAAAAAATATTTAGAGCTTAATTTTTATTTTTTAAAGAATTGTTTGGTAGATTCTAATTGGAATGTGAAATTGACAAATTTTGGTGGAATATTTAATTTTTTAAAATAATTTTAAAAAATATTTAGTTACTGATGAATTATGTGGGGATAAACTTAGACATAATGAATTAAAATATATGATGGACAGTGAAATTGAAAGGGAAAAACAAAAGAAAAGGCGTGAAAAAGAAGAGAAAAAACGTGAAAAACAGAAGGAAAGAGAAGTAAAAAATAAAAAAAATTTTTGAAAATTTTAAAAAAATTTCAGCGTGAGGGTAAGGAAAGACGTGATGTGAGTTCTTCGGAGTCATTGGAAGATCAAAAATTGGAAGAGGTGGGTGGAATAGAAGAATTTTAATTCACCTCCCTCCCTCCCTCCCTCTATTTATTTAGTAAATACTTCCAGAAAAAAATTTTTTTTAATTTAAAGGCAATTGTTAACGATAAAGTTAGAGATCAGGCAAATATGAAAAGTATAAACTAATTTTTATTTTTAATATTAAAATTTGTTTAATTAAAAAGAATATGTCCAATATGCTCCTGAAATAATTCGCGAATTTTTGAGTGCAAAACATTTACCTATTGGAACCCAAGCATCCGATATGTAGGTTATTTCGAGGAAATTAATAATTACAATCAGAATTTATTTATGTAAACTTACACTAACGTGAATACTTTCACTTCAGTGTGGGGGTGATATCTGGATGTACCTCATTTATTGTGTATTCCCATTTTAGTAAGAATTTTTTAGAGAAGGGTAATACTATATTCTTAATTTATTTGAGGACTACTTAGAATTTTTCTCTCCAATTATTTTCCTTCCATTTCTTTTCTTGAGCCAGAAAGAATTTTTTTCAAAAAATTCTTTTAAATGAGAATCTAATTTAATCGAATAAATAAGGAAAGTTATAGAAAAAATTTAAAATATTTTTAAGTTATTCTTGTGGAATGGTTTTATATCAAATTTTATTTAAATTGGAGCCTTTTGTTGAAAAGAATTTGTCACCACAAAGTTTATTAATTTTGGATTTTAAATTTAAAAAATTTAATTTAAAGAATTACTCAATAGAATTGCTATGGCTAATGATAATGACCAAATTATTAGGCCAATATTTCCCAATCAAGTACAAACTGTTGCTAATCCTGCTGAGGAAGCTTATAATTTACAATTACTTTCTGTAATTATTCCCTTTAATATTTTAATTCTCGAAAATCATTTCAATTAACACCTATTCTATTAATGCCCGTTTTCCTATTAGGTAACGCCCCCCTCACCTCTACCGAAGAAAAAGTGTGATAATTAATGCTCTAATTTTTTTGGAGTTGTTTAGTTTATGTAGAGTTTATTTAGTAGGGTTGTTCCTCAACTTGGGGGGGGGGGGGGCACGGGGAAAATGTTCGGGGAGGCAGCACTACGGGGGCGGGGACGGGGAATTTTCAAAAAAAAACTCAAATTCCCCGACTTTCGGGGACGGGGTACAACCCTATTATTTACGGTTTATTTAGTAAAATATTAAAATTAAAATATAAATTAAAAGGCATTAGAAGCTTGTTGGCTAGAAATTCCGGAAATGAGACCAAATATAAAAAGATTAAAAGCAATTGTAAATGCAAACTTAAAATCAACGGGAAGTGGTTCTTTAGTTGACCAAATGATGAAAATGATGGAAGATTATACAGCTAATTTAGAATTGTTGGTTAAAGAAAGAACTCAATTATTGGAGGAGGCACAACAACAAGCTGATCGTCTTCTTAAAAATATGTTGCCATCGTAGGGAGATTTTTTATTGGGGGATTTTTAAAAGATATCTATTAAATGTAAAGATATATTTTAGAAGATCCATAGAAGGCTAAATAATTTCTTATCCAAAAATTAATTTATTACCCTTTTTTATTACTCTTATTTATCTCCTTTTTTTTATTCGCTATTAATTGTGAGTACCAGAGGTCGATCAGAATTCCGACTTCCAAAAATTTAGGCTGATTTCCGATTTCCTGTTTCCGAAAATTCCGATTTCCGGCACCCTCGCCATTTCCGATCGACCCCTGGTGAGTACATTGAATAAATTAAAAAATATAATAGAATCAGTCTTAAAAATTATTTTATTAAAATTTTCCCTTTTAGAACAATAGCCGATGATTTAAAAGCTGGAAGGCCAGTCCCTCCACAATTATATACAAATTCAACAGTTCTTTTCTCTGACATTCGAGGATTTTCTCGAATGGCTGCCAATTCAACCCCTTACCAAGTTGTTGCTTTTTTGAATGATATGTTTAGTGGATTTGATGCTATTATAGCTAAACATGATGCTTTTAAAGTTGAAACGGTGGATATTTAAAATATTTTTGGGGGGTATAGGGGGGTTGTCGTAGGTTCTGAGCAAATTTTGCTAGGCCGAAGGCTTATAAAATCACTGAGGGTGAACCTAGAACCTAGAACATTTAACTTTTTTACAAATATTTTCTAAGAATATTATTAATTCCTCCATGATCCCAAAATAATTAAAATTGGAAATTTTCTCAAGAATTAACTAATACTTAATTAATACACAATTAAATTAGGTAATTATTGTTAATTTTATAATTCTTTATCTAATATTCCCTCAATAAATACCATAATCTTCTTTTTCTGTTTTTTATCATAAAAATTTCTAACAAATAAAAAATTTTCTAACAATAAAAATAATAGATTGGACATACTTATATGGTTGTTTCTGGTGTCCCTCGTGAAAACGGTAATTTACATGTACAGCATATTGCAGATATTGCACTTAAAATGCGTACAGTATGTTTAATTGAGAAAATAAAAATAAATAAATTTATTTAGTTTGTTTCAAACTTTAAAGTTGGGCATCGTCCAGAAGAGATTATTATGGTGGGATTTTAATTAATTTTAGGGGATTTCTTTTTTAACGGAATTTAAAAGTTGTATGAAAGGACAGTTCTCCAATTCACATTTTCCCATTTATTTACTAGCTACTAGAGATCGGTCTGGATCTGGAGCCAGTCTGGATTTTTCCTGGATCCAGATCAAGAATCCTGTCCAGGTTGCTAACCCAAATCCAGATCCAGGATTTTTTGAAAATACCGAGCTCTACTAGCTACGGAGCACCGAAGAATCAGAAAATCATCCCTTAAAAATTAATCTTTTTATTCAAAAAAGGTTCGTATTGGTTTCCACAGCGGTTCTGTAGCTGCTGGCGTTGTTGGATTAGCTGCTCCCCGTTATTGTCTTTTTGGGGATACTGTGAATATGGCTTCCAGAATGGTTTTAAAAGAAGAATATTTTTAAATTTTATTTTTAAAAAAGGAATCGACAGGTTTAGCCAACAAAATTCAAATAAGCGAGTCTTCTTTTAATTTATTAAAATGCTTTTTTCAACAATTTATTGCTGTTGAAAGAGGAAAAGTTGAAATTAAAGTAAGGGAGAGAAATTTTTTTTATTTTTTAATTAAAAATTTTTAAAGGGAAAGGGTGAATGTACAACATATTTTTTGGATGGAAAGGACCAATATACAACACAAACAAATATAATGCAACAAAGGAAGAAGTAAATTTTGAAGAAAAAAATTAATTGAAAATTTGAGAAATAACCCAAAATTCTCTCATATATTTTTGTAGTTTTTTAATTCCGGCCGATGATTTATTTTTTGAAATTCTCCAAAATACCTATTTTTTATTTTTTTTTACTTAGTTAATACATATTCTGGCAAAAGTTCTGATTCCAGTGAAAATAATTTTTACAAAATTTTCCAAACCAGATTTTATTTAATTAAAAAATTAATTTTTGACCATTACTTTCTAGTAGGGTAATTCCCTCATTTCCGAAAGTCGGGGGAGATGAGACTTTTTTAAATCCCCCCTACACCTGAAAGTTTTTTCTCACCTTTCTAGTATCTTTTATTAGTAAATAATTTCAAATATTTTTTATTAAATAAATATATTTTTTTTATTTTTACATAAAGAATTTAGTTATTATAGAATATATTTATTTTATTTAAATTTACTTTCTAAAAATATTTTTTTAATTAAATTTCTTGGCATTCATAAAATATTCTCTCTGGTAATGAGTAAAACATACATCGACCTTCTTTACATCTACATTTTCCTTTAAAAATATTTTTTAGTAATTTTTATAACTTAGCTCAATGATTTAAAAAATTCTCTGAGTAAATCAGAGTGGTATAAGTGAGGGAGATTTAATCGAAACTTCCTCCACTGATTGAGTAATATTTAGTGATAAAATGACAGCTTTGGCACTCAAACATATTTTAGTTCTAACTACGTTACCGGCTCTAAATTGGGTTTAAATTACCCCGTCTAAAGGATCAAAAAAAATCTAGGATGCCCGATTTATTGAGAAATTGTTAGGTATCCTTACATATACCTACACTATTTTATTACAAATTTTAAATTTACCTTTTCCACTTTTATTGTGCAATCCACCTCCAATTTCTAATCTTTTTGCTTTTAAATTTTAATATTTTTTTTAAATTAATTTAAATATCTACCAATATATGGCATAAATAAAGGCCTTCCATCTTCAATTACAGGTTCTGTAGACCAACATTCAAAAGCCAAAGTACACGTTTTTGCACCAAAATCCTAATTATAAGAAAGGATATAAGAGTTTTAGGGATGGAATGATATTTAAATCTCAGACCCTTCAAGACTAACTGGAAAATCAAAGGCAGAAAACAATGAAAACTAATCGTTTGATGAAAACTATTATTAAAACACCCCCAAGATGAAGGCAGACAGACCCATAGAAGAGTGTACAAACGATGTGATGTTAGGAGATTAGGGAAGACCTTAAGAGGGACCTACCAGTGATTTTTGGTCATAATTATCAGTATATCCCGGTGAGTTTATCCATGTATAGTCTGACAAAGTCTTATCATACCAAACACGACTAGATTTTGTGATTTTGGCTGACTTAGTCGTGGATTTACTCGTATTACTCAGGGCCCCTGGGTAAAGAATTATTTTTGAATTAATAAACATACAATAATAGATTCTGCAATATTGTTTTCTTTATTTAATAATTCTGATGTTGTAATAATAGAAAAATAAAAACAAATAAAAATAATTAATTGAAGAAGAAACATTTTTGGTTTTTAATTTTTAAATATTTTTGGAGAAAATTAAAAGAATTTTTTTCGAAATGATGTGATTTATAAAAATATTTTTTTATAAACAAAATGTTTAAAATTAGAAAAGAATAAAATCTGGAAAAGATAAAGAATTTTGGGTGATTTTAAAGAAAGATAATAAAAGGCTTGGAAATTGACTTAAAAATGTGGGAGGAGGGCATTAAAAGGTTTTTTTCTTTTTTTTTATTTCTCTTGGGAATTTTATTGAATAAATTTTAAAATTAATTTTAATCCATTTCTTTTTTATAAAAAAACTTCTTCAATTATTTTTGATGGAAGAAAAAAAATTATTTTAAACTCTTGAGAATTAAGTAGAATAATGGTAATTATTTAGTTAATTAACAAATATTTAATTATTTTTTTGTAAATTCTATACAGATTATTTATTACCTCCTTAAAATGTCTCTATTAACCAGAGGCCGATCGGAATTCCGAAAATTTAGGCTGATTTCCGAGTTCCGACTTTTGAGCCATTTCCGTTTTCCGACAGTTCCGAGTTCCGGCACCTTCGTTATTTCTGATCGACTTATGCTATTAACGAGAGAATTTTAACTATTTTATTTTAAGGTGTAACTAAGAGTTTGGGATATTTTAAAAATGGAAGAGATAATTTTAAAAAAAGACTTCTCAATTCCTTTTCTCTCATAATTAACAAACTGTTTAAATTTAAATTTACAGCATCTCGCAATAACTAACTAAAATGCTGCCAAATAAAAAGATATCGGCATTTAATGGAAGAAAAAAATAAGTTATTACTATTTTTATATAATGATAAAAGTACTATTCCCATCGTTTAATTTTTTTAAAAATTAATTCATTTAAATAAAAGTACATACATTTAAATATAAATAATTTTTGATGTATTTATATCATTAAAAATTAAAAACAAACAAACAAACAAATATTCATTCACTCACTCACATTTTTTTGCAAAAACATAATGCTTTTCATTCAAAATTTACCCAACAAAAATAATTAACATAATTTATCTATTGATGAATGGAAATAAAAAAAAAGAATGCAAATTTTACTTGCTGACGTTTATTTATTTAAAAAATTTTTTTTGTTAAAAGCACGTAATTTATTTTTTAAATGTCAACTCTAATTATGAGAAAAAATTTTTTTGTTTTATTGGTATTTTGTTTAATTTTGGCTTTTTTGACATTTTTTTATAATTATTGAAAACTGACATTCTGTACGATTACCTTTTAACTGGACAAAATAAAATGTTAAAGTATGACATAAATATTAGTTAGACTGAAATGTGTACATAAAGATTTTTATTAGTGCGCGGCAAAATCATTTTTGGGCCCGGAAGGTTTTGAATTTCACACTCATGCCGGACCGGATCCGACCGGATTTTTCCGGATTATAATAATAATAATTTCCGGAGTCCGGCAGAATTTACCCGGATTCCGGACCGGATCCGGAATTTTTCCCACAAGGGCATAAAACCCACAGACTAGTAGTGATGTTCGAGACTCTCGGTCTCGGTTCCCGAGTCGGGAAATTTCCCGGGTTTTTTGACCTCTCGGTCTCGGTCTCGGTCTCGGTGTTTTAGTCTCGGAAAACGAGACTAAATTTACACCCCTAATGACGGAAATTTTTTGAATTTTACTCGTACCTTGCGTACTTTGACATTTATTTTTTTAAGGAAAAGGGAAAGAAATATTTATATTTTTTCCATTTTCCTTTTGTTGGTCGATGGTTGAGTGGTTAGGGTGACTGACTTTGCACACTTAGATATTTTGATAGGAGGGGGTTCGACTCTAAGCATGGAAATAATCTGAAAAATACTTCTCTTCTAAAATGAATGCTTTTAATCGTTGATTTTAAATATGTAAACATATTTTTTATTTTTTTAAACTTGAAAAAACGTTAAAAATTTAAATGTAGTCATGAATTTTCAAAAATTTTCGCCTGCGGCGCTTAAATCCACCCTATAAGCTCAAAATCTCAGCTTCCGCGCAGAAAATGAAAGAAATCTGGCTCTTGGCCTCCAAACTTCTCAAAATTTTCGCCTGCGGCGCAGAAAATGGTTGGAGGATTTATGGCTCCAAACCCTTCCAAAATGCAAGAATTATCGCATCAATGGTGTTGTCGAATATCGGAGGCTTATGGGGATATGAAAGGATATAGAGGTGGATTCAAGTTAAGAGGGATATTTGGAAATTTTAAGGATTAAAATAAACATAAAGGGACTTGTGCTTGGCATCGGGGGATAAAGAAAATCGTTCGGGTTGGTGGGATATCGAGGGATATAAGGAAATTATAAGCGATTAATGTGAATATCAGTGGATTAAGGTGGATATCGGTAATTTAGAAGGAGTAAAGTTATATGAGGATTTGGTGATTCAAGGGATTTGGAGGATTATGAAGGATATATATGGATTTTTGGGGATTAGGAGGTATATCAAGTGATAACCCACCTAATCTCTCGTCTCGACTCTCGGTCTCGACTCTCGGTCTCGACCCGAGACTCGGTCTCGGGGGTCGATTCCCGGTCTCGGTCTCGGCTCTCGACTCTCGACTCTCGGCTTTTTTTCACTCCCGAACATCACTACAGACTACTACAAATAAATGAGATCAACGGAGGATAATGTTCCAATAATGGGGAACCGACAGCAGGGGAAGTTGTCCCACACAAGAAATTATTTATTTAAAATTATTAAGTTTACCAAAACCTGATCTAACAAAAAAATCCTTGCATGCTTACCCCCACTTTTTTCTTTTATTAAATCGTTAAATTTAATTTCTGTTTTAGATTTTAAATTTTATTTTTACAAAATGTCTGAAGGATCTACAAATTCTGATTTTGACTTTGTGGTAATAATAATAAAAATTAAAAATTAATTTAAATTTCAGCAAATTGTTAACAATAATGATTTTGATATTCAAACAAAACTTGACAATCTTTTAATTGAATTTAATGAAGAGAAGGAAAAGAATGCTAAACTTGAAGAGAAAAATAATTTTCTTGAGAAACAAATGAATGAGGTAAAAAAAAAGGGGGGGGGGTATTTTGGCTCTATAAAATCCCTCATTAAACATTGGGTGTGCGCCAAAATTTTGGCGTTTATTGGTGATCCGGACGCAAATTTTTTTGTACCCCCTGGATACGCCCTTGGGGCGTATAACAGTTAAGTACCAATTTATATTCATAAAATACTAGTAGATACAAATAAGGAATTTTTGTTTTTTCAAAAAATCTTTCTGCCAAATAAACTCTTTTCATTACCTAAATAGATAACCATTTCTAGTTTTAAAAAATTTAAAATTAAAGATGAGTGTTTCCTTCGAAAAAAAGATTGGAAAATTAACAAATAAATTGGAACAATTAACTAAATGTTGTAAACGAGCGGTCAGTATTTATTTAAATTTAATCTAAAATACCGTAATTGTTCTAATATAAGCCCGGCTAATTTTCTTTTTTTATAGCGGTTGAAAATTTATTGGGATCCCAGAAAAGACGATTGAAAAGTATAAGCCCGGTCTCTAATATAAGCCCACTAAAAATGACCCATTGAGAAATATAAGCTCAGGGCTTGTATTAGAGTATTTACGGTATATAAATATTTTAGTGTTTTGTGCAAATTAAAAATAAATGGGAGGGGATTATTAATGATTGTTGTGTTAATAAATGTTCCGATGAAATTACAAATACAAAATGTATTAAAGGAAATGGATTTGTAAAATTAACTGATGATGAAAATATTAAATATATTAATTGTGTTGGTAGAGGTAAATTTTAATATATTTTGTTGATATGTGGGTAATCCTTACTTTTACTGGTCCCTAAAAAATTGAGAAAGAAGTGCTGTTTTGATAATTTTAGGTCTGCCAGTAGGTAATCGAGTGTGTTGAATCCGAGTCTGAGCTTAGAATCGGTTTATTTCGAACCCCGGATCCAAATTCAACAAAGTCGGACATTATAAAGAATAGAAGAAAAACGGGATCGTATAAACAGATACCTAGTACCTATTTTTTATATATCATGGATCGCGCCGTCCCGTTTCATGTCTCCCAGCTGTCGGGAATTTATTTTTTATGTCGCCGCGATCCCTGTTATTATTTAAATATTTTTAGGTATCAATAAATACTTCGAGGTTTACACTGAAAATGATTTTGAAGAGCCATACGATTGCGTTGATTATTCTTTATTTTATTTTGAAATTAAAGTCAAAATTGAAGGAGAGAAGTTTAGCTGTATTAGTATTGACCTCAGGAATGATAATAAGGAGGCGATTAGTTTGCGTCCATTATATGGAGTAGTTGAAAATGAAAAACGAGAAATTTTTAAACTTGATGATGATTTTTCTTGGAATGATGAGGATATTTTTGGTTGTGGATTAGTTTATCCTCCAACTGAGAAGGATAAAAAGTTGCCGTATATGTTCTATACAAAAAATGGGGAACAAATTGGTTTGAAAAATTTTAGGGGTAATTATTCCTTTTTTTAATTTTTTAAGGTAAAGCTATTTTGTTGAAAGAAAATTTTGACTCTTATGCACCCTTTGTTCATTTGAGATGTTGTTCAGTGGAAGCTAACTTTGGAAATAATTTGGAAATTAAGCCTTTTTGTTATGACATTACAAAACATTTTGTGATTAAAGAATTTTATGAAGACTCTGATGTTGATTGATTTAAGAAGTTAAATATTTTGAGGAGGAAAAAATTAAACATTTTTAATGTTTTTATGACAAGCAAAATCATTTTTTTAAATAAATTTGTTGTTTTTGGATAATTTGTTTTATAAATTTAGCGGGTAAGGGGGCGATTCAGGGTAGCCTGTTCAGAGAAGGCTAAAAGGGAACGAATGATTCGAAAGCCCTTGATAAGCGGTATCTTTTTTCCAATTGAATAGATCAAATCTGATCAATCATTAAAAAATTATAACGCGATAAATGTGGAAAATGCCTTCGTAGTTTTTAATGAGTGATCAGGCTTAATCCTTCTAGTTGAAAAAATGATAGCGCCTATTGAGATCTTTTTAAATTAACGAAAATATTCTACTTTTTTTTATCAAATTATTTGCACTTTTTAAAAATTAGTCTTTACTGTCGAATTTAGTCAATGTTAAAATTAATCACTGTCGAAAATCGGGAAAAACGGTGAAAGAAGAAAAAATAACTGTCGAATAGGGCTGCCAGCTCGCTCGAACCGAAACTCGAAAGATCGAGTCAGCCAGGGCTTTTCTGCTCGAAAACGAACCGAATCGAAAAACCAAACTCGAAAAAATGCACCGAACGTCGGCTCGAACCGAAAACGGCAACCCTACTGTCGAATCTATATAGCACCGAAACGTCCATTTCGATTTAATTAATTAGGCGCGAAGAATTTTTCTTTAAAATAATTGTTTGATTTTTTTTATTTTTAACTTTCAATTTTTTAATTAAATTTTAGAAAAATGGCAGACAACGATTATGAAAGAGCAAAGGAACAAATTGAAGATTTTCTTCGTAATTTTTACACTGAAGATGAAAATGAATTAAAAACATTTAAATATTTAAATCAAATTGAACAAATTGCTAAGAGACAACAAATTTCTTTTTATATAGAACAGGACGATGTTTATGTTCACAATCCTGAACTTTATACTTCAATTAATGGAAATACTGTCCGGTTTCGTTTACTTTTTAGTGAAGTTGTTCAAAAACTTGTTGAAGAAGCGCTCGGTGATGAACAGGTTTTTTTGTTTTTTAAATATTTTTTGTGGATATCAGTTGGATATGAAGGTGTTTTTGAGGAATTTTTTTAGATGAGGATAGCCTCAAATAATTTCTGTAAATTTCCAATCATTCCTAAGATTAGAAATCCTTTTTTTATTAGGGTTGCCGGCCCGCTCCGGTCCGAAAGATCGAGTCGGGCATGGAATTTTGGCCCGAAAAAGACTCGGTCTGTCCGGCCCGAATAAAATGAAGACCGAAAAAGATGACTCGAACGTTGGCCCGACTCGAAAACGGCAACCCTATTTTATATTTCATGAAGGACTCTGTATCTGTGTTTTATTTTTGAAGATTAAAGTAATTTGTGAAATTTTATTTTTAAATTGCTAAAATTCAAAAATTAATATTTATTGTGAAAATTAGTAAATAATTTTTTATATTTTTTAATTTTGTTCTATTCAATTCTACCTTAAAAATTCCCCTATTTCTAGCCAGCAGTAATCGACGCTTTAGATGCTTTTTTATTTCAACGTTTGTATATGGATAAAAAAATGCGTCTTGACAAAGGGGATTTGACACAAGAAGATGATCCTCGTCGAAATTATCCACCCGAATTGCTTCGTCGATTGTATTTATTTTTATATTTAATTTTCAAAAAATAATTTTTTTAATTTTTTAGTGAAGTTTATTTCAAAGTTCGGGATGAAATTAAGCCTTTGGCTGTTAGAGAACTTCGTGCACAATTTGTTGGCAAACTTGTTTCTATTAAAGGGATTGTTATTCGGGCAACAGAAGTAAAGCCTTTGGCGAATGTTATTACTTATATTTGTGACACTTGTGGAGCTGAAGCTTTTCAACCGGTTTTTTAAAATTTTTAATAGAAAATTTGAATGTATTTTTGTTCATATTTTGATGGGGTTCTTATTTTTATATTTTAGAAAAATTCTTTAGACTTACTGGGGCATAGGATAAAGGAACTTCGGTACTTATCCCTTATACCACACCCCCTCAAAGTAGTGTCCAAAATGTCATATATGGGGTAATAAAGGGTGCTGATCACGATTATGGTGTTTATTTCTCAATATAAGAACCCCCTCACCCATAAATTGTCATGGTTCATAATGGTCAAACTTCAAGTTTTATTTAAATAAATATATAGGTATGAGCAATATTAATGCACTAATATTTATTTTGCACTTATATTTATTAATGCACTAATATTTAATATTTATTTTCTGTGTGATTATTGGTCGTTTAATGAGTATATAAACGATTTCATTCATTTGAACCCATAATAATAAAAATAAATAAAAAATGTCCTATAATTACGACACACTAATGGGGGGGATGTCCTGATGAATCAAACGCTGCAAAATTTTTTCAAAATTGCGGTTTGCTTCATACTGAACGTTTCTGCCATTGTGGTAGTCAAATGCGTCCAAACTTGAAGTTTGACCATTATGAACCATGACAATTTATGGGTGAGGGGGTTCTTATATTGAGAAATAAACACCATAATCGTGATCAGCACCCTTTATTACCCCATATATGACATTTTGGACACTACTTTGAGGGGGTGTGGTATAAGGGATAAGTACCGGAACTTCAATTGCTAGAAAATTTTTGAGCATCTTATTTTATTTCTTATCCTTTTTTGCTAATTTTTTAAAAATTATTTTGGCCTTATTTTAATATTGTTAATCTAAAATTAAATATTTATTTCATATACCCATTCTGAATTTTTAGTTTCCTTGGGGTTCTAAATTTGTTTCTTCTTTATTTTCCCTTTTTTGTTCGGGATTTGGATTTTTATTTAAGAATTAATTCTACTAATTTATTATTTAAAAATTATTTTCAATTAAAAGGTAAATTCACTTTCGTATATGCCAGTCTTCAATTGTCCAAGCAATGAATGTATACAAAGTAAAGCAAATGGACGTTTACAAATGCAAATTCGTGGTTCAAAATTTGTTAAATTTCAAGAAATTCGAGTTCAAGAAACGGTTTTTTTAATTTAAATATGTAAAAATTATTTGCAATTTTTAGACTGAACAAGTTTCGGTCGGAGGAATTCCTCGCTCTTTAACTGTTTATTTGACTGGAGAAAATACTCGAAAAGCCATCCCTGGCGATACAGTTCAAGTTTGTGGTGTTCTTGTTCCTCAACTTCGAACAGGTTTTCGTCAAATGGTTGGAGGGCTTGTGACAGAAGTATTTTTGGAAGCACATGTATTTTTTGAAATTAAATTTTGTAAAATTATTTTAATCTTTTATTAGCATATTCAAAATAATCGAGACGAAAATGAAGAATTTTTGGATGATGAATTGACTGAAGAGGAGATTCAATTAGTCAGTCATGACCATTTTTATGATCATCTTGGTTTGTTTTTTTTGTTTAATTGAGGTTTTCTTTGGATGTGTCCTTGTTAGGATATTTTATTTTTTTCCTTTTGTATTTATACAAACTGGGATTAAACATTTTGAATTTTTGAAAAAACCCGTGAGAATTTTTTGATCCCTAAAAATCAAAATCTCATAATTCTCTTAATAAAAAGCGTGATGGATTTAAATTTTTAATATTTTTTATAAACTCAATTTTCAGCATATAGCATTGCACCTGAAATTTATGGATTAACTGATGTCAAAAAATCACTTTTGCTTTCGCTCGTTGGAGGTGTCAATAAAAATGCAAGTGGAATGCGTATTCGAGGTGCATTAAATATTTTGTTGATGGGAGATCCTGGAGTTGCAAAATCTCAATTATTAACTTATGTTGACCGACTTGCTCTCCGCTCACAATATACGACTGGACGTGGTTCGAGTGGTGTTGGATTGACTGCTGCTGTGATTAAAGATACACTTACTGGTAAAAAATTTTTTTCAAATAATTTTGGTTATTCCAAGCAATAGGGATTGATTTTGCACTTGAAACCTTTCCACAAATCAGTGTACTTTTTTCATGGGGATTGTTTTATCTTATTAGGCGAACATCGAAAATCCCGCTTACAAGTTCAAATTACATATTTAATCCCAAAATACGTCCAGTAATCTTTAAAAATATTTTTTTAATTAAAAATAATTTCAAAGGTGAGGTATCATTGGAAGGCGGTTCTTTAGTATTAGCTGATCGTGGAATTTGTTGTATTGACGAATTTGACAAAATGGTGGAGGGCGATCGAACGGCAATTCATGAGGTTTATTTTTAATTTTATTATTTTATTTACCTATTTTACTCTTGTTTAAAGGTAATGGAACAGCAAACAATTTCAATAGCAAAAGCAGGCATAATGACTTCATTAAATGCTCGTGTTGCCATAATTGCTGCTGCCAATCCAGCTTATGGCCGTTATAATCCAAGTAGATCAATTGAAGACAATATACGTTTACCTGCTGCACTTCTGTCTCGTTTTGATATTCTTTGGCTTATTCAAGATACTCCTGATAGAGATTCTGATCGGAAATTGGCGGATCATATTACTTATGTACATCGTCCCATTTTAGTAAGAATTTTTTAGAGAAGGGTAATACTATATTCTTAATTTATTTGAGGACTACTTAGAATTTTTCTCTCCAATTATTTTCCTTCCATTTCTTTTCTTGAGCCAGAAAGAATTTTTTTCAAAAAATTCTTTTAAATGAGAATCTAATTTAATCGAATAAATAAGGAAAGTTATAGAAAAAATTTAAAATATTTTTAAGTTATTCTTGTGGAATGGTTTTATATCAAATTTTATTTAAATTGGAGCCTTTTGTTGAAAAGAATTTGTCACCACAAAGTTTATTAATTTTGGATTTTAAATTTAAAAAATTTAATTTAAAGAATTACTCAATAGAATTGCTATGGCTAATGATAATGACCAAATTATTAGGCCAATATTTCCCAATCAAGTACAAACTGTTGCTAATCCTGCTGAGGAAGCTTATAATTTACAATTACTTTCTGTAATTATTCCCTTTAATATTTTAATTCTCGAAAATCATTTCAATTAACACCTATTCTATTAATGCCCGTTTTCCTATTAGGTAACGCCCCCCTCACCTCTACCGAAGAAAAAGTGTGATAATTAATGCTCTAATTTTTTTGGAGTTGTTTAGTTTATGTAGAGTTTATTTAGTAGGGTTGTTCCTCAACTTGGGGGGGGGGCACGGGGAAAATGTTCGGGGAGGCAGCACTACGGGGGCGGGGACGGGGAATTTTCAAAAAAAAACTCAAATTCCCCGACTTTCGGGGACGGGGTACAACCCTATTATTTACGGTTTATTTAGTAAAATATTAAAATTAAAATATAAATTAAAAGGCATTAGAAGCTTGTTGGCTAGAAATTCCGGAAATGAGACCAAATATAAAAAGATTAAAAGCAATTGTAAATGCAAACTTAAAATCAACGGGAAGTGGTTCTTTAGTTGACCAAATGATGAAAATGATGGAAGATTATACAGCTAATTTAGAATTGTTGGTTAAAGAAAGAACTCAATTATTGGAGGAGGCACAACAACAAGCTGATCGTCTTCTTAAAAATATGTTGCCATCGTAGGGAGATTTTTTATTGGGGGATTTTTAAAAGATATCTATTAAATGTAAAGATATATTTTAGAAGATCCATAGAAGGCTAAATAATTTCTTATCCAAAAATTAATTTATTACCCTTTTTTATTACTCTTATTTATCTCCTTTTTTTTATTCGCTATTAATTGTGAGTACCAGAGGTCGATCAGAATTCCGACTTCCAAAAATTTAGGCTGATTTCCGATTTCCTGTTTCCGAAAATTCCGATTTCCGGCACCCTCGCCATTTCCGATCGACCCCTGGTGAGTACATTGAATAAATTAAAAAATATAATAGAATCAGTCTTAAAAATTATTTTATTAAAATTTTCCCTTTTAGAACAATAGCCGATGATTTAAAAGCTGGAAGGCCAGTCCCTCCACAATTATATACAAATTCAACAGTTCTTTTCTCTGACATTCGAGGATTTTCTCGAATGGCTGCCAATTCAACCCCTTACCAAGTTGTTGCTTTTTTGAATGATATGTTTAGTGGATTTGATGCTATTATAGCTAAACATGATGCTTTTAAAGTTGAAACGGTGGATATTTAAAATATTTTTGGGGGGTATAGGGGGGTTGTCGTAGGTTCTGAGCAAATTTTGCTAGGCCGAAGGCTTATAAAATCACTGAGGGTGAACCTAGAACCTAGAACATTTAACTTTTTTACAAATATTTTCTAAGAATATTATTAATTCCTCCATGATCCCAAAATAATTAAAATTGGAAATTTTCTCAAGAATTAACTAATACTTAATTAATACACAATTAAATTAGGTAATTATTGTTAATTTTATAATTCTTTATCTAATATTCCCTCAATAAATACCATAATCTTCTTTTTCTGTTTTTTATCATAAAAATTTCTAACAAATAAAAAATTTTCTAACAATAAAAATAATAGATTGGACATACTTATATGGTTGTTTCTGGTGTCCCTCGTGAAAACGGTAATTTACATGTACAGCATATTGCAGATATTGCACTTAAAATGCGTACAGTATGTTTAATTGAGAAAATAAAAATAAATAAATTTATTTAGTTTGTTTCAAACTTTAAAGTTGGGCATCGTCCAGAAGAGATTATTATGGTGGGATTTTAATTAATTTTAGGGGATTTCTTTTTTAACGGAATTTAAAAGTTGTATGAAAGGACAGTTCTCCAATTCACATTTTCCCATTTATTTACTAGCTACTAGAGATCGGTCTGGATCTGGAGCCAGTCTGGATTTTTCCTGGATCCAGATCAAGAATCCTGTCCAGGTTGCTAACCCAAATCCAGATCCAGGATTTTTTGAAAATACCGAGCTCTACTAGCTACGGAGCACCGAAGAATCAGAAAATCATCCCTTAAAAATTAATCTTTTTATTCAAAAAAGGTTCGTATTGGTTTCCACAGCGGTTCTGTAGCTGCTGGCGTTGTTGGATTAGCTGCTCCCCGTTATTGTCTTTTTGGGGATACTGTGAATATGGCTTCCAGAATGGTTTTAAAAGAAGAATATTTTTAAATTTTATTTTTAAAAAAGGAATCGACAGGTTTAGCCAACAAAATTCAAATAAGCGAGTCTTCTTTTAATTTATTAAAATGCTTTTTTCAACAATTTATTGCTGTTGAAAGAGGAAAAGTTGAAATTAAAGTAAGGGAGAGAAATTTTTTTTATTTTTTAATTAAAAATTTTTAAAGGGAAAGGGTGAATGTACAACATATTTTTTGGATGGAAAGGACCAATATACAACACAAACAAATATAATGCAACAAAGGAAGAAGTAAATTTTGAAGAAAAAAATTAATTGAAAATTTGAGAAATAACCCAAAATTCTCTCATATATTTTTGTAGTTTTTTAATTCCGGCCGATGATTTATTTTTTGAAATTCTCCAAAATACCTATTTTTTATTTTTTTTTACTTAGTTAATACATATTCTGGCAAAAGTTCTGATTCCAGTGAAAATAATTTTTACAAAATTTTCCAAACCAGATTTTATTTAATTAAAAAATTAATTTTTGACCATTACTTTCTAGTAGGGTAATTCCCTCATTTCCGAAAGTCGGGGGAGATGAGACTTTTTTAAATCCCCCCTACACCTGAAAGTTTTTTCTCACCTTTCTAGTATCTTTTATTAGTAAATAATTTCAAATATTTTTTATTAAATAAATATATTTTTTTTATTTTTACATAAAGAATTTAGTTATTATAGAATATATTTATTTTATTTAAATTTACTTTCTAAAAATATTTTTTTAATTAAATTTCTTGGCATTCATAAAATATTCTCTCTGGTAATGAGTAAAACATACATCGACCTTCTTTACATCTACATTTTCCTTTAAAAATATTTTTTAGTAATTTTTATAACTTAGCTCAATGATTTAAAAAATTCTCTGAGTAAATCAGAGTGGTATAAGTGAGGGAGATTTAATCGAAACTTCCTCCACTGATTGAGTAATATTTAGTGATAAAATGACAGCTTTGGCACTCAAACATATTTTAGTTCTAACTACGTTACCGGCTCTAAATTGGGTTTAAATTACCCCGTCTAAAGGATCAAAAAAAATCTAGGATGCCCGATTTATTGAGAAATTGTTAGGTATCCTTACATATACCTACACTATTTTATTACAAATTTTAAATTTACCTTTTCCACTTTTATTGTGCAATCCACCTCCAATTTCTAATCTTTTTGCTTTTAAATTTTAATATTTTTTTTAAATTAATTTAAATATCTACCAATATATGGCATAAATAAAGGCCTTCCATCTTCAATTACAGGTTCTGTAGACCAACATTCAAAAGCCAAAGTACACGTTTTTGCACCAAAATCCTAATTATAAGAAAGGATATAAGAGTTTTAGGGATGGAATGATATTTAAATCTCAGACCCTTCAAGACTAACTGGAAAATCAAAGGCAGAAAACAATGAAAACTAATCGTTTGATGAAAACTATTATTAAAACACCCCCAAGATGAAGGCAGACAGACCCATAGAAGAGTGTACAAACGATGTGATGTTAGGAGATTAGGGAAGACCTTAAGAGGGACCTACCAGTGATTTTTGGTCATAATTATCAGTATATCCCGGTGAGTTTATCCATGTATAGTCTGACAAAGTCTTATCATACCAAACACGACTAGATTTTGTGATTTTGGCTGACTTAGTCGTGGATTTACTCGTATTACTCAGGGCCCCTGGGTAAAGAATTATTTTTGAATTAATAAACATACAATAATAGATTCTGCAATATTGTTTTCTTTATTTAATAATTCTGATGTTGTAATAATAGAAAAATAAAAACAAATAAAAATAATTAATTGAAGAAGAAACATTTTTGGTTTTTAATTTTTAAATATTTTTGGAGAAAATTAAAAGAATTTTTTTCGAAATGATGTGATTTATAAAAATATTTTTTTATAAACAAAATGTTTAAAATTAGAAAAGAATAAAATCTGGAAAAGATAAAGAATTTTGGGTGATTTTAAAGAAAGATAATAAAAGGCTTGGAAATTGACTTAAAAATGTGGGAGGAGGGCATTAAAAGGTTTTTTTCTTTTTTTTTATTTCTCTTGGGAATTTTATTGAATAAATTTTAAAATTAATTTTAATCCATTTCTTTTTTATAAAAAAACTTCTTCAATTATTTTTGATGGAAGAAAAAAAATTATTTTAAACTCTTGAGAATTAAGTAGAATAATGGTAATTATTTAGTTAATTAACAAATATTTAATTATTTTTTTGTAAATTCTATACAGATTATTTATTACCTCCTTAAAATGTCTCTATTAACCAGAGGCCGATCGGAATTCCGAAAATTTAGGCTGATTTCCGAGTTCCGACTTTTGAGCCATTTCCGTTTTCCGACAGTTCCGAGTTCCGGCACCTTCGTTATTTCTGATCGACTTATGCTATTAACGAGAGAATTTTAACTATTTTATTTTAAGGTGTAACTAAGAGTTTGGGATATTTTAAAAATGGAAGAGATAATTTTAAAAAAAGACTTCTCAATTCCTTTTCTCTCATAATTAACAAACTGTTTAAATTTAAATTTACAGCATCTCGCAATAACTAACTAAAATGCTGCCAAATAAAAAGATATCGGCATTTAATGGAAGAAAAAAATAAGTTATTACTATTTTTATATAATGATAAAAGTACTATTCCCATCGTTTAATTTTTTTAAAAATTAATTCATTTAAATAAAAGTACATACATTTAAATATAAATAATTTTTGATGTATTTATATCATTAAAAATTAAAAACAAACAAACAAACAAATATTCATTCACTCACTCACATTTTTTTGCAAAAACATAATGCTTTTCATTCAAAATTTACCCAACAAAAATAATTAACATAATTTATCTATTGATGAATGGAAATAAAAAAAAAGAATGCAAATTTTACTTGCTGACGTTTATTTATTTAAAAAATTTTTTTTGTTAAAAGCACGTAATTTATTTTTTAAATGTCAACTCTAATTATGAGAAAAAATTTTTTTGTTTTATTGGTATTTTGTTTAATTTTGGCTTTTTTGACATTTTTTTATAATTATTGAAAACTGACATTCTGTACGATTACCTTTTAACTGGACAAAATAAAATGTTAAAGTATGACATAAATATTAGTTAGACTGAAATGTGTACATAAAGATTTTTATTAGTGCGCGGCAAAATCATTTTTGGGCCCGGAAGGTTTTGAATTTCACACTCATGCCGGACCGGATCCGACCGGATTTTTCCGGATTATAATAATAATAATTTCCGGAGTCCGGCAGAATTTACCCGGATTCCGGACCGGATCCGGAATTTTTCCCACAAGGGCATAAAACCCACAGACTAGTAGTGATGTTCGAGACTCTCGGTCTCGGTTCCCGAGTCGGGAAATTTCCCGGGTTTTTTGACCTCTCGGTCTCGGTCTCGGTCTCGGTGTTTTAGTCTCGGAAAACGAGACTAAATTTACACCCCTAATGACGGAAATTTTTTGAATTTTACTCGTACCTTGCGTACTTTGACATTTATTTTTTTAAGGAAAAGGGAAAGAAATATTTATATTTTTTCCATTTTCCTTTTGTTGGTCGATGGTTGAGTGGTTAGGGTGACTGACTTTGCACACTTAGATATTTTGATAGGAGGGGGTTCGACTCTAAGCATGGAAATAATCTGAAAAATACTTCTCTTCTAAAATGAATGCTTTTAATCGTTGATTTTAAATATGTAAACATATTTTTTATTTTTTTAAACTTGAAAAAACGTTAAAAATTTAAATGTAGTCATGAATTTTCAAAAATTTTCGCCTGCGGCGCTTAAATCCACCCTATAAGCTCAAAATCTCAGCTTCCGCGCAGAAAATGAAAGAAATCTGGCTCTTGGCCTCCAAACTTCTCAAAATTTTCGCCTGCGGCGCAGAAAATGGTTGGAGGATTTATGGCTCCAAACCCTTCCAAAATGCAAGAATTATCGCATCAATGGTGTTGTCGAATATCGGAGGCTTATGGGGATATGAAAGGATATAGAGGTGGATTCAAGTTAAGAGGGATATTTGGAAATTTTAAGGATTAAAATAAACATAAAGGGACTTGTGCTTGGCATCGGGGGATAAAGAAAATCGTTCGGGTTGGTGGGATATCGAGGGATATAAGGAAATTATAAGCGATTAATGTGAATATCAGTGGATTAAGGTGGATATCGGTAATTTAGAAGGAGTAAAGTTATATGAGGATTTGGTGATTCAAGGGATTTGGAGGATTATGAAGGATATATATGGATTTTTGGGGATTAGGAGGTATATCAAGTGATAACCCACCTAATCTCTCGTCTCGACTCTCGGTCTCGACTCTCGGTCTCGACCCGAGACTCGGTCTCGGGGGTCGATTCCCGGTCTCGGTCTCGGCTCTCGACTCTCGACTCTCGGCTTTTTTTCACTCCCGAACATCACTACAGACTACTACAAATAAATGAGATCAACGGAGGATAATGTTCCAATAATGGGGAACCGACAGCAGGGGAAGTTGTCCCACACAAGAAATTATTTATTTAAAATTATTAAGTTTACCAAAACCTGATCTAACAAAAAAATCCTTGCATGCTTACCCCCACTTTTTTCTTTTATTAAATCGTTAAATTTAATTTCTGTTTTAGATTTTAAATTTTATTTTTACAAAATGTCTGAAGGATCTACAAATTCTGATTTTGACTTTGTGGTAATAATAATAAAAATTAAAAATTAATTTAAATTTCAGCAAATTGTTAACAATAATGATTTTGATATTCAAACAAAACTTGACAATCTTTTAATTGAATTTAATGAAGAGAAGGAAAAGAATGCTAAACTTGAAGAGAAAAATAATTTTCTTGAGAAACAAATGAATGAGGTAAAAAAAAAGGGGGGGGGGGTATTTTGGCTCTATAAAATCCCTCATTAAACATTGGGTGTGCGCCAAAATTTTGGCGTTTATTGGTGATCCGGACGCAAATTTTTTTGTACCCCCTGGATACGCCCTTGGGGCGTATAACAGTTAAGTACCAATTTATATTCATAAAATACTAGTAGATACAAATAAGGAATTTTTGTTTTTTCAAAAAATCTTTCTGCCAAATAAACTCTTTTCATTACCTAAATAGATAACCATTTCTAGTTTTAAAAAATTTAAAATTAAAGATGAGTGTTTCCTTCGAAAAAAAGATTGGAAAATTAACAAATAAATTGGAACAATTAACTAAATGTTGTAAACGAGCGGTCAGTATTTATTTAAATTTAATCTAAAATACCGTAATTGTTCTAATATAAGCCCGGCTAATTTTCTTTTTTTATAGCGGTTGAAAATTTATTGGGATCCCAGAAAAGACGATTGAAAAGTATAAGCCCGGTCTCTAATATAAGCCCACTAAAAATGACCCATTGAGAAATATAAGCTCAGGGCTTGTATTAGAGTATTTACGGTATATAAATATTTTAGTGTTTTGTGCAAATTAAAAATAAATGGGAGGGGATTATTAATGATTGTTGTGTTAATAAATGTTCCGATGAAATTACAAATACAAAATGTATTAAAGGAAATGGATTTGTAAAATTAACTGATGATGAAAATATTAAATATATTAATTGTGTTGGTAGAGGTAAATTTTAATATATTTTGTTGATATGTGGGTAATCCTTACTTTTACTGGTCCCTAAAAAATTGAGAAAGAAGTGCTGTTTTGATAATTTTAGGTCTGCCAGTAGGTAATCGAGTGTGTTGAATCCGAGTCTGAGCTTAGAATCGGTTTATTTCGAACCCCGGATCCAAATTCAACAAAGTCGGACATTATAAAGAATAGAAGAAAAACGGGATCGTATAAACAGATACCTAGTACCTATTTTTTATATATCATGGATCGCGCCGTCCCGTTTCATGTCTCCCAGCTGTCGGGAATTTATTTTTTATGTCGCCGCGATCCCTGTTATTATTTAAATATTTTTAGGTATCAATAAATACTTCGAGGTTTACACTGAAAATGATTTTGAAGAGCCATACGATTGCGTTGATTATTCTTTATTTTATTTTGAAATTAAAGTCAAAATTGAAGGAGAGAAGTTTAGCTGTATTAGTATTGACCTCAGGAATGATAATAAGGAGGCGATTAGTTTGCGTCCATTATATGGAGTAGTTGAAAATGAAAAACGAGAAATTTTTAAACTTGATGATGATTTTTCTTGGAATGATGAGGATATTTTTGGTTGTGGATTAGTTTATCCTCCAACTGAGAAGGATAAAAAGTTGCCGTATATGTTCTATACAAAAAATGGGGAACAAATTGGTTTGAAAAATTTTAGGGGTAATTATTCCTTTTTTTAATTTTTTAAGGTAAAGCTATTTTGTTGAAAGAAAATTTTGACTCTTATGCACCCTTTGTTCATTTGAGATGTTGTTCAGTGGAAGCTAACTTTGGAAATAATTTGGAAATTAAGCCTTTTTGTTATGACATTACAAAACATTTTGTGATTAAAGAATTTTATGAAGACTCTGATGTTGATTGATTTAAGAAGTTAAATATTTTGAGGAGGAAAAAATTAAACATTTTTAATGTTTTTATGACAAGCAAAATCATTTTTTTAAATAAATTTGTTGTTTTTGGATAATTTGTTTTATAAATTTAGCGGGTAAGGGGGCGATTCAGGGTAGCCTGTTCAGAGAAGGCTAAAAGGGAACGAATGATTCGAAAGCCCTTGATAAGCGGTATCTTTTTTCCAATTGAATAGATCAAATCTGATCAATCATTAAAAAATTATAACGCGATAAATGTGGAAAATGCCTTCGTAGTTTTTAATGAGTGATCAGGCTTAATCCTTCTAGTTGAAAAAATGATAGCGCCTATTGAGATCTTTTTAAATTAACGAAAATATTCTACTTTTTTTTATCAAATTATTTGCACTTTTTAAAAATTAGTCTTTACTGTCGAATTTAGTCAATGTTAAAATTAATCACTGTCGAAAATCGGGAAAAACGGTGAAAGAAGAAAAAATAACTGTCGAATAGGGCTGCCAGCTCGCTCGAACCGAAACTCGAAAGATCGAGTCAGCCAGGGCTTTTCTGCTCGAAAACGAACCGAATCGAAAAACCAAACTCGAAAAAATGCACCGAACGTCGGCTCGAACCGAAAACGGCAACCCTACTGTCGAATCTATATAGCACCGAAACGTCCATTTCGATTTAATTAATTAGGCGCGAAGAATTTTTCTTTAAAATAATTGTTTGATTTTTTTTATTTTTAACTTTCAATTTTTTAATTAAATTTTAGAAAAATGGCAGACAACGATTATGAAAGAGCAAAGGAACAAATTGAAGATTTTCTTCGTAATTTTTACACTGAAGATGAAAATGAATTAAAAACATTTAAATATTTAAATCAAATTGAACAAATTGCTAAGAGACAACAAATTTCTTTTTATATAGAACAGGACGATGTTTATGTTCACAATCCTGAACTTTATACTTCAATTAATGGAAATACTGTCCGGTTTCGTTTACTTTTTAGTGAAGTTGTTCAAAAACTTGTTGAAGAAGCGCTCGGTGATGAACAGGTTTTTTTGTTTTTTAAATATTTTTTGTGGATATCAGTTGGATATGAAGGTGTTTTTGAGGAATTTTTTTAGATGAGGATAGCCTCAAATAATTTCTGTAAATTTCCAATCATTCCTAAGATTAGAAATCCTTTTTTTATTAGGGTTGCCGGCCCGCTCCGGTCCGAAAGATCGAGTCGGGCATGGAATTTTGGCCCGAAAAAGACTCGGTCTGTCCGGCCCGAATAAAATGAAGACCGAAAAAGATGACTCGAACGTTGGCCCGACTCGAAAACGGCAACCCTATTTTATATTTCATGAAGGACTCTGTATCTGTGTTTTATTTTTGAAGATTAAAGTAATTTGTGAAATTTTATTTTTAAATTGCTAAAATTCAAAAATTAATATTTATTGTGAAAATTAGTAAATAATTTTTTATATTTTTTAATTTTGTTCTATTCAATTCTACCTTAAAAATTCCCCTATTTCTAGCCAGCAGTAATCGACGCTTTAGATGCTTTTTTATTTCAACGTTTGTATATGGATAAAAAAATGCGTCTTGACAAAGGGGATTTGACACAAGAAGATGATCCTCGTCGAAATTATCCACCCGAATTGCTTCGTCGATTGTATTTATTTTTATATTTAATTTTCAAAAAATAATTTTTTTAATTTTTTAGTGAAGTTTATTTCAAAGTTCGGGATGAAATTAAGCCTTTGGCTGTTAGAGAACTTCGTGCACAATTTGTTGGCAAACTTGTTTCTATTAAAGGGATTGTTATTCGGGCAACAGAAGTAAAGCCTTTGGCGAATGTTATTACTTATATTTGTGACACTTGTGGAGCTGAAGCTTTTCAACCGGTTTTTTAAAATTTTTAATAGAAAATTTGAATGTATTTTTGTTCATATTTTGATGGGGTTCTTATTTTTATATTTTAGAAAAATTCTTTAGACTTACTGGGGCATAGGATAAAGGAACTTCGGTACTTATCCCTTATACCACACCCCCTCAAAGTAGTGTCCAAAATGTCATATATGGGGTAATAAAGGGTGCTGATCACGATTATGGTGTTTATTTCTCAATATAAGAACCCCCTCACCCATAAATTGTCATGGTTCATAATGGTCAAACTTCAAGTTTTATTTAAATAAATATATAGGTATGAGCAATATTAATGCACTAATATTTATTTTGCACTTATATTTATTAATGCACTAATATTTAATATTTATTTTCTGTGTGATTATTGGTCGTTTAATGAGTATATAAACGATTTCATTCATTTGAACCCATAATAATAAAAATAAATAAAAAATGTCCTATAATTACGACACACTAATGGGGGGGATGTCCTGATGAATCAAACGCTGCAAAATTTTTTCAAAATTGCGGTTTGCTTCATACTGAACGTTTCTGCCATTGTGGTAGTCAAATGCGTCCAAACTTGAAGTTTGACCATTATGAACCATGACAATTTATGGGTGAGGGGGTTCTTATATTGAGAAATAAACACCATAATCGTGATCAGCACCCTTTATTACCCCATATATGACATTTTGGACACTACTTTGAGGGGGTGTGGTATAAGGGATAAGTACCGGAACTTCAATTGCTAGAAAATTTTTGAGCATCTTATTTTATTTCTTATCCTTTTTTGCTAATTTTTTAAAAATTATTTTGGCCTTATTTTAATATTGTTAATCTAAAATTAAATATTTATTTCATATACCCATTCTGAATTTTTAGTTTCCTTGGGGTTCTAAATTTGTTTCTTCTTTATTTTCCCTTTTTTGTTCGGGATTTGGATTTTTATTTAAGAATTAATTCTACTAATTTATTATTTAAAAATTATTTTCAATTAAAAGGTAAATTCACTTTCGTATATGCCAGTCTTCAATTGTCCAAGCAATGAATGTATACAAAGTAAAGCAAATGGACGTTTACAAATGCAAATTCGTGGTTCAAAATTTGTTAAATTTCAAGAAATTCGAGTTCAAGAAACGGTTTTTTTAATTTAAATATGTAAAAATTATTTGCAATTTTTAGACTGAACAAGTTTCGGTCGGAGGAATTCCTCGCTCTTTAACTGTTTATTTGACTGGAGAAAATACTCGAAAAGCCATCCCTGGCGATACAGTTCAAGTTTGTGGTGTTCTTGTTCCTCAACTTCGAACAGGTTTTCGTCAAATGGTTGGAGGGCTTGTGACAGAAGTATTTTTGGAAGCACATGTATTTTTTGAAATTAAATTTTGTAAAATTATTTTAATCTTTTATTAGCATATTCAAAATAATCGAGACGAAAATGAAGAATTTTTGGATGATGAATTGACTGAAGAGGAGATTCAATTAGTCAGTCATGACCATTTTTATGATCATCTTGGTTTGTTTTTTTTGTTTAATTGAGGTTTTCTTTGGATGTGTCCTTGTTAGGATATTTTATTTTTTTCCTTTTGTATTTATACAAACTGGGATTAAACATTTTGAATTTTTGAAAAAACCCGTGAGAATTTTTTGATCCCTAAAAATCAAAATCTCATAATTCTCTTAATAAAAAGCGTGATGGATTTAAATTTTTAATATTTTTTATAAACTCAATTTTCAGCATATAGCATTGCACCTGAAATTTATGGATTAACTGATGTCAAAAAATCACTTTTGCTTTCGCTCGTTGGAGGTGTCAATAAAAATGCAAGTGGAATGCGTATTCGAGGTGCATTAAATATTTTGTTGATGGGAGATCCTGGAGTTGCAAAATCTCAATTATTAACTTATGTTGACCGACTTGCTCTCCGCTCACAATATACGACTGGACGTGGTTCGAGTGGTGTTGGATTGACTGCTGCTGTGATTAAAGATACACTTACTGGTAAAAAATTTTTTTCAAATAATTTTGGTTATTCCAAGCAATAGGGATTGATTTTGCACTTGAAACCTTTCCACAAATCAGTGTACTTTTTTCATGGGGATTGTTTTATCTTATTAGGCGAACATCGAAAATCCCGCTTACAAGTTCAAATTACATATTTAATCCCAAAATACGTCCAGTAATCTTTAAAAATATTTTTTTAATTAAAAATAATTTCAAAGGTGAGGTATCATTGGAAGGCGGTTCTTTAGTATTAGCTGATCGTGGAATTTGTTGTATTGACGAATTTGACAAAATGGTGGAGGGCGATCGAACGGCAATTCATGAGGTTTATTTTTAATTTTATTATTTTATTTACCTATTTTACTCTTGTTTAAAGGTAATGGAACAGCAAACAATTTCAATAGCAAAAGCAGGCATAATGACTTCATTAAATGCTCGTGTTGCCATAATTGCTGCTGCCAATCCAGCTTATGGCCGTTATAATCCAAGTAGATCAATTGAAGACAATATACGTTTACCTGCTGCACTTCTGTCTCGTTTTGATATTCTTTGGCTTATTCAAGATACTCCTGATAGAGATTCTGATCGGAAATTGGCGGATCATATTACTTATGTACATCGTAAAGGTGAACAGCCAGATGCGACATTTAAGCCTGTGGATATGAAATTGTTTAGGTTTGTCATTAAGTTTTCTTGTAGGAGTTTAATCCTAATCACCATGGGCTGGCTTTTTGTCAAGCAAGAATGGGAAATGACTTGTGTCTATTTTCGAGTGGTAGAATTACACCATTTTAGAACCAGTGTTTTTTTTAAAGAAATCCGGAGAAGAGATCCATCGCCAATCCTCTTGGATGTAACTCATTTTTGATTAAAAGGGAAAATATTTTAGAAAGTACATCGCTGTCTGTAAAAGAAAGGATCCAGTGTTACCGGACGACCTGAAGGAACTTTTAGTTGATAAATATGTTGAGCTTCGACGTGAATCAAAAAATAGTGCAGATTCGACATTTACATCACCTAGAATACTTTTGGTTTGTTTTTCTTTTTCTTTCTTTAATTTTAAATATTTTAGGCTGCAATTCGAGCATGTACTGCATTAGCTCGTCTTCGTCTTTCAAATGTAGTAGAAGAAGCTGATGTGAAAGAAGCACTGCGTTTGCTTGATTCTGCAAGAGAATCTCTACGTGCTCATAAACAAACAACTACTGACAGGTTTATTTGAGTTTTTTCGTTGTTTTTAAATTTATTTTTCAAGAAGTCGCGATCCCGTTAATCGAGCATTTGATACTCTTCGGGAAATGTTACGTGAAAGTGATGGTCAACAAGTACTGCTTGAAAAGCTCTACGCTCGTTGTGCTCAACGTGGTATAGTTTATGGAGTAGTCGACGAATGTATTTATGGACGTTGGAAGCATGCACTGTTTGTTGACCCGACAAACAAAACAGTTGGAATTGTTTGAGATCTTTTAATTGATGATGAGGGCTGAATTTTATGATTTTTGAATTTTTTAAATTTATTTCAATCTTTTTTTAAAACTAAAACCTCGGGAAATTTTTTCTGCCAAAACATTTTAACCAAACTTCACTTTTTTATATTAATAATTTATTTTGTATTTATTTTGGTAAATTCTGACATTTTGGTTTAAAAATAAAAGTAATTGAATAATTTAGATTTTAAATTAAACAAAAAAGTTCTGTTTCAAAAATTAAAATATTCATTAAATATGAGAACAATTAAAAAAAATTAGCACGCAAGATTTAGAAAAAAATAGGGAATAATTAAAGGAAAGGCAAACTCAAAGATGTTTTAAATCAAAATTAAATATAGGCAAAACAAGTTAACATCTTTGAATTTCATTTATTTAGTGGGGCAATTTATTATTAGACCTAATGAGAAAATAAATGGGAATCATGTGAAACAGACATATTGTGATACTCTTGTTACTACATTGAGACAGAAAACAGCGTTTTTTAAGTAAAATCGTTAAAATTTCGAAGACCGGAAATTTTCCAAGACTCAAAACAAAGGCTGGACCTGAAGACCAAGACTTGACCCCAGATGGTGAGACACACACACATCTGCCGATGGTGAACAAGTAACGAATGTCTAAAACTTTCGCGAAGACGAAGAAGCCTGTGGCGATGAGCGCAACAACATTATTCAATAATAAAGCAGTCTTTCGTCCAAGTTTATCCGCAACATATCCAGATGAAAAACCTCCGGCAATTCCTCCAATGGCAAAAATACTGACAGCCATCGACCTTAAACGTTTTGTGTGAAGATTTAAGGCTTTGAAGCCCACACCATTCCGTTTCCATATCAGTGATTGTCATTCTCTTTTCATGTTTGTCGAGTCCTTTATTGTATGATTCCGCGAACCATTCTTTAATTAGAACAGCTAAAAAGTAAAACCGTTAATCAATCTTTAGCAAACCAGCAATTAGTCCAATGACAAGTCTGCCCGCGATGAATAAGTAGCGAATGTTTAAATAAGTAGCTATAAGTAGCTTATTACCAAAGATATTACGATTGAGTAGCTTATTACCACTTATTTACTTATTTCGCTACTTATTTAAACATTCGCTACTTATTCATCGCGGGCAGACTTGTCATTGGACTAATTGCTGGTTTGCTAAAGATTGATTAACGGTTTTACTTTTTAGCTGTTCTAATTAAAGAATGGTTCGCGGAATCATACAATAAAGGACTCGACAAACATGAAAAGAGAATGACAATCACTGATATGGAAACGGAATGGTGTGGGCTTCAAAGCCTTAAATCTTCACACAAAACGTTTAAGGTCGATGGCTGTCAGTATTTTTGCCATTGGAGGAATTGCCGGAGGTTTTTCATCTGGATATGTTGCGGATAAACTTGGACGAAAGACTGCTTTATTATTGAATAATGTTGTTGCGCTCATCGCCACAGGCTTCTTCGTCTTCGCGAAAGTTTTAGACATTCGTTACTTGTTCACCATCGGCAGATGTGTGTGTGTCTCACCATCTGGGGTCAAGTCTTTGTCTTCAGGTCCAGCCTTTGTTTTGAGTCTTGGAAAATTTCCGGTCTTCGAAATTTTAACGATTTTACTTAAAAAGTTCTAAATCAAAAACTAACCATTTAGCCTCCTATCCATCCCCCATATGTCCTGCTTCCATTTTAATTTACTTGGGAAATGTGAAATTACTTACTGCAAAACGATCACATGTATTATTACAAGCAACGAATCGATAAATAAATTTTGGTGGGCGTTCATCAAAAATTACCTCATCATTTTTTAGTTTATTTCCACTTCTTTGAAAACCATTTTGTGGTGACAATGACTTTCCATTAATATTTTCCACTGTTAAATTCTGCCGAATATTTTGTTTATTGCAATTTTCTTCCATAAGTTCAGCAACTGTTCTTTCATTATTTAATGCTTTGAAAGGATGCGAAATTATCAGATTTGTATAAAAATATGAATCTTCTTGATTTTTGCGTAAAATAAGAACATATTCTTCATTATTTGTGCTGTCTTGTAAATCTTGTAAATTACTTTTGAAATCTCTTGCCAAATAGTCAATATCACGCCGAGGGTTCATCCATAAATTAATTTCTTCTCTTTCACTTTCTACTGGCATCAATTCAACACGATACTTTAAATTTAAAAGAATTTTAAATTGAAAATAAAATTAAATTTGTTAAAATGTTTTAATTGTTAAATTAAATCCGTTTCATGGATCCCTCCCCCTGTCAACCTTGCATTATTCGAAGGTGAAATTAAAAAAAACGAATTTTTAATCTTAAAATATTTCCTTATTTATATGGTGAAAAGTCTGTTTTTAATGTTTAATAAAAGGACATTTACCCGTGGAATCAACAAAACTTTAAAAAAATTTTCCTAAAAACCTTATGTCGATTTTTCCAATCAGCTTCCAATTCTGCTCTTTTAAATAAATATTCAATTAAAAATTCAACTATAAAATTAAAAAAATTATTTAAATCTTTTAATTTTTTAAACCTGTAGTTGTTGGTGGCACATATAAATATCTAGGTTTAAGTAAACATTGGGGTAAATCTTTTATTCTATAATTTGTTCCATCTGGCCAAAGAACAATTGCCTAAATTTAAAAAAAAAATAAAAAAATAAAACTAATGTTCTCACCACCATATTATGTAAATCCCTTCTAATAGGCATTCTGCTGTTGACAATTTCATTGATTGATTTTTGAGCTGACAGAGGTCGGGGAGATGTCTAGAAAATTTAATAAAGGAAATTTTTTGAATAAGAAATAAGTTATAGGGTTATTTAATCACTTGGATGTAGATAAGTTCTTATTCTCATAAATTAATTGGATAAAAGTAAAAACAAGAATTCCACTAAAGAAGTCGAATAAGGCAAATCAAAAGATTAAACAACCCGAAATTTTAATATAAAAATTTTAACTCGGTCATTCAGGGTCTTTTAAATTAAAGAAATACCTTTGTTTTAACTGGTGATTTTTTGATAGAATAGGAGCTTGTAGAGGGGACATTAAATGCTGACGAAATTGAAGGATTTTGACTATTAATAAAATCTGCTGATGAACAGTTTGAAATGCAAAATTTTGGAAGTTTTGGATTCGATTCACATTCTTGTTGGGAAGATATTCCATTTGGTGTTAATTCAAAACCATCATTTTTGAGTGTGTCAGTTACTTTCCGTTTGACAGCGATTCGATTATGTTGCTTTATCTGAAAAATTGGGTAATGAAAAATAAAGACTAAATTGGACTTGTATGGAGACAATGATATTTTATTATAAGTAAAGAATCGAGAGGTCTAATTAATATTTTTCAAATTATAAATATATAGACATACCCTTGTTAATAAACTAGAGAAATTGGAATCTAATTCGAATTTTGTGGCCATCCCGCATTTTGGGCAATTTGCATTATTCTCAATACAAGGAGAACAAAATCTATGTAAGCATTTCTTTAAAAAATAAAATTATTTTTAATTAAAAAGCAAACAAACAATAGCAATATTAGGCTGTTCTCCAAGTTCACTTCCACATTGTTCACACATTAATTGGAGAAAAAGGGAATTACGTTGATTAAATTTAATATCATGTTTCATGTCCAAAACATCGAAATTGTAAAGATTTCTGACTAAATATAATCAACTGTGATTGAAAAATAAAAGGAATTGATCGAGAGAATAAACAGTGATTGGATAATTGTGTCTAACATTTCCCTCTTTTTCTTTTCCTCAACTCTCATTTTTTCAATTCATCTATACAAATTCTCTCGGTGTCTGTTTTTGAAAAATTGCCAATTATTAACATTTTGCCAAAAACAAATTTAATGCCAAATTGAAAACTAAATAAGCTTGTGTTTTTTCTTTGCTTTAAGTGATTTTCTAGGGAAAATTTGTTTTTTAAAGTTTTGTTTTTTAGGTGCCTGCCGAAAAGTTATTTCTGGCTTTTTTCTATACTTAACAACAAATTATTTCAGACTTTCTTACTTTAATTTCACATTTCTTACTTTTAACTTTCAAAATGGCCGATCCTCGTGCTAAAGTCCCTTGCGACGTCTGCGGGTGGAAAGTTCCGAATGGCAGAGTTTGTTTAAGTTTTTGTTAATTTACTTTTTTTAATTTTCTAGATGGAAGGTCATTTGTTTGAGTGTCAGGCAATGCATCCTTTCCCATGCGGACTTTGTACACGAGGGTTCTCTTCACAACAGGGTGTAGCAAATCATCAAAGTTTATCTCATTCTGCTGAAGAGCGTGGCACAAGATTTCGTTGCACGTTAGTTTTATTTTTTATTTTTGTTTAGAATCGCCTCCTTGTGAATTTTTGCGGGTTCGGTTTAGCATTCCTATCTTTCTTTGAAACTAGGTGCTTTTTGATTTCGCATTAATAGATATGCATTAATGAACTTCCAGTAAACTTTTTGTATTTTCCGAGGAAAATTGAACTTGGTTTCATTACCAAACTTTTTCATTTTAGACATGCTGATTGTGACTTTGGTACTAACTATCACAAACACTTAGAAACCCATTTGCAAAAACATCTAACTGGATTTCGACGATCTCGTTCACGTTCTCGATCGCGTCAACCTGGGGGTAATCCATATACTGCGCCACAACTGAATCAGCCACCTCTGTTACAACCTCAAGAGGGTCAACAACAAGTTGAAGAGGAATGTGTTGAGATGGAGAATGAATACTTTCCTCGAACGGTCTAATTACTCTTTTTAAATTCAAAATTTTTGTTTAAAGGTTGGTAGATCTGCAGACAGAAATGTTCGTCGAAACGTTGATCGCTCTCAAATGCCTGTTTTGCAGAAAATGGAAAAGATTCAGCAACCCAAGATTCGTCAGTCGCGATCTCGTTCACGTTCTCGCGCTAAACGATCTAAAGCTTCAAAGCCGAACCGACCAGCTCAAATGCCTCGAGAGGACCAGCAACAAGATGAAGAAGACATTGAGATGGAGTACCATCCACAAACGGTTTATTATTATTATTATTTTTTAATTCTAAATTTGTTTAAAGGTTGGTAGAGCTGGACATTCAAAAAGAAATCCTCACGTTGATCGATCTAACGAGCCTGAAGTACAGCAACTTGAACAAGTAAATTTAATTGTGCTTAATTTTCCGTTTATCCTCTTTGAATACTAGGCTTGAGTATTTCTTTTTTAACCTTAAAAATTTATTTTCTAAAGGCTTCAACTAGTACTGCATCTATGGATGAAAATATTCAGCGCCCCATTCAAGAGCCAGAAATTCAACAGGTTGAACAGGTTGCCAATGAAGAGGCATGCTTTGTACTTTTAAATTCTCATTTTGTTAGGGATTGTATTTTGAACCCCTTTAATTTGAATTCCATAATTTCTGTCAGTTCCATGCTCTTATTTGTGTTTAATCATAATTTGGTAGAACATGAATTTTTGTATAATTTTCCAGTTTAGGAGCTCTAAAATAATTTCTAAATTTTGAATAAATTTCCCTTTAGTTTTATTGTTAGTCATTTTTGACAAAAGCTATCTATTATAAACCAAAGATTTTTTTTAATTTTATTTTTAAGGCGGCAATAGTTACGATTGATGATGATGAAGAAATTGGACCTCTTCCAGGATTTACAAATCTTCAACTTGTTGATCCAGTAAAAGCCCGTCAAATTATGGCTGCAGAAAGTAAATCGTTGGATGATCTTGTTAGAGTAAGTTTTTTTTAATTTTTAAAATTAAAAAATTTTTCTTTTTAGAATTTGCGCGAAAATAATAATATTTTACATCAATTTTGTTTGGAGCGAGGTTTGGATTATGGAACTCAAAATACTGCTAATGCGATTGATGGTTATATTTTAAATTTTATTAGCAATCATTATATTGCTTTTTTTGAACTTTTAGATTTTTAGGGACTTGGGGTACTTTTTGCACTTTTTTAACATTTGGAACCATTCAATTTTTCGACACTCTGTTCAATAACGCAATAAGTATGCCAACTTCCACACCTAAAATCTGATCTATTGTTATGCCCTTAACACTCTTGAAATATTTAATTTTAAAATTTAATTTTTCAGTTTATTTTCGAAACTTCTCTGTCCATGATGAATTTAACGATTATAATGATTAGAATGGAATATTTTTGTTTGTTGGATTTTTGGAAGGCCGGTGGCGAATTCACAATGAACGATTCTAATAGAATTGCATTATTATATTTGTTTGAATCTCCTCACAAATTTTTTTAATTGTAAAGACCTACTATTAGCCCTTATTCTACCTATTATTTTATCATACTTATCATTCTTTTTTTTAATTTTTACGAATTCTGCTATATATTTTGAAATTAAATATCTCGACTAAAATTAGGTAAGCTCAGATTTATATTAATTATATTAAGCTCACATAATGTTAGCCGAGATATCTAATTTCAAAGTTAATAACTTTTGAAATTCACAATAAACTATTTTCTATGTATCACAAAGTGTTTATTTTTGTTTTAAAAAACTATTATTACTGAATTTTCACATTTTTAATTCGAATTTTAAAAAAATCGAGTTTAACTACTTCTTGCTTGTGTTGACATTTTTAAGATTCGATATTTAAAATTCCATAACGAGCTTGGCCGTGTCGAGATTTTGAGACTGTTTAGAGATCTTGAGATTACTGTACTCCGATTTTTCGGTGCTTTTTAGAAAAAAACTTCGGCACACTTCAAAAAAAGATGTGCGCCACTGTGGCCTGCGCCAAGGCGTTTGCGCCATAATAGCTTGGCGTTAATTTTAAATTACTTTTATTCGTCCCATTGCTTGTATGATTGATTGCTTTTTGGATTAATTACTTATTGCCCGTCTTTTTTCACATATGATTAGTACACAGCTGGTTTATTTGTTGGTTTTGATGGGTTTTAATAAAAAAAAAGATTTCCTTTCTTTCTAAAACATTTTTTTATTTTTTTAATTATTAATTAATAGACTTTAAAAAATAATGTCAATAACAAGTTTAATTACTTTTATTCCTTTAATTCAATCAAAAGAACGAAATTTAATTCGAATAGAAAGGTATAAAGAATTTTTAAATAAAAATTTTTTTTTAAATTTCAGAACTCATGAAATCCCAACAAATGTTTGTCTTGTTGCTAGTGGGCCTTTTGAAGGAATTATTATTAATAAATTGGTTGAAAATTATGAAGGTTTTTTTTTGAAAATTTTACGAAATTTTATTTTGTTTTTAATTTTGTAGAACTGCCAACTCAATTCCCTTGTTCTTTTTCAGTTTGGATAAGTAGTGATGGTGGGAAGACTTTAAAACAAGTAAATATTTAATTATTTAATCACCTTTTATTTTTTACAACCTAGTTCCTATTTTAATCAAAATTTTTGAGATTTCCTTATTTTTATTAAAAATTCATCTGCTTAGTTTTGGAAATCAGTCCTCTTGGTTTTTTTACAAAATTAATTTTTCTTTAAATTTTTTTGACTTATATTTTCCTTTTATTTTTTGTGATGACAGGAAATTTAACTTTTGTAATAAAATTAACTGCTAATAATTATATTTAAATTCTCTCATGACAGAAGAAAAACTTCTTCCTCCATTTCCTTTTTATTTTTAAATAAATATTTTTCAATTTTTTGTTTTTAAAGGAAATCCGTTCTTTTCGTTTTTGTTTCTTCAACAATATTCAATTAGCATTACGTGCAGAAACTTCCCAGCGTTTTATTAAAAATATTTTTGAAAGAAATTTTCCTAAAGGTTTTTTAAATTTTTAAAATTATTTTTTCTTTAAATTTTCTTTTATAAAGATTATGTTAGTTTTTTTAAATTACTTTTGCGGCTTATGAAAGAAGACTATCCACAATTACGTGCCATAGACGTCGAAATGAAGTTTGCCGCTGGAAGTGAAAAAATGGCGATGCCTAATGCTAAACAATTTAGTTGGTTATTTTTTAAATTTTTTGTGTTTTCTGTGTACTATCTAATTTTTAAACAGAGTACTGACTTGATGATTTCGGCATACTAATTTTTAGACTTTTGACTCATCAATATTGAAATAAAATATAATTTTTTAATATTAGGATAACATGCCTAAAAAACAAAAAAATTTTTCATTTAATATTCTAAATAGAAAATCTAAAAATTTATTTTCCTAGAATTACTCCGGCCGGATACTCAAATCATATCTATTTTTTACCATCTCTTTCTCCACTCTTTTGATTTATCATCTCTATCAAAAAATTTTTACTAAATTAAAAAAAATTTTTATAGTAAATGATGGTGAATTAGAGAATTTAACATCTAGCCACGTCAAAGAAGCACTTGAACATGCCTATCCAAATAGTGTAACAGAAGAGGATTTGGCCGAATCTTTGCGTTGTTCTGTTGAAGAAATTCGCCATTTTCTTTCAATTTTGGAAAAAGAAGGGCATATAGAGCAATTACCAAATCAAATCGGAGAATGGATTAGAAAGGCTTATAGTTTGTCGATTTTTTGAAAAAAATTAAAAAAAAATATTATTTTTAAAGTACCTGAACCTCAACATAATATTCAAGATAAGCATCCACAGACTGTTGCAATTATTACTTGTTTGTTCCCAGAGAAACAGAGTGTCGACACAATTATAGAAAATAGAACAACTAAACATAGGTATTTATTTTTAAAAATATTTTAAATAAAGGGGGAGGAAGATTTTTGACATTTTCTTTTTTAAATTGTTCTGGTAAGTTGATTAGACTTTGAAAATTAAGGTTTTCAATTTTTCAAAACATTCTAAATATAAGAACCATGTGTCTCATAATTAAAGATTACTGACTAAAATCAAACAAAATTTTATTTTTAATGAGTTTTGGATTTCATTCATTTAAAATTTTTTTAGAAAAAAATTTCTTTAAAATTTAAGTTATTCGAAGACTGGAGATTCCAATGTTTACACAATTGGAAAAATTGCTGGACATAATGTTGTCGCAACAAAAGTATATTTTTAAATTAAATTTTTTTAAATAAAATCTTTTAAAAGCTTTCAATGATTGGAGGAGATAGAATGGCTGCAACATCTGCTGGTTCAATTACAACACGTTTATTGGGAGCATTTCAGCATGTCGAACATGTTATAATTGTTGGAATAGGTGGAGGAGTGCCTCATTATACTGACCCGGAAATGGTTTTTTATTTTTAAATAAGGAATAGGGGGACGAGTAGGGTTATCTTGGGAAATCCTTGGGTGGCTAGATTTTTTCAGATCTGGATCCGACATCCCTACGGACCTGCGGAAAACCCAATTTCAAGGAATGCAAAGGACAATAATCAATGCGTTGTGCGGGGAATACCCTATGTCTAATCTTAACTTTGTGTTTAAAAGAAGCATATAAGGGAACTTTTATTTTTTTGTTAGCCTTTAACGAATTTTGACGCATTCTTTTATCCAATTCCTTAAAAGTTGAAACTATTAATTCTTAAACCTTTTTCTCATTTTTAACCTTTTTCTTTTCTAAAGCATATTCGACTTGGAGATGTTGTTATAAGCGATTCTGGAATAGATGATAGCAATAAACGTCAAATAGGTTCTTATGTATATGCACACAATATTAATTGTAATTGGAAAACTGGAGAAATTGAAGGATTGGTAGTTAGAGATTGGCTGCCTAAAGACAATGTTTTGGCTAGGACTGTTCGAAATGGGTTAATCTTTTAAAAATTTATTTAAAGTTATTGAGTAGCAGAAAGAATATCAGAAACTCGAACTTTTTTGACTCTATCCTAAGCAAAATTTGCAAAACCGACACGACTTTTTTCACACTATTTCCGTTGGGTATTTTATGTCCACATTTTTCCTCCATGCATGGGAGGACATTACAAGTTTCCTTTCTCCTGACCTTCCAGATGTTCGAATCCAATTGATAGCTTTATATTTCAATTATTTTTTATTTCCAAAACATTATTTTTTCATTTTTTTACAGACAAAAACAAGATTTATTAAAAGATTGGCATTCTAACTCAAAAGAATTAATTTCTCGTTTAAATGAAGAACATAAAGACCAACAACTCGATTTTTCTCGTCCTCACCATGAAACTGATGTTTTGACAATGTTAACTGCTGAAGGAAATATTGTTGTCTTTCCCCATCCAAATGCAAGCAGAATTGACCCTCTTTTCCATTTGGGGCCTGTTGGATCTATGGTTTTTTTTGAAATTTTTTTAATTTTAAAATACTTCTTTTTCAAGTTTACATTGTCACAAAAGCCTCCAAAATCCGAAAATGAAGTTTCTTCTCCAACTCAAAGCTCTCCTTTAAAATCTGCTAAACGTCAAAATAGCCCAACTAAAAATGGTCAAAATGGAACAAATTCTGAAAAAGAAAATGTTGAGGAAAAGGGAGGAGATCAATTAAATATTAGCAATAATAGTGAAGAAAGTGCTGGATTGGTTAATGCCCAAGTTAATCAACAATTGAGGGAAAGGTAAAAAAGGGAATTTTTTAAAGAATTTTGTGAAGGATTTTTAAAAAAAATTATGGTGAAGAAGAGATTAAATAGAAAGCTATTTAAGCTTGCTATCTCGTCATCTGTCACCCTTTTCTAAATTTTCTTACATTAGTGATTTTATTAATCATCAAAATAGCTTTTAAATAATTAAGAGAAGGATGTCTAAATTTTATTAAAATGTAATTTGTCTAGGATGCCTCTTAAGTAAATTTATAATCTCCAAATAGTTTTTTCCTTTAAATTCGGTTCCTAAATTTTTCCAAAATAATTTCTAAAAATTTTTAAAGATTTATTTCCGAATATCATATTCGTGCCTATGATGCTGGTTTTGACTCTGTTATTGCTGCAATTGAAGGTTCAAGGGTAGATTCTTGGGTGCTAATACGTGGAGTGGCTGATTACCAACAAGGTGCTACAAAAATTGGAAAACTTTGGCAGGTAATTCAAAGAATTTTAATTTTCCACAAAATATTTATTTCAGCATTATGCTTCTGCAAATGCCGCAGCTATGGTTAAAACAATTCTTGGTCGAATTCCAGCAACGAGATAAGAGGAAAGGAATTTTTTATAACATAAGGGATATATAAATATTTTAAATAAAATTTGTGCCGTTTAAAATTAATTTTAGTTGGAACTTTAACGATTTTTGTAGAGAAAATATTTAGGACGGCACAATTATTTTTTTCTATCAATTTTATTTCTTTTGTTTTTCGGGAAATATTTTTTAAAAAGTTGCGTGCAACCATTTTTGACCTTATATTTAATTTAAATTTTTGCCTATTTTAGAAGCTTTAAAAATAAATAAAATTTAAAAATAATTTTTGTAAAATATTTATTTTTAAAATAAAATTTAGTTATTCTCAAAAAATATTATTTAATGGGGTTTTTAGTAATAATTTGATCAAAAAGATATCTTAACTAGAGATCGGACTAGGAGTGTTGTACGAGGTATTTTGAAAGATTTCGATAACTGAGATTTTTGTTTGGGATCTTCGTCTCGGTCCGATCTCTTCTACTTTTAATTATTCACTAGAAATACCATTTTTAAATAAAACAAGTCTTTCCATTCCATTAGAGCTAGGCTGGACAAATTGAATTTTTTGTGGAGTTTTTGCGTCTAAAAATAATTTTTAAAAATTTTATTTTATTAAAAATCCCAAACCTGAAAATGGGGAAGATTTTCGTTGTGAATGTAATGTTTTTGTAATGATTTTACAACATCCAAGTTTTTCCAACATTTCAACAAGTCCATGTAACAAAACAGGTTGTAATACATAAACAAAACGAGAAGTTAAATCATCAATTGAAATTCCAGGGTTTGCATAAATATGCCAAAATATACCTTCCAAAACTCGTCTAAAATAATTTTAAGAAATATAAAATATTATTTACTTATCAGAAAAATATAGACGAATAGAAATGAAATTTACCCAATGGATTTTTAACAGTGACTTTTCACCGTTCAAAAAAATTTTTCTAACGATAATGAAAATTATATTGAAGAACACTAAGTAAATTCAGATTTATTTTTTTTTCATTTTAAACCCTTCTCTTCCCCACTTATAAATTACAAAAATTCCCCTTTCAATTATTCTAATCAATCAAATAAATCTTTAAAATAAAAACAAATTTAAATACCTCAACACATTCCAATTTATCTCGCCTGAAGGTAGCAACCAAGGTTTGGCAACAAATCCATTTCCTTCTTTAGTTTTTAAAAGCCATGCACGCCCATTCCTTGTGCTTACAAAAAATCTTTTTACAACACCACTAGGGAAAATTAAAGTTTCTTTTATTAAAAGATTTAAATTAATATTAAATTCATCCAAATTTTGGAGATTAATTGACGCCTAAATTTAAATTAAAAAAATTATTTAAAAATAAAAAAAACCTTCAATTCCTCTTCAGAAATACCCAAAATTCCCGATTTATCAATTAATTTATAAAGTTTTTGTGTTTCTTTAGAAAAGTTTTTGTCTAATTCTTCTGTCACATTACTTTCCGAATTTTCTATTAAATCCATTTTTTCTGCTGGAATAAATTTTTCAAAAGGTAATAAATCTTCAAATTGTGGCATTCCACGTATTGTAGACAAAATTGATTCATTTAATGTTGTTGGACGAATTTTAAGTCTTTCAATACATAATTCACTGTCTTCTAGGTAACGTAATTGTTTTGTGGCGTTTATTTTGAACTGAAAAAAATTGAATTGCTAATGCTCCGAGAGGGAGAAAATTAAAAAAATAGTATTTTCCCCAGTTTTTCAAGCAAAAAGACACAATTGAAGTTAAACCGGCGTTACAACCCTAAGGGAACAAAAAAGCTGATCCACTACATCCCATCACCTAGTTAACACATAATCTTCCTTTTTAAACTAATTTATATTTTCTTACATGAGTTTCTTCTTCTTTCACCGTATTGGAAGTTGAAGGCCCATCACTACTTTTATTTAATTTAAATAATGCATCAAATGATTCTGGAATAGTCATATCAATATTTAACTTTAAAAATTAAACTTTTTTTAAAAATTTTATCGAGCATAAAAACAAACCGGCCTAGAATCACAGGCTAAATTGGCCAAAATAATAAATTCCCCAGGATTTTCAAATTCTCCAAAATCATTTTTCTTGTTTGGTTTGTTTTCAATAAATTTTGTTGTTGTATCCAAAATATTTTTCTTTAAATTTGTATGCAAAGTTGATTCGAAATAATGATGATAACTTTAAAAAATAATTTTTGAGATTTTTTTGTTTAAACCCTCAATGCCCATCCTAGAACGATAGAAAATGAACAAATGGAAAAAATATTTAAAATTATTCCTTAAAGAAGACGAGAAAAGATGAAATAATTCGATAAAGTTAGCTATCCTTACAAAAAATTGGACACAGTTTACTTCAAAACGCCCCCAATTTTCGAAAAAAAAACTTATGAAATAAACTCAAATTTCGCCCATAATCAGCAAAAATTTAAATTTATTTACAATTGTGTAAGTCGAACAGATTTTCTTGCACTGTAAGAAAACTCTTGAGTGTCACCAGATTTTTGAGGTGATTGCTCAACTCCACTTTCCGCCAAATCTTTTGATTGTTTGTCGTCTGTTCCTGTTGTTTTAGAACCAAATATACGATTTTTTGTGATTAAACCATCACTGCGAATGTTCTCTATTGTATTAGATAATATCTATAAAAATTATAAAATAATTTATTAATAGAGTTTTAAGAAACGATTTTTTGAATGCAATATTTAAAAAAATTCCAAGTTTTCGATCTTTACTCCAAATTTTTCTGGTTGAGAGATTTTTGGCAAAAAACGACTATTAAATTACGCGAAAAGAAGATCGTCCCCATTTTTTCCTTAAAAAAGCCAAGGGCAAGGAGGGAAAAAAAATTAGGCGAAAAAAAAAAATTAGGCTCATACCAAAAAATTAGGCGCAGGAGGGATAGGACATTTTGTTTCAATGCCGTTTATATGTAGTTCTATATTTTTACTACCCTCATACCAAAAAATTAGGCGCTTTCAATTTAACAATAAATTTAAAATTAAAAATAACCGAAGGTTCAATTTGTTGAAGAAGAAAATTTGTAAATTCTACTCCTCCACTAGATAAATAATTTCCTCCAGTATCACTTGTTGAAGGTTCTATTTGTGTTTTTTGTCCTTCAAAAGTTTTTTCAGTTCCATTCTCGCTTAACAGAGCCAACTAAAAAATTTAAAATATTTTTTAAAAATTTTTAAAAAATTAACCATAACAGCATTAAATGCCACACGTTCTCGGATCTCTTCATCACTTTTAGGAGGGTGAGAACGAGTTGGGGCATAAGCTGTTTTATCGTCTGATGCTACTTGAATAAAGTGGAGTTTGTTTTTATTCAAATGATTTCGAAATTCTTGATCACTAGCATAAATAGATGGACAATCATCTGACTCTCTAAAAAGTAAAAAAATTATTTTAGACCTTATAGTAATTTATAGATGAAATTAGTCAGAATGGGAAGGAATGAACAAGTCTGATTCTGCCAAGTCAAAGACACTAAGAAAATTAGAGAGATGAACTTAATCGAGAAATAATTCTTCCTAAATAATAAAGCGATTTTTTCATTCTTTTATGAAATCGATTGAGAAAAAACATTTGAGTTCAACTAAAATATTCGAGGAAAAACAGCAGATAATGTCCATACGCATTGCCAGTATTTAAATTTTAAAACTCACCTAAATAACAATTTATAAGCGGTCCGAAAAGCATCAATAAAAAATAAATCTTTAGGTTTTAAATCATCTCCCTCTTTGATAGGTTCTTTAGACAAATTCATTACAACCAAACGATTTCTCAGATTTAGCAAATCTTTAAAACTAGCCAATGTTTTAACAATATATTGGTGCTGATCTTGTCTGTCTTTTAATTCTCTAACACCGGCAGCCATAAGAGAATAGGTTGTTTTTGTACGAGATTCCTTTAAAAAATGGGGGAAATTTTTGAATAAAAATTCCAAAAGAAAATTACTGGAACAAATTCATGCATAAGATTGCGCATAACTTTCGGATGTGGCCAAAATTTTGAAACTGGATTTAAGAAAAAACTGCTGGCACGAATGAGAAGTAACTAGAATAAATTAGTAAAGCTATTATTTAATATTGTAAAGCTTAAAAAGAAATCTTATTGTTATTATAAAAATAGCCTTGACAATAAATAAAAATGACACTAGTGAAGAAACTCAAGAAAAAAACTTCTAAACAAACCATATCACGTTCTCTCTGTGAAAATCTACTTCTCAAATAAGACTTGTGTTGAAGACTAATTCTGTCAACATTATCCATTAACCGAGCATTTTGTGAATAATGTCTTTTTGTAGGTTCAGTTTTGCTTTGAATACTTTTTGTTGGAGAACTACTATCATCAACTGAAGTACTTCCAGTTTCTTCTACATCTTTTGGTATTTCAATTTTGACACTTTTCTTTGGGTTTCTTTTGTGGACTATTTTGCCTTTAAAAGAGAATTTTTATTTTATTTTTGGAAAATTAGAAACTTATTCTTCTTTGTTTGGCTGATTCTACCAAATTATTTATTGTTTTTGAAGAAAGAATTGAATATGGATTGGCACCTTTCTTTCCATATTTACTTTAAATTTTTTATTAAAAAATATTAATTTTTAAGAAAATAAACTGGTATGCTTGAAGACGTTCAACAGTTGAAAATGTTTTGTGCAGTAAAGAACCACTAATAGGTGGAGTTGAGGATGTTTGTTCTTGTTCTTCAATCATGACAACATCATGACTCTAAGAAATTATTTAAAAAAATGAATTTTTGAAAATAAAATTTTGAAATTTAAAAATATTTTTAATTTAAAAAAATTAAATTACAAGAAAAAACACTTTAAGTGAAGCTAACTAGGAATAATCAATTTCTAGGAATAAAACTTTCTGGAAGACCAATCCATTATGAAAAATTCGCCTATTTTTTCTTTTGGGGAGAAGCGGGAGGGGATTATTTTTTCTGACTGAAGTTCAAAAAATTATCACAAACCTGCTCCTTTTTAAGTGGACTATCTTCCTCAACCTGTAACACAACTTTTGGTTCAACAGCTGGACGTTCTCTTTTTAATTGATGCCCAGAAGGAAAACTTTTATTTTGCTCTTTAAATTCATTCATTGTTTTCTCTAAAACTTCAGAAACATGGACATCTCCAATTGAAGTAATTTCTGGAATTGTGATAACATCAATCTAAATAAGGAAATTTAGAACGAAAATCCTTTTGACAATTGGGGTTTTCAAATTATATGTATATTCAAACAATTAAAGAAATTTAAAATTAAAAGAACTCGAGTTAAAGAATGCAAAAATTTAAAGCTTTCACCAATTAAACTCTACTATTCTAATTAGGGTTGCCACCTTCGAACCGGGCCGACGTTCGAGTCTTTTTCGAGCCAAAACCGAACCGAGCCGGCAACCCTAATTATAATATCTGAACTATATCCAACACATCGTCAAAAAATTAAAAAATAAACCGTTTGAGCAATCCCATTTTCAAGAACTTCCAATTTCAAAATATTTATAAACTTTTTTTGTAACAAAGCCAAAAGTAATTTTTTAATAGATTTTCTGTCAATCTAAAAACAAAAAATTATTTTAAAAATTAAAAAAATCCAAAACCGAAAATTGATATCCCTCATTTTGTTCAAGAAAAGTAATATATGTTTGTAGACGTATATTGGTTAACACAGCTTTTACATCTTTTAAATATTCAAGAATTTGAATTAATCTTTTTAAAGTAATGTCAGTAATGCGAAGTGTGTCTAAATAATTTAATTAAAAAAAATTAGACAATTTTGGGAATCTTATATTTTGAAGTAAGTAGAACTTCAAAGGTTACAAAAAAACAAAGAAAATTTTTCGACTATTTAATTTAAAAAATTTAAAAATTACTTAAATTGTATCCAGGAAATTTCAGTAAATCGCCAAACCGAAAAGGACAATCCACACCAGTCAATTTCTTGAAACGTTGGCTATATTTAACATATAATTCACCTCCCGCCTCATTTTGGGCACATTTAAAAAAATATCTAAAATTAAAAAGATAAACAATTTATAAAAATTAAACAACTTTTTGACTCTAAAACGTCCTTCCGTCTTTTGAAATTCCCCAAAATATTTTTCTCGATTTCTCACTGTGCTATGTATTGAAGTAGAGACAAGTCTATTCCCAGGTTTTGTGTCAGCATCAATTCCCAAACGAGAAGAAATTTCATATCTATCAATCCCTTCCATCCCTGCTTGCACAATCCAGGAAGCAACAACATCATTTTGTGGGCGATAAAAATGAGCAAGAGAAAACTTTTCTGGATCATAAGGAAGATAGGCGCTTTCTAAAAAAAGAACTTTTATTCGAAAAAAGGTAAATGTTTAAAAAACCAACTTTCTTGTTCTCGACTTTGTCCAGTTTCATCCAAATTATTGCTAAATTCAAGTGGAATATCAGCACTTTCATTAATAGATTCAACATGTATTAAGTTCATTTTTTAAAGGAGATTGAAAAAAAATCTAAAAAATAATTATTTTAATTCAAAAATACGGGAAAAGGTATGGATGATCACAGACAAAATAAATCTGAGGATAAATTGTAAAAATTGTGGTTTTTCCCATCTCTTGATTTCCAAAATTCAAACCCAGGCCTTTTAAACAGCGGGACAAAAACGTTTTTCAAGAAATTCTAGATATGAATTAATAAAAAAATATCCAAGTATAAATTAAACTTATACAAATCAAAATTGAAATATAAACAAAATTTATCATCATTCTTTAAAAAGTCAAAAAAAATAATGGGTATAATAAATAAAATATAAGGCATTTCTTTTAGAAATGTTTAACACCAATAAACTCAAAATAAAATTTTTAAAACAATTTTTAAGTCAACAAATAAATAAATGAAGAACCTGCAACATTTTATAGCTCAAAAAATATAAGGAGATTCGAAAGAATTTTTGAATCAAAAATAAATTATCAAATAAATTATCACCAGGCACTTCAAAAATAAGTCAATCATTTAACCATTCGACATCATTTTTGCTAATCAGAAACAGAAAACTCGCGCATATAAGCTGAAAATGAAAGAAAATAATTTTTCTAAAAATATTTGCAAAAATTTAGCTTTTCAATTAAAGAGGAACCGACATTAGCCTAAATTATAGAGAATAACAAATTAACAGAATTTAGAGATAATCAAGAATAAAATAACCGAAAAGATTGAAAAATACCTCACATTAAATCAAAAGACCCTTTAAATAAACCTTCAATTTGTTCTCCGATAACATCGTGTTCAAGTATACCAATACCATGATCCTCACAATATCGACGTAATTGATGATTGTTCTCTCTCAAATTCTTAAAAACAAAACAAATTGAAAAAAAATTTAAAAAAAACAAACCCGAACAATATCATCCAAATCCCTTTGTTCTTCGGCCATAATCAATCGAGCTCTAGTTGGATCAATAAGACGGAGATCGTAAATACCGAGAGGAGGTTCAGTCCCAGATGCTGCAGAACAAGCTGGAGCCTTAAAATAAAAAATTATTTTTGATGCTTAATGGTCAGTTTATAAAATATGAGAGAAACGAAAACTGTTAATTTTTAAAATATTCATATTTGGACAAAAGGGAATGATTTTTCCCTTAAAAACTATAAAAATAACCTCTTCAGCCAAATCTTCACGAGATTGCTCAAGATTATGATCCATATGAATTGGAGTAGCTCTAGCACCAACCTTTAATTTAAAAGTAATTTGCAAATTATCCTAGACGTGTTGGTGTAATTTTTTGCTGGACTTTTTCCCTTCCTTTGCCCTACTCAAACTAGTATAGGTTACCCCACGAATATCAAAGCAAATTTAAAATTAAATAAAAATAAAGAAAAAAAACCTTCGGAGCATCATTTTGTAACGGAACATCATTTTGTCCCATAACAAGATTTTGCACTTCCTCCATTAAAGCTGGTTGTTGATTCTCCTGTTGTGGTTGTTCCGTCGGTTGTTGATCCATTGGCTCAGGCTCAGGTTGAGAATATTGATTTCCACCGGGTTGACGCGAATGAGAGCGTGAACGAGAACGCGAAAGAGAACGGCGAAATCCGGTAATGTGCAAATTCAAATGGTGTTTAAGAGATTGTTCACTGTTTGTGCCAAAGGTACAATCAGAATGACTAAAAAAATTTTATGAGTTTCAGAGCCAAAATATTTAAAAAAAAAGACTATAACAAAAAAAAAACAAACTGGCAACGAAAAGCAGTTCCTCGTTCATCCGCTGAATGCGCTTGACCTTGATGTTTATTCACACCTGCTTGTGACTGGAAATATCGCGGACAGAGATTGCACGGAAAAGTTCGAATTGTCCTGCATTCTTTGAGATGAATGGGCATCTGACAAAAATTTTTTTTAACATGAATTCTTTTTAAAAAACAAACTCTGGCATAAGGAAGAACCATATTACAAATTTCACATTGAACTTTGACACGCTCGTCCATTTTTGAAATAAATTAAAAGTAGAAAAGTGAAATATAAACTAAAATATCTGAAGAAATAAAATATTTAAAAAAATGGAAAAATGGTTACAGCCCAAAAGAATGAGTGGCCATAACAATGCAAAGCCATAACTAGATGTAACATTTCTGGCCAATTTTATGGGACAATCTCTTTATCTCGATAAGACGAAAAATGGAAAAGCTGGAAAAATTTCCCAAATTATCACTCATTTTTTTCTTTCCTCTCTCATAATTTTAAGACTCTCTCTTTCGACAGAATGCCAAAAATATAAATTGAACAACAAATAAAATATGAATTTGAATTTCTTAACATTGTAAGCACATAGCTATTTAATTCCTAATACTGTGAAGTAGGCGGTGTGATGCAATGGATTAAACGACAATCCGGATAACTGAAGGTTGGACAACAAATAAATTGAACAACAAATAATTAACTCCCGGCTGCCGAATAACTTTCTGATTAACTAAAGTATTTTTTAAATTATTTCTTTAAAGCTAGGTTTTTCTTTATAAATTTAAATATAACAAAAAAATCAGAGTAGGCGGTGTGGTGTACTGGATAACACTTAAAAAAGCAACCCCCAGTTCTGCTTTACTACTACAATCCTAACTAACATTTTCATTGTGAGGGGCGTTAAATTTATTAAATCACTTTTTATATTCTTTTAATTTAACCTTTACAAAATTTTTATTTATTTACATTATTACAAAAATTCTAAAAAAAAGTTTTATTTCCATATAAAAGAATTAAATATTTCTTTTAAAATTTCTTTCCTTCGAAAATTACTTTCATTATAAACCAAATATTCTAGCCAACCCTTTAAATATTCTTAAAATTAAAAAAAATTTTTTTTCTCTTTTACCAGAATACATTCCTTCTTTAAAACACTTAATTCATTCGCTGTTCTACATTTTTCCATTTCTTCATCCCTTAAATTTACATTTTCTCCATAAATAAATTTTTTGTTTTTATTTTTGCTATCTACATATAAAGCTATTTGTAAAGATAAACCTATCTTTAAAGAAAAAATTTAGTTGGAAAAAAAAAAAATAAAAAATTTCCAAACAAATAAAGGAGTCGAAGATTCTTGGTTATTATTATTCAAGTAAGAGAAGACTGGGCCGCCTGAATCGCCCTTTAAAAAGATAAAATTAGAATAAAGGGGAATAAAAGAAGAATTTCTGGTTTATCTCTTAAATATTTTTGGGAGGGTGTAATTGAAAGGGAAGGATATTGAGAAGCAGGGATGTGCCGAAACAGATTTTAAAAAACGAAAGACGGGAGGCAAAAGTCCAAAAGGCGGAATTTTGGTGACAGCCAAAATGGCACACCCCTGCTGAGAAGGGATAAGTCAGAGATGTTTTTGTTAAAAATTTGTACTAAGGTTGGACACAACTAATTATTAACCGGCATCCCCGATTTTTGGTTAATCCAAATTTAAGAAGGCCAATTTCGGTTTTAAGTTTTAATTAAACATTAGTTTTATTTTGGGGGAATTTTTTACAATCACTCTTTTTTCAAAAAACGGTTAATTTTTAGTCAGGGTTTTTAACAATCCGTGTCCGGATCTTTGGGGGGAAAGGAAAATTGGATAGTGGACGATTGGGAAGAGAGTGGGCATTATCGTGTCCAATCCTAATTTTTTACCAAACAAGATCTTGCTGCTCCAGAGAAGTAAAAATAAATTCCACATTCTGAAGAGTTTTCTTCTTCAATTAATTTGATGGGAACTTTGTGAGGCTCTTCTGGCAACTTTCGAACTTTAAAAAGCTAAATTTAGTTGTATTTAAATTGAAAATTAAATAGAAGAATATTCGTCTCTTCTCACAAAATTTTCACGCCTTTTTATCTCGCTTATTCTGTTCCCTTCCAGTTATTACTGTTATTTAAGGTTGTCGGATAGTTGGGAATCTTCGGATATCCGGATCCGGTATCCGAACCGAAAATTTCCGGATATCCGGCCCTTTTTTGGATCCGGATCCGACAACCTTACTGTTGTTTTTTTAATAAATTTTTGTTTTGTACTCCACCATACATTCATTTATTCCATAACCAAAAGCAAATGTTTCTTCGCTTTCCTTCATTGGAATATTGTAAGGTTGTTCGAATTCATCAACATTAAAAGTAGGGGTATTTAAAATAATTAAAGCCATATCATCCCAATCTTCTCCAAATTTAATCTAAAATATTTCCACTACCTATAAAGGCTTAATTTAATTAATTTACAAAATTTTTTCTCATTGCATATTCTCTTGAATAATAAAATTGATTGGATATTTTAAGGCGTATTAAAGTTGCAAATCTATCAAAGGAAGGAGAATAATCTTTAGAAATTTTTAAACTTTTCCAAATTCTCACCCAAAATCTTTTCTGTAAAGACAATGTGCTACTGTCAACACTAACCTGTTGGTTATTAATGTGCCGCTACAGAGGTGTCTGACATTTCTATTTAAAAATTTTTAGTTAAAAAAAGATTTTAATTTATTAAACCTCCCCAGAAAATTTATCAATTTATCCTTTTAAAGAGCAAATTAAAAAATTCGACTGAGATACTAGAGGGAGTACTTAAAAAATAAATCTCTCCATTCTTAAGCTACTTTACTTTCTCTTGAACTGGCCATCAATTACTGTAATTCATATTACGTTCCCTAGGGGCGGCATGAGGATAAATCTCCGTCCATATAGTAAAATTCTCCCATGCATCCGTCACTGTGAAAACAGCTATTGAACGAAACCCTTATGAAATACCCACTCCAAAAAATTTTTCCCAAATTTTCAAATATTTTTTTATTTTTAAAAAATTCTCAAAAATATTCAAACGTGAAATTCGACTCAATTTGAACTACATATTTAGCTTCTTGTATAGTTACTGGATGATTTGAAGAATAAAGAGAAGCGAGGGATAAAGTAAATTGACAAAAAATAAAAAGAAATATTTTCATTTTTTTAAACACAAATTTGTTGACTGATATAGTAAAATGTCAGCAATAGAATAAAATGAGAATTTAAATTAAATGAATCAGAGAATTTAAAAAAATGAATCAACAGTAGTTAAAAATGGATGGAAAAATTATAATTTTAATTTTAATATTTTCTAATTTCTTTTTTCCCCTAATTAGGATTAGAAATAAAAATATTCAAAATTTTTAACACTTGGATTCATCAAGTTCCAACAGGTTATACTTTTCCAATTGGCATCAAAAAATAATTAGAAATTGAGTAATAATACATACAATCATTAATTAAAAAAGACATAATTAAAATTAAATTAAAAACAGCTGTTTTTGTTAATCTTCAAAAAAATTTCTTCATGTAAAAGATACAATAAAATCCACCTCCACAAAAATACAGAAATAGGGAAATCACAGAAACGGATCCAAACCCAAACTGGTAGAAACAAACAGAAAAATTATGTAAAACACAAGTGTATTTATGTATAGGGGGGAGTGGGGTGGCTGTCAAATGTCCAGATATTTTTATTCAATTATTGTGGATTTACTTGTGAACGATTAAAAACAGCATTTCGATATGGGGTGTTTGTTAAAATACAAATAATTGGGTTAAATACAGGTATTAAATGAAAGGAAATGTGAGATAATATTCGAATAATATTTGCTGTATTGTTGATTGTTTTTGAATAAATTGCAAGAAATAAAACTCCAGCTTGGTTAACAAATGGTACAATAGCCTAAAAATGCATAAAATATATGTACATATTTTATTCATTCTCTCTTTTCAATACTTTTTTTGAATAGATACCGTATTTCCTATAATAGAGCCCCATGGGGCTCTATTTTTCAAGTATCCTCCAATGTGGTATTAGAGGGTGGGGCTCTAATATAGGAAATACGGTATTTAAATATAATGAAATATTTGGTGTGTGCTTTTTTTGTAAATATATACATACACTCTGTTAATTAATGATACGCACCCCCTATTTTTCTGGGGTTTTCAAGTTGAAATTGGAATCAGAGTTGCGTCGTAATTGAAAATTTTTTTCGTAATCATAATTCGTAATTACGACGCAGCCCTGATTGGAATGTGGCATGAATAGTACTTATTATCGTAGTATTGAATAATTTTTAAAATATTTTTACCCCCAGATTCTTTGCTTAATTTTGAATTTTTTGTTTATACTTATCATCTATTTTGAGAAATTTCTTGCCTAAAACTCATACCGCTAATAATTGATAGTCATTTTATTATAGAAATTATAAGTAAAAATATTTTTCTGACAATGATTTATAAATGATTGAAATGTATCTTACCAAAATAATCAAAACTTTTGTTAAAAGTTTATTCAATCTTTTTAAATCTCCATCTAAATTAGTGTTTAAATTGACATATCTAACCATTTTAAATCCACAAATAAATATTATTAAATATGCAGATATTTCAATTAAAGCTACAGGTAATAAAGACAAAGCATTCATCTATTTTAAAATGCATAAAAAATTTAATTTAAAATATCACCGTTTCCATTTTAAATTGAATAAACGGCAATGTTTTGTTAATATTATCAAAATATTTAATTCCTCCATTAGAATATGGAATAATAAAGAAAATTATTTCCAAAATATAAAATAATTCAACAAACAAAAGAATAGACAACATAAATAGATAACGACGAAAATTAATTTTTATATTCCTCAATAATAATAATTATTGTGTAGGTACTTTTTAATTATTTATTTACCTAACCAAAATTAAATATCTATAAATTGAACACTTAGGCCATTTAAATTTACGCTTATAATGAACATCCAAAATAAAAAAACAACATAACATATAAATGGATTAAAATTTTCTTTAATAAAATCAAGCAAAATTCCATTAGGCAAAATCATAGATGTATTCCCTTCCCCATCAAGTATATAAAACTTTAAATAATTTAAAAATGATTTTAAATCAGAATCGGGATTTGAGAATAGTAAACCGATCCTGAATCATTATTACGGGATTCCGGGAAAGCGATATTCCGACTCTACAAAAAATTCCAAATAAATTCTAAGTTTGTTTTGTGTCTTTTTGAAGGAGGATTACTAGAGCTGTCCGAGACCGAAATTTTTCCAAGACTCAAGACTCAAGACCCAAGACAAAATTTTTTCCAAGACCAAGACTCAAGACCAAGACCAAAACTCCAAGACTCAAGACCAAGAATAATACAAAACTCGAAACAATTTTTAGGTCCCATAGGTCAAATTTTTGGTTTATTTTTTGTTATTTTGACACGATCACAGTCAACTTCAGCACAATCACCTATAATTTCGAAAAATCTATGCGAAATTCAAGGAATTTATCCGAAATTCAAAGAATTTTGAGGAATTTATCCGGGTGGAAAATCAATGAGTTATATTATTTCAGAGGATTTGGGTGGATTAATGGTATATTAGTTAAGGGGGATATTAGCAGGCGAAAATTTTGAAAATGTTGGAAGGCCAAGAAGCCAGAATTCTTCCTTTTCTAGCGCCGCAGGCGAAAATTTTGGGAATTATTAAGGCCAAGAAGCCAAAAATCTTCCTTTTCCTGCGCCGCAGGCGAAAATTTTGTGAATTTTAGAAGGCGGTAGGCCAAAAAAATTCACTTTTTCAGCGCCGCAGGCGAAAATTTTGAGGATTTTGGAAGGCCAAGCACTAGATCCAAAGAGGCCAAAAAACCAAGACCAAAAAATAAAACCAAGACAAGACCAAGACAAACACCCCAAGACCAAGACCAAGACCGAAAAAAAACCAAGAAAAGTCTTGGTTCCAAGACCAAGACCAAGAGTCTCGGACAGCTCTAAGGATTACCCCTTGAAGAAAATTACCGCTTGTAAAAACAACTGAACAATCAAAATTAAAATATCCAAAACACAATTTTGTATCAGAATTCGACTGTGTGTTTTCATTTCTTTTGGTGTTTTAAAAATAATTAAAATAATCAGAAGAATATTTAAAGGAAAACCAATTAATAAACAAACAAAATAATCTAATTTAAATAAAATATCAAGTATATCCGAAAAGGACATTTTTTGAGGGTTTTTTTAATTAAAAAATTAAATAAAGTTAATTAATTTAAGTAAATATTTTTTATTAAAAAGTTTCACTTTAAAATTTCTGAATACAAAAAATATTTTTGAGAAAATGTTGTTTACATAAGTATTTGAAAAATATTTCGTGACATTTAATGTTAAATTTTACTTTATTGTGAGAAATTTATTAAAATTTATAAGGTCTATTAATTTCAACAATTTTCTCAGTCAAAATTCAATCTTGTAATAAAATCGGCGGTACGACAATTGAGGATAAGCACTAGAGGATATGGTAAATGAGGAATATTTGGACTCTACTGAAATATACATCGTTGTCTCTATTAGACCGCCCATTCTTATAAACCGACCCTCTAGATCGTCGGAAAATAAAGCGCACGGTCGCAATATTAGAAAAAATACGGTATTTGTTTTTTATTATTATTTCAATCATCAATGGTCGTCCTCATTCGTCATATCCTCAAGTGCGTATCGTCAACTGTCGTAACACAATAAAATCTCAAGTTTATTTAAATAAAAATAAAATAAATTTCTCACAAATATTTTTAAATTAAAAATTGTTTGGGACTTTTTATAATAAAAATATTTACTTAAATTAATTCGGCCATTTCTTTGATTGAATTTTGACTGATGTGAGAAAATAATTGAAATTAAAAAAATTTTCTCTCAATTTCCCAATTCTTAGAATTTAAATTCTTAAGAAGTGAATTTACATAAAAATGGGCAATTTTATTTTTGTATTAATTAAGGATAATTCACCTAGCAACAGGGGGTTGAACGATCTATTAAAAAGGGAAAAGAGAAATGCCACGGTATTAATTTAGAAAATATTAGAAGAACAATCGGTAATCCTTAAGATCATTGGTCCCTAGGAAAAAATGCTAAAAAAGTGATCTTTTGATATTTTCAAGGTTTGTCAGTAGGTAATCGAGTGTGCTGAGTCTGAATCTGAGCTTAGAATTTGTTTATTTCGAACCCCGAACCCGAATTCGACCAAGTCGAATATGGGGTAAAAATTCGACACTATCAGGCTAGTACTATTTTGACGCGACTCTTCAAGCTGACTCGAATGATATCAGAATTATTTTGTTTCGACAACTTTAGACTGAGTTAAGATATTTTAAATACACGCTTGGTTAGACTTCCGGATATAAATCAGACACCATAACATAGTCTAAAGATGACGAAACGTAATAATTTTGATACCAATCGATTCATCTCGAAAAGTCGTGTCTGATTAAACAAAAAAATTTGAAATTTCGAATTTTTACCCCATATTCAACTAGTCGAATTCGGGTTCGGGGTTCGAAATAAACTAATTCTAAGCTCAGATTCAGACTCAGCACACTCGATTACCTACTGGTAAGCCTTAAAAATATCGAAAGAGCACTTTTTTAGCATTTTTTCCTAGGGACCAATGATCTTAAGGATTACCGAACAATCAACTTCATGTCAACATTTAGAACTGTCAAGATGAATTAGAATATTCATAAACTTGTAAATTATTTCAGTAAATTAATTAACTACATCTTCCTTAATTTCAAAAATACTAAAATATTTTCATTAAATAATTAATGGAAGAACGGATAATCAAACTTTAACGGGCCCAGATACGGCAATTTTTCCAATGACCCGGTCGCTTAGCTAGTGTATTTGCCAAAATTCTACAAAAAACCTTTCGAGAATTCGATAAAAAATTTATTTACTAAAAAAGAATTTATTAAAAATAGCCAAAAACAACCAAAATTAAATATTTTTAACAATAAAATTCCCCTCAACATTTTTAAAAATCCAATAAAAATTTCCAACAATTTAACTTATCTTCATAACAATATTTCATCTTAATATTTAAATCGGTCTTTAGTCATCTGGAATACTTTGAGCCGAGTTAGAATTGTGTGGATGGCGGAATATAAGCACAACCGAAACACGAATTCTCAGATCTTCTCTGGTGACAAGTCCTTCTTCGATCATTTTCTGTAATTTTTAATTTTAAAATTTTTCTTTAAAAATTTAATCCTTAAAAAGGAAAAAGAAATGTAAACTGAAAAAAGGAACGTAAAACCATTCAAATTTGACGTTACATCCCCTTCACATTAAAAAGACTAAATTTTCCAATCTACTTCCCCTAGACAGTCAAGATAATAATTATAAAGTCCCTCAATTTTGCCAAAAATTTTTGGGTATCGGGAAACTGCAGTTTTCCTATAATTGTGAACTCACTCCTTTACAACTTTTGGTACTTTGTTCATATTCCCACACCCCACCCTCTATTTTTTCCTCACCAAACTATTCCTGAATCCACTTTTAGAAATAGATAGGGAAAATTATTCTGTATTCTAAAATCACTCCCCTTTAATCAGAATAAAAAATAACCTTCTTCTTATCCAAATTAAACCAAACACCGGTAGTTGAAGTAAATGGCGGCTCAAAAGGAGTTGAGCAACCTCTTGTCTTCATCAATCCGGGAACCCCCTGATTCCAATTATGAATTTTGAAATTGAGTTCATTCACAATACAACTTCCACGATTATTCTCATTTAAAGGCCCTTTGCATTGAACAAAAATACCCAAAGAAAGAGGAATTGTTGTCCCTTTAAACTGTTCTTGTTTTCTATAATTAATTTTCAAAATCCATTTAAAGTTGTTAATTATTTGCTCTGTTGAATGGAAATTGTCTTGTTTAGTAGCAAAAAGATCCTTGAGGCTGAAGTCGAGTTTCATAGTAAAATTTGTTGGAGGCTCTTGAAGTGGAACTAAAAGAAAAATAATACGTTTAAAATAATATTTTAATTTAATCTTTTGAAATATAGGCGTAGCCAATGGGTCGATTATAGGAGGGCTAGAATATTTAGCGTTTCCTTTACTTCTCCTCATTTCAGGGGGGGGGGGCTATAGCCCCAAAAGACCCCGGATACGCCTTCGACAGGCCTGTTCCTTACTGTAAGCTAAAAAGTTATATTCCTAATCAGTCTCCTCCTTTAGTAACCTAATGCTTTATGGTCTGTCTCAAGGTAAGTTTAGAGAGATCCCAAAACAACGAGGCATCCCGGAGGTTATACTTAACTCTCTACTGACCTCTACTTTAACAAGGACAGAGTTTTTAAATCTTCCCCTCCCTCCAACTAGAATTGATAAAAAACCTATAAAATTATTGTTCTTCCGACCGCCAAGTCCAGAATCAGCCAAATTACGTTCTCCATTGCCAACTTGATCTAAAATTTAAAAAACAATATCCAATCAAATTCAAGAAATTTTCAAACCAATTTCACGTTCAACTTCATCAGTAACTTCCAAAGTTTCATCATCAGAAAGAGGAGCCTCAACAGCACTGTTGACGTTATTGTTGCTGTGGCTGACAGACAAAGGAGAAACTTCTACATCAAAAATTGAGTTGGGCTGCGGAAGAGGTAACTGCTCTGGAGAAGGTGGCGATTGTTCTTCCGGTGTCTGAAAGTTATGGTAGGATTTATGTCTAGCAAACGGAACTAATGAATGTTTAAAAAAGTAACACGCTGAGGGAGTATGCGGGAAAAGGGGGAGTACCGCAAAAAACACAAGTTGAAAGTCATTAGTGCCCGGCGCTGGACCGAATCCTGCCGGTTTTTTTCGGAGTTCGGGTCCCAAATCCGGGTTGAAAAGGGTGAATCCCCTTATATCCTGCTGCACCGGTTCAAGTTACATAAGGAAAAATCGATTTTGCCTCAAAAAAAGTCGACAAATAGAATTTAAATTAACCTCCTGATTGATATTATCCCCGCTGTTGTCCTTAACATCCTCGCGTTCCAACGGAATTTGTAATGGAGTCTCATAATTGTTTAACTTATCAGAATTGCCAGAAATTGGTGATTCAGGCGAATTTTGTTCGTCAATAGTCTTTGGAGGTTCCATTGTAATCAATTTAAGATTAGCCATTAAAAGTACTTCGTGTTTTGCAAGTTCACCGTCAATACGCCGTTTCTCCTCTAATAAAGTCAAAATAGTCTTGGAAATAGGAATAATATTATTGACCGGATCCATACTTTTATCACTAAAAATTTTAAAAATTATCTGAAACAGAAATTACAAAATTAATTGTGAGAGAAAGTCTTCAGAAAAATTTTGGTCTTTTTATAGTCAAAAGAAATTCAAATTAAAAAATTGTTTTGGCATAATGTTAATTTAATTATTTTTCTCTGCACACATGCTATTTTCATTCTACTGTCTGACAAAAGACTGACTTGTTAAAAGACCAACTCGACCAAAATGGTTTAAAAGACCTATTGTTTAAAAGACCGACTTGGTCAAACAGGGGTTAAAATACCGACGCGGTCAGAAATCATTAAAAGACTAACAAAATTCGAAGGCCAGTTGTTTTTATTTTCACAATCAGTAAATAACGTCCTTAGTTGATTTTGGTATTATTCAACGATCCCTAGCCATTTATTTAATCATTTTTTAAATTAAAGTACCTCTCTAGAAAAAAATAATTCATAACTTTTATATGCACAAAATGTAAAATTTTAAAATTTAAAAGTAAAAACAATTTATGAAAAAATCTTTTTCCAATAAAAATATTCCTCATTCAAAAACACTAACAACAACTTTTGCCACAGATTTCACCACAACTTTAGTTAATTGAATAAACACATTAAAATAAATATTTAAATTGTTAATATTATTTTCTTCTTCTTTTTCCTCTAAACATTTTCCATTAATTTCATTTTTAATTGTCGATTTTTCTGAACACGAATAATTTTCTGTAGATTGATTATTAAAGTAAAGAGAAGAAGCAATAAAGTAAAGTCCAGCCAATATAATCCCGTAATAACCGAGCAAAAAAACAAGTCGAATTAATAATTTTGCTGGTCTAAAAAATTATTTTTTTTAATTATTCCTCTCAGTCCACAAATTCTACCTGTAAATTCCATAATAAACAAAAAGAGCAACAGATGAGAAAACAACAAAAGAAGAAAGCCCCATTACAAAATAAGTGAATAAAGTTGGAAGAATTAAATGAAGCATTTTTTAAAAGGATTAAACTTAAAAATAGATTATCAAAAAACCTCCAAAATTGAATAAGATAATAGGTAAATAATAAATATTAAGCAGATAAATATGTTTTATTATAAAACTTTGATAGAATATTTTTTTAATCCAAATGAAATTACAAAATTGAATAGAGCTTAGGTAAGTATGAAAAATTGAGAACAATCAAAGAAAAGAAATGGTAAAATACAGGCAGACATCTACACCAGGGATGGATAATTTTGAATTTTAAAAAGCGGAAGACGGAAGACCCCAAAAAGACAGAAGTAGACGGAAGCGGAAGAAAATCCATTCCTGATCTACGTCCAAATTTCATAAATTGTTTCAAAATTTCAAAACAAAAAGTATTTGGTTTTGAGTTGGAAACAGGGATGACCACAGTTGGTTAACCCTTTATGATTCAGAAAAATAGATAATTGCTAATTACCACTTCAAAAAATCATTTAAAATTCAAATTTTTCACAAATTCTCTTTATATCCACATTCAATTTCATATGCCTCTTTTGCATTTTTTGGAAAGAGTAATTCACAAGATAAAATTCCAACACCTCCTTCAATTTTCTCAGATTGAGCAAAGAAATTTTTAAGCAAATAATAACCAAATTCCCATAATTTAAAATGTGGGTGTTGACTTCTATTTTCTTTTTCTGTTGAATTTTTAACATTTATATCAATTTCTTTGAGGATATTAAATAATGACGCCTTTAAAAATTAAAATAAATTTTAAAATAAAATCCCTCCCTTACAGAATATAAATATGCTGGAGATTTTAAATCAAAAGCAATTCTGTGGAAAAATTTAAGAATTGCCATGTTGACTTCTTTTGGATTTGTACTAAATTTTTTCAAAGAAAAAATGTACCTGAAAAAATGGGATGAAGTTAAATTCTATTTTTAGATATCCCTTTGGAACTGAGAAAGACATTTTTAAAAAATGGATATACTAACCCGCGAACAATAAAATTAAAAAGACTCTAATTGAAGAATCCTTCATTTTTGGGGTATTTAAGTAAGAGGTTTGACTGTAAAATTTTGTTGAGTGAACTTTTGTTTTGTGTATCTACATAATTTTATAACTCTATTACATAAACTTTGCATAAATACTCTTTAAACTAGAGATCGGACTGAGACGAAATCGAAAATCTCGGTTATCAAGATCTAGAATTTTTCGAGATCTCGATTCTCGTACGACACTCCCAGTCCGATCTCCACTTTAAACCTCTACAAACTCCTTCAAAATAAGTCCAAATTTATACTTAAAAAACATTCTCTTACCTACCAATTTATCACCGTTGGTTTAGCCATTGACAAAACAAATTGAGGAAAATCCAATTCTGTCTCCTCCAACACTTTTCTCATTTCTTCACTTTCTTCATCACTCAAACTCATATCAAATTCATTTATTCCCTTTTTCTCCTCCAACAAATTTTCTTCTTCATCTTCCCTTCCATAAGCCTTTTTAATTTCTTCTTCATATATTTCTGCCTTTCTTTGCATATCTTCATGAAATATTAAATGTAATAATAACATTTCTTCTTCAATTGAATCAAAATCATTCCCAAAAGTTCCCGTTTCCGGCCACAAAATTCTCGAATTTCTAAACATTCCAACAGCATCTTGAATACGTCCAGTACGTAAAGCAACTTGAATTTGGAGAAGCGCGAATTCTCTAAAAAGAAAAAAATTTTTTGCAAAAAATTCTCAATCAATTACTTGAATTGTTCATCATCCACTTTAAGCAACATATTAATAGGGCTAACATCTAAATTTGGGTTAATTTCTCCTATAAGAGTATCAGATAGTTCTTCAGCTATTTCCATCCACATATTTGCAATTCCTTTCATTTTGACAGCTTTTTCGATTGATTTTTCTTGAAAAAGAGAATGATTATAGCAAAGAAAAATTGTCCAAATAAATTCAAAATTCGGAATTTTAATTTTTCCCACTACCGGAGATTTTAAAATTTCCACAGCACAGACATTTCAATCATTTTCAGTACTTGACAAGCACGTAGCTTTTTTAATCGAAAAAGAACACCCTCACAAAAAATTAAAAACAAACTTTCATCCTTATCCTTCTTTTTAAGCTCTTTTCTTTGTTTCCGTTGCCGTTTCCTTTTTTGTATTCGAATAAGTGTTCCTTCTCGTATATTCTTTTCCAATAAATGAATAAAGTAATGATTAGCAATAATTAAATCTTCAAGCATTTTTCTTGTTGCCCCACCAGGGGAAAGATGTCCAAGAATTCCAGCAGCTAATTCTCGATATTCTTCAACTTGAAAGAGTTGTTGACAAAAATTGCTACATAATTCTTTTTCTTCTGGTAAAATTGGATTGTAGGAACTTAACCTGGAAATTAAAATTTGATTTAAAAAAATGATGATGATTCTTGTACTCGATTACATAAAATTGCCAACTAGGCACCTATATTAGTGTTCGGCACTGTTCGGTACTCCAGAAGAAACCGAGTCGGTATTTTCCGGCACTCCCGATACCGAAACCTTCCCGAAAATATTTTGGAAAATTTCGGTACCCGGACTTTTCGGTACTCCCGGTAACGAAAAAATCCATTTGCCGAACACTAATCTATATAGTATTAAATTTTCTATGAAAAATCAAAACTAAAAGAAATAAACGATTTTTTATAAAAATTAAGCTTACATTGCCACAATTTCCCTATAAACACTAACTGCATATTGAGAAGAAAGTGCATATTTCCTTATATTGTCCCTATCTGTTTTCATTATTTCAAAACTTTCTGTCAGAAAAGAAGTTATTTGATGAAAAAATTCAATTGAAAAAGTTGAATTAAAAAGTTGGCAAGAAATTCGAGAAAATCTAGAAAAGGCAAGCATAAAAGTTGCAAAAGTAAAATAATGAAAATCTGTTGCTTTAAGTGAAGTTTTACGGCCAGAAAATGCCTAAAGAAAAATATTTTTAAATTATTTTGATCGATAACAATCCTAATTTTTAGTTCATTTCTGCTTTGGATTACATACTTATGATAATATGTAGCTTTTATAATAACTTATAACTTTTTATAATAAGCATTCGAAATGTTAATAGTCGATGAGTGAAATATCTCATCAAACCATGAGAGTAAAGTCTGGGATCTATCGAAAAAAATGAAATATTCACACTTGGTTCAAAAAAATAAATTCAACATTATGGATTTTTACCACAAAAATGCCTATAATTTTGTAAAATTAAAAATAATACCAAATCCCTGTTTGCCTTAATTAAACGATTGTATTTCCCTTCAAGAAGCAAATTTAAACAAAATTTCTTTATAGAAATCATCAAAGAAGGACTAAGTTCTTGTAAGCCTTGGGTAAAATTTTCTGAAGTATAAGAATCATCAATTCGACGATTTTTGGGCGGCACATAAGGCTTTTTACGTCTTGAAAGTACAGCAATTGGAGGTAGATTATTTTGAGTTAAAAGTGAACTTTAAAAAATAAATTAATTAAAAAATTTTCTAAAAGAAAACCTAGTCATAACAAAATCCCTTTTTGTGTTTAATGCATTCATTCCCTTAACGACAACTGATCCTGATAAAAAATTTCGTCGATTGGCTTTTCTAAAAAAATAAAAGAAAGAATTATAGATTTTTTTACGAAATTAGAATATGCATATTTGAAATTGTAAAATTATGAAAAACATCTATAGTCAGGAGACGCGCGGAAAAAGAAATGGGAGAATTAGAAATAAGCAGATTTTATGGGAAATAGGACAAGCTAATAATTCTCAAGAAAATTAGAAATCACAAACAAGGAATTTTAATGATTTAACTTTGAAAAAGGAAAGAACTGAATTATAAAAAGAATTTTCGAGAAATATCAAAGAATGGCCCTTATATTCGATAAAAATTCATCTCAAAAATAACATTTCATCAGTTAAAAACACAAAAAAAACCTCTGTTTTTCCTCCTCTAATTTTATTGCCTGTATAGCATTAGACTGTTCCTTCTCAAATTCCTCTTTGCTTTTTTGTTGTAAATCGGCTTCCCCTTCATAAGCAATTGATTTTGGGTCCTAAAAAATTCCAAAACTCGAAAAAACTTTAAAAATAAAACCAAATTTTTAAAAATTAAAGCCAAAATAGCAAGAATATAAGGAGAAAATTCGTTTTCTAATGAATCACCAGCAAGTTTTGCAAATATTTTTTCAATTCCAGAAGTAAAAAATCCAGCAATTATTCTTGACTTTATTGAATTATCTGAGGACTGTAATAAAATTTAAAAAATATCAAAAAACGTAAGGGAATAATAATGGTTAATTAAACCTGGATGAAAAAATCAGAAAGATTGTTGACTTTAAGAGTTGTACTTTAAAAAGGACTTATCGGTTATACGCCCACAAACGGAGTGCCAGCCGAATTTGATCGGCCTTAATATTTTTATGTTTGATCCCAGGCCCGTAGCCAGTGCACTCAGTTCGTGGGCGTATAACCGATAAGTACCTTTAAAAAATGTAAGTCTATTTTTAAGCTTAATTTTAAAATTGATTTCAGAAAAAAATCGAGAGACCTTCATTTAAATCCCTTGCATGAAATAATAAAAAATAATAAAATAAAAAACCATACCGAAGGATCAGATGTAGCTTCAACACCAATAGAAAATACACACCTCAACAATACCAAAATTCGTTCAACAAGCAAGCGTTCCTTTTCTTGTCGTTCCTCCCAGTCCTAAAAATATTTAATTTTCCCAAATTTCATTTAAGATAAACCTTGTCAAAATATTTATTCATTTTTCTAGCAAATTGTACAAATATTTCTGGATCTGTAAATGCTACAAGTGTTCGATTTAAATAATTCTCAATTTCATAATATATTTTCCATTCAGAAGCATCATCAGGTATTTTGTTTTCAAAAATAGTAAGAGTTGGTTGACAAAGGTTGACAGCAAGTCTGTAATTTGTAAGAGGAAAAATTATTTCCAGAATACAAAAACAAACTAAACTACAACTTATTAAGAATAATTAACTACTTAATATTTGGATAGCTTGAGTTAAGACCAGTAGAAAAGTTTCAAGAAAAATAGATCTCATTTAAATCGAAGGAATCGGATTATTCTATAAATAAAGCATAGAACTGCAGACAAAAATATGAAGAACAAAACCTATTTTAATACAAACTCTGCAGTCAAAAAATTAATACCTAAGTGAAGCATCAAACAATTCATCACTTGTACTTTCAGACTTCATTATCGGAACCAAATCACTTTTTACAATATTGTGACTGTTACATAATCTTCTAACACTAAAATATCTGTCATCTCGTCGCAAATGTCTTATTAAATCCCGAACATTTTCTAAATAAAAATAAATTTTAAACGAAAATATTTAATAAAAAAAATTACGAAAGCAATCAGGTTCTTGATAATATACACCATTCTCCAAAAAACCAAGTGTGTTAATTAAAGATTGAACTTCTTTTTCTATTTGTTGATCCATTTAAATATTAAAGAGAAAATTTAGAAAATTAAATTATTTTTAAATTAAAAAATTAAAAACGAAAATAGTCTCGTATAAATAAAATCACCAAATAAAAATATATTTTTTATATCCGAAAAAAATTTAAAACAAAATCGTCGCAAGGAAAAAAATAAATAAAATATATTAAAAAAAGAAAAGTAAAATTTTAATCAATTTTTAAAAATTCTTTTTCTTTTTTTTCAACCAATTCTCATCTTTTTCTTGTATTTTTTTTTAAATTTTTTGGTGTTGATACATCTCATCGAGCAACACTGTTTTTAATAGTTTTGGGAGACAATATATTTTTTAAAAACAAAAATAGGAGGAAATAAACCTTTCTCTTTTACATGTTTCTTTTTCAGCATTTAAGTTAAAATATACATATTTAGCTAAAATTGAACCACCTTTCTTCAAAAGAAAAATGCTCTCATTGTCAGAAATAAATTGATCTTAAAAATATTTGTAATTTTCTCCCCAAACTAACATAAAATTAATTCTAAAGAAAACTCCCCAAAAACTAAAAATAAATCTCCAAAAAAAACCAATTTCTACCCAATTAATCTAAATTTCTTAGATTTCTGCCCAATTATTAGCTAAATATTTATTTTCGGAATTCTCCTCCTCATTTTTCATTTCCCCTTTCTTCACTTGAATCGGAATGGCGGCAAATTATAATTTGGACGCGGCGGAGTTTTCGGACGCGGACGAACACGTTTGTGAGGCGGTGGAAGATGACCCTCATTTTGAGCATTTTCCTGTCGTTGTTGAAATGATGTCAATTCTTCCGTACATTTAGCCGACATTTTCTCATCCAATTCAGCTTTAAGTCCTTCACTCAATTCTCGATTATAAACTTCAATATTTGCTCGAAGTTCAGCACAAAAATGTGCAGGGCTCATTTTATCAAGGCAATGAGTTTTTAAATTGTAAAGTTGATAACGTTCAGCTAATGCCAATTTTTGAATTAAAGAAAAATGTTGTTCAATATTGTTGTTATTTTGATTTAAATTGGCATTATGCTGGTAACTATGAGTGTGAAGTTGAGTGTGGTTATTGTTGTTATTTTGTCCAATATTGATGAGATTGGATGTAATAACCATAGGTATATAATTGCAGGAATTACAAACACTAAATTGAAAAAAATTTTCTTGGGAATTGGGTGATAATAAAACTGAAATTGAGTTTAAAATTTTGTCAATGCTTTCAATACATAAACAAAAATGCTAAAACAATGTCCCTTGTCATTGTTTTAGAAAATGCTAAAACAATTTAAAATTACCATAAAATTACAAATTGAATTTTAACTTAATAAAAAATTTAAAATCCAACTTATTTGCATTATTTGACGAACAAGGCAAAGAAACATTTCCATCATCACCAGAAAAACCATTAATCAGCAATCTTTCACATCTTTCAGTAACAATTGGAAGATCATATTTATCAGCCAAACGAAGAATATCAGAGATTTTTGAAACTAAAAAAAGTTTTTTACAAAATAATAGAAAAATATAAAAGAAACCTGTAGGTTCAGGAAAATTATCAACAGGGTAAGACATTGCTAGCATTTGTTGAAACGCTTCGAGATCATCACCAGAAGAAGTAAGATCGTATTCATCAACATCTCTTTGTGCCCAATTAGAAAAAAATAAAGTTCGAAAATAAGAAGAATATGTAGCCAAGTGCTAAAAAATAAGAATTAATAAATAGACACTCCTCAAAAAATTTTTCTTACATATTTATTGAAGAAAATAATTTTGTCATGAATACGAAAGCGAGCACCTAATTGGATGAGTGAGCTGAAAAATTATTAGTTAGTTACAACTTCATCGCTTATTTCGCCTCAAACATAAAAAAAAATAAAAAAATTACCCATAACCGGTCTGTTCCAAAACATTAATTTTCACAGAAATATTCAACCAATCCTTGTCACCTGAGAGATGAAAATCCTGAATTAAGTTATCCCATGGGAGTTCAATTCCAATAGTGCCATTTGCCAAAGTAAGAACACAACCAGGACTAGATGGAGGAGGAACAGCACGATAGGAAGTCATTGGAAAGTGAGCATTGTCAAAAAAATATTGTTGAGATTTACGCTCAGATTCGACAACAAACTGAAAATTTTAAAAAATAAGAGAAAAAGTCGATTCGTGGAGGGTTTGCAGGTTCATCATTTAAATGATAAAGAAGAAAAATAATGTTCCGCAAAGAAAGTCCGAAAAGTTTGTAGGGATAACGGAAAGTCCGTAGGGTTCAAGAAAGTAGTCCAAGGATTCTAAATCTGGAAACAACATTTTTTGGTTAATAGTCGAAAGAACGATAAACAACTGAATTGTGCTCAAAATAATCGATTAATTTCTAAACCAAATAAGATTCTAGACCCATTATATTACGCCCCGTCAATTTTCTTAAATTCTTTATAATAAAAAATTAACCCTTATACGAGATGTACAACTCCATCCATCAAGTCTTTTGCCTCGCTCATTACAATGAGCATAAATCAATAAAGTCGGCTTTGGTAAGTGTTCTTCATTCAAAATATTATGTTTAAAAGCACCCAGAACCCTAAAAATTAAAAATCTTCTTTAAAAATTATTTCAAAAATAAACCAATTAAAACGTGAAATCATTCCATTAGAAGTAAATTTTTGGTCAGTTTCCATAGATAAAACTCGGTCAAGTTTAAGATCCAAAAGTCCATCAAAATGATCGTCAACACCAGACATCGTTTAAATAAAAATAATCAAAACAGAAACTATAATAAAATATATTTATGAAACGTAAAAAAATAAAATAGAAGGCGCTCCGACTTGGGCACAGTGATCCATTTGCACAGTAAGACAATTGCACAGAGGGCAATTGCACAGAAGACAATTGCACGGTAATCGGTGGTTAAGTGGCTTTGTGTTAGAATTTCTAATAAGTTTCTTAATAATAAAACGGTGTTTCTTAAACAACAACCATTTTCCCTGTTCTATAAACAACTTTTCTCGTTGTTGAAAGAGTTGTTCGCGGGAAACGAAAACTCGCAGAGATATAGGCTCCCGAAAATCGAAAAACAATAGAGTAAACCAAGCGGTTTTTTGGGGTAAAAAATTCGAAGATGCAAATTGTAGCTCATTCGAAAGAGCTTTTTGAGTTGAGTCGGCTGACACCAAAATCATCTTGATTGGATGATTCTGAACGAAGTTATGACCTATAGGTGAATGTTATTGGAGTGTTTCGCGACTAAACAGGCGTTTTGCGAATAAATGGGTAGGTCGTTTTGCGAATAAACAAGACTTTACTGTGCAATTGTCCACTGTGTAATTGTCCTCTGTGCAAAAGTCTTACTGTGCAAATGGATCACTGTGCCCAAGTCGTGTCACCAAATAGAAAGCCCCCCAAAAATTTTTTGGGAAATAAATTTAAAAATAATAGAATGAAAATAGCATGTGTGCAGAGAAAATAATTAAATTAACATTATGCCAAAAAATTCTTTTAATTTGAATTTTTTTGACTATAAAAAGACCAAAATTTTTCTGAAGACTTTCTCTCACAATTAATTTTGTAATTTCTGTTTCAGATAATTTTTAAAATTTTTAGTGATAAAAGTATGGATCCGGTCAATAATATTATTCCTATTTCCAAGACTATTTTGACTTTATTAGAGGAGAAACGGCGTATTGACGGTGAACTTGCAAAACGCGAAGTACTTTTAATGGCTAATCTTAAATTGATTACAATGGAACCTCCAACGACTATTGACGAACAAAATTCGCCCGAATCACCAATTTCTGGCAATTCTGATGGGTTAAATAATTATGAGACTCCATTACAAATTCCGTTGGAACGCGAGGATGTTAAGAACAGCAGCGAGGATAATATCAATCAGGAGGTTAATTTAAAATCTATTTGTCGACTTTTTTTGAGGCAAAATCGATTTTTCCGTATGTAACTTGAACCTGGGCAGCAGGATCACCTTTTTCAACCCGGATTTGGGACCCGGACTCCGGAAAATCCGCCCGGATCCGGTCCGGCGCCGGGCATTACTTATGACTTTCAAATTTTGTTTTCGCTTTACTCCCCCCTTCCCGCATATGCCCTCGGCTCGGCATGTCACTTTTTTAAACATTCATTAGTTCCTTTTGCTAGACATAAATCCTACCATAAATTTCAGACACTGGAAGAACAATCGCCACCTTCTCCAGAACAATTGCCTCTTCCGCAGCCCAACTCAATTTTTGATGTAGAAGTTTCTCCTTTGTCTGTCAGCCACAGCAACAATAACGTCAATAGTGCTGTTGAGGCTCCTCTTTCTGATGATGAAACTTTGGAAGTTACTGATGAAGTTGAACGTGAAATTGGTTGAAATTTTTCTTAAATTTGATTAGATATTCTTTTTTTAATTTTAGATCAAGTTGGCAATGGAGAACGTAATTTGGCTGATTCTGGACTTGGCGGTCGGAAGAACAATAATTTTATAGGTTTTTTATCAATTCTAGTTGGAGGGAGGGGAAGATGTAGAAGCTCGGTCTGTCCTTGTTAAAGTAGGGATCAGGGGAGGGTTCTAACCTCCTGGATACCTCGTTGTTTTGGGATCTCTCTAAACTTACAAAGACAGCACCATAAAGCATTAGGTTACTAAAGAAGGAGACGGATTCGGAATATAACTTTTTAGCTCACAGTAATGAGTAGGCCTGTGAAGTCGTAGCCAGTGTTTTTTGGGGCTATAGCCCCCCTTAAAATGAGGAGAAGAAAACGCCAAAGGAAATGCTAAATATTTTAGCCCCCTAAAATCGACCCATTGGCTACGCCTATATCTCAAAAGATCAAATTGAAATATTACTTTAACCGCTATTATTTTCTTTTAGTTCCACTTCAAGAGCCTCCAACAAATTTTACTATGAAACTCGACTTCAGCCTCAATGATCTTTTTGCTACTGAACCAGACAATTTTCATTCAACAGAGCAAATAATTAACAACTTTAAATGGATTTTGAAAATTAATTATAGAAAACAAGAACAGTTTAAAGGGACAACAATTCCTCTTTCTTTGGGTATTTTTGTTCAATGCAAAGGGCCTTTAAATGAGAATAATCGAGGAAGTTGTATTGTGAATGAACTCAATTTCAAAATTCATAATTGGAATCAGGGGGTTCCCGGATTGATGAAGACAAGAGGTTGTTCAACTCCGTTTGAGCCGCCATTTACTTCAACTACCGGTGTTTGGTTTAATTTGGATAAGAAGAAGGTTATTTTTTATTTTGAGTATGGGGAAGGGGTTTTAGAATACAGAATAATTTTTCCCCATCTATTTTTAAAAGTGGATTCAGGAATAGTTTGGTGAGGAAAAAATAGAGGGTGGGGTGTGGGAATATGAACAAAGTACCAAAAGTTGTAAAGGAGTGAGTTCACAATTATAGGAAAACTGCAGTTTCCCGATACCCAAAAATTTTTGGCAAAATTGAGGGACTTTATAATTATTATCTTGACTGTCTAGGGGAAGTAGATTGGAAAATTTAGTCTTTTTAACGTGAAGGGGGTGTAACGTCAAATTTGAATGGTTTTACGTTCCTTTTTTCAGTTTACATTTCTTTTTCCTTTTTAAGGATTAAATTTTTAAGAAAAATTTTAAATTTAAAAATAAATTACAGAAAATGATCGAAGAAGGACTTGTCACCAGAGAAGATCTGAGAATTCGTGTTTCGGTTGTGCTTATATTCCGTCATCCACACAATTCTAACTCGGCTCAAAGTATTCCAGATGACTAAAGACCGATTTAAATATTAAGAGGAAATATTGTTATGAAGATAAGTTAAATTGTTGGAAATTTTTATTTTATTTTTAAAAATGTTGAGGGGAATTTTATTGTTAAAAATATTTAATTTTGGTTGTTTTTGGCTATTTTTAATAAATTCTTTTTTAGTAAAAAAATTTTTTTACTGATTTCTCGAAAGAGTTTTTTGTAAAATTTTGGCAAATACACTAGCTAAGCGATCGGTCGTATCTGGGCCCTACGAATTTTGAATATCCGTCCTCCCATTTAATCTCGACTGTTCTAAATGTTGACGTGAAGATGATTGTTTTCCAAGTTTTAACTGTTGCTAGGTGAATTATCCCTTACATTAATACAAAAATAAAATTTCTGCGTTTTTATTTAAAGTTCACTTCTTAAGAATTTAAATTCTAAGAATTTGGAAATTGAGAGAAAATTTTTTATTATTTATTTTTTTAATTTCAACAATTTTCTCAGTCAAAATTCAATCTTGTAATAAAATCTCATGATTTATTTATCAAATAAAAATAAAATAAATTTCTCACAAATATTTTTAAATTAAAAATTGAAGTTTGAGACTTTTTAATAAAAATATTTACTTAAATTAATTAACCACTTTATTCTGTTGAAAAATATAATTTAAAAAAAAAATTCAAAAAATGTCCTTTTCGGATATACTTGATATTTTATTTAAATTAGATTATTTTGTTTGTTTATTAATTGGTTTTCCTTTAAATATTCTTCTGATTATTTTAATTATTTTTAAAACACCAAAAGAAATGAAAACACACAGTCGAATTCTGATACAAAATTGTGTTTTGGATATTTTAATGTTGATTGTTCAATTGTTTTTACAAGGGGTAATTTAGAAAAAAAAACCAGTAATGTCATCAATTAAAACAAAAAAGATTTTAGAGTTAAATATGTACTGGATTGATCCCATATGTAAATCAATACATATTTAACTCTAAAACCAGAATTTATTTAAAACAAAACTCATAATTTAAAATCAAATAATTTAATAATTATTTATAGTATTATATAACTGATACAGAAGGGAATTCAATTGATATTTTACCTAATGGAATTTTGCTTGATTTTATGAAAGAAAATTTTAATCCATTTATATGTTATGTTGTTTTTATATTTTGGATATTTATTTCTAATTTAAATATGCATGGACTGTGTGTTCAATTTATTTATAGATATTTAGTTTTAAATAGGTAAATAAATAAATAAAAATATTAAAATAAATATTTATTAGGAACATAAAAATTAATTTCCGCCGTTATTTATTTATGGTTTCCATTCTTTTGTTTGTCCAATTATTTTATATTTTGGAAATAATTTTCTTTATACTTTCATATTCTAATGGAAGTATTAAATATTTTGATAATTTCAACAAAACTTGGCCGTTTATTCAATATAAAATGGAAACGGTGATATTTTAAATTAAATTTAAATTTAAATAAAAAATAGATCAATGTTTTGTCACTATTACCTACAGCATTAATTGAAATATCTGCATATTTAATAATATTTATTTGTGGATTTAAAATGGTTAGATATGTCAATTTAAACACTAATCTTGATGGAAATTTAAAAAGATTGAATAAACTTTTAACTAAAGTTTTGATTATTTTGGTAAACATTTTTGGTATATAGTCGTTTCATCTCATGGCCTAATTTTTTGTAGGCGGGTCAAATACACAAATGATACCTTTAGGTCCCAGACCTGGATGTCCCAGACCTTTTTGTCAGAGATCAGTTTTTTTAAAGTCACTGTGAACAATGATTGAATTGTTTTATCCGGATCCGCCAACCTTATTTCAGACACGAAGCCGACGCATGACATTAGCATATAGATAGAGTTTCCTTCTATTTTAAATGTAGGGTTGTCGATTCTTGGAAAATTCTTCGGTTCGGTTCGATCCAGAACTGACAACCCTACTTAAATGTCCAAAAATTTGACATTTTTCCTAAAATTTCCTAAAATCTCTTGGCAAAATACAAGATACGAGACGAGCGCCACCCCTGGTAGGTACCTGATGTCACCACCATTTTGATTGGGCCTGATTAGGGACTAATAAATAACCTCTCTGCCCTTTTCCTTTAACATTAAAATTTTTTTATTTTAAAAAGGCTTTTGTACCGTTTATTTACCAAGCTGGAATTTTATTTTTTGTAATTTATTCAAAAACAACAAACAATACAACAAATAGTATTCGAATATTATTTCAAATTTTCTTTCATTTAATACCTGTATTTAACCCAATTATTTGTATTTTAACAAATACCCCATATCGAAATGCCATTTTTAATCGTTCACAAGTAAATCCACAATGACTATTCAAACCTAACTGTAATACCAAAGATTGAATAAGAATCTACAATCGAATCTCATTTATACGACACCTCTCAAATTCATGTTAAATTATCATTTTTCGGAATAAATTTTTATTTATTATTATTTCCATTATATCTAGAAAAATAGATATTCAAATTTTATGATCAAAATTTAAGAAAAATCAGCAAGAAAATCTAAGATATGTCCGAAAAAGTTAAAAATTGGTTTTATGTGCTTTCAAATGAGCCCGAAACAATATTTTTATATAAGCTCTAAGGGGAATAAAATATTCTTTGAAGTAATTTACCTCCATATTTCCCTTTGATTTTTAGGATTTTAAATCTCAATGACGATCTAGTTCTTTTTGTTTTTCTTCACAATATCTACTAAAATTTTGTAGATTTTTTGGAGCATTTTATTTTAAAATTTCTTCAAATTATAAACAATGTACCGGTCAATTTCAGGGTTTATAATTTTTATGGACGAATAATTTTTAATTTAATAAACAATTAAAAATTTTATTAGTATTTGGCCAGAGATTACAAATACAAAGTTTATAAATATATTATATTAAAATAAATATTTATTTAACAAAAAAATATTAAAATAATAAATTGAAACAAAAAATAATTAAATAAATTTATAATTTTTCTATCACTTCCATTGTACCACCTTCTTTTATTATTTTCTCGCCGTCTTTCGTCAGAATAAACTTTATTATGTTTATAATTTCCTGGTTGTTCTGAGGTAGTAATGTTGAATAATGAAAGTAACTTTAAATTAATGGAAGATTTTTTTAGAATTTAATTGAAAAGGATATGTGCTTTAGGTTATTCGAAATCATTTTTCTTGTTTTCCCAAAATATTATCGAAGATCATTTGTGATATTACAAAATGAATTAAGGCACATATTTTACTTGATCTCTAATAATCTAATCTTAAATGTTTAACTTTGACTGCCTCTTATATTAAATTAACATTATTCGCTCTGACCATTTCCAATAAATATTTTGGAGAAAAAAAAAGAATTTGGAAAGAAAATTAGTCCCGAGAAATAATTTCAGAATTATCTAATTTCCATTTAATAATTCCTGAATTTTCTAGTTTTCTTCCAAAGTTTATTTTTTTCCAGAAATATGTATTTCAAAATAAAATGTTCTCAATTTTCATTACTTTTGGTATTAATTTTTTTTAATTTTTTTTTACTTTTGGTATTAATTTCATTAATTTTCATTACACTTACTTTTGGAAGTTGATAATTTAGTTTAAAATTATTTTTTAGTTTCTAAATTTTTAAAAAAATTTTCCAACTTTGTCAGGCCCAAATTCATTACATTTATCAGAATCTGAACAACAACAAAAATGTGTAAAAACAATTTTAGTCGGATCCAGCCTTTCTGAAAGTAATTTTCTTTCAAATGTTTTTGCAACAATTTTGTCTAATTGTGATAAATTAAAGCAGGGCTTATATTCTGGCCATATTCCTCTATCTGTACACTGCCCTTTGTAGAAAAAATAAATTATAAATTTAATTTTAAATTCTGTTTAGGGAATTAATAAGGTAGCAGGAGTAACGCTAGTCTCGTATCTCGTGTCTTGTATTTTTCAGAGAATCTCTTAACTCGTCAATCTCGTGTCTCGTATTTTGTGGGACCACCCCTTATACACATGTAGGTATTCTTTAATTGGTAATTCTGAATTATTTTCTGGATAATTTTTAAATTAATTACTTTCCAGAAAATTAATTTCAGAATTATGTTCACGATTATAATTAATTATAAGTTGATTTCTGGAATTATTTTCTTTAAAAGAATTTCAGAAATATTTAGAATTCTATAAACATTTTCCAAAAAAACAAGGGAAAAGGAAATCGAAAAAATTTAATAATTTCAAAAACTTTAAATATTCCCATGATTCTAATTTGATTTAATGTTTTAATACAAAATTTGATAATATTTGAACAACACAATCCTAGAGATCGGAGAAAGGGTAAAATCAAATATCAAATCAAATAATTTGATATTTGAAAATATTAGATGTTTTTCAACTTTGATCAAGCAATTATCTGTTTAGTCCGATCTCTAATCCCGAGTTGCCCCATTTTTCCAAGTGCGCTTATACTTTTGAACAGATATTTAAAAGGGTGTTCCTTTACTTTAAAGTATAGTGATGTTCAAAAGTATAAGCACCCTTGAAAAAATGGGGCAACTCGGGATTAGAGATCGGACTAAACAGATAATTGCTTGATCAAAGTTGAAAGACATCTTAAAGTATCGAGAAATAAAAAAGTAATAAATTATTACTAAATAGACTAAAGAATTAACCAAAAAAATTTAAATTTTTTGTTCATTAAATAAAGAATGTGTTTTTGTAATTAAATTTATTGTCTCGAATATTTATTTAAACATTAAATAAATAAATCAAAGAATTAAAGGAGAACTCTTAATACAAGATATTTAAAAGGGTGTTCCTTTACCTAATAAAAAAACTATTTTTTTAAATTATATGTAGTCGGTCGGTATGATAAAAAAATATTTTTTTTTGGTAAATTAGGGGGGAGGGGAATCTCTTTTTTAATTTATTAATGTTTAAGACCACACAAAAATATATAAAAATATTTTTGTTATTTTCTTACGTCTATTAACACAAAAACGATCAAAATAATGAGCAAGTTGAGAACTATTAAATGTTGTCTTTAAAGAATAATATTCAACATAACAAACTTCTTCAAGTTTACATTCTGTAACTCTGATAGGTATTGGCGATTGAGAATCAAAACAATTTAAACAAAAAATATAACTAATTAATAAATTAAATAAAATCAGAATTTTTATCAGAATTGAAGGAATTTTCATTTAATTTTAACCTAAAAATATTCTGAATTTGTACGTTTTGGCGCGGCAAAGTTATGGCGTTAAAGCCTATAAAATTGTTTAAATGCAACATAAAATTGTGAAATTTTGCCTAAATATTTTTGAAAACGTTATTTAACTCCTCTAAAAATTTCAAAATTTTTGATCAATTATTTTAGAAAATATAAAATAAATTCAGAAAATTATAGAAGAAAGCGTCTATTTTGGCAGTTTTTTGTCCATAAAAATAAAAATAATAAACTAAAAATTATTACATTTTTAGAGAAGTTAAATAAATATATTTTTAATTTCAAAATAAAATTTCAGGGCAATAAGTTAAATAATTTTCAAACAATTAACTATTGAACGAGTAAAGGTTAATATGCACATACATATGTATATTGTTAACAAGGGTTGTCGGCTTTGGACCGGATCGAACCGAAGAACCAACGATTTTTGGTTCGGTTTTTCAGTTCGGATCCGGGTATCCGAAGATTTTCTAGGAAACGACAACCCTATTGTTAACATCCAAACAAAAATAATTTAAAAAAACAATAAAAATTGTTTTTTAAAAACAAAATTGTTTGCGCTTCAATGAATACGATACATACTTATATATACTTTTTTGCCTTTAATATTAAAAAAATAATTGATGTCTCCATGTAAACGGAATATTAAAAAGAAAAAATAAAAGGTAAAAAAACACAAATTTGATTAGAAAAATTTAATTAAATTTTAAAAATAAATGGTGTAAAATAAATATTTTTTTAATATTTAAAATAAATATTAGAAAGGACATTTAGTAAAACTGTTAGTATAATATTTTGTAGAATTTAAAGGATTAAAATTGTGAGTAAAATGAAACAAAAGATTTTTTAAATAAAAGGAAGGATTATTATTAAAAAAATTTTTTTTTCTCGTCCCTCTTGTTAAAAAATAAATATTAAAAAAATAATTATATTTTATTAAAAAAATTAATTAAAAATTAATTTAATAGTTTAGCAAAAAATATTTAGAGAATCATTTTTTGTAAATTTGTACTGAGATCTAATTATTATGTATCAGGGGTGTGCCGTTTCGTCTTTCGCCTTATTTTCGTCTTTTTTGGTGTTTCGCCTTTTGTCTTTCGCTTTTTAAAAACACTCACAGGACTTAATCTGTCCTGACAAAATACCTAAAAGTATTTGTGAATGAAAGGGATCAGTTTTTCTAATAAATGGATGGAATAAAGAACAATCTAAAATTTGTATTTTTGTTTATTTCGAAAATGTTAAAATTAAAATTGAACTTTCTATGCCCCCGCTTTCTACTTTTAATTAAAATATATAAAAATAAATTAATTATTTTTCATTTTTTAAAATTCATATTTTGATCAACTTAAAAGGAAAGACCGAAAATAGATTGTAGAAAAATGTGCAAACCTTCTAGAAAATATTTTAATCATAAATCACTTGGGGGGTTTCCGAAAAAATAATTAAAAGTTTGTTGGATGTTTGGCCAATAAAAGCAATAAAAAATAAATTTTTGTGTTTTTATCAAGTAATTCTGTTTAAATTTTTTAAATCAACAAATAAATAATTTTGAAAAATTTAATTAAAATTAGTAGACTGTAAAATTAAAAATAAATTTGGGATATTTAAGATTCATGGACAAAATTATTAGAGAGAACAAAGCTTTAGAGTAAACAATTATGATCTGATTTGAAGTAATATACCTATAAATAAAATTCAAAGATTGGATCAAACACAATTGGCATAGCTCTGAGTTGTGAATAATATCGTTATTATTGTCTCCTTTTCAATCCCCAAAAATTTTTTTCCCTAAACAATGGATGTATACTCATGTTAAATTATTGGCTTTAAAACCCTACTTTAAATGGCAATGCTAAGTTTTTGAGTAGCTTGAACAAAGTAGTTTCGATATCCTTCAATATTTTACAAACATTTCCATTAATTCAAAAGATAAGACAGGTAATTCAAATAGAAATTATCTTTCATTTAAATTTAGAATTTATTTTTGGGGAATACCCAGTCTTATCTGCTCCTTTCCTTCCCTCTAATTCCCTCTAGCTCTTTACCATTTTCTTAAACTTTTATCGAAGGTGTGGAACTTTAAACAAAAAATATTTTCTTGATTTTTAAACTTTTTTCCGTCTATTTTTTTTAATGTCATTTTACCTTTTAAAAATCTTTTTTCTGCTTTATTGCCTATAATAAATTAAAATTTAAACATATTTTCTAATAAAATGGACAATCTTGGCCTTTGCTTTATTAAGGGGGGTTGTTGCAAAATTTCTGTTTTGAACTGTTTACACAATTCCCTAATCTCTGATATTTAAAATTCCAATCTTCGGGTCATAGGGGATTATTGGGCGTTCGAGGAATAAGGGGGTTTGGAATGTTATTAAACTCTATAGAAGGGCTATCAATTATTTATGTCCATGCAAAATTTTATGGAGCCATTTATGTCCAAACGTCCAAACAACCCCCCTAGCTTTTGAGATAAAATTTCAACATTTTTTACATAATTTATTTCTTCTCCAACAACTTTTTATGGTCTCGATGTTAAAATTATTCCTACTATAATAAATTACATAAATAAATTAATTAAAATGTTTAACGATCATGAACATGTTAAAGATATTGGCGCTATTTAATGAGAGAGGAAAATAAGCATTTCTCTCTCTTTAAATGATCAGTTAGTATTTTGTTTACATTTAAATTATCTAATAAAATAGCCTTATATCTTTCATGTAAAGTCTAAATTTGTTCGAAAAATTTTTTTAAGTTTTTCAAACTGTTCGATAAGTAATTTAATCTTCTGAATAGAGACCGGACTGAGAGTGTCGTAATAAATTTCGATCTCAATAACCGAGCAATCGAGATCACGTCTCGGTCCAGTCTCTAATTTTGAAAGCTCTTAATATCGAAATTCTTTTTCTAACCTGATTATTAGAATTTAAAAAGATGAGAAGATACCTGGTCCTCTGGAAATAATATTTTTTAATAGAAGGGTACTACACTACTAAATTTCTGAGCTGTTTATGGCAATATACTTAGAATCTACTTAATAATAAACTTAAAATATTAACAATTTCCAGTAATTTATTATTCTAGAAAATTAATCTTTGAGGGAAAAATCAGTGATCATTCCCTTATCATTATCCATATTCAAAAAATTTATTTTTTTTAAATTTATTTGTGATTTAAATTTCTTTAGAAAATTAATTTAAAATAATTTATTTAATTTGAGTGTGCCAAAAATTTAAAAAAATGCTATTAATTTTAATAATCTCCGCCTTTTTTCTATTTTGGACTGCTATAAGAAAAAATAATTATTGGAAAAATAGAGGAATTCCCGGTCCTGAACCTTCTCCTTGGAAAGGAAATTTAGACTTAATTTTTAATAAAAACCCCTCATCTTTACAATTATTTGATTGGAGTAAGAAATATGGAAGGATTTATGGAATTAAAAATGGATGGTTTAATACGTTGGTTATTAGTGAACCAGAAATGGTTAAAGAATTACTTTTTGATAAATTCGAGAGTATGTATGGACATATGGTAAGTTTTGTTAAACAAACTTGGATTTGAAAAAGTGATTAAAACAGTTTTCTAAGTTGTTTAAACTCGATAATTTTTCTTCTAAAAATTTCTATCAAGTTTAAACCTATAAACTTTTTTTTGAATAAAGCTCCTTCTCTAAGGTTAGAAACCTCCTTCTTAACTTATTTAAGCAAAACATTTTTTAGTTGTACCCCGACCCGTATCCTGACCATATTTTGCTCCCCCGACCTGAACCCCACCCCAAAGCAATTGGGGCGGGGGTTTTTTTCCGCCCCCGAGCGTTCGGGTGCAACCCTAGTTTTAAGCATTTTAATACAAATTAATTAATAATTTTTACATTTAAATAATTTACAAAATTCTTCTTTATTTAAAGGTAAACCCAATGATCGGTAATGTAAACACAAATAGTATGGTGCATTTATTTGCAACAAAAGGAAGACGTTGGAAACGTCTTCGGCATATTGCTAATCCAGCTTTTTCTACTTTTAATTTAAAAAGAGTAAGAAATTTTTTCTTTTATTTACCTAATGTTTGACATTAAAAATAATCAAAACAATTATATAATTCTATAGTTAATTCTTAATTTTTTTACTTCTTTAATAATTAACATTTTTAGTCATTTTTAGCTATAATTTAATGGAGAATTAAATTTTCAATAAAATTTATTAAGAAACATAAATTGAAAAATATTTTATTGAAAATTTTATAACCGAAACCCCTCAAAAACCCCCTAAAACCCTCAAAAATGACATAATAATTTAGTATTTTGATTCAAATTTCTGATTGGTATTGTAGAAAATTCTGATTTTTTTGTAGGAAATTAAATTATTTATCGAAGAATACAAAAATAATTAAAAAAGATCGCTCCTCATAAATTTCTTAAGCGAATTCTAACTGAGATTCCCAACAAATGCATTCCCCTATAAATATTATACACTCCCCCCCCCCCCCCCCCAGCTTTTGATTTAAAAATAAATTTTTATTTTTAAGGCTTTGCCAATAATTGATGATACAATACAAAATAATATTAAAATATTAAAAAATACTTATTTACCTGGAAATTACTTAAATATAGTCGAGTATGTCTAAAAAATTATTTTTAAATTTCTTCTTTATTTTTAAAGTTATTTCACAGAATTAACTTTTGATGTAATCTATCGACTTGCTATGGGGAAAAAAGATTCAAAAGAATTTTGTCAATTATCAAGAGATACTCTTACAGTTTTTAACAATAATATTTTTGATTATCTTTCTTATATCTTCCCCTGGTTGGGACTAAATGTCCTCAGTCCTTTTCTTGGCGCTACAGGAAATTTGAGAAGAGATCCAGGACAGATTCTGATAGAAAGGATTTATGAAGCTGTTGAACAAAGAAAAGAAGAGAAAATGAAGAAAAATGAAAGGGAAGGAGAAGATGAAGAAAATGAAGAAAATTTAAATAATAAAAAATGGGTTAATTTTATTGACCTTTTTTTGGAATCTGAGGCCGAAAAAGTAGAATTGAAAGAATATAGTGGAACATTTAATAGATCAGAAAAAGTAGAAAAGGTTAAAAGAAATTAAATTTATTTAAAGTTTATTGGGTAGCGGAAGCAATAATAATAAATTATTATTAAAAGTTGAATAAAAAATGAGGGGGGGGGGGTAAATAAACGTGAAAATAAAAGGAAATGAAAAAGGTTAAAGAATTCTTATTTTTTTTTGATGAGAATTTTGATTTATAATTTAATTTTATTAAATTTTAAATTTTAACGCCTGTCTAGGCCAGTCCCTTAAACTTTGACTTTCCGTTTTACACGGTTCACTGCCCCACAATTTGGACCGATTAGATGAATTTTGGGTTGGGTTATTCTGTAAAAGTCCCATTTTTCCTTATTCCTTACTAAAAAAATTAATATTTAAAATTTAGAATGAACGTCGTAATAGTATAGATGAAATTGTTATGAATTTATTCCTTTTTCTGTTAACTGGATTTGATACAACAGCAAATACTCTAAGCCTAATAGCACACAATTTGGTTTTTTATCCCGAGGTTCAGAAACGTTTATTTGAAGAAATTGAAGAAATTTGTGGATTAGAAGAAGGGGAAATAATTAATTATGAGCAATTGGCTAAATTAAAATATGCAGATGCTGTGTTTTATGAAACACAAAGATTATGTCCAATGGCTGCAGCGTTAGTGTTTTTTATTTAAAAACTACGCGGGTATAAGGGATTTCAGCCTAAATCTTCATCTGAATCCCTCAATATACAGCATTTAAAATTACCAAATCTAGGAAAACAAACGGGGCAGGCTTTGGAGAATTCTCAGGTTCAGTTTCGGATAACTCGTGACATCCTTGGTATTTAGGTTGGGAATAATGTTTTATTGGTCCTTGTAGACGATCAAAGAGTTAATGAATCCTTGTAACATAATCTCCTTTGAAATGTTTTGGTGTTTATCCTGAAAAATTAAAGTCGAGGAGATAGAGTACGGGGGCGCGGCCAAGTAGGCGCATAGCCTTAACTTGCTTCAAGATTTCCGAATCTTTTAAACTTTAGTATTAAACGATTCATCCCATCGAACTAAGAGATTGGTACCAAAATTATTAAGGACCAGAAAGAAAATATTCCTTAAATAAATATTAAATAATTTTAAGTGTTGTAAATCGAGTTTGTGAGGAGACAACAACGCTGGGAGATATAACAATTGAGAAAGGCACAGTTGTTTCTGCTGATTTATTCACTTTACATCGAGATAAAAAAATTTGGGGAGAAGATGCTGAAGAATTTAGACCGGAAAGGTGGTTATTAAATGAGAATATAAATACACCTACAGAATATTATTATCCTTTTGGGGGAGGGCCTAGAATTTGTATTGGAATGAAGTTGGGAATGATGGAAATTAAAATGGTTTTAGTTCATTTATTACGCTCATTTGAATTAAAAAGATGTTGGAAGACTGAGGTAAATCTTAAAATTTGTAAAATCAGAAATAAAATTTAATAATTAAGGTTGAATTAAATTTTTCTGGCCAAGTTGTTCTGAACCCAGAAACAATTACAATTCAATTAAAATCAAGACAAAGAATTTAATTAAACTACGAATTTCTAATAAATTATTTAATTTCTATTTATTTTGTTATGTTGTTATTTATTTTTTTTATTATCACACTCTCATAAAACTTTTATTTAAAAATCAAAAATCCAAATAAATTCCAATAAACATATCTATTGATATTACTATTAATAAATCCCTGTAGCCCTATTTCCTTTATAATCCTATTTATACTTACTAACGGATTATTACACAACGTTCTCGATGTATAAGCGAGGTATTAGGCATATATTCTAAAGAATAGTTTGGAATAAACTATTTAAATAAACGTAACTCTGTAGTTATTTCCTATCATAAATTTTATACTCTTCTCAAAAATAGAATATTCAATTAATAATAAAATTTGATTTTTAAAAATTAAGGATTCGTTCAAGACCGAGATGTTGCCTAGATTATAATTTTAAATATTTCTGATAGAATTTTTTAAATAGCAGGCATTCTCGGTCTCTAATTAAAAGAGCTCTTTAAAAAATTTTGAGGCAATTAACAAAAAAATCTAAAATAACCCCCTTCAATTCCCGTCCCTTCAATTCCCATAAAGAACATCCTCAATCTTCTTCAATTCATCTTTCACAAAAAACTTAGTCTCCAATCTATATTTTTTCTTATCACTTAGTTTCAACTTCTTTCCGCGTCTCAATTTGTTAAAATCTCTAAAAATATTTTTACTAAGCGTTTCATTAATTTCATCAACATTTCCTCCTTTAATTCCAACAATCCAAACATTACAAATCCAATCTAAAAATCTTTTTTCAACGAATTCTTTAGGGCAAGGTTTATTATCCAGATATTTTGTTGGGGATACATGGCAATATTTAATGTCTGGATTTTTATTTTCAACAATTGATAAAAGTGAAAGTCGAATACGGGTTTCAGTAAATTCACAAAATTGAGGTCCATAACTACTTAGTTCTGTATGTAAACAAATAATTGCCAAATAATTATCATATTTATCACTAAACTTTCCTCCATTTAGCCAATCTTTCCATATTTGTTCAGAATTATCAATACTTTTGTTTTTCAATAAATTTTCAAACTGTTCCTCTAGTACTCTAAATTTATCAAAACCTCCTTTTATTTCCTCTTTAATAATTAAATCTGTACTTCCATTAATGTTAAATCCAGTATTTTGTGTAGGAAACCCCGGCAAAATAATTGGCCATAAAGTTTTTGAATGTTTTTCAAATCCTTCTTTTAATAAATTTTTAAAATGTTCTTCACGCTGTTTAATTTCTTTATCCAAATTCCAATCAACAATCTTTCTCGTATTTTCATAATCTTTTGGGGTTTCAACCACAATTATTTTTTCTTCATCCAATTCAAGTTTAAACCAATAATTAACTAAATATTTAAATAATTCCATAATTATGGTTATTAAAGATTTATTTGAATTTTCTAAAACAAATTTGCTAACGAGCACAGCAATTGAAGAACCATTTAAAAATCCAAATTTGCCGCCATAAATGTAGTGATCTTTTAATGAGTTATTAATTATGAACTTTAATAATATTTTTGGGAATAATTGCAAAAAAATATTTCTTGAATTTTTAATATTATAAATTCATAAAATTACAATATTTTCAGAAATAATTTCGCATATTTATATACAGAAATATTATTTTAAATTGAAATTGTAAAATATTATTTTGAATTAACGTATTTCCTATTAGAATGCCTCCTTTGAAGGTGATTGAAAAAATAGGATGCCATGGCATTCTAATAGAGGAAATACGATAATTATAAGCAGTGTTTGGAAGCTCGTACCAAACTACGAGAAAAAAATTAGGCAAGTACGAGTACGAGGTAAAAAAAGGCCTGTACGAAAGTAGGTTACTAGCAATTTTAAAAATTCCAAACACTGATTAAGTAAGTAATATTGTCATATAATTCTTACTTTTTGCCCACAACTTTACTGTAATATATGCCAGTCGAAATTTATTTATATTTTTATCAAGCAATTCAACAAAACGTAAAGTTGATCGCACCCCTAAAGATAATTATTTTTTATCTCATTCAAATTCACAAAAAACTACCAGAAAGTGCATAAATCATTCCTAAAAGTGTATTTAACCTCAACCTAATTATCGTTTCATTATTGGCTTCAAAATAAATATTTGGCATTTCCTCCCTAAACTTTTCAATAACTTCATCTAATTGATTTACAGTTAGAGAATTTTCTTCTTTAAAAAATTTATTTAACAATTCTTCTTCAAGCGTTACAAAAGAAAGGTCAAATTCAAAACCGGCAAATTTCAATCCAATTATCGGCACTCGCCCATAAATTCTTCTCAGATTTTCAACTTGGGGATTCTTTAATATTTCAGAATAATTCTGAATTAAATAATTAAAAATACCTCACATAATTTACAAAAAAGGGAATAATCCTCCTTAACTTCATTCAATTCTTCCTCCTTCGAAATATTCTCTCTATTTAAACATTTTTTCGAAATACATTCAAAATTTCCAAAAAAATCATTTTCAAATTGTGTAGGCCAATAACCTTTACGAGCAACTAAAATAACCCCATCTATGTCAGAATTTATTGTCGCAGCACCTAAACGGTGTGATCCCGACAATAAAAATTTTGGAACTTCATTTGGAGTATTTTTTTCATTATTTTGATGGGAAAAGGGGATCTTAATTTTTGAGAAAAATATGAGAAATTAATTTTTTTAATTTACCCAATTTTTGATTAATTCCTTCATTTCTCTTTTTGCCTTTTGTAAACTAGACCATTTAAGGTGTTTGTGAGTTAGTAAATCTGAATCATATTCACGTAGCACTCTTCGAAGCTGTAAAATTATATAATTTGTAATCCCCAGAGGTGGGTCGGAATTCCGATTTCCGACTTCCAATTTCCGACGTTTTTTTCCTTCCGATTTCCGAAAAAAATTTTGATTTCCGAGTTCCGAGACTTTTGAGCCATTTTAGAGTTCCGACAGTTCCGATTTCCGACAATCGAACAACATTTCCGTTCACCTCTGGTAGTCACCAAATTTTTATATGTTTTATTAGGATTTACCAACAAGTTCTCTTCAATTTCTTCTTTAATTTTATTTAAAAATTCTTTTAAATTTTCCTTTATTAAATTCAAATTCTTTTCATTATTTGATAATATTTGGATCCTTTTACCGTCCCATTTATCTTTAATTTCATTAATCCATTTTCTCTCTTCCTTATTTTCATAATTAACTAAATCTTTTGCTAAATCTAAAGTATTTTCCATTCTATTTAATAATGGCTCAATTTTGAATTTTTCATTAATAAAATACTTTTGTATTTCTTTATGGAAATTTTCATCGTAAAATACCGATTTTTTATTTTCTTTAGTTTTATCTATAAAATAATTTAATTGATTAAGAAATAAGCTGAGTGGTACATGTGACAGATGATACATGTGACAGATGCTGTCTAGTAAAGCTCATAATTAGTAATAGGTACTGATCGGTTATACGCCCACAAACGGAGTGCCAGCCGAATTTGATCGGCTTTAACTTTTTATGATAAGGTCTCGATAAGTGAACTCTTTTTTTCAACTTAATGGATCAAGTCTGATCACTCGTTAGAATGTTATAACCCGATAAATGTGAATAACACTTATCGTGTTATAACATTTTTAATAAGAGATCAGTCTTGATCTATCCTATAAAAAGGTACCGCTTATTGAGGGCTTTCGAATGATATAAAATTTATTTGAACTGTATCAAACAACAAAAGGTAAAGCCAATCAAATTATTTATCGGTTATACGCCACACTCTGTTTATGGGCGTATAACCGATAAGTACCCAGTAATACGTCACGAGTTGTATAATACCCTCAAGTTTAACTTTCTTCTGAATCCCGGGATAGCCAGGAGTGCCAAAAGTATATATCCTAACATGGCACAATAAGGGGATTTTGTAGGTTAATTTAATCAAAAGGAAAAACATTTAAATAAAGCAAAAATAAAATTAACCCGAATCCCCCTCTTGCTGTTCCTTCCGAGATTTAATTCTTTCCAAAAATTTTTGTTTCTCCAAACGTTTTTCTTTTCTCAATTGTTTTTTCTTATAATATTTAGATTCCCCCAAAAATGCTTTTTTTGGTTTCACTTGTTTACTTAATTTATTTTTTCTTTTTAATTTTATTTCACTTGATCCCTGAGAAGTTTCTGATGAGATATCAGAAGCTTCCCTCATCTTTTTATTTTTTCTTTGTTCGTCAGGGTCTACTTGATCCTTCTGTTCCTTTTCTACTACTTTATCAAGTTCTTCCCTATTTATTCCAAAGTTCTCAACATTCGTTCTCCATCCAAATTCAGTAATCATTCTGATAATACCAAAATAACCAACAAAATCTCTTAATGCTTCTTTTGCCGCTGGGCTTGATAATTCTTAATTTTTTTATCAAATATATAGAAACCAGCTCGATTAGATTTTTTAATTAATTTAGACTTTCAATATTTAATCGAAAATATCCACAACCATAATTTTTAATTTAAATTTTTGTACATATATCGACAAAAAATCTCCTTCCAGGAAAAGATTTACATATTCCGTAAAAGCTCTAATAGAAGCCCAGTCCTAATAGAAGCCCATACCCTATTATATGCCCACCCGATGGGGGGTATTGCAAAATATAAGCCCAGGGCTTCTATTAAGAGCTTTTACGGTATTTTCTGAAAAATCCATTTTTTAGAAAAATCCATACATGTATATGTACTCACCAACTGACAAATTCACTCTTATTTCAAAAATTTGGTCCTTTTCAGCTTTAGTTATATCAGGTTTTTCAGGCTCCAATAATGATTTTATAATGAAGTCTGTAATTTTCCCCTTAAGCCAATTAATGTGTTGAATATATTTTTCTAAATCCCCTTCAATCTCATATTTGCGTGCTTCTATTTTTATCCACTCTTCTTCCATTTTGTCTGATATTCCAACGGCAATATATTTATCAAGCTGTTCAAGCACAAATTCGTTTAGTTCGGCCTAAAATTTATAAATAATTGTGCATTAATAGATCTCTGACCTGAACCTACTTTAAATTAGAGTAGCACGAGGACCTCGGCGATTTTTCAACCTCGACCTCGACTACACCCCAAGACCAAAACCAAAAAAGCCCAAGAGTCTTGGACATCTCTTTGGGCAGCCTACTGGGTATGAATCACATGTAAAATATTAATTTGTTAAGTATTAAGCAAATATTTGAAAAATTTACTAAATTTAACTAGATTTTGAAATGTTATAAATTTTTTTTTAAAACCTCGGTTAAATTTTTTAAAACCTCGGTTTTTTTTAAAACCTCGGTCTTTCCTAGTAAGGAAAGTTTTGTCTTTCCTTACTAGGAAAGACAAAACATGGGATAGTTATTAGGTCGGGTCATAATTAGTGTCGCTTTTTTTATTTGGGTTTTTTCGATTTTTAAAATTAAGTTTTCTGAAAAATTTTCTTATTTTTATTACGAATCATTTGTTAGACTATGCTCTAAAGGATCCCAGCATTTGAGAATTTTTCGTTAGGTATTCAGGGAGTTCTGGTCGAAAATATCAAAATTCCCGAAATCATCGGGAATCAAATTTTCTCAAGTATATGTAATGATAATAGCTAGTGTGATATATCATTCGAAAGCTCTTCAAAAACTCTAAATGTTGGGCACAATTTCGAATTTTTATTACGAAAGGTCTAAATTTTCGAAAAAGTCGAATTTCGAATTCCGGGGTTCGGCACGATTTACAGACTTTATATTTCGGATTTAGTATAAGCTCTCTATGAGATTTAAAAAACCGTTTAGATCATCCTGATCGGATGATTTTACGCTGAGTTCTAAGAAAACGTTTTTGGGGGGGGATGTCGTGTCGTTTATTTCATTTTTGAAATGTGAGTACACGCGGCATTTGATTTGTCTTCCTGAAGCACAGACCGCGTTTTTCGAGTCACCCGTGGCCTTACGTATAGAGAAGATATCCCTCTACAATTCAGCAAAAGAAATTACTTGATTCCATCTTAGCCGGCCAAGCAGGACCGTTTTTCTTAATGACACCCGTCTTCCTCGACCATGTTTGTTTCTGAGAGTCATACGACCTCCATCGTAAAGCCTGAACCCTATTATTGCTGTCTAGGATAGATAACGATCCCATTGACTAGATCATTAAGATTTTTTGCTTCTTGTGTTCATTTTTGGTAATTTATAATTCATGGTGCAAATGCTTGAGAATTTCACTACGAGGTAGCGAAGTTCAAAAAATCATAACTTTATGAATATCACTCATATATACCTAAACCTGGTATTAAAATGAAGAGTAGATTCAGATCTTTAAGTTGGTTAATAAGAAAAAAAGATATTTGTAAAATAACACCCCTAAAAATTTAATCGAAAAAAAGCGACACTAATTATGACCCGACCTAATAAAAACGAGACAATTTAATTATGATCCAAAATTATAGATCATCGGACGATAAATTAGCACCTGCATCAGTGCCATTTCCTTCTCTTTCTTCTCCAAACTTGAAATATCCATCACAAATAATTCATCAAATTTGCTTTGCAAAAACAATCTCCTATTTATCCAAACTTTATTTAAATGTTTTCTAGACAATCCTTCATTATCTAAATTCTCTTTTACTTCTAATAATTTATTCATCCAACGTGCCCACAAAATCATTCTACAAGCTATTAGACTTGCAATATTTAATTGTTTGTCTTTTCTTTTAATTATTACATTGAAGCAATGCTCTTTAGCAATAAAATCATCATAAAATACTTAAAATAATTTTTAGAAAAATTAAAATTTTTTTAAAATTTGCTGCATTCGCTTAATCAAATAAACAATTTGCAATTTCACATGAAGGTTGACCTTTTCTAACGACAAAGGTCCCCCGACTTTATCATCCAATTCTCGACTATTATCTTATTTCTGTTATCCACTTTTGTTTATATCTTGACCCTTAGATTGTCTCGATATGTTATGTCCGAGGGTTATAGGTTATCCGAGGTTATATCCGAGGTTATTTTTTTCTAATGTTATTCTATTTTATTTCTTTATTTTACTATGTCTCCTCATTATCAGATTTGGTCTAGCTATTTATCTCCCTTATTATTGGTTCCTTATATGGAGAATAAAATAAAATAATAAAATAGATAATATAATTCAGTCTAGATAATGTAATTCAGTCTGAATCCTCAGAATACTAGAACCCGGGGTAGGCTATAATCTGAATTATAGCAAAATTATTTTACATTCATCTTGTTGCAAGGAAGGTATCAATTTATAATTCTGAATAAATTTTTCCATTTTTGTAGAACTTCCAGGAATTAATCCAATCGTATATTTAAACACATTAGCATATTTATGTATAAACTTTGAATGTTCCTCTTTCATATCCTCTCTCATTTGCTCTAAAGCCTCGTTAATTTGGTGTACTTCAATACAGATTTTTTCATGTTTCCAATTTAAAAGTTTATTTAAATCCCTTTCTGAACCTCTAAAAAATTTTAAAAAATAATTAAATATTTAAAATTACTTTTTTTCAACATTTGTAATTAATTCTGAAAAATTGAGGATTAAGCATACAGCGCGGGGTGTACAAATTTTTTCATTTGGGTTGACGTTAATAATGCAATTCCTAAATGTTTCAATCCGATTTTCAATCTGAAAAGAATATTTTAAATACATATTTCTATGCTTTCACTCCAGACATTTATTGCCAAATAATCTAGCCAACACAAAAAACTCCTTATTTCCTCCTATTTTTGGGTATTATTAAATTTATAGTTTAATTCTCGATTTAAACTATTCAATTAACCAAATTTCCACCTAATATTGTTCTCTATTAACGAAATTTCCTCTAATAGAATGCCACCCTCTTATTGAATGCCAACTTTGAAGGTGATTGAAAAATAGAATGCCATGGCATTTTAATAGAGGAAATAAGGTAATTCTCCATTTATCCCAAACAATTTAATTTTAAAAGTTTTTTTAATTCTAAAATCTTACTTCTAAAAATTTATGAGGATTAAAGTCTTCGATAGCTTTTAGTCTTCTAATTAGTTTATTTAGCATAAGAGGGACAACCATACGCAATTCTACTTCTTCCGATTCTTTAGGGCCAAGTTTTGGAGAAGAAAATTTTTGATAAAGGTAAAAACGTGTTTCCTCCAACATTACTTCTAAAATAATCAAAAATAAATTCCTTTAATAAATTGTATAAAATATAAATTAGAGAAGGAGGAATGATCGAGTTTCAAATCTGTTATTATTTTTTTGAAGATTCTTTGAGTGTTTAATCCTGTCTTAACTAGAGCTGGACGGTATCGGGATTCCGACCTAAAATCGTTATCGGTATTTTGGAATGATGATACCGATCTCGATACCGGCTCGGTATCGGGATTGACAAAAAACTGGTATAATACCGCCCGATACCGGTCGGGATCCCGATCCCGCCCAACTAGACTTAGCCATTCATTCCTCTTAAACAATCCATCAACAAATACTAACCAAAATGTAAAATTGACGGAAATTTCTCTTCCAATTTAATCAAATTTTCTTCATTTAAAATTTGAATTAATTGCCCCATTCGATTTTCTCTTTTTGAATTTTCTATCATATAACTAATTTTTTTCGATTTTCGAATAAGCCAATCGAGGTAGTAAAACAGAATATTTTGACTGACCTTCATGTAATTTCTTATTAGGATATAAAATAAATAATTTATAAAAATTACATTTAGTTCGTTTAGTTTATTTTTTGTTTCTAGTATTTTCTCAAATGAAGTAAGCATTTCTTCATCAAATATTTTGGGCATTTTATTCTACAAAAATTAGAATTAGAATCAAAAATTAGAATCATTAAATCGAGACTAGAGTACAAATCCCGAAAACGGGAATGGATTTGTCTTTCGGTCTCGGGATCAAAAAATCGGGATTGGGATTCAAAAACCCGTGATAATCCCGCTCGATTCCGACCGTGATCCCGATCCCGCCGAGACCCGAATGTTTAATATATTTTAATGGTTTTACAATTGTTGTTTTCACATGTTTCTTCCACCATTCATTAGATTTCAATTCATTGTTTGACAAAACTTTTTCGTAGAAAAAATCGGAGATTGTTTTTATTTTATTACTAATACTTTCCTCTGATTGTAAATTATCATTTTGTAGTTTCTCCTCAATTTCTAACCATTCTTCTTTTAATTTAATTAATTCAGAATGTTCTTCGCTTATATCCTTCAATTTATTAATTTTTAAAGAAAAACGTATCATTTAAATTTCCGATTAGTTGGGGGATAATAATAGAAATTTATTTGAAATTTTAATTAAAAATATTTGAAAATATTCCATCTTTACTCAAAATTTTAATTAAATACTTACTTCAATCATTTTGTAAATTCCCATTTCTAAATAACAATATTTGGCATCAGCCTCTATCAACATTCTATTTAATTCTAAGTCTGATATTTTATTGTAAAAATTTTCAAAATTTTCTACATATACAGACATCTTTTCATCTTAATTTAAAATTTAATAAGAATACTGCCTGTTGACAGTATAATCCCTCGTGGATGATAGAATATTCTCAAAATTTAGGAACTAAAATGATTAAAGTAGAATGATTAAAGCACAATCAGAGGCTAACCACATCTAAAAAACGTTCACTAAACTGAGTTTTATACCTACATCATTGGGAGTATATTTTAGCAGATCAAACTTTAAAATAATAATTACCGGTAACTCTGCACTCTAATTCATCGTTGTTTGTAGAATTATACTGTGGGGAGGAATGACTCTTAATTTAATAGAATTTTATAGGCTATAGAGAACATAATAAATTTACATCAACGTTTTTACGTGTTTTGGGTCCTTCTATTTGACGCAATAATTTTTTAGCTTCATTGTTTTTACATAAGGTTTTCAAATCTAAAATAGGTTATCTTTAAAGAGTTAATAATGTTTGTTGTTTATCACTAGAGACAAGATTTTTAGGCAAATGCCCGTTTTTTCCTAACTAGACCTATTTTTAACTTTATCGTGCCTAAGAATCCTGTCACTAACTTTTTACAGAAAAATATTACGGACAGATTTACTCAAAAATTTCATTTGATACAAAGGATTCTCCCTCTCCCAAACTCTTGCAGAATTTACTAGTAGCTTTTACTTATTTATGATTTTCGTGAATTTTTAATATAAAAAATAAAAACAAAAAATTGCCTTTATCAAATTTTTTATCCTGATTTTGAAGAGTTTCAATTGCATTTCTGTGATAGGAATGTAACCATTCTTTCTGTATATCTTTATCAAGCAATTGCAAAAAGGTATCTGATTCAACTCCTATTTTCTCCATTATTTCCTCGTGAATTCTATCCTCCATAGGCAATAAATTTAATGATTCACTTCCCACTAAAATTTCAAGATTTATTTCCTTCTGAATTTTTTGACTGTAGATATTCTGTCCTTATGGATTATTTGTCAATACGTCCTATGATTAGGTCGGTATGAAGACCGGGAAGAAATGGGACCAGCAACCTCGTAGCGGTCCCATATTCACCTATCAGCTAGATCCTAATTTTCTTTTAACAAAATTTTAAAAATATTATCATAATAATTTTCTTGCCTCCCTTTTTCTTTTCTTCGTCTGAACACCTTTTAGCCATGTAAAGAATATTTTTATATTTAAAAGTTTTTGATTTCAGATCTATTGGAGTTTCAATAAAAATTAGATCAACAAAAATCATCATTAAATTAACATAATATTCCCAACTATATATTGTATTCGTTGGGTAATCACTCAACATTTGTTCATTAATTGAATAAATTGACACTAAAATGTCTAAAGATATCCTTGTTTTATTTTTTCCATCCTTTGTGTTATTCAAATATTCCAAATAGTATTGAGATAATAGATCAAGAATGCCTTCTTCGTTTCTTTCTGTTAAAAATTGTGATATAGGTATTTTAATTAATTTACTATATCATGTACTTATTATCAAATGTAGAATTACCCGCCTATCAATTTTTAAATCAAAAAATAAAATCTAGAAAAAAGTTCCAATAATCAAGTTTTTCTTATATTTAATAAAGAAATTTAAGCCTCTATTCATTTTAAATTTTAAATAAAACGAGAAGCTATTGGAATACCGTATTTCCGACAATAAAACCCCACCCTGAAATAGAGCCACAATTTAGAAGATAGTTGAAAAATAGAGCCCCATCGAGTTTTACATATTTCCGGATATACGGTATACGCAAGAGAGAGATGAATTTAATCCCGAGCAGACATCGATCCTGCGACCTCTCGGCAGTATTGCTAGGCGCTTTGCTCACCACGGAACAAATAGTATATTTATAATTTCATCATTACCATTTTTAAGCAAAGAATAAGCATTTAAATTATTGTCGGGATCCTCAAAAATTCCTTCTAACTTTTCTTCCAGTTGAAGAAATTTGACCATTCTTCCCTTTGCACCTCTCACATTTAAATAATTTTTACGGAATTCCTCATTATTTTTTAAAATTTCTACCAAATCCAATATTATTCCATTTTCCAAGTCTTTATTCACGGATTCAGAATAATTTTCAGTATTCTCTCTTCCCCCTTCTTTAAGTTTTATTTTCCCTTCATTGTCACAGTATCTCAAGCCTAGGAATTTTATAAAACTTTCAATCTTTTCTGTTTGACATTTTTTTGAATTAATTTCAAAATGCTCAAAAACTTGTTTAAAAAATTCTGACAAACAATTATTTTCTTGATTTTTTTCTTTTTTCTTCTTTCTCTTTTTTAGATCCTGAAAAATGGATAGGTATAAAATATACAAAAGAAAATCCAGAAAAATCCGTTCGGATCAAATCCGGATTCAAAGCAGGCATCATTGTTATGCCTGATTTGGGATTTCCCCATTTTTCCCATTTTATAAAACGAGGATTGATTACTGACTACTTAGCCTTCCAAAATTTTCAAAACAAGTGCTAACCAAAAATTAAATTGTTCAATACACAAAGCTAGCACCCCATCCTTGGACAGCACCACATCTTTGACTAGCACCCCAAGCTACCCTAATTCCCGACCCAATTTTCCCCCCTTGACCCAAATTTTCTCCTCAATTTTGATCTTGGTCTTTGCAGCTCGGTTTTTCAAAAATCTTGGCCTCGACCAACTCTAGTTTTAACATAAGAGTCCGGTCTTTATTAATACACTATACCTTTTCATGTTGCTTTTCTTCACCTATTTCCGATTCTTCGACATTACTTGTTGACACTTCAGATTTTATTTCATCGTCAATTTCTTTTTCAGCTTCATTTTTATCCTTTAATCCTCCAATATTAATTAAACCATATTCAAATAATTTTGATATTTTTAGTCCAGCTTTTATATTTCCAATTCTATATTCATTTAAATCATTAAGGATAATTCGGTTGTAGAGATAAGTTTTGAATTCCCAATCGAGTAAATCTGAACTATTTAAAGTTAAAAATCAGAAAATGTGTTCTGATACTTTTTGGATAGTGACGGAACAAATTTAGGAAGCAGGAGGATGGAACTGGTCCAGAGATATTTTTCAGATCGTATCTCAGAATCTCAAAATTTATCCTGAAATATTCCCTGAGATCTTCCAAAGTCGACGATTTCAATTTATCTTTATCAGATAAATTTAGTCTTAAATAAATTAATATGTAGTTCGTCTTACCAATTCTCATCTGCACAGGAAACTCTATTTCCAGCTTAATAAACATATTTTCATTTCCTAATAATTTTCGCATTCTTGTCTTCACATTTTTCATCTTTTCATCATTTAATTTGTAAAATTCATTTGCAAACCCATTCGATGTTGATTTTTTTAAAGGTTTATTTTCTTCAATTAACAACTTTTTTACTTCATTTATATGAAGAATCTCTATGTTATCTTTCTCATTATCTATATTCATCATTATTTTGTCTTTTGAAGAGTATTCAGGACTTAATCCTTTTTTTGAAATATTCTCAAAATTTTCGATTTCCTTAAAAGTATTAAAATTTGATTTCAACAATAATTTATTTGTACATTCTTTGCTTAGAAATAGGGTTGGGGTTTCGAGTCGGGCCGACGTGTGAGTCATTTTTTCGGGCCTGATTTTTATCAGCCGGCCCGACCGAGTCTTTTCGGGCCAAAATTCACTGCCCGACTCGATCTTTCGGACCGGGCCGGATCGGGCCCCAACCCTACTTAGAAATGGTAATGGATAGTATATTTGTTTTAAGGATGATCCTTTACAAATCACCAAAAGGGGAACAACTAGTGAGTAAATGCTTTCATTGTGATTGAGTGTAGAGTTAATTTTTAAATGAAAGTTTACTCTATTTATTTTATCGCGTAATCTTCTGTTTTCTTCATTTGCAGCTACAAGTTCAGAAGTTGTGTCGGGCGCTTGTATCGATGAACTTGCTAGAAAATTCATAAAATTTTTCAATTAAATAAAAATCTTAGTCACATTATAAAAAAATTAACTCACAAACATTCTTTCCCTTAGATTTTTTATTTTTCTTGGAAGATGAAGAAGTGCTCTTTTGCATTAATTTAATATTTTCCTCTATTTTTGAATTCAAAATTAAAATTGTTTTTTCAAGATAAAGTTTATAGTTTATTTCAATTTTATTTTCCAAATCCTTTATGAATGTTGTTAAATAATATCCTCCCAAACTATCTAATTTATCTATAAAATTTTTAATATTTATAGAAAAATATGTTGTGATGAGAGTCACTTCTAAGGTTTCGAAGGCCCCTCCCTCCCCCGCTTTTGTTGGAATAAAAGTGCGGTGACATTATAGAGAGAGTCAGTTGTATTTTAATGTTTAATATTAAAAGACACCTACTTTTTTAAAAATATTTTCAGACACCTACTGAACTAGAGCCCCAACTTAAAATGTTGTGAAAACAAAATCCAGATCCTTTTGGCTTTTGTCCTGATTATGCGTTCAATCATACCCTATCCGTTTAATAAAAAGTTTGCATGTCCAATTATGCTCCCAGACTGAATATTAATTTGTAAACAACACAAAAATTTTTATTAGACTCGTAAGAATTTAATTGGAGGCTACCTTTTGCTTCAATAATTAATTTTCTTTTGTGAATTGAAGAAATAAAGATTAGAAAAAATATTAGGGTAAAATGCTTCATTTTATCAAAAACCTAAAAAAAACTATTCTATACAAATTATTAAAAATAATTATTTTTAAATAGATGGAGGGGATTTCTCTGAAGGAATTATTTGGTTGTGAAGAGGAGATAATTAAAAAATAAAAAATATTTCTTGGTGAAAGGCAAATTGATTTATAAAAATATTTAAAGAATTAAAAACCTCCTTCCTTCCCTCCCTCCTTCCCTCTCTCCCTCCCTCCTTCCATTCCCTCCTTCTCCTCCCTCACTCCTTCCTGTCTCTCCTTACCTCCCTCCCTACCCCCCCCCCCAATTTCCTCCTCCTTCAGCGGATGTTGTAAAAACTACTTCACTCACATGCTATCTCTTCTCACTCACACGCCTGCCTTTCTTAAAAAATTTTTTGGCAGGCAAAGTTAAACAATGAATATTGACAATGTATAATTGATTAATTTAGATTTTTTAAATTTAAATTTATTTATTTATTTTAAATTTAAATTTCCAAAAAGTTTTTAAAAATAAGAATAAAAAGAGTAAAACCTCAAAATAGCGAGGAAAGAAGACAAAAGTATTTCTTGTGAAAGCAAATTAATTTATAAAAATATCTAGAGAATTAAAAACTCCTTCCCTCCTTCTCCTTCTGTGTAAAAAATATTTCTAAAATTAAAATTAGAAATTAAAAACGTTTTTAATTTATTCAGGTATGAGAATATTAAATGAATCTCTCATTCTCCTTTTTTAGACTTATCATTGTTATTTTCTTAATGTCGCCGACCCTTTTAATTCGTCATAGTTACGAATTACAACGTTTTTAGTTACGAATTACGAAAATATCTGAAAAAATTTCGAAATTAAATATAATAATTATTAATAAAAATAAAAAATACTAATTAATATTATTTCAGAAAAAACCTCTCTTACTTTGACATTACTCAATGGTTCGAATCCAGGATTGTGAAATGGGATTTAGACAGATTCTTCTTCCAAAAATAATTGTTTTTAAACTTTTATTTTAATTTTAAATTAGTAATTTTACTTTTGTAATTTTATTTTAAATATCTTAAACTTGAAAAAATTTTAAAAATTTTAATTTAGTAAGGAATTTCCCAAAATTTTCGCCTGCGGTGCAGAAAATTGAAGAGTAATGGCTTCATGGCCATCTAAGCTTCAAAAAATTTTTTACGTCTGCTCTAAAAATTGAATTTTTTCTCCTAAGGCATTCTAAAATTCTCAAACTTTTCACCTGCGGCGCAAAAATAGAAGTTGAGATTAAGACGGATATCGAGAGATTAAACTGGGCCGAGTTATTTTGAGTTATTTATATAAATTTTTCAGCATATTCTCTACAATATTTATGCACATAAAATGCCAGAAATATTTTAACTCTAATAATACTTCAAAATTTTTATTTAAAAAAATTAAATTTAAAAATATTTTGAATAAGAGAATTATTAGTGATTCGTGTTTAATGTCATAATTTGTATTTTCTTTATTTCCTCAAATTTAGTTTTACACAAATCTTTCCTGAATTTAATACAGCTTGTCCAGCCAAATTAGGTTTTAACTAAAAATATTTTTTAATTTATTTTTATTTTTTTTTATTTTCTCACCACTGTCTCAGAACATTTCTCCAATTCAAAAGAGCGTAGTAAATGAACTAAAATCATTTTAATTTCCATCAGTGCCAGACGCATTCCAATACAAATTCTAGGCCCTCCCCCAAAAGGATAATAATATTCTGTAGGTGTATTTATATTCTCATTTAATAACCATCTTTTCGGTCTAAATTCTTCAGCATCTTCTCCCCAAATTTTTTTATCTCGATGTAAGGTGAATAAATCAACAGAAACAAATGTTCCCTTCTCGATTGTTATATTCCCAAGAGTTGTAGTTTCCTCACATTTTCTATTGACAACACTTAAAATTTGTAGGAATTTTTATTTAAAAAATTATTTTTCAATTAGGAAACGGAAACAAGGGTTTATTGGGCCTGGAACTTGAGGAAAATTCTTGCAAGTTTCCTTTTCAATTTCCAACATTTTTACTAAATTTATCAGTTTAATTAACCAACTCAGTCGCGATTGGACATAATCTTAATGTTTCTTTAAACACAGCATCTGCATATTTTAATTTAGCCAATTGTTCATAATTAATTATTTCCCCTTCTTCTAATCCACAAATTTCTTCGATTTCTTCAAATAAACGTTTTTGAACTTCAGGGTAAATAACCAAATTGTGTGCTATTAGGCTTAGCGAATTTGCTGTTGTATCAAATCCAGCCAAAAGGAAAAGAGAACAATTAAGTACAATTTCGTCTAAAGTATTATAACGTTCAAACTGAAAATGAAAAAATTATTGATAAAGTTATAGTTAAAATAAAAAATATTTTATTGATGTAATTTGATAAAACATTATTTAAAATCCATCTAAAAAGGCCATTATTATGGGAAGAGAATCGTTAACTAAAATGGAAACACGTTAAGCCCTATTCCTGTTGTTATAGTTTGGCTTGGAGATAAATCCATTCAATGTTATTTAGTTGTTATATACGTACATATTTCATCTTCTCAGTCCAAAAACTCGTAAATGAAATAAAGCTTTAGTTAGGCATAATAAAATAATTTCCAGAAAAAATTAGTCATTAATTTTAACTGAGGTAGCTCCCCGTCCCCGACGATTTTTTGGCAAAAACCCCGACCGAAGACTCTACCCCGGCGAATCCCGATCCCCGACACTTCCGACCCCTAAGGCTCGGGGAGCTACCCTAATTTTAACACATAGACCATCTAAAAACAGATCACCTTTTCTTTTTTGTTATAAGTTCCATTACTCATTTTCAATTCAACTTCATTATTTTCAGCCTCAGATTCCAAAAAAAGGTCAATAAAATCAACCCATTTTTTATTATTTAAATTTTCTTCATTTTCTTCATCTTCTCCTTCCCTTTCATTTTTCTTCATTTTCTCTTCCTTTCTTTGTTTCACAGCTTTATAAATACTTCCCATCAAAATTAATATTGGATCTCCTCTTAATTTTCCTGTAGCTTTAACAAAAGGTTCAAGTATATTTTCTCCAAGCCAAGGGAATATAAAGGCGAGATAATCAAAAATATTATTGCTAATTTGAATAACAGAATCTCGAGCCATTTGACAATATTCTGATTTAAATTGCTTTGATTCCTTTTGCCCCATTGCGATACGAACGATTATATCGAAAGCAAGTTCCACAAAATATCTGGAAAATAATATTTTTTTGACTGAGACACTTACTACTTTTTTATTGAAAATTTCTAAAAAAGGATGGAAAAATAGGAAATAGGACGAGTTATAGATAAAACTCTTTGCCAGCCTCTAGTAGTGTATTTCGATATAATAACAATACCGAAAAATATTGTGATTGAGATAAATCGGCATGATTTGAGTATGACACCGCGGTATACCTTATCGTAACCATAACTAAAGGCCTAACTCGAGAACGAACCGATTGAATGGTAGAAGGAAAAATGAAAGTATGGTGGGGTTAGCAATTTTGATTCTTTCATAATCGACTTGATAGAAGTCGATTATCTTTAGCCTCAATTATTCTTTAATTAACTCACTCATGTAAATCAACAAATTTTCCTGTCGATTCTGCTTCTTTTAACAAATTAATATTTATTTTAATAGAATCATCAATTATTGGCATTACCTTAAAAATAATTAATCTTTTTAATTAAAAAAATTATTTCTTTACTCTTTTTAAATTAGAAATTGAAAATGCCGGATTAGCAGTTGAACGAAGTCGTTTCCATCGCTTTCCTTTAGCGAAAAATAAATGAATTAATTTATTTGTGTCTACATCACCAATGATTGGACAAAGCTTTAAATTAAAATTTATTTATTTTAGAAAGTAAAAAATAAATATTTTAATAAAGGATTTTAAAATGAACTTATTTCCTCTAAAACAATGCCTCATAAGAATTGTATTGAAGAGGGTCTGATCCATACTAGCGTTCAGCAAATGGATTTTTCCAATACCAATACCGAAAGTACCGAAAAGTACTATGTTGGCTCCGATCTAATGAGTTTTTTCATATCATGAGTATAATACTCAGCTACATTTCATAGATAAAATGGGAGAAGTAATCACAAAGATAGAATTTTCAATTCCTAAGATTTTAAATTTAGACTTACAGCTCTTGCATGAAAATATTCGAATTTATCAAAAAGTAATTCTTTAACCATTTCTGGTTCACTAATAACCAACGTATTAAACCATCCATTTTTAATTCCATAAATTCTTCCATATTTTTTACTCCAATCAAATAATTGTAGAGATAAAGGATTATTATATCCAAAAATTAAATCTATATTTCCTTTTATTAGTAAAGGTTTTGGTCCTCGAATTCCTCTATTTTTCCAGTAATTATTTTTTCTTATCGCAGTCCAAAATAATAATAGAGAAGATATTGTTATTAGTAATAATATTAATAAAAACATTTTTTTCTTATTAAAAATAATATTTAATTAATGTTTACTACTTGTTTTTCTATTTAAATACTTAATACTTTTAATAAATTATCAAGAAAGTATTTTGTAGTTTATATGTACTTTTAAGGAGTTTATATTCTACTTTTCCACTTACATATACCCCCAATAATAATTAAAGATAAATTTTAGAAAAATTTCAAATTTTCCTAAAAGTTAGGATAATTTCAACGATTAATAAAATTGTCAGCTGAAGTCTGAGCTAATTTTATGTTTTTGCGTTGTTTGTGCTTTTTTTGGGTATTTTTTGCTTCTGGGTTTATTTATTTATAATTTCCTACGCGGTGGGGGTATCATTGATTCTATTCGCAACTGTTTAACTTATTCCCATAAAAACTTTTTGGGAATAGAAAGCCCTACTCACCCAGAGTTATTGTACACACAGTAAGGACCTAGAGACGTTACTTATTATCATAGGGTAAGAGCTGAAAACAAGAAAAAACATACTTCAAAAACAAAAAAAAGTTTATATTATAGAGAATTAAACAAGGAACAAAAATAATTAAGAATTTTCTATTGAGATTTTAGGCAAAAGTCCCATTACTTTTGGGTCACTCTGTATAATTAATAATTATTTATGTCGAAAAATAATTATAAACTACAATAATTATTTGATAATTTATTATCATTCTTATATTTAGAAAGAGAAAATATTGATAAAATAAATGTAAAAATAAAAATAAATGATATTTATGTAGTTTGTAATTAATAAAAAATATTAGCAAAAATTAATTTTAAAAATTCTTTGTGTATAGAAAGGTAATTTAAATAATATTTATATTTCTTAAGTAAAATATTTTTAAATTTTGTTTAATATTTTCATTCCTTGCTTCAGCCGCATTTTATGTAAAGTCGAAAGTCGGAATACCTAATATTTACTTAAAAAAGGTGATCAAATAGATCAAAAGATATGTGTGTTGGTAACGTTTCTTTATTGGTGCCAGGCTTTACATGTTAACTCAATCACTACATTATAAACTTTCATTGAACTACTAAACTAGATCAGAGCAAATATTTTTGTGTACTTTTTCTATTAAGGAAATCCGTGTTTTCAATTGTTAATTCCATATCTCGCCTTGTACTCTAACTCGGGCATTCCAAGGACACTTTTTTGAGATAATCAACAAGTGATTATTTATAATGTCCCCGGGCTTATATTTATTTCTACGTTTGAACTCTCTCAATTTAATGAGGAAACTTATTAAACCAACTACATATAATAACAAATTAATCTATTTATTTACAAAAAGTCAAGTTCAAAATAAGGCAAAAAATTGGAAATATAAAAGGCTATTGGAAGTAAAGAAGGGTTAACCGTTAAATATTTACCGTTAAATATTTACAAGTTTGAAATATATACAAATGTAGTAGTGATGCTCGGGAGAAGAAAAAACCCGGGAATCGGGAAACGGGAGTCGGGTCGGGAAATGACCTCGGGAGTCGGGATCGGGAGTCGGGAATTTAGAATTTAAAAAATTTTGGCGCCTTCGGCGCCAGAAATTCCGATTTTTTGCGCCGCAGGCAAAAATTTTGAGAATTTTGGGGGTCAAGAAGCCATGTTGGCCTGTTAGACGCGATCTTTTGAAATTTTCAGTGCACTCGATCGAGAAAATGCTCTCTCCAATAAGGTTGTCGGATAGTCGGAAAGCCTCGGATATCCGAATCTAAAATTTTGGATACCCGCGCTCGGATCCCAAATTTATATTTTCAAAATTATTGCTTGGGCATTGAAAAGTTGAGTCCATTGGAGTCACTCAAATCCATTGATATCTCTTTTTATCACTGAAATCCCAGGTTATCTCTTCAAATTCACCATAATCCTAGAAAATCACCGAAATCTTCTATACTACAACTCCACAGATTCTTCAATTTTCAGCGCCGCAGGCGAAAATTTTGAGGATTTTGGAAGATCCTTAAGCCAAAAGTCTTCTCTTTTCAGCGCCGCAGGCGAAAATTTTGGGAATTTTGGAAGACGAAGAGGCCAGATTTCTTCATTTTTTATAAATGAAAATATAATTTTGTCAGAAAAATCCATTCTTAGGGGTGTAAAAATTTCCCGACTTAGTCGGGAATTGACATCGGGAGTCGGGGTCGGGATCGGGAGGCCAAAAACTCGGGAAATTTCCCGAGTCGGGTGTCGGGAGTCGGGATACCCGAGCATCACTAAAATGTAGGTTAAGGAAAAGGTTGATAGGGTTGATAAATAAATTTAAATAATGTTTTGGGGAAATGTTGTAAAATGGTAAGAAGCAAAAAAATATTTAAAATATGTTTTGGGGGAATAGTTTAAATAAGAAGGGAAAAACATCAAAATAAAAATAATATTTTAAAAATTAATAATAAATAATCTTAAAATCTGGATCCAACACAATTTATCATTTATTTTAACATTTTATATTCGATTTGTTAAAAAGTTTTAATTAAAAGCATACATCTTGCCAGCAAGATATAATATCTATTTTATCAAGCTCAGACTGTAACGTTGGTATTTTTAGGTATTTTTTACGTTGGTATTTATTTTATTTTTTAAAATTTTGTATTTTCTAAATGTTGGTATTTTTTAAAATTCTCTAAATTTGTTACGATCGTTTGTTTTGTAGCTCCTTATGGTCACCATGGAAAAAAGTACACTCTTTTCTTCTCTCGATCAAAACTTTTACCAACGGTATACTTACACTATATCCCCAATTTTTTCACACAAAATTTAACGAAACATTAAAATTGTACTATTAATTTTAGAAAAAATTTCTCACAAATATTTTTTGTATTTAGAAAATGTGAAACTTTTTAATAAATATTTACATTAATTATTTCTTTAACTTTTAAAGAACTATTTAAAATCAAAGAAAGTACACTTTATTTTTTAATGTTGCCAAATCTCATTGATATTTTATTTAAATTAGATTATTCAGTAAACGTCCAGCTCGCATTCTACTTTCTTCAAATGCTGTCCACAAAGGAATTGTCAAAAGACATTTTTTGCTGGATTCTCCTTTGTCTTTTCTTTCCCTTCGTTTTCTTCAAATTATCAAATGATGGTTGACAGCTTGGCGTAAATTTTTTGTATAAATGGGGAACCCTTTATTAAGCTGGGTTATACCTAATGTAATATTAAAAACCAGGCATGTTCATTAAGGTTGGCGGTTCCGGATATCCGGAAATTTTCGGTTCGGATATCGGTTCCGGTTCCGGATATCCGGAGATTTCCCAGGAACCGTCATCCTTAATGCTCATAGATACGGATAACATTTACCGATTATTTTGTTTGTTTACTAATTGGTTTTCCTTTAAATATTCTTCTGATTATTTTAATTATATTTTTAAAACACCAAAAGAATGAAAATAGGATTGTGCTCCTAACACTCCGGGGCGAGTGTATCGTGGTACGGGATTTTGGAATTGTTTCGAGGTCATATTGAAGGCTGTAATTATCGTAAAATACATACTTCTATTTGTATTTTTTGACATTAAATAATTACATCTGATACCCCGATCGGGATCAAAATACCCGGATCGGGACCACCGGATCCCGAAAATCCGGTCGGGATCCGGTCCTGGTTTCAATTCTACTATACATAAATATTTATTAGATTATTTAATCTAAGAATTTATTTGTTAATTTTAAATAAACAAAATTTTCTCACAAATATTTTTTGTATTTTTAAAGACATGATAAATAGAATTTTTAGAATTGGCAAACAACTTTTTGTACTTTATAATTAAAGAAACTATTTAATAATAAATTATTACTTTTATTATACAACTTTTAAAATTAAAAAATTCAAAAAAATGTCCTTCTCGGATATATTTGATATTTTATTTAAATTAGATTATTTTGTTTGTTTATTAATTGGTTTTCCTTTAAATATTCTTCTGATTATTTTAATTATTTTTAAAACACCAAAAGAAATGAAAACACACAGTCGAATTCTGATACAAAATTGTGTTTTGGATATTTTGACGTTGATTTGTCAATTGTTTTTACAAGGGGTAATTCTTCCATTTTTTGTTCACAGATTATATACTAGATGTACTTCTGTATTTTTTGTGTTAAATTAAAAATAACGACAGCTTTTTTACTTTTTCCCCTATCTTATCGCCCAAAGTATGAAACCAACACACTATCCATTCAACCATCCAGCCGGGCACACCCCAAGGTACCGGACGCCCTGTGTCTCTGGTTACTCGAAACCTGATATAAAAGGAAGAAATCGAGCATATTTGCCTTCCAAAATCATCAAAATTTTTGCCTGCCCGAATCTGTGTTTACAACCTAAAGCAAATGCTGCGGAAAGCAATGCAACCTCAAACCCGATCGAAGAAAAGTTTGAAAAACCGACCCGACTTTTTTCTCAACCGTGGCACCCCTGATCAGTCTTTGCTCGATTGGAGCTGATTTAATGACTTTTACTGAAAAGAAACCAAAAATTAAGAGAAATTTTAGAAAAATAAAAAAAGGAGAAGACAAATTAAATTAATACATAAATAAATTTTATAATTATTTGTAGTATTATATACTTGATGGGGAAGGGAATTCAATTGTTATTTTAACTAATGGAATTTTGCTTGATTTTATGAGAGAAAATTTTAATCCATTTACATGTTATGTTGTTTTTTTATTTTGGCAATTCATTATAAACGTAAATTTACATGGATTGTGTGTTCAATTTATTTATAGATATTTAGTTTTGAATAGGTAAATAAATAAATAAATTAAAATAATTAAAAACTTAAGTATAATGCTTGAAATTCCCAAAACCTTGTTTTTATATTGACGAAATTAACGCCAAAAATATACCAAATTTTCGGGCAAAAATGGAAGTAATCTGACTTTCTGGCCTTCCAAAATTCTCAAAATTCTCGCATCTGGCGCGCTTAGAAAGAAAATGGATCCACTTAATCTATCTGATCCTCTTAATTCTCACAATTTGTCTATATCTAACCCTTGGCATCTCTGATACACACCCGGATTTCCTTGTCCATGTGTCTAAACTTTTGCTAAACTTTTTAATGCTTTAGAAATATGAAAATTAGCTTTTGTCGTTATTTATTTATGTTGTCTATTGCTTTGTTTGTCCAATTATTTCATATTTTGGATGTAATTTTCTTTTTACTTCCATATTCTAATGGAGGTATTAAATATTTTGATAATATTAACCAAACATTGCCGTTTATTCAATATAAAATGGAAACGGTGATATTTTAAATTAAGTTTTTTTTGAATTTAAAAAATAGATGAATGTTTTGTCACTATTACCTGTAGCATTAATTGAAATATCTGCATATTTAATATTATTCTTTTGTGGATTTAAAATGGTTAGATATGTCAATTTAAACACTAATCTTGATGGAAATTTAAAAAGATTGAATAAACTTTTAACAAAAGTTTTGATTATTTTGGTATGAAAATATTTTGATTTTTTTATTATTTACTCATCTTTGGACTTTTCTTTATTATTTACAATAAGAAAAAGTTTATTTTTAGATTAATTCATTGAATAAACTTTACACAAAAAATGATAATTAACACATGGGGTAAATGTCCAGCTTGTATTCCTCATGTCCGCAAATGACTTTCTGCAAAAGGGCATTTTTGTTGTATTCTCGTCCTTTCATTTCTTTGCCTTAATTTTCTAATGGTTATTTACTGATAGGTTGACAGTCAATCTATCAGATAATAACCTGATGAGGAAAATTATGGTAGAGAGAGGAAGGGGGTAGATTTTTGCAGAAAGTCATTTGCGGACATGAGGAATACAAGCTGGACATTTACCAACCCAGTCTCTTACACCATTTGGATCCCTTCAACGCCTTAAACACAGACATCAGTTAGCGGAATAATTAATCCTTATATTTACTCCATATATCTTTTAAATTGACAGACCCCACTCTGGGTAGGTCCTGATGTCACCACCATTTTGATTGAGCCTGATTAGGGACTAATAAATAACCTCTCTGCCCTTTTCCTTTAACATTAAAATTTTTTAAATTTTAAACAGGTTATTGTACCGTTTATTTACCAAGCTGGAATTTTATTTCTTACAATTTTTTCAAAAACAACAAACAATACAACAAATATTATTCGAATATTAATTTTTGTTTCCGCTCATTTAGCACCTGTATTTAACCCAATTATTTGTATTTTAACAAACACACCATATCGAAATGCTATTTTTAATCGTTCACAAATACATCCACAATAAATAAATAAAAAATACTCTTGTATTAGTTCAATAAAAAATTTTTTATAAAACACAAAAAGGCCCAAAATTTTAATTTTCAGTGCATTGTTAAAAAAAATTTGTTTTAAAAGGCTGAGGCACAAAAATTCTTCTTTCTTAGAGCAACAAGCGAAGAATTTGAGATTTGTAAGGGTAGATGTGGAGGGATTAGGATATCGAGGTATTAAGGGGGATATATGTGGATTGAGGATTAAGAGGGTTTTCTTTGATATCTCCATTCCTCCAAGCCTTTCCATATTCCCCTTAATCCCGCCAAATCCCCTTATTATCTCTTTAACCCCGCCAGATCCCCACGATCCAACTTTTAAAAAATAAAAGTAAAAAATGGTGTTTATCAAGTTTTAGGTCTTTAGGGGTGGACTCGGCAGAATCACCTCAACAGTAATTATTCTCGTGCTACTGAGGTTTTTGGGTTAAATTTAAAAAACAAAAGATTCTCAAACATTTTCTTAAACATTCTTTTATTTCACATTTTATTGAATTTTTTAAAATTAATTGATTTTCGTTTTCTCTAATTTTTACATTAAACAAAGGCAAAAAAAATTTTTAAAGAAAAAATTGATTTGGGAATGGAGGGGAGAGAGAGGGAAAAAATCAATGGAAAATATATTTTTAAAATTTGAGGATTTTTAAAAAATTTAGGTTATTGGTTTTGATAAACAACAACTAATCGACTGTTGGGCTGATAAAAAAATATTGCTTCGAAAGGCCTTGAGGAAACAGTCCTTTGTCTGTTCGGCCGAATTTACTCTTCAAAAATAATTTTTAGTTATAACCGCACCTTTGACTTTAAAGGCATAAAATTTAGAAGTTTTGTAAAAGAAATATGTATATACCTAAATACTAAACTATTTTTTGAATTTATTTTTTAATGTTTGTTTTACTTGAATAAATCTATAAAAAATGAAATAAACGTGGCTATATTTTAAATAAATTTTAAAAATAACTTTTTTTCTCTAAAAAAATATATCTTCAAAAAATATTTTTTTCAGTTGTTGCCGTTATAAAAAATAATTGTTATAGTATACCAAGAGTTATTTTTTACGAGTTAAAAAAATTCCTGGCCGCAATTAATTTATACAATTTAAAGATTTTAATAAATTTTATTTAAAATTCTAACCTCAATTTTGAATAAATTTTTCAATAAAAGGCAAAAAAAACTTTTAAAAACATTTAAAAATCAATGAAAAAAATTTTTCTCCAAACAAAAACGTGTCAAAACTATCTAGTCAATATCTTCTCTCTATCTTTAACTCGATAAATATTTTTAAATGCCCTCCCCTCTCCCCTCTCTTTAAAAAAATTTTTTTATTAAAAAAAATCCCTCCCTTTCCCCTCATGCCTCCCCTCACCTCACCTCAAGCCCCCTCCCCTCACCTGATTCCCCTCACCCCCCCCCTTACCTCCTCTCACCTCATCCCCCCTCCCATCCCATCATCCACCCTCCCATTCGCTTTATCCCCCCTCCCTTCCCCCACATATATACACATGCCAGCTGCGCAAATTTGCCATTATTTAATTTTTTTATCAACTACACTCCTCTTCATTTTATTAATTTTTAATTGCCCTTTCATTTGCCTTTAAATTTAAAAACAAATTAAGAAATCTTGAATTTTACTGAGCGCCAAAATAATTTTATAGGGGAGAAAACTCAAATTTTAATTTCTTTTGACTAGAAAAAATTGTTACTGTATTCAATAACTATACAGCTACCCTTATTATAAAATACCCCCTGGGGCTGAAAAATTGTATTAATAAAAGGTATCGTAAATAGAAGGTATCGCTTAGTCAGCCCTATATTTAATAGGCCGTATTTCGAATTTAGGGTATCTAGTATTTATGTGAGGTCTGACATAACAACATTCTCAATTTTTTAGAATGTTTGGAAGAAGAATTTTAATTCTTCTTCATTTCTTAATTCTTCCGTTTTGCTTTGCGAGTGAAGAAAAACATTTGGCAAAACATCTATTCTCTGGTATTTTAAAGAATTTTTAAATAATTTTTTTGAAAAAAATCTTTCCCACCAGATGAGGAAATTCAGGAAGACGTCAAAGCTGTAGATTTAGTAATTCAAGCACCTTGGGTAGAACAAAACACTTTAGGTGTTCAGAGAATGGAAACTAAGAGAGAAAGTAATCGCCTTACTGATGCGCAAAAAGCTTTGTTCGATCGCCATTGGGAATTGGAAACTATACAGGCAAATGATTTTTTAGAGCCACCCCCGAAGACCTACAAGCTTTTGACCAACACAATTTTTATTTTTTATTTCTTTAAAAGTTTAATCGTGGGGATTTGGAGGGATTAAAGGGGATTGGATTAATTGAGAATGTGGAACAGGATGACCCTTTCCAAATCACCCAAAGAGGGCATGGCTTCTCAAAAATGGGGCAAAGACGGTACGGAGCAAAAATTTTAATATTTCCAGTTAGAAAAGCCAGAAGCTCCAAAGCAAGTTGATTTGGAATTGTTGGCCGAAGCTTTGGATATTGTTGTGGAAATGAATCCAGATGAAAAAGAAGTTGTGATTAGAATGGATAAATTGAATGAATGGGCAAAGGAAGAGAAGGATGCCAACAAAAACAAAAAAGAATTGGATTTAAATCTAACAAAATCCATTGAAGAAGAAAAGAAAGAAGCAAAGGGGGAGAATATCACGGTAAACAAAAATAGAAAGTCAAATCTCGATAATATTTATGTCCCTTTAACCGAGCCTCTCTCGAAAAAAACAAACTTTTTCTTTTGTCCCTTTAAATTTGTTATATCGAGATTTGACTGTTTAAATTTTAAGTAGCGTAAAAGATTTGGGTTTATACGGAAGAATTTAAAGAGAGAAATGTGTTAATAGAAAATAATTTATTTAAATAAAAGTTTCAGAATACAAAGGATATAATAAAAATCTGAAGCTCAATTTTCTGCAACGCAAGTATCCGCGCCGCAAAGTTAAGCTAATCGAATTTAAATTGAAATTAAATTTTAAAAGGGGAAAGATTAAAGGTCTAGAGAGCTACCCTGACATCCCCCCTCCCCCAAATTTTCGAGGAAAGTAGAGAAATACTAGAAATAATTGAAAATTAGAAATAATCCCTTTAATAGAAATAATATTTAATTAAAATAATCTTTTTCAGCTTTCGCAACTTTTAAAATTGGACATGAAAGAAAAAGAAGAAGAAGAAGAAAGTAAGGGAGAAGAAAAAGGTAAAGAAGAAGAAAAACAATGTTCAGAACAAGACAAACAAAAGTTTTTATTAAATAAGTCAACAGAATCCCCAATTCAACAACAAAACAGAACCGAAACTATTTTTGAAAAGATTAATGGAATTTCTGGAAATTGGTGGCATTTTACGGAAAACAAACAGCCAATGGAAGTTAAAACAAATGAAAATAAAGAAGATGAAGATAAACCTTTTGTTATTTTTGTTGGAGAGAATAAAGATGTTGGTGAAGACGAAGAAAATGAGAAAAAAGTAAGTGAAATTTATGTGAGAGATTTTGAGGGCTCGGACCCAGAAAAAATATTTTGGGCAAGTTCTGAATTTCTTGTAGCTATGGGAGAAGAATATAGTGGGGAATTCAAAAATATTTAAATAAAAAAATTATTTTTATTATGTATGTAAAATTTTAGGAAGAGCGATTACAAGAGTCCAATGAAAATGAAGTTTTTGCCCAAATTCAAAAAGGAAAAGAGCTTAGAGCAGAGAGGCCTTCAGAAATGGTTGTTATTGATATGAATTCGGATGAAGATAATTCTGATGTTGAGAGTAGTGAAGAGGATAAAATTGAAGCAGAAATTGAGGAGAAAGAAGAGCCAATGATGGAAATTGTTGAGGTAAGTAAATAAAGTACTTTTAGTTGAGAATCATTATAACAACTTGGATATTATGTAGCTTTTATGGCTTTCAAAAAGTGGAATCTGGCATCGAACTATAATCTCTTGCCAGTCTCCAACTTATCCCAAACTATCTTACGTTCCAAAATATCCCAATCTCTGAGTTATCCCTATTCGAAATATCTGGAAGGGGAAAGGGGGGTTATTAGATCAAAATTCTAACTGTTTAATCAGATTGTTGATCTGAACAAAGTCAACGATGATGAGGATAATGATGACGATGAAGAAGACGATAATTCTTCAACATCGGAAGAAGAAATTAAGGAAGAAAAAAGTACTGGAATATTTAGTGTTTTAACTAATTTGTTGTTTGGTGGTGGACGTTTTAAAAGAGAAGCTTTTCCTTTCCCAACAATTCCAAATTCAACAAAAATTGTTGAGCAATCTGACGTAAATTCTGGAGATAATATTGAAAAGATAAAAATAATTAAAAGCTTTTCTGGACGTGTAAAATTGGGAGACAAAAATGTTGAATTTTCTGGTTCAAAATTGGAAATTACCAAAGATTTGGGTGAAAAAGAAGAAAAGAATGAAAAAGAAAAAAGACAAGAGTTTTTAAAAGAAATTTTTGGTAAGAATTGGGAGAGAGAGAGTAATTAATTAAAGTAAATATTAGGGTTGTTGGCGACCGGTTATTAACCGGTACCCCCAGTTTTCGGTTAATCTAAATTTTAGAAACCCGGTTTTCGGTTCTGAGTTTTAGGCAAATACCGGTTTATCTTTGGGGGAATTTTAAATAAAATCACTCATTTTCACAAATTTTCGGTTTTTAAAATTTTCTAAAAACGGTTAATTTTTGGCAAAAAATTTCAAAAATTCCGGTTTTAAAACCGGTCGCCAACAACCCTGGTAAATATTCTTCTACGGCAAAAATACCGTAAAATATTTTTAGAATAATAGAGTTGACAAAAAAACCGACCGATATATATTCCCTCCCACCAGTCCGCGTTTTAGTGAATGTACGAAATGGTCAGTACATCAATTTAGATATCCTCAAAATTAGAGATACTCTCCAATTAAAAAAAACTTTTTTTTAATGGGTGAGGTATGTAGCTTGTTCGAATTAACAATGGTCCTTGTAAACTTTTCCAGCCTCCTTACTTTTTAGGACTAAAATCACCACATTATTTTAATTCCCCCCCCCCCCATCCCCCTTTCTTCCCACTTCATTATTTAACAATAAATACTCCAGATAATGACAAAAAGGATGAAGACGTAAAAGAAGATGATAACAAGTTTGTTGAAAAAGAGAAAGAATTAACTTCTGACGAAAAGAAAATGGAAAAGGAAAACGAAAAAACAGAAAATGTGGGTGAAAAAGAAAATATTAAATTAACTGAAAAAGCTAAAATAGCCAAATATCTAACAGAAATGTTAACAAAAACATCTGAGGATCGTCCAAAACGAGATGAGAAAATTGCTTATGTTTGGTATTGTGAATTGCAATATTGGGTAGCAAAGTTTGTTGAAAAAGAATTTTCGTTGAAAGACAACAAAAATGAAAGTGGAAATGTTGGGAAAATACTTGATGAAATGGATGTTATTGTTGGGGAATTAGAATATATTCGTTCGATTTGGGGAAAAATTTTGGGAAAATTAGCTGAATTGACTGACTTTATTGGAAAGGAGTTTAAGCGACGAAAGTAAAGAAAAATTGAAGAAGTGAGTGAAGAAATGAGTGAAGAAAACCAAAAAGAAGAAATGTAGAGAAAGAGAAGAGAGAGGAATTTTGAACTTTTTATGCCCTTTTTACCTTTTCTTCTCCCAATTTCCCCTTTTTATTATTTAATCACAAAGGTTTAGGTTTGTGAAGATCTGTCCAAGGCTGAAAATTTTCCAAAGACAAAAATTTTACAAGAATTTAGTGATACCCAAAAATTTTGTTATTTACCGCGATTAATCCTTTTTGATTGGTGTCAGGGGTAGAAGGGGAAATCTTGGGGGAGAAAGGAGAAAAGGAGTCACAAGAAGGTTGGCGGTTCCGGATAACCAATGATCTCCAGTAACCGCCAACATATTTATAAAGTTCAAAATTGACATGATGTCGAGATTATTTTTTAACACTAAACACAAAATTCCATTTTTTATCATTTTTTCGGTTTGTACATACACCCCCCTCCCCCCATACACAAATTAGCAACTAGAAACACCAGTACAAACATGTAAAATCAAGTAATTTTAAAAAATACACATTTCATCCCAATTTTGGGATGAAATATTTAAGCAACATATAAAGGAATGAGAAAACGTAACAAAAAAATTACTTGATTACCTAAATTTGTACATATTTTTTGTTTGTTGCTTTCCACATTTATTTAAGTCAATCCCCCCAAAAAAAACTTTTTTTATTTATTAAAAATCTTTTTTAAAAACGTGAAAATTGATTACAAAAATTCTAAAATTTAAAAATTATTTTTAAGTATTTGCTAAAAGGACATTAAATCATTTTTTATATTTTAATGGCCAGGAGGTAGTCCCATTCCTCCCATACCTGGGTGATGTTGTTGTTGGGCTGCTTGTTGATCTGAAAAAGAAAATTAAAGTAAGAATTAAATAATTTAAAAATATTTATTTAGAGAGAGATAGAGAAATATGATTTTGAAAAATTAAATAAGCACGAAGGTGCCAAATATACAAAAAATATGCCATAATAATAAGCTTTTCGATTTTCTCATTTTAAGGCATATCCGCCGTTTAGGACCCGACATTTGAGGATGTTAGGGATAACTTTTTCTGAAATAATGTAAAAGGATATTTTTAATTTAATCAAAAAATAAGCTACAGAATAGGCTCATTTTAAAACAAATAACATCAAAATTAGCCCATTTTTGAAGAGTTTTATTAAATTTTTCCAGCCAAATTCATACAAAGTGCGAATTTTGTTCACATTTTGTATCATTTAAGGGGCAATCAGCTTAGTTTTACAAAAGTAAATACCTCTAAATATCCTTTTTACCAATGACTTTTATGCTCAAATTAATGGAAATTATCCTCAAAAAATAAAAAGATATCCCCAACAAAAAGAAATAGAAAAGAAATATGTAGAAATTACTAACATTTGACATTAAAATTAAAAATTCCAAAGAAAGAAGGAAAAAATAAAATAATTTTTCTCCCCCAAAAAATACTCTTCATCCTCTCTCTTTTTTCTCTTATAAATTTAGGAAAACTCTTTTTTTCTCTTTTTTAAATTCACTTTGTTTCCTTTGCAGTAAAGTTTGACGTATTTGTTTTTTAGTATCAGTTGTAGGTTGTTGTTGTGATTGTAGATTAACCTGCTGTTGTTGTTGTTGTATCCCTCCTCCAATTCCACTTATTCCAGGCATTTGTTGTTGACTAAATTGTTGTTGATTATTTCTATTTTGTTGGGAAATTGGTGAATGATATTGTGGTGGTGGAGGGGGTTGTTGTTGTTGTTGAGGAGGTGGAAGTTGAACTCGAAATTGAGGGGGTGGTTGTTGCATTGTTTGTTGCTGATTATTATAAATCATATACGGGGGTGGTAAAGGTCCAGACCTTGAAATAAAAAATTTTGCTTGTTTGAGAAATAGATTAGGAAATTATAGTGAATTAAAAAAAATTTTCCATTCCCCCCCCAAAATCCCCAAAATAATAATTCGTCTCCACATAATCATACGACACTTTCATATTTGGTATACCCATTTACAAATAACTTCTTTCAAAGGTCCCCCAACAAATAATTAAATAGGGCTCAGACTTTACTATTAATTTTTAAATATAGGCAAAAAACCCCCAACATTTGAGGCTGGCCAATATTTCCTTGTTGCGGTGGTGGTTGCATTGATTGTTGCTGTCTTTGTTGCATTTGTTGCTGCCAATGAATTTGTTGTTGTTGTTGAGCCATTATTGCTGCATGTGTAGACATACTCATTTGTGTAGGTTGACCCATACCTCCTCTTTGTGTAACCATTCCTGGTGATGGACCAGCTCCACCAGTTGCTGCAAACATATCCATTCCCATGCCCCCCATCATTTGATTGGCCATTTGTTGTTTTTCTTTCTTTTTCTTTTGACCTCTTAAAAAATTTTCAAATAAAAATGAGACCACCACAAATCAATTTACCTTCCGACACCTGACGGATTTGTTCCAAGCACTTTACGTCTACCCCTTCCGCTTCCTGTTCTAGGAGAATCTGTCAAGTTTGTTGGGGTATTTGAACCAGAACTACGAACACCTTGTGATTGTTGTAGTAAATTTAAAATAGGTTGTTGTGGAGGGAATGGGTTTTGTTGAAGGCCAGAGGGACCAGGCTCTCCCATTATTGCACCAGGTGGAATTGAACCAGTCATTGCCATCATATGTTGGTGTTGGAACATTTGCTGTTGTTGTTGCTTTTGGTGTTGATGGAATTGATGTTGTTGAGATGGAGTTGGTTGCATCATTCCTTTAATTTGAGATAAATTAAGAATGGGAGAAAAGAGAATTTTTAAAGAATTTCTAAATTTTTTATCAGGCCACTCTCCAGCTAGTTTACCTCGTACTTTATCACAAATATATCTATTAACTGATTTTTAAATTGCCAAACTTCGTCGATTGAGGTATCATTCGACCCAACTCAATAGAATATGTTCAATTATACCGAATTTAATTAACGATACTTATTTAACAAGGTTATATCGATAAAGTTGGAACGAGTTTGACACTCCTTTATTGTAATCGTCTTTATATTATAGAAAAAAACCCTAAATAAATATCCTTTCAAAAATTACCAGGATGTATTTGCACATTCTGTTGTTGGGCAATCATTCTTTGTTCCATTTTTATTTGTTGTTGTTGCTGATTCTGATATGATGCCAAACGCATTTGTTGTAATTGTTGTTGTTGATCAGGTTCCATCTAAAATTAAGAAAAAAATTTTAACAAAAAATATCCCCAAAGATTTAGTACTTTAAATTGTTGTTCAGTTGTTGGTGGCTGTTGCTGTGTTGGAATCATTCTTTGTTGTTGTGGGGGCTGTTGTGGTTGTTGAACTGCCATCATATTTTGTTGATAAGATTGTTGTTGATGTTGCTTTAAAAAAATATTTTTAAATTAAAAATTACATTTATTTTTATTACTTGTTCTTCTTGTCGCTCATTTGGAGGTTTACAAATATAAACTTGTTCCATTTCTGGGGGTGCCAAAAATGGATCAGCCCCCATTCTTTCTTCTCCAACAATTCCAGGTCGAGGAATGAATGAAATAATTTGTTCTCCATTTGGACCAATTTGTCGTTGCATCCAATGCTCGTGTTTAAGCATTCGCAAAATCTTTTAAAAAATTTATTATAATTGTATTGAATAGTGTCCATGACAGAAAATTTCCAAAAAAAATTTTTTATGGACCTTTTTATGAATGGGAACTTGTTGTTTATCAATCACAATTCCTTGAAATTGAGGCTTTGCAACAGGAAGATTTGGCTGTGTTTGTTGTTGACTAGGTTGGGATGTAGTTGTACTTCCTTTAGTTGTTGTTGCTGTTCCTTGTGCAATAAGTTTATTATGTGGAATTGAATTGGAAAAACTATCCCAAGCTGTTAATTCTGCCTGAGACTTTGGTACAGGTAAAAGTTGTTGTAAAGAGTAAAGTTCATCGGGAATACGAAAATTCTAAATAAAAAGGTGGTAAGATTATTAGAATATTTAGTTGGAAAATAAAAATTGATTCCTAGATAAGGATAGACTTTGGTAATCGTTGCCTTTCTCCGCAGACATTATCCGTATCCGTCTAGTTTCCGGGAAGATTTCCACAGATTTCTCTAATTATTCCCGTATTTCCCTGATTTTTCTTATTTTTTCAATTTCCTAGGAAGTATTTCACAAACTGAACGTAAAGTTTTAAGTTCATTGGAAAAAGTTTTTGGAAAAAGTTATCGTTCAGTCTTTATTCATAACAAAAATTAAAATTACCTTAAATTTGCTAACAAAAGTGCTATATGTTTTATGTGGATACATTTTATGTACAAGCATTAAAAGCATATCCATACAAGTATTAAAATAAAGTGTATCACGTTCATAACTACAAAAAATAAATATTTATATGTAAATAAAATAATAATATTCTTTTTTTACGTTAATATTTCAAAATAAAGAAGTTGAAAAATTGCAGACGCCCAAAATTCTGCATTGCTATTTGTTGTTAAAGTATCAAAAAGTCCAACAATTAAATTTAGGCGTAAAATAATTCCATCACGTTCAGGGAGAAAGAAACTTTGGTGTGGGATTATTGGATTCTAAAAATAATTTTTATAAAAGAAGAGGTAAGTGAATTGAAACAAAACGTTAATTTTCGAAAAGAATTCTTTTGGTTCATGAAGGAGAGAAGGGGATGTAAATTAAATATACCGTATTGTATCTAATACAGCCCTGGGCGTCTATTTTTCAATACCCCTCATTAACTCGGCTTCTAATAGGGCATGTGCTTCTATTGGAGATAGGCTTCTATTAGAGACAATACGGTAACTCATTATTACTTTTCTAACTCGAGCAACAACATCATCCAAATAATCCAAAAGAGTATCAACTAATTGTTTAACATCCTCTCCTTCTGTACAAGCCATTACCTTAAAAAATATTTTTACAAAAAACCTTCAATTTTTCTCACCAAGTTAAGGAAAGGTTGATAAGCAAGTAATTGTTCATATTTTAATTGTTCAATATTTTCTGATTGTTCTAAAAATCAAAAATAATTTTTGTAAAAATTTAATAAAAAAAACTATTTTTTGAATCCTTTTCAGGCAAAGTTTTCAAATTTTCTGCGACCACTTTTAGAATGTATGCTTTCATTGCTGAACCAATCCATGGGCACCAATGAGGATTTTGCGAGCTCATTCCTGTTGGAGGTGGTGGACTTGGCATAGCAGTGACTAGAGAAGCTATTTGCCAAAAACAGTTAATTCCTGAGGGGCGAAAGTCGTCTATATCCATCTAAAAAATTTAAATTAATGCCCAAAATAACTCATTTAATATTTTCAATTTTAGGCACATGTAGGCAAAGGCAAGGACCGAGTAAATCTAGTTAGATAGAAAATGTAATGGGATAGAAAAATGTAATGGGATATAGTAACTAGAAAATTTCTATACATCTAAACCCTAATTTCCTACAGAATTTCAACACACCTTTTCCTCATTTTGTTTATTATCCTTTAAAATCAATCTTGAAACAAAAAGTTGATGAATAGCAGTGGCTATATTGTTAAACAAAAACATTGTCATTTGATAATGATTAGCTAATTGTTGATTTCCATTGCCTAATTTGGACATTTGACTTTCCGGGAAAGTCTAAAAGAAAAAAATTATTTTTAAATTTAAAAAACAATTAAAGACTTCATTAATTATTAATTTAAAATCAAAATAGGTAGCTCTCATATTCCATATAGAAAGTGCTGAAAGTAATTTTTCATATATTGTTTTGTCTGTACATTCCATTAATTCTTGTTTTATATCTCTTTCACTAAAAAATGAATTATTAAAAAATTTGAAATAGATTAAAGTCAAAAATTATTTTTTAGATATCCTCAAAGTTAGGTACGATTTAATTAAATAGGTTTTTTGAATTTAGTTGACTAATGGCCTAAGTGTATTTTATAGAGGTACCTTTTCCTTCTAAGAGCAACCCTTAAAAGTTGTTGACCAACAGAATGATTTTTAAGTCGAGGACAATTAATAAAATTATCCATATCTTTATCAGAAGAGCAAATAGCATGCATTCTCTCTATTACCCAATCTTGATCACAAATACTTAAAAGTGCACAACGGGCAATTGCTAGTTGTTTAGAAAACTTTCGATGATTTGTCTAAAATAAAAGACCAAATATAATCATTTACTTTATCCTTCAAAAGCCCCTTCCTTCTCCTTACCGCATCTTTTCTGCTGGCTTCAACCTTTCTTTTTAGTTCATCCACTAATTGCATTACAACAGAAAGTAGAGGGAACAAAACAAAATTTAATTCAGTAATATGAGCAATTTTTAACGCCACTTGATTGCAATCTCTTCGAAGTGTAGATGATGTAATAACTCGTTGTCCAAGATCATTGCCTGTTTTTTGTAAAGATTAAAAAATATTTTTTATATTTAAACAAACAAATAAAAGGCATATCATTTCCACAAAAAAGAACAGAACAAATACATAAAGCTAAACAAAATCCATTATCCAAATCGTCATTAGCAAAACCCCCTTCTTCTCTTATAATAGAATAAAATACATTAGCAATAAGCCTGCATATAAGAGCGTGAGGTGAAAAAGCATATTTAGAGGCTAATAGAAGAACAAAAGTTGCTAATGAGTAGTGAGTGGAAAAGTCATTTACCTGAAAATTTTAATAAATAGATTTATAGAAAAATAAAGAAAATTATGCTTTAGTCTAGTTTATGAGCACAATAAAATTTGTGAGTTCTGAGGAAAACGCTAAAAAAGTTCCTTTCCCCCTCCAAAAAATTAATTTAAAAGAAATTCTAACATTAATTTCAAAAAGCATTTCATTCCAATTACTATTATTTGAAACATTTGAACAACAAAGTTCTTGAATAGCACTACACCATTCAGTTTCAAGCCCTAGTTGAGTTGATACATGTGCACAAAAATTTGCCAATTCAACCAAACGTTCATAATCTCGTCCGTAAGAATTAGCAGCACGAAAGGCGTTAACAACAAAACTAAAAATTTAATTTTTAAAATTAATTTTTCTCTTATGAAAGAGAATCTTTGTCTCCGCAATTCCGAAAATTCGAATTCTGGGGTTCCTGTTCTCAGTTAGAAATTTTGATAGTTCAATTGTATAGAAGCGACTTGAAAGATTCGTACTAAAATTCGTAGCTTTGTTGAAAAATTCAAACAGACCTATATTTCGAATGTTCATTTTGCATTGTTTGGAGACGCATTTTTAAATCCACATAAGATAAAAATCGACTTAAAAATTCAGAAATTTAAAAAAATTTAAAAAAAATTCACAAATTATTTGAAGAAGATAAATTAAGTTGATCAACCATTAATTGTTGATCATATTTTAAATTTCTTGCTAAAGAACCAGAACCAGCAGAAGGAAAAAGTGCAGCCAAATCTTCATATTTTCCAAGTAAATTTATTTTTGTTATTTTTCCTTCTTCTTCTCCAACTCCAATTAATTTATTTCTTGTATGTAATAAAAATATTGCTATAGTTCTAGACCAACAAGTAATGGGGAAATTTTGACGTGATAATTCCAAATCATTTTGGATTAATTTAAATAAACTATTGTAAATTGAACAAGCTTCTGGAGAGTAAAGAAAATAATAAAGATGTTCAGCCAAACGAGCAACAATTACATAAGCAAGCTTAAAAATTATTTTAATAGATGAATTAAGTCAAAATTAGAGAAATATGTATCAAGGGAGAAAAACACAATAAAGAAATATATAAAATTAAATCAAAAAAATTCCATAACTAGGATTGTCAGCTCGGAATCGAACTGAAAACCCGATGTTCTTCGATCCGGTCTTCGGTTCGGTTCCAGATACACGAAGATTTTCTTAAAACTAATAAATCTAATCATGCCAAAAGATAAAGGTGCGGTTTAAAATAATTTTGAACCCCCTCAAAACTCAAATTTGTAAAATGTCTTGGTAAAGACATTTTTTTAAATGTCTAAAAAAGTTAAAGCAATTTAAATTACCTGACAAGTAAGAGAATTTGGAATTGTATCGAAGATAATTTTTTGATTAGATCGCTGAAATTCTTGTTCAATTTGAATAAGAAAAGGTAAAAGTTCGGCAGAAAGACTCAACAAACTATGTGGATTTTTACAAATCTAAAAAAATATAAATTAAAAATTAGAGTTGGTCTCGACAAATTAAAAAAAACAATTTAGAATAATAAAATTAAAAATGCTTTTTAAGCCCAAACAGGAAAGGAACACTGTCATAGAAATTTATTTAAAAAAATTTAAAAAACCATAATCATTTCACAAAGAAGATCCAAACATTCAGAAGTTGGAAACGGAGATAAAACTGTTTGTTGTTCAGTCAGTTGACGTAAAAATTCTTCAATAGAATCAACAAAATTCTCTGTACACCAACCACAAATTATTAATTGATCAAAATATGTTTGGGATTTAAATTTATCCATTTGTTCAGCAATTTGTTCGTTTGTACATTTTCGTTTATAACGAAGTTCTCTAGTTGGGGAATCTGGAGAGGTTTGGATAAATTCAACGCTTAAACGTTTCTTTAAAAAATAAATTTTAAATGGAAGAATTTTTAAAATTAAAATACCCATAATTTACATATTTCTCTAGCAATTTTACGCAAATCTTGTCTAACTTGATCCCTTTGATCAGAAATTCCATATAAAACAATTGCTCTCTGATTACATGCATCTCTATTTGATTCCAATTGTTCAACAGGTAAATGAAGAAGGAAACGTTCATGAAAACTAGAATAAATAAATAAAATTTAAAATTAGCAATTCGACATAAAAACAATCTACAAAGAGCAAGACATTTTTAAAAAATATTCGTAATTTTCAAAAGTTTATGAAACCTTAACTAGGTGATAAAGGTTTAGAAATATTTGTTAAATTCGAAATATTAATGTAAAATAAGAAAAACCCATTAAAAAGAATAATTCTCAATTTATTAGAGCATAAGAAGGTCATTTAACAAAAATGAAAAAACTTATTTTCGCTACACCAATTACTTTAACGACAAAAAGTAAAAACCTCAATTTTGATTTTATATCCAAATGAGGATGAACATCAGGTTCATATTCTTGTTGAAGTTTTGCAAATTCATCAGATTTTTGTTGATTCTGTTGAGGGGCAGAACCACTAAATGGATTAGTATTGACAGTTGATGACACAGAAGGTGTTGTTGGAATAAACGAAATAATCATTTGTGGTTCCTTAAAAATAATCAAATTTAAAATAAATTTCAGACATTTTTAATAAAAAACCTGCTTAACAGGAACCAAATCGACAGATTGCCGTTTCGAGGAATTTTGTTGTTCAACACGTTCAGGTTGGCTTTCGGAAGTTTCATTTGCCTTTAGACGTTGGTATAACGGCGATTGTCCTAGTGTCCCATTTCTCATTAAAGCACGAACATATCTATCATGATCAAAAATCCCAACACGATGTAATTCGTAAAATAACAACATTAAATTTCCAAATTCCACATTCCAACGCCCATCATTTCCTTCGTCAGTTTTGTTTTTATTTCGTTCATTAAATGCCCAATCTCGATTTAAACAATCAACCAATAATGAATGAATTGATTTGAGTGAACAAACTTTATTTTCAGATTTGGAAAGAAGCAAAAGTAATTTTGTGACAAGTAAAGAACGATAAGTTCCTGATCTTTCCGCGGTAACAGCCCAGAGAACAAGAATTCTGACACGAATATTGATTCCAACGGACTCATTTAAATCCTATAATTAAAATAATGAAAAATATGCTTGCGAGTAACGGACTCGTCAATAGAGAGTCACTTACATGTTAATCTAATCGTTAGAATAAAAAAGATCATAGGTCTTCCCTTTTCCCTCTTTCGTGGAGGGCTCTAGCCCCGCACTCCCCTAGCCCCCTTGGGTACCCCTTGGTATATATTCGGATTTTGCACATCAAAGATTAAATAAAATTAACCTCATCTTTAGGAAAAATATTTTCATAAAGTATATGAAGAGCATTAGGTTTATCCAACGGAATTGTATCCAAAAATGATATAATATTTAGACATTCCTCGATTATAACATCTAAATAATTTATAAATTTTTATTAAATAAAGCTTAAAGAACCTATTCCAAATTGTGAATTTGAAGGGTTAATAAATGCCCAACGGTCTTCTACAGCTAAACTTCTCATTTTAATTTCGTCTACTTTTTTATTCAACAAATCCAATATTTTATCTTTGAATGATCCAGAAAAGTGTTGACAAGTAACTTCAATTTTACAAGGGAGATAATCGAGTGGAGAACCACAAAGCTGAAAAAATATTAAAATTTGAACGAAAATAAAAAAATACCCAAACAACACTTTGCAAAGCATTTTCTTTTTCAACTGCACGAGAAAGTTTAGAACTTTTAAGACTTCCTTCCAACAATTCTTGAGGCTCGAATGGTGTCCAAATTAAAGCAGACGGGCAGTCAAGAATAATAGCATGAAGAAAGCCAAAAATTACAAGTAAAGTAGGCCTGTGATGTTGACAATTGGATAAATCATCGAAGCAAGTTTCAGGAGCAATGGGCGATAAATTTTGACTAGAAAATAAGAGGGATTTAAAGAGTTTCTTAAAATAAAAAATTTATTGTTAAAAGTTTAGTAGTAACTCATTGTCAGCCAGATATGTATAATGACTTAAAAGGCCATCAATTCACTCTCTCAAACCCCAGCCATACCTTAATGTTAAAAGTCCCGTAAATCGAAAAGAAAGACCCAAAAACGTACCCAAAATAAAATTGAAACTGGGCCGAGTTTAAAAAAGATATTGAAAACCTTCTCATTTTTTCATAATCTTTTCTGTACTGCATCAATCGTGAGCAAAGGATACTTGCCACACGACGGGCTATAAATACATTTTGTACAACAATATCAGTAAATTGAGTCATTAATATAATTAAAATGCGAAATGTCTGAGGCTGATCCAATGAAAAATTAGAAAATTCTGCAAGCAATTCACACATATCTAATACAAATTCATGACGATCTAGCATTCCATCCTAAATTATAAAAATAAAATTTAACAAATAAAACAAAAAACCTCAAATGAATGTTTTATTAAAGCTGCATAATAAGGCCAACGTTGATAATAAGGATTCTGTTCAAGCTGCCCAGGTATTGCTTTGTCAAATTCACGAAGTAAGCAACGCAAATAACGAATAAAAAATTGACGTTGATCTAAAAAATTGTTTTAAATTAGAAATAATTATTAAAAAATTGATAGATTTACCACTAGAATAATCATCACTGGGTAATGTATTTCCACCTTTCTTCTGTTTGCTAGCAGTTACCAAAATAGGGTGAGCAACTTGATTCTTAAAAAATAAATTAAATTTTAAATGAAATATATCCTAACTAGTCTAGATTTTTAATTTAAAATCTTCGGAAATAATACTCTTGACAACTTTTAAAAAATCTAATAAAGCTAGGAAGACTTTAGTGCAAAAAATTTTGTTTCAGCAAGGAAACTAAAGCAACAGATATTGAAAAAGCAGCAGATATTAGGGTTCGAACTTTTAAATTCCTTACTTTTTCCAGGTATTTATGTTATAACAAGGACCACGAAAAACATGTTTCCTCAAACATACCAGGTTCAGAGCTAAATGGTCGAGTAAATATCCGTAAAAACGCTTCAAATATATTTACCCAAAATATCTAAAAATTCTTACCATCTTCAAAAACCAAATAGCTTTTTGAATCGGCACTCCTTTTTCATATAATAAACTCATTGCCTCACATAAGGGAACCGTTTTTGAAGAAGCTAACGAATTTAATTGATCATAAGAAGTCCGTAAAAATCTTGGAAAACAAGCTGCTAATGAATGCCTTTTGATATCTTTCAATTGAATTCTTTTCCCAGAAACCAAAGATTCAAAGAATTCTTCTCGAAAACAATCAGAAATAAATCCACGAACATTATTTTCTTTTATCCAATTCTTGTCCAACCAAATAACATTGAGTTCATTCTTTTTATTCATTACTTGTTTAATCCACCGAGCAGCACGATATAGTTGATCATCAGTTGCGAAAATTCGACTGGTCTAGAATTTGAATAAAAATAATCGTAAAATGAACTAATCTAGATTCTAAAATTTTAAAAAGCAACCCTCAAAAAATTGTAAAAAGTATAAATTCGAGAGTAGTAAATTCGAAGTTACTATGAAATGCCATAATATCGACTAAAAGTTCCCAGAGAGGAGTTTCGAGCGGGAGGCATGAAGGGATGTACGTCAAACTTTACATAGCGCAAATCTGCAAGCGTTGGCAAATCTGGATCCGAAAAAGTACAGATGTCCTTAAGTTTTGGGTCAGATATCGGGTTCCGCATCAGCATACTTCCGAGGATTCACTACCCCTAATCTGTAAGGACTCCATCTGCTAGATGGCTTAAATCATCTAAACATAGACTAATCATTTAAACTACAAACCTTCATAAGTGATTCATATTCATGCCTAACCAAAACACTATGAATAACTTCAATTTGATAGCCTTTAACAACCCGGTCTGGGCCCAAATTATCTTCTTCTTGTTTTTCTTGTTGAGGGAATACATCTGGATGCATAATAGCAACAACTCCACTACTTTTATCAGAACCACCACTTTGTCTAAATGAATCGCTTTTTCTGTTGTGCCTTTTGAGTGGCCGAGCATCGGGACTGAGTTGGTTGCGATTTTGAATTCGTTGAAAATATTGATGCATGGCGAAACTTTTGGAAAAATTTAAGAAAAAAGTGGGAATAAAATAAAAAATAATTTGAAAATGAACAATTTAAAAAAAAAACAAAATTGAAATCTAAATTTTTTATCTAACATTTTTACAATACTAAAATTACTATAAAACTTTCCTCCTAATATTCTCATTCATAATTTAAGTTTTCCCGAAATTTATCAGAAATCTGTGTCAAATTTATTTTTTAGATCTTAACATCTCTTAAATTTTACAAAAACTGATCCAACACCTCAAATACCATTAACTCAAAACGAAAAATAATTTCTTTGCTTGATTGGAATATTTATTGAATTAATGTTTAATATCCGTATTTTGTAAAATTTAAGAGACGTTGTGGGCTAAAAACAAATTTGAGAAATTTTGAAAAGAACACCATAAAAGTAGAAAAGAAAATATTATGGAAAGTTTTTTGGGTAATTAAAAAGTTAATTAAACGTAAAATTAATTTTTCTCAGCATTAACATTCTTAAGCACATGACTAGCAATATAAGGGGCATCGGTGAGAAAAGGAATTTTAAGCTCACGAGACATCCAAGCCTAAATTTTGTTTTTCTATTAAAGCAAAATTAAGTTTAAAAAACCATTTCATTACGCTCATTGACAGTCCAAGCACAGACTTTAAATCCACGAGCTGTCATGTTTTTCAAATAAAAACTAAAAAGAAAAGTTAAATCTGATAAAATGAGAAAAATTTTAAGGTTTTTTCTGTTAATTATAATTGAGAGTAGAATCAAGTGGTAAACTAATCATGGGAATTTTTGGAGGTTTTACCCATTGCCCAAACAATATAAATTTAAAAATTCACAAGTTGAAAGGAAACCACCTAACATAAGACTTTTTATCGAAAAAGTTAAAAAGCCACCCAGGCAGTTAAATAAAAGCTAACGGTGAAATTTCTCGTCGCTCAGTAAGCACCATATCAACGCCAAGAAATTCAGGAATCCACAATTTAATACACCAAATCCAAATAACATCCAAAATCATCGAAATAAAAAATATTAATTTAGAAGATGAACGAGGCACAGTAAATTCAATATCATCATAGGTAATGAACCTAAAATGAAGAAAAATGAAGTAAAAATCAGTGAAAAGTCAATTTAATATACCAACGACGCCAAGTAATCCCTGAACATATTGCCAATTTTTAACATAAAATAAAAGGGATTTAAAAGACAAAAATACCCACCAGTTAGAATATTTGGATTTTCCTTTTTAATGCGATAGACGACGGTTGGGAAGAATGAACAGACAATTGCTTTGTTGTAAAGATTGTAGCGTTCAAAGAGGAGGGCAATAAGCTTCACTAACTGGAATTTTTTTCAAAATAAATTCAAGAAGAAAAAAATCCGATCTAAAGAAAGGGACAGAAAACTGTTACAAAATATGGCATTTCAATAATTTAAATTAGTGATTCCAGTGAGAAAATGCGGGTTAACATCCCTTTCAAAATATGAAATATAAAATTAAGTGAACCTTAATTTCTGTATCCTTTACATCGAAAAGCATTTTCACATTATTTTTAATTGACCATTCAATTAAATTTTCTAAAGTACAGATAGGCTCAAAATTGGAAGTAAAATCTTGGTTACCCAAAGAACTAAAAAATTTAGAATGGTACTTGTGGGTTATCCCAAACCAGTTTCTGCGGACAAATTATGCGGACTCATTTATGTACGGAAAGGTTAAAGGTGAAACAGAGAAAATTGAGTGAAATTTGAAAAGAACCTTTGACCTTTACGTACGTAAATGTATCTGCATAATTTTTCCGCAAAAACTGGCTTGGGATAACCCACAAGATCTTTAGAATATTAAACAAAAAACTCAATTAAATTTAAAAAAAACCTAAATTTAGCAGCACAATTGCACTTTTTCAATTCAACAAAATTATATTTATTTAATGGCCCAGTCATATTCGTCGTTCTATCGAGATCATCATCGTGCATTAAAACAGGGACAAAATCTTTGGTAAATCCAACATCGAATTCAATTAAATCAACACCCTCCTTTTTGGCCTGTTCGAAAGAAGCGAGAGTATTTTCTGGGGCATTTAATGGACTGCCTATGAAAAAATAAAAAAATAAACAATGTTTAAACAAAAAAACCTCTATGTCCACCAAAACAAAATCCTTCAAAAAAAGTTGAAACCTAAAAAGAAAATTTAAAAATATTTTAAAAAAAATTTCGGTAATATTGAACCCGACAGACACCCTTTTTTTCCTACCCAATTTTCCACTATATTTTTGCAAAATGGTCATACTTTTTCCTTCTAATTTTTGACTACCTTCTAATTTTTGACTACAATCAAACGAAAGGGATTATTTTTGATATTTTATTTCCCATTTTTCACTAATTTTTAAAAGGAAGAAAGGAAATTGGATGGAAAGAAAAGTCTGACCATTTTGCAAAAATATAGAGGGAAAATTGGGTAGGAAAAAAGGGTCTGTCCGGTTCAATATTAAAAAAATTATTTTTCTTGCATTTTTTGGATTTGCCCGTAAATTTCGAAAGAACATAAATGAGCCAAGTAAAATTGTTAAAATGTGTAGAAGTGTTTTCCAAACTAAAAAAATTAAAGGAATTAAAAAGTAAAATTAAAGCAAACCTAAACTAAGCGAAGAAAATGGCCATTGAAAATAATAAACACCAAACATAAAACAATATGTGAGAGCTGGAAGTAGTTCTGGCATCTTCTATCACCTTTTTGTACGGATTTATACAAACAAACTATAAATAAATAAAAGATTTAAACTTCCAAAAAGATTTAACCAATTTGACGCAAAAAGATTGATACTCAATCGGTTCCTACTCAATTTTCGAGACTCAACTGACGTCTCAGCTGATCTCCAGCTGATTTTTTTCAGATTAACCCTGTACGGGATTTTACTGGGTTCTTAATTTTTACTAGAAATTATTAATCTTTAAGAACAAACTTAAAAAAGTGTTAAAGACCTCCACTTTAAACATGAAAACAATTGGTTAATAAAAATTTTTTATTTTAGATAATTTACAAAAATGGTTTCTGATGTATCAACGGTATCAAATAAAATTATTTATTGAATAAAAATATAATTAATTTTAGTTTGAATCAATTACTTGCAAAATTGAATGGAAATTATATGATTTAGATAAACATGAACAGTTTATGCAAAATGGTCAATTTTTAACAAGTTTGTGCTTTTTTTAGTTAAAAAATTAATTTTTAATTCCAAATTTAGGCAAACAATTCGGCAATCCAAAATGTCCTTCTGTTAAATGGGAATTGCGTATTTATCCAAAAACTTATAATTCTGGTTATTTTTAATACTTTTATTGTTGAATTTCGGTCGATGTTTCAGGCATTTTTGTTTCTCTTGTTCAAGTAGGTCTAGAGTTTACCCATAAAGCGGCACCAAGTACTGTTAAAGCTAAATTTAATATTTATACATTGGATAATGATGGAAATAAAAATTTTTGTTGTCCGTATGTCAAAAATTTATTTTTTATTTTTTAAAATTTAAATTATTTGTAGAAGCACTTTTTCTGTTTTTAAATACCAAACAGAATCAAATAAATATCAAGTTTTCAAATCACAAACGACTTTATCAAGTTTTCAATCTAACGACAATTTAGAGGAAGGAAAAGATTACGTTTTGGTGAATGACTCAACGGAGGCCTTAAATTTAGGTTATTTTAATTTATGTGGGTGCGGAAAAAATGTGTTTGTGGAACTAAACGTGATGAAAGATGCGGACGCATTTTGTTTATGTTAAAATGAATTTAGATTGGCCTCTAATTTGTTGTGTAGTGGTATCGCTATAGTATAAAAGCCAGTGAAAGCGTCAGTCTAGTGGGATCATACTAGCCCTGCTAGTCCCTGATCTCCGTCGTCTGTTCCAACCCTTTTACCTTCGCCTACATTGTATATTTCTACGCCGGATAAATCGTTGTTCTTGTGCGCGTCAACATTAGACAAACCTCGGACACCTCCGGTCGTAACAATGGCGCGGTCGACTACGGTTCCAGCTCGTCTACAGAACGTCTACGATCGACAACAGCTTCAGAGGGGACGAGTGGCATTAGTGTAGTGAGGCGAAGTGTAGTGAATTGCTATAAGCAATTAGTGAAGGAGTATGGACTGACGTCGTAGTTTAGTGATCGGCAACAAATGAAGATCAGTGCAGTGGACCAGTAATAAGTCAGTGACCGTAAAAGGACTCAGTGCGAGTACCTGTGGTCTAAAGTTTAAGGTTAACAAAGACCTAGTTTGAGGCAAAAAAAACCAGCCTAGTGGTCCTAAGTGCACAAGCCGATCGAAGTCTAAATCAAGTACCTGGCATTGAAGAAAATGTAAGTCCAGAAGTTGGAATTTAAAATTGAAAATTGAAAATTATGGCCATGAACATGAAAAAGTACAAAAACTTGGCAGCAAAAAGAACGCGTAAGCCCAATGTAAAAGTAAAGTCAAAACTTGGCAGCCAGTGAAAGCGTAAGCCCAAAGTAAAAAATCAAGTCAAATTTGGCCGCAAAAGAAAGCATAAGTCCAAAAGTAATTCGGCTGAGGTCAAAGACCAAGAAGCCTTTTCAATGAATCACCCAGACTACACATAGTGTATGTTCAGGAAAGTGTTGCGGTATCTAGTCTTTGAAAGAGGCAGGATGTATCAGACATCCTTCGAGTGGTTAATTAGTAGAGTATTCAAGTAAAAGTATTCAACCACGAGCCATCCTAAAAGTACACAGAAAAACGGCACCGTACTGCGCACTAGCAGAAATGTTAGTGTTGTGGAGTTGAGTTCATTGAAATTCAGTAAAGTATAAATTATGCTTAAGCAGAGCCAAGATCGTAAGTAGATCCTCTGAGCCTGCAATGAAAAGTCAAGCAGTGCCAAGATTCAGAAAAAGTGATCCTCTGAGCCTGCAATAAACAAGTATTAGTCAACACACGAGCAGTGACAAGATCAAAAAAGTGATCCTCTGAGCCTGCAATGAAAAATTAAGTGAGCTTATGGACAAGCAGTGAAAAAGATCAAACAAGTGACAATCAAGGACGTGCGATTGCCCTGTTTGGATCCTGCCTGCAAGGAAACGTCAACAAGAACGACAACGATGACTGCCACCAAAGAAGAAGAAGAAGAAAAAGATGTGGACAATGATGACAAATTGTGATTATATAAAATTATATACTGTAAATTTAATTTGTTATTTTGTCCCTTTTGCCTTTTTGTCATCCCACATCTTTGTATTTTGTTGAAAATGAGTGTTTGTTTAAGTGAGACAGACGCTCTGGCTTTAAAGATTGTATCAATAGTCTAAAAGACTATAGTGATATTATCACAACATTATAAAGCTTCGGCTTTAAGTGAAGCCGAACCTTTTTTTCAAGGGGGGAGGTGTTGTGTAGTGGTATCGCTATAGTATAAAAGCCAGTGAAAGCGTCAGTCTAGTGGGATCATACTAGCCCTGCTAGTCCCTGATCTCCGTCGTCTGTTCCAACCCTTTTACCTTCGCCTACATTGTATATTTCTACGCCGGATAAATCGTTGTTCTTGTGCGCGTCAACATTAGACAAACCTCGGACACCTCCGGTCGTAACATGATTATAGGTCCATTTGTGCAAAATAATTCACAAATCTAATCTTTTTTGATTTAAAGGCATTAAAGGAATATACAAAAAAGCCTCAACACATTTATTCCAAAATAAATTTTTATTTAATTTTTAGATTTTCTGTTAATCTTTTGTGAAGTTGAATTTGTTCCTTATGATATAAAATGCGAGAATGATGTTGTGAATTATTCATCTGGAGCTACTTCACAACTCTCTTTAAAAATGTTTAAAGAGGGAATACTCACTGATTGTGTTATCGAGGTTATTTTAAATTGAAGAATAAAAAATAAGGGGTTTTGGGGGGCCCGTAATCAGGATTTTTTCGGAGGGGGAAGGGCCGTTTTTTGCGCTGAGTTGAAGGCCGTAGGCCAAAAAATTCACTTTTTATCCCGATTTCCTCCCAAAATTTTTCTCCTTTTTCCCATTTCGGGAGGACAGGAAATGGAATTCCCTCCCTATCCTTTGGTTACGGGAGTGGTTTTTTACATTGTTTGTTATCTTGATTCAATCTCCCGAGTATCTAGTCACTATTTACCAAGTCCCAATCCCTTCTTCCCCTAATCCAATTTTTATACTTGACAAAACTGCAAATTAATTTCTAAAAAGTTGCAAAAATATTCTAATAAATATTTTAGATTGGAAACGAATCAATAAATACACACCGATTTATTTTGGCTAAAAATAGTGTTGTATTTCAAAAAATGTTTGAACAAATGGGAATGACTGAAGTACTAAATGTAAGTTTATTTAAGAATAATTTCATCTTTGATTTTTAAATTCTGGGGAATTTTTGAATTAAAAATTAGGCATATTTGGGATTAAAACCCGTAAGAAAGGTTCAAAAGATGTCACTGAAATATTTTTCTTTCTTAAAGTTTTCTCCTTTATTTTTAAATATTAGGTTTTTTTTGTATTTTTCTAAAATTTCAGGGTAAAATAAAAATTGTTGATTCTTCTCCAGAATGTTTTAAAGCAATGCTGGAATATTTCTATAGTGGAGAAATTGATAAAAGTATTTTTTAAAAATAATTTTTTTTAAATTATATTTTTAAAGAAACAATTGAAAAATATTCCGAAGATTTATTTTCTATTGCACATAAATACGAAGTAAAACAATTAATGGAAATTTGTGAAAATTATATGGCTGCAAATATTGGTAGAAAAAAAATATTTTTAAATTTATCCTTAATTTTTCTTTCCAAAAAAGATGCTGAAAACTTTAGCAAATTCTGTCTTTTTGCTGAGTTCTATCATCTTTCAAAACTTGCAAAGGTAGATTATTTAATTTATTTTTAACTTGCGGATAATTTTAAATTTGCGGACTTTGTGGATTCCCTATTACTTTAAATTTATTGAATATTTTAAAAAATCTTGAGAATTTTGGTGGATGTAAACATTTTAAATATTCCAACAAATTCTACAGGCATGTGTTCACTTCCTTTCTTCTAATAAACAAAGCTTCCTTGTCAGTAAAGAATGGAAACAATTTAAATCTCTTAATAAAAACTTTGCTTTTCGTTTACTCGAGTCATCAGCTTTAATCGAAGAAAGGCAAATTGAAAGGAAACAAGTTGTTAATAATTATGTTTGCTCGAATTGTGAACAACGATGTTATTCTTCCCCTCGTTTTACACCTTAACCTCGTTTTCATGCATGTTCACCTTCATATACACCTACATGAAAGTAGGTACTTCTAATATACTCCTCCTCTCTATTGCTTAAATCTTGTTTATTTTTCAATTTTAACTTCAATTAAATTTTCTATAAATATTTTTTTTCTTGGTGACTAAATGAAAGAAATGAGGTTAATATACAATATTTGTAGCCAAACATTTTAAGACTATTGTAGACAATATACATTTAACTAATTATGCTTTATCACAATTTACAAATGGAATGATAGTAGTTGCATAATGGAATAAAGCTACTATATTATTATTTTTTATATTTATCAACAAATTTTATGTTCACAAATTCGTTAAAAAATAACCTATTAACAAGTAACCCTATTAACGGAAAGAAAGCTCAAATCATCTCATAATCATGTGTTAAGTTCCTTTCTCATAATACTTATTTGAACAAACAGCTGGGTTACTTTGAATAATGTTATACTTTACAATTATAGTTGATCAACCTTCTCTCCAAACATATCCACTAGCCCCCGTTTCTGTTGAAAATAAACGAACCCTTTTAGTATTCTTTTCCTCGGATTTCATTTGCAATTGAATTTATTGAAAAACCAAGAAAAAACTAAACCTTGTAAAAATTGTTTTAAATATATACCGTTTACATCCATCAAAAGTTTCATGATTTTTAACTTTTTGATCAAAACAGATTAAAAAATTTATAAAGATTTAAAATTATTCTATGAGATTTATAAAATCAAAAATAGAAATGCCTTTTTAATTTCTCGAAGATACCTTTTAACATTTTTTCCAGGCATGTGTTAATTTCCTTTCTGTTAACAAAGTCTTTCTTATGAGCAAAGAATGGGATCAATTTAAATCTCTTAATAAAGAGTTGGCTATTCGTTTAATGGAAAAAAATATTTTTGATAGAAAAGGTAAAAGCATAATATAGATTTTTATTAAGAATTCCTATTAATTGATAGTCTATTTTCATGATTCAGTAATCCTTTGATTAGAACAATTTTTTTAATTTTTAAAACAGTCAAAGATTCTGATTGTGAGTCAGTTCATTACTTATTAGAATTTTTTCATGTTTTGTCTTTGGTGCACTGTCACAACTTTTACTTTACACTCTGTCCAACATACTAACAGAATACTATATGTACGAGTGACTAGTGATTTGTGTATAAATTTACCATAACTAGTCTTGGAAGATTTTGGTCTTGGACAGCTCTATAAATGTTCATGATTAAAATCTTTAGGACTCCCATTTTGTATTAGAAATCAGTAGTCGAGTTTTAATCCGTTGGGCACACCTGAATAGTTGTGGCAGTGTACCGAAGACAAGACATTAAAAAATTCTAGCGAGTCTTGAATCTACTATAGATAACTTTGCAATATGTTAATTAGTGCCTCATTTTCTTTTAATTTTTAATTAAACATTTTCCAAAATAATTATTTGACAAGTAAATTTCAGATTCTTCAGACAAGAAGAAAGAAAGTGTTACAGTTAGGAGCATAAATGAAGAGCAGGTAAAAAATAAGTCTGATTTGTATTTTTTGATAGGAATCCCATACAAGCTAATCCTCCTTACAGCGTAGGAGGTACACATAACGAAAATTGACTGCAAATATATGCAGTACTTTTCAGTTTCATTGAAATTATATAACCTCGTGGACCGGGAAAACACGGCATCTTTACGAAAGCTAAAAATGGCCGCAAATCACTCATTTTCTATTAATTTCATTTTTAAAGTTAAAAACGTTGGAACAAGCTTTTCAAACAACTTGTTACCCCGACGTTTGTATGAGAGCCGAAATTGCTAAGAACATTGGACTATCACAAAGAGTAGTTGAAGTATGGTTTCAAAATAAAAGACATAAGGAAAGACAAAGACTTCCTAAAATACAATTTTGCTGAAGGGAATTCAAAATATTATTTTAAAATTCCATTTCGATTTAATCTCCCTAAATTTACAAGAAATCATCTTTTGAAAAGTTTTGGTTATTTTATTATCATTTATTTTTGCAATATACATACAATTTATTTACTTATGTTTTTAATAAAATATCTGATTCTTCAACTTTTCATTACAGAAAGATAGTAGAGGAGTGTTTAAAGAATTGATATTTAGAGAATTTATTGTGGATTTATTTGCGAAGAACGATTAAAAATAGCATTTCGATATGGGGTGTTTGTTAAAATACAAATAATTGGGTTAAATAAAGGTATTAAATGATAATTAATGAAAATAAATATTCGAATAATATTTGTTATATTATTGTTTGTTTCTGAATTAATCATAATAAATAAAACTCCAGCTTGGTTAACAAATGGTACAAGAGCCTAAAAATTTAATTTTTAAAATTAATAAATTAAATTAAGAGAGAGGTTTTAAATCTTACCAAAATAATCAAAACTTTTGTTAAAAGTTTATTCAATCTTTTTAAATTTCCATCTAAATTAGTGTTTAAATTGACATATCTAATCATTTTGAATCCACAGACAAATATTATTAAATATGAAGATATTTCAATTAAAACTGTAGGTAAGGTTGACAAACCATTTATCTTTTTTTTCAATTAAAAAAAGTAAATTTAAAATATGTATTACATTACCGTTTCCATTTTATATTGAATAAACGGCCAAGTTTTGTCGAAATTATCAAAATATTTAATACCTCCATATGAAAATGGGACAATAAATATAAACTTATTCAAAATATAAAATAATGTTACGAATAAAGATATGGACAGCATAATTAGATATCGACGAAAATTAATTTTCTTATTCCTAATAATGCTTATTTTAGGTACTTTTTAATATATTTATTTACCTATTCAAAACTAAATATCTATAAATAAATTGAACACACAATCCATGTGAATTTAAATAAGCAATAAATATCCAAACAACTAAAACAATATAACATAGGAAAGTGTTAAACTTTTCATCCATAAACCAGATCAAAATTCCATTAGGAAAAATCATAATTGTATTCCCCTCTGTATCCGTTATATAATACTATAAATAATTAAATATAAAATTATTTGATATTAATTCCGTGACTATATAAATGGATCAAAATTTTCTTTCATAAACCAGATCAAAATTCCATTAGGGATAATATGAATTGTATTCCCTTCTGTATCAGGTATATAATACTATAAGTAGTTATAAAAATTGGCATTAAACAGGGTTACCGTATTTACTCTGGTAATTCCCCAGGGGATTATTGTTTCAACCTATCCCAAGGGTGGGGAATTAATAGAGACTGGGGAATTAATAAAGACTGGGGGATTACTAGAGTAAATACGGTAAGTGATATCACGATTCGAGAATAGTAAACAAATCCTGATACCGATTCTATTTTAGAATTGAACAAGATGGGGTTTCCAAGGTTGGCCCCCTTTTTTTCTTAAGAATGTACATAATAGTCAATTTTTTCCGTCCTCAATTTACTACCAATACTATATTTAAGTATTGGTATTACTGACCAGTATTTATTGTTATCTTGATAACGTATAACTCTAATATAAAGTTTTTTTGCAAAAGTTTTTTAAATCAAAATTTTCTTCTAGAATTATTCGAATATATTTTTTAAAATCCTATTGTTTTTTTTGTTTAATTTTTATAATTCAATATTCTATGTTTCTAACCACTTGAATAAATAATTGACAAATCAACGTCAAAATATCCAAAACACAATTTTGTATCAGAATTCGACTGTGTGTTTTCATTTCTTTTGGTGTTTTAAAAATAATTAAAATAATCAGAAGAATATTTAAAGGAAAACCAATTAATAAACAAACAAAATAATCTAATTTAAATAAAATATCAAGTATATCCATAGACATTTTTTTGAATTTCTTAATTTTAAAAGTTGTATAATAAAAAGTAATAATTTATTATTAGATAGTTTCTTTAATTATAAAGTACAAAAAGTTGTTTGCCAATCTTAAAAATTTCATTTATCATGTCATGTAAGAATACAAAAAATATTTGTGAGAAAATTTTGTTTATTTAAAATTAACAAATAAATTCTTAGATTAAATATTTTTTAATTTAATATAAAAATATATTATTTTGTATAGTAGTGATGCTCGGGAGAAGAAAAAACCCGGGAATCGGGAAACGGGAGTCGGGTCGGGAAATGACCTCGGGAGTCGGGATCGGGAGTCGGGAATTAGCAATAAAAAAAATTTTTGGCGCCTTCGGCGCCAAAAATTCCGATTTTTTGCATTACAGGCAAAAATATTGAAGATTTTGGAAGGTAAAGAAGTCTCACTAGCGCCGCAGGCGAAAATTTTGAGAATTTTAGGTCTTGAAGTCAGATTTCTTATATTGGAGTGAAATATCTCTTCATATCCCTCTATAGTGAACGATCTTTAAGGGTAACTTAAGAGTTTATTTCCCCGATTATTTGGAAAGATAAGCCAACAGCCTGTCCAAAAAACCTAGTAACCGCATAGATAATCTGTGTTGCGTATTGCTGGGGGCTTTTTCTTTGAGCCAGAGCCCAGCTTTGATTTATAATTGTTGCCATTGGCCTTAAGTCCTTAGAATCTCTCCATTGGAGTGAAATAGAGGAAAAGAGAGTGAAACAGAGAAAAATATTTTTACGTTCAATTTTGGTGGAATTTTGGTGAACTAATATCTCTTCATATCCCTCTATAGTATTAACACCCCCTGTGCAACATTAATCATCCATTGATATTTCTCTTTATTACTGCAAATCTCTCGTTATCGCTTCAAATTCACCATAATCCTAGTAAATCACCGAAATCGTCTATACTACAACTCTACAGATTCTTCAGTTTTCTGCGCCGCAGGCGAAAATTTTAAGGAATTTGGAAGATCCTTAAGCCAACAATCTTCCCTTTTCAGCGCCGCAGGCGAAAATTTTGGGAATTTTAGGAGACCAAGAGGCCAGATTTCTTCATTTTTTATAAATGAAAATATAATTTTGTCAGAAAAATCCATTTTTAGGGGTGTAAAAATTTCCCGACTTAGTCGGGAATTGACACCGGGAGTCGGGATCGGGATCGGGAGGCCAAAAACTCGGGAAATTTTCCCGAGTCGGGAATCGGGATCGGGATACCCGAGCATCACTATTGTATAGCATGTGAAAAGAGAAATGGATAAATTGAGGAAGGGGGTTATTTGAGAATTACTTGTATATGATCTCTTTAAGGGTTGGGACGAGATGAGAGAAACAAGGTTAGGTAGAGGCACCGTTACTAGTGAAAAAATTGCTCATTTCAGTTGTTGGAGTTAAAAAATATAACGCATAAAGTAATTTAAATTCAATTTTTGTGTTTGATAATTTTTTTCGGATTTTTCATATAAAATGCGGATTTTTCGATCGAAATTGCGGATTTTTAAAAATTAAAGATCGAAGCCCTATCGAAGCCCTAGCAGATTTAACTGTAACTTTAATTAGGATTTACATATTTGCTATTTTTTGTAGATGAATAAAGAGATGCCAAAATAACTTATTTTTTATAGAGAATTTTTGTCTAAATTTCTAAATAATTATTTAAGATAAAAAACCGTTTAATTTCAACATCTTCATTTGTAATTATTTATTTAATGTCAAAAAATACAAATAAAAATAATTTACAATAATTAAAGCCTATATAAAGATACGGGGAAGGGATAATTATTAACAGAAAACTAAAATTGCAAGAAAATTTTCTATTTTGGATATCAATTGAAAGTTATACGCTCACAGAAATTTTTATAGAATTTCAGTTTCAAAATACACTTCGCCACATAATTATATCAGAGTATCAAAGTATCAGAGTATATACTATATAATTATAAAGCAGAAAATTATGTCAAGTTTTCTTAACTGTGTGAAAAAGTTGTTTATCTTTTAAAAAATACAAAAAATATTTGTGAGAAAATTTTGTTTATTTTATGTAACATGAAATTTTAAAATTTTATTATTTAATGACGTTTTGTTTGTGAATTTATTTAATTTAAAAATAAATACATATGTACTATATAAAATCTCGATTCAGATATTTGTTACGGTTCAGGGTATCTTGTTACTTCAAGTAACCACCTACCTTAGTCAAAACATTGATAAAATTATTTGTTCAGATGACCTAGAAAAATGAAAAAAAGGGGCAGTTATGCCTCCAAGTTGTGTGACCTAATGTTGTACACATTTACTTTGCTGAAGGATAAATGAGAGAGAGAATTTGCAACATTTGGACATTTACTTAGATAAAAATGGACCATCGCTTCACTTTTTAATAATCCATATATTTTTTCAGCCATTCTTAAAAGAAATATTTTTTAAAATAAAAATAAATTTAGGTAAAATCATCATACAAATTTGCAATATGTTTTCAGATGTAACAAAAGTAATTATTTTAAATTATAGTAATTATTTAAAATCTGGGGTCCGATATCAAATTTTTAAAAATCCGCAATTTTGAGCTAAATTTATTTTAAATTATTTAGTTAGAGTTAATTAATTGCCACATAGAATGGAAAATACATGATTTTGTTAAACATGAAAAATTTATGGAACATGGCCAATTTCTAACGAGTATTTGTTTCAATTAAGTTATTAATTTATATCCCCTAAAGGCAAACAATTTTACAATCCGAAATGTCCTTCTGTTAAATGGGAATTACGCGCTTACCTGAATACCACACAACGTATGTTATTGTACTCGGAGACTCCGGATATAAAAGTAGGGTTTGGGGACGTTTTTAAATAAAAGAATAGGTGATTTCACCCAAAAATATACTGGGGATAAAACATCATATCCCAATCCTTAAAAGTCCTTTTATAACCGGAGTCGATATTTATGGTATAAAATAAAATTTAAAAATTATTAGTTAATTCAAACAATCTTGTTTCACTAGTTCAAGTGGGCCTTAAAGATTCGGATGACGCTCTGAAAGCAAAATTTACTATTGGCATAAAAAATAATGGCGGAAAAGTGAATTGTTGCTCGTATGTTAATTTTTAACTGTAATAAGGGTTAAAGTATGTACACAAAAGCTAAAGATTTAGAAAGGATTAACCCGATTCCTGACTATATTTTTGGTCACTTAAAGATACGCAAATATGTAGCTAGAGGCCGGTAAAAATCTAAAATTTTGCTTGAGGGACCAAAATTATTATCTCGAATTTTGTAAATTTTAGGGAGTTAAGTCTTGAATTCGAGTTTTGGAAAATTTTCGGTCTTAGACGCCTCTATTTTTACTTCCAATAACAATTTTAATTTTCTTCTTTTGTCGTTTATTGTCCAAATTGTATGTTTTGGCAAGTGTCTCCGTAATTTTCATTAAATCCCCCCACAAAAGTAGCCTTTCTTAATTTATTTACTAAAATTTTAATAGCGCTACAGCAAGTTTTAAACATCAGTTAGAATCAGATAAATATAGTTTATCCAAAATTGCAAAGCCTGACCGTAAGTTTTTTGGTTTTGAATTTTCAGAAAGGCTAAAGTAATTTTGTTTTGTAGGCCCTTTAGTGATTTTTTGTGATGTTGAATTTATGCCTTATAAATTAAAATTGGAAAATGATTTTGAGGACTTTGCGACACCAAAAAATTCATTTATAAATATTTTTAATAAAGAAATATTTACTGACTGCGTTTTTGAGATAAGTTTTTTTTAAAATTACCTCTTAATTTATCGTTGTGTCTGGGCTGCCGATTGGTGATAAAAAATTTTTGATAACCGGATCACGGTTCTAGTGTTCTTAAGAATTCTAGCGAAGAATAGTTGAGATTTTTTAAGACCCTGGGAAGCTTTCCGATTATTCAGTAATGGAATTATTGGGCTGCTTCTGATAATAGGGTCTGCTCAGATTGTTAAAGGTAGTGTTCTTACAGTTCCGAAAATTGATCAATGAATTGGAACTGTTGGGCCATCGAAACTTTAAAAACTAAGGATAAGGAGGAACCACTGAAAAACATCTATACGGATTTAAAAGCTAGAACTATCCCCAGCCTCCTTCTAGGCAAGCAATTCCGGGGGCGTGACCGATCTTTTGACTGCGCTGGGTGTCCGAGTCCATTATCAGGAATCCGGTCTTTTTCATCACAGATACTAGGAACCGCCTTTAATCATGACTGAAGAAATTTTAATAAAAATATTTTTTCTTAAATTGGAGATGAAAAAATAAATGCACATAAATGTATTTTGGCGAACTACAGTATTGTATTCCAAACAATGTTTGAACAAAAATATATGGAAGAGGCACAAAATGTTAAAATAACATTTAAATTATTTTAATTAAAATAAAATTTTAAGGGTAAAATAAAAATAGTTGATTCTTCTCCAGAATGTTTTAAAGCAATGCTGGAATATTTTTATAGTGGAGAAATTGATAAAAGTATTTTTTTAAATAATTTTTTTAAAATTAAATTTTTAAAGAAACAATTGAAAAATATTCCGAAGATTTATTTTCTATTGCACATAAATACGAAGTAAAACAATTAATGGAAATTTGTGAGAATTATATGGCTGCAAATATTGGTAGAAAAAAAAATAATTTTTCAAAATAATTTTTATTTCTAAAAAAGATGCTGAAAACTTTAATGAACGTTGCAATTATGCCGAATTTGGGGTCACTTTAGTACGTGGGTGCAGGCTTTAAATTACAAATGTTATACCATTTGAAAGAGCTAGTCGAGCTGAGTCGAATGCCACCAAAATTAGCTCTAGGAAAAATTTTTGAACCGAGATACAGGCGATTGAAAATCGAAAAACCATAGGGGGGACCAAGCACTTTTTTGGGGTGAAAAATTCAAATATGCAAATTATTCCTCATTCGAAAGAGCTCGTCGAGCTGAGTCGAATGACACCAAAATCACCGTGATTGAACAAGATTAGACAAAGTTATGACACAAAAAACAAAAAACCTAAACCTATGGGGCGTCGGCGAGGCGCTTGTGCAAAACCCCGCGCTTCGCGCGGGGTTTTGCGGCACGCGCCTCGCGGGGAGTCTACGGGCGCTGGGTCTGGGCTCGTAACATAAACCTATTCCTATCTCCCTTGCTCTGGACGTATTTGGGGCCTCCGTAGCAGCAAAAATCTCCACAGATGCCATAGGTAAGGAACTAAAATAAAAGACCATAACTTTGTCCAATCAAATCGGATTTCGTCGATTTTGGTGTTATTCGACTCAGCTCGACGAGCTCTTTCGAATGAGGTATAATTTGCATATTCGAATTTTTCACCCCAAAAAAGTGCTTGGTCCCCCCTATGGTTTTTCGATTTTCAATCGCCTGTATCTCGGTTCAAAAATTTTTCCTAGAGCTAATTTTGGTGGCATTCGACTCAGCTCGACTAGCTCTTTCAAATGGTATAACATTTGTAATTTAAAGCCTGCACCCACGTACTAAAGTACAGCCCCGAATTTTATTGCCTTTCGAAGCTTGAAAAGGTTAAAAATAAATTTATAAAATATTATGCATAAAAGGCCTTCCTTTCTAAAATCCCAAAATTTTTGCCTGTGATACTCAATAAGGGAATAGGCACTTTTGTTAAGAGCTTTTTCAAGCTTTTTCTCTTTTTTTTTATCACCTATAACAGTGATACGTATTGCTTCCTCGAACATTATTCCCGAGCCTTCTCCTTCACCAGACAACCTTCACTACTTAACTGAAAATTTCGGTTTGGATGAAAAGGATAAATATAGAAATGGACAAAGTTAAAAATATAAGGGTTTAAAATGGTCATATTAATAACATTTACATGTTGTATTTTAACAAAGAATCCAGATAAAAATTTGAAAGTTGCTATATCAATTTTTTATTAATTTTCATTATAGGCTTGCTTCAATTATTTTACTGTAAATAGAGAAACTTTTCTACGCAAAAAAGAATGGAATGAATTTAAAATTAATAATAAAGATCTTGCTTTTCGTTTATTAGAAGAAAAACAAATTTTTGGAAGAAAAATTGGTAAAAGAAACAATTTAAAATAAGGGACTTTAATAATAAAATAAAATTGTGAATGTACCTAAATTGAGTAAAATGTAAAAAATTAAGGCGAATAGAAGTGGTTAGTTTAATCGGGAGCAGACTTCTTCAAAGGTTTTCGAATCCGGGACTCCCTGGTATGGTTCGATTCAGCTCGTCGAGAAGCATCGAACCATATCAAGGCGTCCCGGATTCTACAATTCTGAACGAAATTATAGCTCTGTGGTACCTTGGGGTGTACCCGTTTAATTTTATTCAATTGCTAAGTAAAGCTTTTATCGGGGTTTTAATACTGTATTTCTTCTAATAGAAGCACGCGTGCTTGTATTTTTCGATCCCTCGTAGGGTGTGCTTCTATTAGAGACTGCTTTTATTTTTCGATATATTTTTCAATTTCTTAAAAAAATTTATATTTGAATGATTTTAAATTACAAAACCATGAATTTTCATTGGACGCATAAAGCTTCATTGAACAAGATACGAAAAGCTTTCCAGCGACGGTGAAGTAATCTAGCCAGCAAATCCACAAATCCAAATATTTCTCCTAATCCACCAAATCACCAATATTCCTCTCATAATATTTCGATAATTTAATCGAAGCTTCTCCAAATCCAACGATAACCATTTGATGTCCCTCAACAACTCTTATTTTAAGTCATAAGTGTAAATGTCCCGCTATTTCACAATTTTATGCTAATTGGCATATCTTTGTAAAACTATTATAAAGAATTTATTTCGAAAATCATGATCCGGGTCTAAAAAGTTCGGATTTTCCCGATTTTGATCCGGAATATCCGGTTTTCGATACTCTCGTAGGGTGTGCTTCTATTAGAAGAAATACGGTATATAATTTAGTTAAATATAAATTTTAGGTTCTTCAAACAAAAAAGTTAAAGAAGTAGCAATAAGATATACAAAAACTCAGGCAAATAAATTTTATTTTAAATTATTTGAACAAAATTTTTTTAGAATTTTTCGATAATTTAAGTCTTTATTAAAAATATTTTTTAATTTTAAAGAAAGAAATTTTGGAAAGAAGATATAATATTTCACGTTATATCACAAATTATCAAAGAGGAGAATTGGCAAGACAAACGGGACTTTCTGCCAAACAAGTTTGTAATTGGTTTCAACAGCGAAGGATGAAATCTAAAAGAGACGCAAGAAGAAATTTTTATGAAAATAATGAAAAATGAAATTTTTTTTTGTTAAAAATAAACATTCAAATTAAATTGAAATTAAACACATTAACCTTTTTATTCAGCAAAATTTACATAAATAATCAAAATATTTTTTCTCATTTACATATTCTCTTCGTTAGGTTTTTTAATATAAAATGTTTAACCTTTTGGCTCTATCGTCAAAAAAAGCGAATTAGTTTTTTTTAAATAGTATGTATTCCCCTATTTTTCAAAGTTATTTGATTTTTGTTGTAATGAAATGGAGAAAATAAATGGAAGGACAAAAATAAACTAAATATAAACTTTTTTTTATCTAAAAAATCTTTTCTTTTGTCTGGGTATACTGGCTGAATAAAATTAACCCATTATAGTACCTATCTATATAAATCTGACAACTTTGTTTATTTACATTTTTTCGTTTTATATTTTGCGTAATCATTCCATTTTTGTGTGTATTTGCATTTACTTCCAATTTATCTTCAGTTTCCATAATTTTTTTGCTTATAAAAATTTAGTAAAATATTTCATAAAAAATATAACTTTTCAAAAATCATTTCAAAAATATTTTGCTAATAAATTTAAATATTCTTAAAATTTTACAGGCGTGACAAAAATGTTTTCGGATGTAACAAAAGTAAATATTTTTAAAAATTTATATACTAAATTAGGGATGCTATCCTTACTTATTTTGGAAGTATTGTGTACTTAAAAAACGATCTCCGTACTTCCAAAATTGAAAATTTACTTATTTGTAAGTACCAAAGAGATCCTGCCGTCCCGATTCCCGAAAATCGGAAATTCCCGACGATTTTTGGGTAGGGATCCAGATTTCCTGAAATCAGGAATTCTGTTTGTTTTGTTGGCAGGATCCATGGTAAGTACATACTTATAAATGGAATTTTTGGTTAAAAAATTAAATATACCTTTAAAATCTTCAAAATTTATGCCTGTTGAAAATATTAAAAATACTGAGAATACTAATTTGGGAGAGAAGTACATATAAGAGTTTGAGCGAGATATTTGGAAAAGATTTTCAACTGTGTACTACTTCTAAATTAGACATTTTTACTTAAACTTTACATTTTCTCGATAACATCCCTGTACTAAATTACCCAATTTAGATGGATTCACTTACTTGTGAAATAGAATGGAAAATATATAATTTTGGTAAACATGAGCAATTTATGAAAAATGGTCAATTTCTAACGAGTTTGTGTTTTTTGTAAAATTAAATTTAAAAATAAATTTAATCCAAAATCCAGGCAAGCAATTTTACAATCCAAAATGTCCTTCTGTTAAATGGGAATTACGTGTTTACACAACTTATTCTCGTCAAGTATACTATGGTCCTCGTTGTGATATTGCTTATTCTGCAGGCAATTCTGTTTCACTTGTTCAAGTAGGGCTAAAAGACATGAATGATTCGTTGAAAGCTAAATTTAAAATTTATATATTGGATGATAATGGAAATAAATCATCTCTTTGTGGGCTGTATGTTCATTTTTAGTTTGTAAATTAATGGGTTTGTTCGGCTTATATCACCCTTTCCAAGGCACTAAAACATAGCATAGCAACTCAAAAATAGTGAAAAATATAGGGGAATATTTTTTAAACAAAAGAATAGTTAAAATTTCAAATAAAATGCTTTATATTTTTCACTAGTATAACTAAAATAAGCAAAACGTGATAAAAATAAATTAATAATATGCCCGGGCACTTAAAATTAAATTGGGAATTAGCGCTGCAGGCGGTCCAAAATAAAGAAAGAGTAATTAAGGATAATCAAATGAAGGTTGATAGAAATAACATTATAAATTAAAGATATCACTTTTTAAATTTGTAGGAACAATACATTGGATTTTAAAAATGAATTAGAATCAGATAAATATTCATTTACCAAACCAAAAACGGCTAACAGTATGTTAAATTAATAAATTTTAAATAATTTTGATTTTTAGATCCCTTAACAATTTTTTGCGAGGTTGAATTTGTGCCTTATAAATTAAAATTAGAAAATGAATTTGACGATTCTTTAACAACAAAAAACTCATTTATAGATATTTTTAAGAAAGGAATACTTACTGACTGTGTTTTTGAGATAAGTTTCTTACATATTACATCCTTAAGTCCGAATGGATAAAGAATAACAATAGGTATTATGGTTCTCGTGGTTCCGCAATTGTTCATCGAGCTGCAAGATAAATTGCAACAAATTTTACATGCATTTCCAAACTTTTCAAGAACGGGAATCATTTCCGATTTTATGACTTTTTTGGAGGTGTCAGAAACTTTATTCTCTGTGTTAATTAAGAAATGAGTCGTTCTTTAGCCCAATATCCTTAGCTGATTAAAGCATACATATTAAGTTAATTCATCAATTTTAATTCATTTTCGTTAAATTAATTCATCATCGAAATGAGTAATAGAAAACAAAAATTTATATACCGCAAATCATCTAAAATAAGCCCCGGAGCTAATTTTTTTCGATCGACCTCTAGAGGGGGCTTATTTTGGGAGGGGCTTATTTTAGAGGAAATACGTTATATTTTAAATTGGAGATGTAAAAATAAATGCACATAAATGTATTTTGGCGAACTACAGTATTGTATTCCAAACAATGTTTGAACAAAAAAATATGAAGGAGGCTCGAAGTGTAAATAAAATAAATTATTTTACTTTTGAATTAAAATTTTAAGGGTAAAATAAAAATTGTTGATTCTTCTCCAGAATGTTTTAAAGCAATGCTGGAATATTTTTATGGTGGAGAAATTGATAAAAGTATTTTTATTATGTCATACCTAACTTATATGTAGATAAGCATGGGGGATAGAAAAAGTATTTGAAGGTTAGGGGTATCCACCGTTGGGGGGGGGGGAGGGTAGTGGTAGGCGCAAGAGATTTTAAAACAGCACAAATCCAAAATTGAGCATCCGACCACCCTTGTCTGGAGGTATCTCTTAGTCCCGGACACAGTGGCCAATCAAATTTTTAAAAGCGTATCTTAAATAACGATGTATTTACTACAAAAATTATATTTTTAATTAAAAAATTAAATTTTTAAAGAAACAATTGAAAAACATTCAGAAGATTTATTTTCTATTGCACATAAATACGAAGTAAAACAATTAATGGAAATTTGTGAAAATTATATGGGTGCAAATATTGGTAAAAAATAATTTTAAAATTTTATCCTTAATTTTTCTTTCCAAAAAAGATGCTACAAACTTCAGCAAACGATGCAGTTATGCTGAACTTTATAGTCTTCCAAAACTTGAAAAGGTTATTTGTGTATTTAGACACTTGGAAATTGAGCCCTTTAAAATTATTTTTTAAAATTATTTTTAGGCTTGTTTCAATTATTTTTCTTCAAAAAGAGGAACATTTATCCTCAGCAAAGAATGGAATAATTTTAAAACTAATAACAAAGATTTTGCTTTTCGTTTATTAGAAGATAAACAAATTTTTGGAGAAAAAATTGGAAAATGAGTGACATTAAACTTGAGAATTTTCTCATTTAAGAATTGTAAAATATTTAATCAAATTGATTTTAATCTCATTCTTAATTATTATTATCATTTTACTTTAGATTATATTATCGGTCCAGACCAATTTTTTATCAATATAATCAAAAAATAAATTATTTTTTTAAAAATAAAATTTTGAGCAAAGATTTTCTTTTTTTAAACCCTGTTAAAACATAAAAATTTTCAAGAAAATCATTTTTCCAATTCATCAATTTTATTTAATTTCTCTGATTTGAAAGCTTTTCTTATACGAGACAAAACAGTTTGGTACTTTCCTGTTATCGGCCCTCCGTTTTTTCTTCCTTTTTTCTCAGCCTAGTTCTGTACAGAATGGTCAGATTTTCTCTATTAATTCCCCAACTGTTCTATTAATTCCCCAACTGTTAATTCTAGATTCCCTCAATACCTTTTTTAATTTCCCAAATCCATTCATATTTGATCTTAATCCCTCTATATCATCCATTGTGACTCGACTTTACAGCGCCGCAGGCGAAAATTTTGATAAATAAAATTTCGGTTCCGGATCCGGATATCCGAAAATTTCGGTTCGGATATCGGATCCGGATCCGGATATCCGAAATTTTCGGTTCGGATACCGGATCCGGATCCGGATATCCGAAGATTTCCAACTATCCGCCAACCTTATTGGCCACAAATGATGGAGCATTGTTATGGAGACGGAACCCCGTTGCCTTTAATGCTTTGGACATCAACGACCACGACTACAATCAGAATCCTAATAGAATTGTTGAATATCTGAAAGGTATTTCAAGAAATTATAGAATGAACCCATGATTTCATTTCAGTTTATTTTGATTTATAATTTATTTTGATTTTATCTTTAAAGCAATTTCTAGAAATTACCTAACTCCCCACTAAAGTTCATTTTCAATTTAAAACACCAAATACTAACCGTTTTTAATTAATATTTATTTGTAGGCATTTCTAGAAATTAGCCTCAACTGTTGAAGTCTTAAATTTTTGTTATTTAACTGGTCACAAATACCACAAAATTCGAGTCATAATTTTTCAGTGATAAATAGATATGTTTTCGAAATTTAATTGATTGTAGTCTAAAAATTTTGGGAAAAATATTTAAAAAAAAATTCTGGGAAAAATTTAAGCTCGGGCGCCCTTTTGTGCCGCGCCCATTTGTGCCGCGCCCTTTTGTGCCGCGCCCTATCGTGGGCGCCCTTATGTGCGCGCCCTTTTGTGCGCGCCCTTATGAGGTGTACCGTTCGATGCCTATCCGTCAAAAGATTTCGTTTCAGGATTTTCATCGATAAAGGCTATATGTACTTTTGGACCAAATAATAGATGATTTTCGGACCTGTTTGGTGCTTTTTGCCGCCTAATTTTAAATATCCACCCCCCAGCAATCCACTTTTATTTTATTTATTAACTAAAATTTTAAATTTTTACGAGGATTATACTTGTTCTCATCATCTTCTCCAGCTTCCTCTTCATTTAAACTTTCTTCCTTCTCCTTCAGATTTTCTTTCTTCTCCTTCTCATTCAAAACAGGGTTGCGTCGTAATTACGAATTACGATTACGAATTACGAATTACGGCATTTTTTCAGTTACGAATTACGAATTACGATTACGAAAATTTTTTTAAAATTACGAATTACGAATTACGATTCCGAAAATATCGGGAAAAATTACGAATTACGAAAATAAAAATTATGTATATTTCAAAACAGACAAATATTAAATTTTTGAAGGAAAATGGAAAGAAATATTTATATTTTCTCTCAGATTCCCTTTAGTTGAACGATGGTTGAGTGGTTTAATAGTAAGGCTTCACTCCCTTTGATATTTTGTGGGCTTTGGTTCGAATCCATGATTGTGAAATGAAGTTTAAGCACTTTTTTTCAAAAATAAATGTTTTTAAACTTTGATTTTGATTTAAATTTGTAAATTTATTTTTTTTTAATATCTTAAAATTGAAAAACTTTAAAAATTCTTAATTGGTCATGAATTTTTTAAAATTTTCGCCTGCGGCGCAGAAAATCTAAGAGTTCTGGCTGCATGACCATCTATACTTCAAAAAGCTTTTTGCTTCCTGCTTTAAAAAATGAATTTTTTCTCCTAAGGTTTCCAAAATTCTCAAAATTTTTGCCTGCGGCGCAGAAAACTTATCTGAGATTAACGAGGATATTAAGAGATTAACAGAAGTTGGGGTTTAGAAAATTTCACGGGTCGTTTTATTTTTACTAGGATGAGTGAGAGTGATATCACATGATATCAAACTTTAATCTGGGACGATGATTTCGCATGAATGATTGAAGATATATAGGAGGATTAAGTGTATTAAGAGGGATGGATATCAGGATATTAATTAGGAATTTAGATTACGAAAATTTTTTTAAAATTACGAATTACGATTACGAAAATTTTTTAGAAATTACGAATTACGATTACGAAAAAAAATTTTCAATTACGACGCAACCCTGGTTGCCACCGGGAATGGAGTGAATTTGAGAATGCAAAAAAATCTGACCATTCTGTACAGAACTAAGCTGAGAAAAAAGGAAGAAAAAATGAGGGCCGATAACAGGAAAGTACCAACAGTTTTGTCAAACCAGAGTTTTGCAAAATCCTACGCTCCGCGCAAGGGTTCGCGGCACACGTCTCGCGGAAGGCAACGGTTGCTCGGGTCACAAAACTTAAGATATTCGAATCAGAAATATTTTTGAAAATTTAACCCAACCAATTTATATTTTAAAATTTATAAAATTTTATTTTCTCTAAAAAATTCAAAATTAAGAGGAATGAGAAATTAAAAGTGTTTTCTTTGTTTTTGGTCTGCATTGGAGAAGAACAAACATAATTAGAGCGAATGTTGCCGATATTGAAATTAAAACAGAAATTAAAACAACAAAAATAAGAAATGTTAGAGACCAACGAGAATTTATTTCCATCGTTCTAAATTTAAGAAAAAATTATTTAAAATTTTCACAATCCCTGTATAAGCGATTCAATTAAATAATGAGATAGGTAATCTTTGAGACATTTTGGCAAAGTATGGCCTCTAATTTTAACCGTTAAAATCTTTCAAGACTTTAAATTTTTTTCAAGGTAGCCTCATTCCTAATTATCTCAGATACAGTTAACTTTCCATATAACGAACCCGAAGGACGAAAAAGGTTGATTATATAGAGGTCATTACATTAAGAGTTGAATCCTATTCCAAGAAGTGTAAATGAGAAAAAAGAGAGCTTAAAAGTGTCTTCTTTGGTTCAATAAAAGTCGCTTATAGAGAGAGTTTACTATAAAAGATTCCTCACTTTGACCGCTGTACTTCTTCATAAAGTTGTCTATCTCTAATAATATCAATATAAGCAGGGGTTGTAGTAGAGGTAATTTGGTTATTATTATTATTTCCTTCTAAAGGCCAAGAAGGTGTTTGTAAAGGTGGGGGGAACATTCTCCTCGATTGTTTTGAATTTTTACTTTTTTGAACATAATGATCTGCACTTAGATAACTTTGTGCCGCTTTTGTGCTTCTTCGAGGTAATTTACTTCGAGTTCTTTTATATGGACCTTTTGTTGGATAATTTATATTTAATTCTTCTTCTTCATGATTATTTAATAATATAGAATTGCTGAAAATATCAACAGGAAGGGGAGGAAGAGGAGGTTGTTTTGTTGTTGTGGTGGTGGTGGGGGTTGTTTGTATAGGATGTGGGGTTGTTGATGGAAGTGAGAAACGACCTTAAATTAGAAATTATTTTGAAAGAGAAGACAATCATAGAATTTTTATTTATGTTTGTGGATGTTGGGTAAAAGCCCTCACATGTTGGGATATCTCAGATGCTCAGTATTTAGAATCTCAAAAAAGTACACTAAAAAGAGGTGCCCATTATATAAAGCTCTAATTTTTTGCTTCAAAAATATTTAAAAACCTACTAGTCTCTTTATATTCCAACTCCGATTTAAGTTGGCAAACATTTTCTTCTTTCTCCTTCGAAACATTTTTATTATTGCCATACAAAATCCGAACAAAGAACACACGTAATTCTGAGGAATCCAACAGCGCCTCAGGCAAAACGTATTTTTCTGCATTTTTAGCACGTAAGTAAAGGATAAATTGTGACAATTCAACCTTTAAGTAACAAAAGGGAATGAAAATATTTTTGAGGGAAATTTTCGGGAGAGGAAGAAGTAATTTAGGGGATTCTGGGAAATATTAGGATATCCAGATCAGAGGTGGGTCGGAATTCCGATTTCCGACGTTTTTTCCTTCCGATTTCCGAAAAAAAAATTGATTTCCGATTCCCGACACTTCTGACTGTTCCGACACACCTCTGATCTGGATCCGGTATCCTAATCAAAAATTACGAATATTTAAAATATTTCGGGACAGGATCCGCAAAGAAATTGATATTCTCCCCATATTACTCGATAATTAAATAAAAATTTAAACATTTAAATACCTCAATTTGTATATTTTCTTCCAATTTATTATTAATTAAGCAAGGAGGCATATTTTCAGAATTAATTAAATTATTTTCAATTTTATCTCCTTTAGTTATATTTAATAATGTAATAAATGGAATTTTTTGATTTTCATTTTGCCCAAATAATTGGATAGCCATTTGCCAATTTTTTGGTTTTTCATTATTTAAATTTTCAAAAACTGCCAAAATTCTGAAAAAATATTTTTTCAAAGCTTTGAATAAAAATAAATTAGTACCTAATATTTTGGTCAGTTAACCATTCCTGCTGGATTTGGACTGTAAAATGGAGAAAGCGAGGTGAAATAGGTGGAAGTGAGAAGGAATAATTCTATAATAATGTCATTAATTTTATTTAAAAATAAGAAATTAAAGTTAAAATAAAATATATATTTTATCCCACTATTAGAGATCGGTGTGGATATGGATATCCAGTCTGGATTTTTCCTGGATTCAGAGTCCTGATCCAGGCATTTTTGATCGTCCTAGATTTTTTCTGGATCCAAATCAAGAATCCTGTCCAGGTTACTAACCTAAATCCAGATACAGAATTTTTCCGATTTCTACCACTATAGCGGAAAATTCAAAATTTAATTTAAAAATTAATTTGATTTACATATAATCCGGAAAATTCTTACCGAAAATAGTAACAAATAAATAAATGTGGATTTAAAAAATCTTGTTGTGTAGATGAATATTACAAAATTAATTCCTTTCAACATTATTTTATTTTTCAAATCAAATCTGAAAGAAACTTTATTGAATAATATTTCAAAAAAATAAGGAAGTAATTTTTTAAAGCCTTAATGTCTCTAGACATTATCTTACATTTAAAAACAATTTTTTAGAACAAAAGAATCATGTTTCAATATAAAAATTGTTTTGTTATTTTATTGCTACATTTTTATAAAATAAATATTTTATTTAAAAAAAGAAAGGAGAATTACGGGGAATATACCTCACCGCAGTTCAACTACCTCGGGGCCATTAACTAACTCTGTAAATTTCGGCTCTGAAACAATTTTGGTTTGTCTAGATGTATCTCATCGAGCTGCATCGAATGGTAGCCTAATCAAAGAGGTAGGATAACGTTAAACTTAATAAAATGCTCCGCGGCGGAGTAAGCTAGCGGTAGAAAGGCCTTTTGAAAGGGGATTGATTTAATGTTATATATTTTTTATATTTTTTTTTATTTATCCGTCAATCATGTCTATATACTATATAACATTTTTTTAAAAAATATGCTTGTTCTTTTATAACACCTCTCTTTTTTATTTTTTTCAAATCGGCTGTACTCCCACAAAATCAAACAAAAAAGAGAAAAGATTTTTTAAATTTTAAACAGTTGCTGATTCATTTTTAATGCAAAAATTTTTATTTTTAGAATATTTTGAAAAAGAAAAAAAGATTTATATATTTATTGAAAAATTAATGGGTTTGTTTTTTATAAATACTAGGTATATTTTTAAGGTAGTAAATACTTTTGTTGTTTAGAAAATAAAATAAAAATCATGCAAAAAATGTTAGACAAAAGAATCAAGATAAATATTTAAAAAAATTTTTAGGAAAATTTTGCTCAAATCCTTTTAGAAATTTTTTAAAATTCTTAAGCAAAAAATTTGGTAATTATTTTAGGGAGGGTTAATTAATACAGTATATACGGTATTAAATATAGGTATTTTTATAAAATTAGAATAAGTTTGAGAGAACTGGAACTGTTCGAATTAGTGTTTGTTGGCAAGGATCTAGCTAAAATAAAAAAGAAATTCCCAATTTTTGGGAATCGGGGCGCTCATTAGGCTAATTAAAAAAATAGTTTTGCTTTAATTATAAATTTATTAGAATATTTATAGGAGCACTTCCCTTGGAGTACCTTTTTAATTAAGAACATTGTTTATATGCTTTACATATTTGTGAATATTTTTATTGTCTAAGGAAATTAATCACAAAAAGTAACAAAAAAATTTTTTTTACTTTTTTAGCCAAATGTAACAAAAGTACTTTAATAATTTTCTTTTTTTTCAAAAGAATAAAAAAAAGGACCAAAAAGTTAAAAGAATATTTAGATTAAAAAAAGGACAAAAAATTGAAAGAGAACGGCATTTTAGGCAAAATAAAAATTTAATAGAAAAAAAACTCATTTATTTCCCCTTAACTTTTACGGTCGATGAATTTATATATTCATAAAAGTTGAATGAAAAAAGACAAGTAAAAGAGGCAAAATGCCAATATATTTTCTCTTTATTTTTGTTTTTAAGTATATTGGCCACAAAAATTGAGAAAAAAAGGAAATAAGGGAATTTTGTTTACAGGAATGTTACGGGCGCCGGTGCTGATAAATTAATAGACAAATAAGCAACTAGAGATGTGAAATCTTGCAAAAAATGTTCTTAATAGTACTAACTAATAAGCTTGGCGGATAGTTGGAAATCTTCGGATATCTGACTGAAATTTTCCGGATATCCGGCCTTTCTTCGGATCCGGATATCCCCGGATCCGCCAACATTAATAAGTATGCTAAAAATTTCTGAGTTGGTTATGTTCTGGAAAGTTATGGTTGGAAAGCTATTAGAGAATTTCCGTGAATGCTTATTTTCTTTTTTGTGTTTTTGACCATAATTTGTGAGAAAATTGTCAAAAAATATGAAAACTCTATACTTTTAAATTTTGAGATTTTCGTTTTGCAATTTAAAATCCCACACCATTACACATTTCTTTTTTAATCCTTTTTACCTCAAATAGGGCCAATAAACAAATATGCGATGCAAAACAATTTTCGATGAATGAGAGAATGCAATTGCTTAAAATTGAAAACCCACAAAGCGACATAAAATAAATTGAGCGAAACAATTGGGAAAAGAATTTAGTAAAGCACTAGAATTAACTAAATAATTTGACAATATTCACGTTCCTGAGTAGTTTAATGATCGAGGTTTTCGGCAATTTCGAGAAGTTTGTTGGTTTTTTCGGGAGCCGATGTTGGACGTAGAGGCTAGGACAGATGATCTCCAATGAGTAAGAATGGAAAGTAAACCATAAATGTACGAAGGATTTGAAGTTAGTTAAAGGGCATTTGGGTATTAACAAGGATATCGAAGGACTTGGGAGGATAAAGGGGGATATAATGAAAAAACTGATATAAAAAAGAATTTTGAGGAGATATCGATAGGATTTGGGAGGATAAGATTTTTCAACGTTTGCAAGATTTAAACTCTAAACACATTCCTGGTTCATGTAAAGACAAAAACCCTTAGGGCGGGAATTTCAAACTTTAATATAAAAACAAATTCAAAAGTTCCTTTCTCTGATATAGCTTTTTAAAAATATTAGTCATTAATATTAGTCATATGTATGTATGAATTTATATTTTGTGAAAAATTAAATTACTAAAATTAAACAGAACTATTTAATTTTAATTAAAAAATTAAATAAAAATGAAATTAATTAAATTAATATTTTTAGTAATTATATTTGGAATATTCCTAGATAATTGTAATGGAAAATTAAAAGATGAAAATCCGTTAGTTAAAAAAATATTTTTTTTGAATCTCTAATTAATTAATTTAGTATTTTACTCACTGGTACAAGAAATGGATTACACAAAATAAAACTTTCTTCACTTTCTAATAAATGTACTAAAAAGGATGATAAATATGTTCAAAATAATAGTGGTTATAGATTACTTTTTCAAATGAATGAAGGATTTTGCCATTCTGAAGCGTAAATTTTAACAAGGATTTTTAACAAGGAAATTTGACAGGATCCGGAACTTTAAAAATAATAGATAAAAAATTTTCTTTAATTTTGAGTGGAAGAAAGACCCTAAGGCTTTAAACCAAATTTTCTGAGCTGTGAAGATATAACGACACCCTAGAAGAGGGTTGAAAAATAAAACGACATGTCGTTATATTAGAATAAATACGGTAAGCGGGTAAAGAGGGCTAGAGTAAGAAAATTATATCTAAATCTAAATATTAAATATCTACCTAAGAAATTTCAGCTTATTAATTTGTTACAAAAGTCAATTTAACACCAGTTTTCCAAGAAATTCAAAATTCTCTAATAAATTTAAAATTCTAAAAAAATATGAAAATGATATTGCAAAAAGATGTGAGGAAGAAATTAATAGAGAAAAAAATAAAAATTTCAACTTATCTGAATGGCATGGGATTTTAGTGGCAAAAGATGGAATAATGGGGAGTAATCTTTCTTTACAAACTACAATTTCAAATAATATGTTGGATTTATTTATTAAAAATTAAAATAAAGTGAAATAAATGGCATTATAATTAAATAGAATTAATTTAAATTAAATTAATATCGATCCCGATCACGGATTCCGACACGGTCTCGGATCTGCTAAATAGGGATCGGATTCAAAAAACCCGGGATAATCCGCCCGATCCGGACTGGGATCCCGATACCCCTGAACTCTAGCCTTAACACGATTTTCTTCTCTCTTAATTACAATAATAACTAAGTCAGATTTAGGATAACTTCTAAGGGAAAGGAGTATAATTATGAGGATACATTCTTTAATTAATCCTCTTAAAATTCTTTTTTGTCCTTTCATTAAAATTTTGGAATATTCTAATTCGATATTTGTAAAAAATAACTTTTCCACTTAAATTTTTAAATATTTATTTTAATAAAGATATAAATTAATTAATGTCGAAGAATTTATTATTAATTTGGGAGATGCAAGTACAATTGGTTTAAACAAAATTATAGAAAGTAAAGGTGGATATTTAAAATAAATAATTTAATTTAAAAAAATATATTTATTTAAAGGAGTAAATGAAGCAATTACTGGAATTTCGAAAATAAATAAAATTGAATCAAACCTTCGAAATAATTTTAAAACCCAATTAGGTGCTTATTTAGACGATTATTTTGGATTATGGGCTATTGGTAATGATATATTGCCACCAATTTATTTAGAAAATAAAGAATTAAATCTTTATGTTTATCGGTCATGTAATTGTTCGATGAAATTTTGGGTAAATTAATTTTTAAAAAATATTTAATTAAAAATTAAGAAAACGTTTAGGGGAATAATAGAGAATAATAGTATAATAATACTCCACATCGGACTGGGAGTGTCGTACGAGAATCGAAATCTCAAAAAATTCTCGATCTCAAAAACCGAGCTTTTGATCGAGATCTCGTCTAGCTCCGATCTCTAATAGAATTAAATAATTTTACATAAGCAATCTGAGAATAAATTTCCCCCAAAAAATTAAGTTTATTTAAGGATTAGGAACTAAAAATTTAACGGGGGAGGGGGGGGGGTGAAGAAACTCATCGATAATTACAAGATGACTTTGAATATTGACTTTAGTAAGGAAATACTATTATTTAGTTAATCAAGTTTCTGCTTCAAGATAACCGAAACGTTTAGCCATAAACAAAATAAACATACTAAATATTTAATCTAAAGCTTTTACCTCCATCTGTCCGGGAAATCCCAAAATGGAGAAAAATGGATTATGGAACGCCTTTATGCCCAAAAATGAACAGAATATTTTTCCTATTTAAAAATCAAATTGAGGCAGGAAATAAATTAAAAATGAAATTGGAATTAATGGAAAATATAACTAAAAATCCAACAATTTTTTTACTTCATGTTTGGGATGTTAATGATTGGGCAAATTATGGTAATTTAAAAAAATATCCAATTTTTTAGATTTTTAATCAATCTTTAGTTCAAAATATAATTGATGAGGAGTTGAAGATTATACTTAATAAACCGACAAAATTTACTGAAAAATATTGTTTGTTTTTTAAATATTTATATAAACAATTTTAATATTATTTAGCTGATGGATTTCTTTATAATTTTACTTTGTTTTTAAATCAGAGTATATTACAAATACAAGGTGTTGGACAACATGAAGTAATTTTTTTTGAAAATATGTAATTTAATAAGTAAAGGTGTTTTTATGTCCGAAGCCCGTCTCACTTAGGTCAATATCCTTGTAGAAGGATTGGGACCGGGCACCGTTTCCCGCTCCTTTATGAAGGAAGTGTTATAGAAAATAATCGGCTTTCCGGTACTAGTACAGGCCAAATAATTTTCAATTCTCTCGTTGTTATCGAGATTAAGACTTCTAAATATCAATCTCGATCGGTCCTTATGTTTGTTCTTTGATTCATTAAGAAACTCTTATGATAATTAATATTTTTTAATTGCTTTCTCAAATTAAAAAATTTAAGCCGAATGAAGTAAATATACCCCTTTCTGAAGAAACAATTAAATATTTAATGATTAATAAAGTATTTGAATTGGAAATATATCAACATGAAAATTATATAGAAATTCGGTTAAATAATAAGCAAATTGTTGAAGAATTTTGGGGTTTTAATTGGTGGAAACAAACTAGAATTAATGGAATTGATGTAAAATAATTAATTTTTAAAATTTATTAGAATTACAGTATATACTGTATTAACTAACCTGGGTAATTATTGCTTCGATCCTTCGCTGGAGGGGGTAAATAATAGAGCTGGGGTAATATTTGATGGAGGTAATAAATACAGTATATACGGTAGATTTAAAAATACTTTTATGTCTTTTTTATTTAGTTAAAAGAACTTCAAATTCGTAGAATAGATGAACCCTCCCCTCACAATTCGGGCAATAAGGTTTAAATTACTTGATTAAATATACATATTTATTTTTAATTTAGGATTTACGTAAAAATTACATTTCGAGATTCGAAAAAGAATTAGAAGGAAATGAAGTAATAATTATTAGAGGGATTATACCAAAAATTCCAAAAAATATGATAATTTCGTTTCTTTCAAATTCTGAAGCAATAGGAGATATTAATCGAAAAAATGGGAAATTAGGTTTATTTTATTGGTAATACTTTGGAAATCGCCCTCGCTTTTCCTCCATATTCCTGACCATTATGAGATTTTTTGCTTAATATAATTTATTATATATCATCCGAAAGAGCACTTCGAATGATACCATTATCTGTTAGATTTGATCATCTTCAACAAAATAATGAAGCTAAATCCTTGATAGCTTTTCATGCCGCTGCAAGGGATTAAATTAAGTGGTCATAGCTAGTTCACTTATGTCAGATTCCGTTGATTTTAGTGTCAATGATCTATAATTTACCATAAAATGAGAAAAATTAAAACAGATAGAGATTGGGGGAAAAAAAGAAGGGGGGGCGCCTTCCAAAGTATTTATTTTCAAAATAAAAAAATTTTTTCTAGAAATTGGAGAAATTTTTTTTGAAATCTACGTAGATTTTGGGTGGAATAAAGAAAGTATAATAAAATTTAAAACAATTAAAGATGTCAACTTTAATTTTGAAACAAAACAATCAAAAGAAACAAAGGAAAAGATAAAAATAAACGAAACTTTTGAATTTAGAATAAAAGTGCCGACATGTAAATTTGAAGATAAAAAATTTGAAATTGAATTTAATTTTGAAAATATCATGAATTTAAAAGTTCCAAAAGAATATTTTAAATTAAATCGAATAACGGTAAATTTTAAAATTATTTTTTAAATTTATTTTTCAAGTTTAATGATATAAATCTTATCGAGGAACCGAGAATAATTAGCAGTGAAGAGTGCCCTGTTAGTTTTATCAAAAATAATTTTAAATAAATACAAATTTTGATTTTTTTATCTTTAATACATCATAACCAGTGGTGGAAAAGTTCTAGTTCCGGAACTGAAACCTTGGAACTGGTAAAGGTTTAGAATTGGTCTGGAACTGGTAAAGGTGGTATTTATCAAAAAAATAAATTTTTTTCTTCATTTAAAAACTAAAAAATTTTTTGGAACTGGAACCGGTTTGGAACCGGGTCCAGAACTCGAACTAAAACTGAAGAAATTCAAAAAGCAGTTCCAGAACTGGAACCGGTTCCAGATTGATTTTGGAAGAACTTTTCTATCACTGATCATAACTTTATACCTAGGTATACAAAAAAATTAATTTTAGTCGAAATATTTTCAAAAATTTCTAGCCAAACAATGAAAACGATTATTCAATTCCAATTAAATATTTAAATTACATTGATGGAGAAACTAACAAAAGTATTAAAATTTATGGAGGAGCGGGGTTACTTTCTCCTGGAGATCGTTTAATCTTTAAAGGAAATGTCCCTATTAATGCTAAAGAATTTCATATAAATTTTTGTTATTTACAAAGGAATTGTGTGCCACAAAATACCAAAATTAATCAAAAAAGTAATTGTTTATTTACTCAATTAATTGCCCTCCCCTCCCTCTCCCTAGGAGTTCTACAGGGTGCGGCAAATTTAGCGCCGACTTTATTTTTTGAATAACTTTCTTCAAACACAATGAAAATTGATAATTCTTTTTTTATATGATTCCCAACACTCTAGGAAAATTTTTGGTACCGATATTAGAAATTTGGTTTACAGATAATAAAGATATGCCCGAAATAGTCTATAAATCACATCAAGAAATATATTTTTATGCCAAAGTTTACTTTACCATAGCTTCGTTCAACGTCATCCAATCTTACTAATTTTGGTACCAATCGACTCGTCTCACCGAGGAGCATCGAAATAGTCTATAATTAGATTTTTGAAAATTTCACCTAAAAAAGTCAAATTTAACATCAAGTTCCAAATTTATCATTTAAAGGCCCATATCTCAGCCCAAGAACAAGATAATCGCCTAGTTCTTACGTCATTCGAATCAGACAAAAGAGCTTATTCGAATGATATAAACATCTTGAATATCAGACACACGGCATTTAAATCAGACGAATTTTGGTTCAAAAATTTTTGCCAAAACTTTAAGAAAAAATTCTCAAATTAATTTATAAAATTTCGAGAATATTTTTGTATCAAAAAGTTTCCTAGAGTGTTGGGAATCAAATAAAAAAAGAATTATCAATTTTCATTGTGTTTGAAGAAAGTTATTCAAAAAATAAAGTCGGCGCTAAATTTGCCGCACCCTGTAGTTTTAATTAGCATTTATAAAATAACCTCAGATAATATTAACCTCAGATATAAAATAACCTCCATATCGAAATGCTATTTTTAATCGTTCACAAGTAAATCCACAATAAATTTTAAAAATCCTAGATATTTTTCATTCAATATTTTTTATATTTCGATTCTTGAAAACACGATGACGGATACTCGACCAAACTCGACCAAAAAAAAAGTCTTTAAAAATTACAAGTACCCAGATCTTTCAGAGGTGTTGGGTTAGCTCGTCTCGTATCTCGTGAATCTCGTGTCTCGTATTTTGTGGCACGAGCTCCACCCCTGGTTAATATATGTATATTATTGCTTTGGCAATAAATTTTCCTTAACTTCCTAAAAAATTAAAATTATTTTAGTTGGAGAAAACATTTTGAATATTCATTTTGTATTTGACTCCAAAAATATTGAATTAAAGAATAAATTAATTTTAAAATATTGTAAAAACAAATATGAGGCAGACTGTAAAAAGGAATTAACAAAAGTTGAAAAAAATCCCCTTAGCCCTGACAGTGATTTTACATTAACAATTGATATTAATTACGAAAATTTTATTATTAATGTTGATAATGGAGAGGAAAATAATACAATAAAATTTATATCTGAACGTAAACCCTCATTTACTGATTATATTCAGGTGGAATTTATTAAAGAAAATTTTTCATATTTTTAAAATTTTGATAGAAAGTCATGTTTCTAATTCTAGTTAACCCTCTAAAGTTTAACTAAATGAAGTGAGAGTGAAGGTGTGGGTCCGAGATTCTCTTGGAATTATGATGGATCGATGCCAAAGGGGTTTAGGTTGAGCGGTTAATTGTTCGGCGGCTGGGAGCAAACCAGCATCTTCAGTAGACCGGACTGTTGTGTTGTCCATTACACCGCCGCCTGCTGCACAGTTTTAGGAATTAAATAGCTATATGCTTTACAATGAATTTTATTTTAAAATTTATGTTTTGCTTAAAATTTTCTTAAATATTTTGAAAATTAATAAAAAGCAATATAATATTCGGGATTAAATTCTACAAAAATTTAAAAGTATTCTTTTGAGAAATTCTGATAAGGTTTTATTATTTTTCTAATTTTTAGAGCAAGTATCAAAAAAGTTTTTAGAGGTGTTGGGTTTGAGATGAGATATGAAATTTTAGGATTAGGAGGACAAATTTGGGAGAAAAATAGCAAAAATGATTGAGAATTTTGTATTTATTATTTTATTTTCTTTTTAATAATTAAAAAATAATTTATGAATGTAGGTATTTGGAGATGTATCCATTTCTAGACAAGATGGAATTATTCGTGAATGGAAATATCGTGACAATTATTTAAAACAATTAAAAATTCCCTATGCAAAAAAATTTAATAAAAAAATAGTTCAAGGGGATTCAATTAAAATTAATGCTAATATATTAAAAAATATTCAATCTTCCAATGAAAATATTCAATTATTAATTTCTCTTGAAATTCTGTATAATTTAATTGGAGATGAAAAAAGTAAAGGAATTATTTTTAAAAATTTATTTTTTAATAATTAATTTATAGATTTAGCAATGCTTCTTAGAATTGAACTTGTAATGGATAAAGGTGAAACAGGGAAATTGACTGGTTCTTTCACATCAGATAATGTAAATTTTGATATTTTAATAATAAATAGCCTTTAAATATGAGGGGATATTAACTAGAGGTATTAAATTTACTTATTCTGGGCCCGTACAATAAATTAGGGTTATTTGTACGGGTTAAATACACCGTTAACCTCTCAGGTAGGGGTTAAGGTGTCATCTAGAATATATACTTGAATATAAAATTATGAAAAATGTTTGGAATCTTTACGGGTACAAAACGATTATTTTGATAAAATATTCCAAGCACATGTCAAAAAGTTAAAATAAAAGGAAAATACTAATCCCGATCAAAAAATTTTCCCAAAAAATTCACAAGATTTATGTACCTTCATTATCTATTATTTAAAAGAATGAAAAGTTTACGGAACATTTTCCTGATTTAAAAGAAAAATTAGAAATTGAAATATATATTGGGAAAAAATATGAAATTAAAATTAATGGAATAAAATGTGAATATCCAACAAAATTTTTATATGCAGCTGAATATTTATATGTTTGTTATTTTAATTAAAATATTTTTAAAAATTTTAATCTTTTTTTAAAGATAACAGGAGATAAAACAATTAAATTAACAAAAGTAGAAGCTCCTTAAATAATTAATTTTAAATAAGAATTTCGAATATATGTATATTTTTTTATTAATTATTTATAAAAATGTTTAAATTTAAAAATTGTTTGTGTATGATAAAGTGATAGGCCAAGTAAATCGTCTTTGTAAACCACAACCAATCTACATAAATCAAAATGTGTTGAAATGTGTATACTGAATAAACTTTGAATATATTTCTCTTTTTCTTCGTATTTAACTCTTAACTTTTTTGTTATCTCCACTAAACTATACATATATTTTTATTTTAGTTTTATTTTTTTATGTCGAACACTGAAGAAAAGTCACCTAAATTCTTAAAAAATATTTAAACTTTTGCGATAATTTCGTCAAAAAATGCAAACCCAACGGAAGGCAAAAAAATAACGCAAAAAGCAATACGCCCACCCTTGGTCTGATACTAACAGAAAGACTAATTAAAAATACGTCCTTTGTTACAAAGGTAACAATAAAAAGAATAAGCTGAAAGAAACATCTGTTATTTTTTCGAATGCATTAATTACTTCGTTTTTCTTACACAGTAATTGAACTCATAGTGCAAGACGACAAAGGAGTTAATAAATTATCTGTTTATGATATAATATTGGCACTTTTGTTTACTTCAAAAAGTGTCATTAAAAATTTTTTTGCCACATTTTAATAAAAAATTAAACAATCTTCACCTGTTAATTAAAAGAAAAAGGTAAACATTATTTAATAATTATACAGAATTTTTAAATTAGTTTTTCTCGAGGTAAAAAGTTAAGGCATTTTCGCTAATTTTTAATTAAAATTTAAAGTAAACATTAAAATAAAAGAAACTTAACATACTATTAATTTAATTTTTCTAGTAATTATATGTATATTGAAAAATATTTATTCTCTGAATTTAAATATTTACAGGTGAGAATGTTGATATTAGACGCTTTTTCAATTTAAATAAATATTTAAAAATTTTGACAAAAATTCTTTACTGAAAGAATGTTGTCAGATATACACTCCATTCCAAAAGTATATAGCCACCTAATTTTTTTTCTAAATCTCCAGCTAATTAAATTTTTAATACGTCGGTGATTAATTGTTTTGGAGATTTTTTATTCCTCAATATGCTAACCATCTATCACTAACAAAATCCAGGCTCAATATTATCGGCTACTATATGAATTAATGTATCAGATGTACTATAAGAAACATGAAGGAAGCGAGCTTAATTTTTCTTCATTATTCATTCCAAAAACATGGGTATACCGATCCGATTCCCAAAATTAGGAATCATAATTTTATAGGAATTCCCTATTCCCGAAATTGTGAGCTTATCTTATGACATTGTTTCAATAAATACTTTATGGTTTTTAAAGTATGTTATACGTAAATTTGTACTTTATCAAAAAATTTCATTTTTTGCCATATTTCAACATAAAATTAAACAAATTTTCACCTGCAAATTAAAATTAACTAAAAGAATAAGATAAATATTATTTAAAAATTATATAGAATTTTTAAATTAAGTTTACCCCGAAGTAAAAAGGCAGAGGCGTTAATAAATTATGTGTTTACGATATAATATCGGCACTTTTGTTTACTTCAAAAAATTTCATTAAAAATTTTTTTTTTCATTTTCAATAAAAAATTAAACAATTTTCACCTGTAAATTAAAAGAAAAAGGTAAACATTATTTAAAAATTATACAGAATTTTTAAATTAAGTTTATCTCGAAGTAAAAAGTTAAGGCATTTTCGCTAATTTTTAATTGAAATTTAAAGTAAACATTAAAAAAAAAGGAACTTAACATACTATTAATTTAATTTTTCTAGTAATTATTAGGGTTTCACCGGAACCGAAATTTTGACCGGAACCGGAACCGGAACCGGATCCAATTTGAGTTCCGGTTCCCGGAACCGGAACCGGAACTTTTCTAAGTTCCGGCCCGGAACCGGAACCGGAACCGGAACTTTAATAAAAAATTAAAAATTTTAAAAATTTGCAAAAATTTACAAAATTTTACAAATTTTTAAGAATTTGTATTTTAAGTAGCGTTGTCTGTTCACCAAAGTATTCGGTTAACCGAAACCAAACCGAAAATCTGTCGGCGATAAGTGATATATGTGGATTAGAGAGTGGGGTATAAACGGATTTGTTGGATATACGTGTTTGATATCGGGCGATATAAAGGTTCGGGATTGTAAGGGGGATTTAAGGGATATCAGTGGAATAAGGAGGGATATACGTTTTATGGTGATAAGGAACGATAGAAGGCTATTAGACCCTTTCAAATCACACGATATAAAACAAAATCACCTTGATACATCGAATCCTCCGATATACCATACAACTTTCTTTTACTTTACGTGCCGCAGGCGAAAATTTTTTTGAATTTTGGAAGGCCAGGAAGCCAAATTTCTTCCATTTTTTAGCGCCGCAGGCAAAAATTTTGAAAATTTCGGAAAGCGTAAGCAAAAAATTCACTTTTTATTGGCCAAACGAAAAATTTTAAGAGCCAAAAACCCATAATTCCTCCATATAAAAATAGAATAATTTTTAAAACAAAATTAAACTTATAAAGTAAATTATTTATGGGAAGAAAAATATAAAAAATTCGTTTCTTTTGACCAAGCATCGAACCCACCTTTAAATCATTAGAGGCTAACCCATTAACCACTCGGCCATCTGCTCATACAAAGGCAATTGAAAGAAAATAAACATATTTCTTTCGATTTTTCTTTTAATACCAAGTATGAGAGTAACAGTATTTCATTTATATTTTAAAAATATCAATCCTTAGGGGTGTAAAAAAGTTCCGGTTTGGCCGGAACCGATTTGTAAACCGGAGCCGGAACCGGAACCGGAACCAATTTGAGTTCCGGTTCCCGGAACCGGAACCGGAACCAAAAAAACACCGGAACTTCCGGAACCCGGAACCGGAACCGGAACTTCCGGTGAAACCCTAGTAATTATATATTGAAAAATATTTATTCTCTGAATTTAAATATTTACAGATGAAAATGTTGATATTAGACGCTTTTTCATTTTAAATAATCTCCAGCTAATTAAATTTTTAAATGGGTTATGATTAATTTGAAATATTTTTTAGACCCATTTTAAACTTCCGACCCCAAGCCTTCGGGGTCGGAAGTCCGAACCCTTCGGGGTTCGGTTCGGGGTTTTTGCCAAAAAATCGTCGGGGTACGTGGGACGAGGAGCTACCCTATTTTAAATAAATACAGATGAAAGTATTGAAATTAGACGTTTTTTTCTTTTAAATATTTAAAAATTTAGACAAAAATTCTCTACTAAAACAATTCAAAAAATGTCCTTGGATATACTTGATATTTTATTTAAATTAGATTATTTTGTTTGTTTATTAATTGGTTTTCCTTTAAATATTCTTCTAATTATTTTAATTATTTTTAAAACACCAAAAGAAATGAAAACACACAGTCGAATTCTGATACAAAATTGTGTTTTGGATATTTTAATGTTGATTTGTCAATTGTTTGTTCAAGTGGTTAGTAGCATAAAAAATTAGAATTATAAAAATTAAACAAATAACAATAAGATCTTAAGAAATATATTCGAATAATTCTAGAAAAAAATTTTGATTTAAAAAAACATTTGCAAAGAAACTTTATATCAGGGTTATACGTTATCGAGATAACAATAAGTATTGGTCGGTAATACTACGGAAATAGTGAAATTAAGTAAGGAAAAAATTGGCCATTATGTACATTCTTAAGAAAGAAAAAGGGGGGCCAGCCTTGGAATTACCCAATCTTTTTCAATTCTGAAATGTAATCGGTATAAGGATTTGTTTACTATTCTCGAATCTTTATTTATTTATTTATTTATTTATAACGAACACCAAAAGGTACATACAAACATGTTAACCCTATTTAAAGCCAATTTTTATAATTATTTATAGTACAGGGTGTTTCAGCTGAAAAGCGCTATTTGAAACATCAATAACTTTTTACTGCGTGGACAGATTTTTATGAAATTTTGTATTTTGTATCTATATTTCATGGCATTTTTTTTGACATAAAAATTATGTCTAAATTCGAACCCTAACCCTTTATTTCAAATTCGTACTCTACCGTTCTCTTTTCTTTCTCTTTTCTGTGCGTGCTTTCTTACTTCATTTATTTTCCTGCGAGTGGGGAAGAGTAGATACTGTATTGAATTTTTAGTGTCTATCGCCTAGTGTTTACTCTAGTGTCTATCGCCACGCGCAGCAAACAAAGGGAAGTAAGAAAGCATGTGGCGAGCATGGAGAAAAAAGAACGGTAGAGTACGAAATTATCTCGGGTTAGGGTTCGAATTTCGACATAATTTTTATGTCGAAAAAAATGCCATAAAATATAGATATAAAATACCAAATATGATTAAAATCTATCCACGCAGAAAAAAGTTATTGATTTTTCAAAAAGCGCTTTTCAGCTGAAACACCCTGTATTATATACTTGATACAGAAGGGAATACAAGTCTTATTATCACAAATGGAATTTTGCTTAGTTTTATGAAAGAAAATTTTAATCCATTTACATGTTATATTCTTGTAACATTTTGTCAATATATTGGTGTCTTAAATACAAATGGATTGTGTGTTCAATTTATTTATAGATATTTAGTTTTGAACAGGTAAATAAATAAATAAATAAATATATTAAAATAGGTAATTATTTATCAGGAACATAAAAATTAATTTTCGACGTTATTTATTTATGTTGTCCATTCTTTTGTTTGTCCTATTATTTAATATTTTGGATTTCATTTTCTTTTTAATGCCATATTCTAATGGAGGTATTAAATATTTTGATAATTTCAACAAAACGTTGCCGTTTATTCAATATAAAATGGAAACGGTGATATTTTAAATTAAATTTACTTTTTTAAATTAAAAACAAAAAAAAGATGAATTTTCTGTCACAATTACCTGTAGCTTTAATTGAAATATTTGCATATTTAATAATATTTGTTTGTGGATTCAAAATGGTCAGATATGTCAATTTAAACACTAATTTAGATGGAAATTTGAAAAGATTGAATAAACTTTTAACAAAAGTTTTGATTATTTTGGTAAGAAAATTTTAAAATTTCTCTTATTTTTCTTAAGTTAATTTTTTAATTTTTAAAAATTAAATTTTTAGGCTCTTGTACCATTTGTTAACCAAGCTGGAATTTTATTTTTTGCAATTTATTCAGAAACAAACAATAATATAACAAATATTATTCGAATATTATTTTTCATTAATTACCATTTAACACCTGTATTTAACCCAATTATTTGTATTTTAACAAACACCCCATATCGAAATGCTATTTTTAATCGTTCACAAGTAAATCCACAATAAATTAAAAAATCCTAGATATTTTTCATTTAATATTTTTTATATTTCGATTCTTGAAAATTATGATGACGGATACTCGATAAAAATTTTGGCTCTTGTCCAGCTCATGCGTCCCATGAAAATTTATGCGTCCAATGAAGATTTATGAGTCCCATAAAAATTTATGCGTCCCATGAAAATTTATGAGTCCCAAAAATAATTTATGCGTCCCATGAAATGAATTGAAAAAATATTCAAAAATTACAAAATTTTGGCCAAGTCGCCGACTCTGATAGGTCTACTTAATGTCATATTTTTGTCAAATCTTGTCCAATCACGTTGATTTTGGTGTCATTCGACTCAGCTCGATGAGTTCTTTTGAATGAGCTATCATTCGTATAAATTCCAGTTCCTATGATTTTGCGTCCCGGTGGTTCAGGGGTCTGTATTTCGGTCAAATCAAGTCGGATTTTTTCGATTTTGGTGTAATTAGACAAGCTCGATGTGTTCTACTTTTTTGTATAGACTGACCTTTTTTACATATTTTCTAAAAAATTGATTGGGGGGGGGGGGGGTTTACTCGTTGGCCCTTTAGCAAGGCTTTATAACAAACACATTTTTTAAATGTTTTTTAATTCTGCAATATTTTTTCAATTCATTTCATGGGACGCATAAATTTTTATGGGACGCATAAATTATTTTTGGGACGCATAAATTTTTATGGGACTCATAAATTCTCTTGGGACGCATAAATCTTCATGGGACGCATGAACTGGACAAGAGCCAAAATTTTTATTTTGTCAAGAAATTTTCGCAAAACTTTTTAATTAATTAATTTATAAAGAGTAACTAAAAAGCAAACAATACATTATTAGATTATTTTATCTTCAAAGAATGCTTTTATATAATGTAGAATCATTACTTCAATTCTTAGCCCAGCTTCCCAAAATTAAAGGCGGCGTATTTTTTAAATTATAAAGTTTTTTCTTTCATTAAAAAATGCCCTTTAATAGTTTAACTTTTTTCATAGTCATATGGCAATTCCTCTCTTAAATTCGATTAATCTTTAAACAAACTACAAAATATTTAATAATTGCCCTTTTAAAAATATTTTTTAAAAGGCTATGAAGAGGCAAAAACCACGAGAAAAAATCATGAGAATGAATGCTTAATAAATACAAGTGTTGTGTTTTGGTCATCTGCTGGCTCCGGCTCCGAGTTTTAAAATCTTGGCTCCGGCTCATGGCCGGTGTTTCCAGAGCTGCTCCATGTTGGCTCGGGCTCCGGGTTGAAAATCAATATTTTATTTTTCACTTAGAGATTTGGGTGTATTTTGGGGATATCGAGTGGTATCAGAAGATTAAGAGGGATTAATGGAATTTCTCCATAAGCTCAAACCCCAAAAATCCCCCCAGCTTAAATCCCCAAACAAATTGTAAAAAATTTTCTTAAATAAGTAAACATGCACTTTAATATTTAAAATTTCTTCATAGTCATATGGCAATCCCTCTCTTAAATTCGATTAACAAACTACAAAATAATTAATAATTGCCCTTTTAAAAAATTTTTTTAAGAGGGATTAATGGAATTTCTCCATAAGCTCAAACCCCAAAAATCCCCCCAGCTTAAATCCCCAAACAAATTGTAAAACATTTTCTTAAATAAGTAAATGTTTCCAGAGCTGCTCCATGTTAAAAAATTTTTTTAAAAGGCTATAAGCAGGCAAAAATCACGAGAAAATTTTTAATAAATGCCCTTTTTAAAAATTTTTATTTTGGAAGGGGGAGCGAGATGGGCGGGCAAGGCAATACATAAAATTTAAGCATTTTAAATGTTTAAATTTTTTTAAATAAAAGGGCTAAGAGTTAGCCTTGAATTAATTATTTTTACTTTTATTTAAAATTTTATCCTTTAATAATTTTATTAATTTTATTAAAAATAAAAAATAGCATTTAAAATTTTTTATAGTCACTTGGAAAAGTTTAAATTTTTTTATTAAAATTCATTTTATTATTTTATTAAAATAATAAAATGGTATTTTATTTAATATTTTATTAAAATTTAGATTAAAAAATAGTCCATTTTTTTCAAATCACTTGAAAAAGTAGAAAATTTTTTGAAAAAGCTTCAAAATGCATTGGCTTGTCTTGCCAGCAATTGCCTTACTCCTATTAGATGGAGAGGCAAAGGAAAACGAAACTTTGGAAGAAATTCCAAGATTGCCACAAGACATTTATTTGCCTCCAAACGATCCTAAAGATTGTACAGGAGAATTCTACAAACCGGAATATCAACTTCCATTGCCTCAGCCCTACAAAAGTGTATATGATCCAGTAAAGTTGATGATAAATGGAAAGGAAGAAATATGTTAGTGTATTTATTTGGAATGTTTTTAAAAGCGCCAAATAGATATAACTTCTATTTAATCCACTAGATTTGAAATAAACCTTGGGGTTTTATTTAAAAATGAGTGGTATCTTAAATTGTTGTATCGCTCATTATCTCCCTCACTTAGCAGCCAAACAAATTAAAAAACCTATCTAAACTCAAGGTCATCTATATTTTATAAATTCAGGATCATTTATGACTCTTAGAATGAGAAAAATTCAAAGGCCGTTTTATCCTTAATTAAACTCCCTCCCTTTATGTATCCACAAACAAATAATTAATGAAACTTCCTAAATTAACCAAAAGTTAATAAATTAATAATTTCAAATATACCTAAATTTAACTAATTAATTTAGCGTCATTCTTCGTGAAAGACACAATAAAAGTTAAAGATTTCAAAAAAGTATATGCTAAACAAGAAGAATGGCTTAAAAATTTAATGTTTCGAGAATTAATTTTACAAAAATTAATATTAAAAAAATTGAAAGAAAATAAAATGTTTGAGGGGGAAAATGAAGAAAATATTGAAATGAAGGATATTGAAGGGAAAATTTTGGAAGTAAAGGAAAATGAAATTGAAGAGTTAATGGAGGAAATAGGAATGGATAAAATTGAAGAGTTAATGAAGGAAAGGAAGAAAATGGAAGAAGCTAAGAAGGAAGTAAAGAAAATTGAGAAGGAGAAGAAGGAAGAAAAGAAAGAAGTAAATGATGAAATTAAAAAGATTATTAAAGAAATTGTTGAGATGGTGAAGCTGGTTACAAAGGAAGAAAATAAAGAAGAGAAAATGGAGGAGGAAAAAAAGGAGGAAAATAAAATAGAGAAAGGGAAACATAAAGAGAAAGAAATTGAACAAAAGAAAATTAAATTGGAGAAAAAAATTAAACAAATAAAAAATTTATTGAAAAATATTGAAGAAAATGAAAAAGAAGGCAAATATGAAATTAAAAAAATGATGGAAATTATGGAGGAAATTAGATGGACAAAATTGAAGAAAAACACGGAGAAATGGTGGAAATTAATGAAAAAAATTTTGAAGATTGAAATTAAAGAAATGAAAGAAAAGTTAATGGGAGGGATTGAATTTATGCTGAAAAATACGGAGTTGGAAGAAATTGAAGATAAAATAAAAGGGATAGATGCTAAAGAAGTAAATTTGTCATATTTTTATTTTTCTATCAAAATATACATTCACATATTTTTTGCAAAATTTTTATAAAAAAATTTTTTCTGAAAATCCGGGTTTTGATCCGGAAAATCCGGTTTGGATTGAAAATTTTTTTTATAAAATCCGGAAACCGGATCGGGCATTTTTTAAATGTCGAACTCTAATAATACATAATTTTATCATATTTATATTTTATCAGATATTAATCTATTTTAGAAACTAAAAAATCTATTTGGTCAAAATTTCAGGTTTTAGAAAAGGAGTCAATTATAGAAGAAATTAAAAAAGTAAAGAAAGCTGAAATTAAAAAGAGGATTTATGAATTTATTAAAATTATTAAAGAATTAAAAAATAATGGAATTGAAGAAATAATTAAATATTTAGGAGTTACAGAGGATGAAAGAATGGAAATGAGAGAAAAAGTTGAGGAATATGATAATTTGGATAGTTTTCATAAAATTTTAGTTCAAAAAAGAAATCAAGAATTTTTACATTTAATGACTAAAGACAAAAGGAATTTTTCATTTAAACTTGAAAATTTTGAAATGGAAAGAAGAAATGAGCGTTTTTGTTATAAATTCGATAAAGTTAGAGGCTGCAAGATAGATTTGTGTATGTTTTGTTAATTTTTAAAGGAAATATCTGTTCAAGAATCTTATTAAGAATTTGAATTTTTATTTCGTTCAAGCCTGTCTACAAGCTTACTCTTCTCCTTGTGACAGAATTATTATAAAAATAATCTGTTGGGAGAAATATCTGTTTATGAAATTTTCTTTTTGATATACCTATTCAAATCTTTTAACTTCAAAATTAAAATTTATTTACTTAAATTTAGCCGAACTTTACGTAAAATACAAGCCAACCGAAGTATTTGGATTAAATCTAGCACGAAGCTATTTGCCATCAAGTCATTGGATTAAACCTGATTTAGAGGATGTTAATCTTTATAAAGACCTTTGGCATTCTGATAACAAATTGGATATACTTCCTGACCATGAGAAAGGAAATGATAAACATCGAGTAATAAATCGTTGCTCATTTTATGGGTAAAATTTATTCTTAAGTTAAAATAGAGTTAAGGATATTCACTCCCAACCGAGTAATTCCGAGCCCGAGTAATGACGCAAAAACCCGAGCGATCGAGTCGAGTTTGACTCGGACGTACAAATTATGCCCCTAGGCGTTTATAGAAGGTGAAGTCGCAAGATAAATGAATTCTATTTCATAAGCAGTATTTATTTAATTTTCGATTAATATTTTAATATTAAAAATTATTTTAGTAAATATTATGTGCATAATGGTTACCCAATCAATCCAGTAGCTCGAACAGGATTTAAAGGCCGTGGATCGTTTGGTCAGTGGGGGCCTACTAACGGAGTTGGAGCGATTTTCTATGTCACTGATAAAGAAGATTTTAATAAATTTGAGTTTCTTGGAGTTGAAAATGGCAAGTATGAGAAGCGATCGTGTAAGAATTAAATTTTTTTAATAAATTTTCTTTAAAAAATATTTATTTTGAATATTTTAAGAAATAATTTAAATTAAAGATATCGTCACTCCGGGTGGGTTTGTAGACATGGGAGAGGAATTTGAATATTCCGCAAAGAGAGAATTAATAGAAGAAGCTTTTGGTTTAAAGAAAAAAAGAAACAAAGAAGAATTTGAAAAAATGGAAAAAATTATTGGTAAAGGAGAATTTGTTAAATTTGGTGGGGCTGAGTTAAGTCAGGTATCAGAAAATTAATTAGTGTTTTATGATGTTTAATAGTTGGTGAGTAAAGTGTTTCACTGAGACTGGACGAAAAAACTTAGTTGGGTCGAAGGAGTCTCCCCTTGAATCTTGGGGATATGATCTCGTCCTTTACATAAAATACTCAAATAATAATTTTTTTAATTTTCAGTTAAGTACAGACAATGCTTGGACTGAGTCCATTACATTCGCATTTGGTGTTGATTCGACTATTAAAAAAGAATTAAAATTAAAAAAGGGTAGTGATGCACAACAGGTTATGTGGATACAAATAGAGCCTGTTGATAAGGAAATTGATGTTAAAAGTGAATTAGAAAAATTATTTAGTTTGGAGGAACGGATAGATTATATTCTTGAAAATTTTGAGGTTAAGGATTTTTTTCTATAAATATCCTCAGTTAAATGATCTTAATATACAATTATGAGTACGAGAAAAAATTCTCGTAAAAATACTTAAATTCTTAACTTTCGTCAAATTTAATCGTTTACTTTCTTTTTCGGGTAATCCTGCAGAATCTGGGAGACACTTTAAAAACACCTTCGAAAATATTATTTTTTTCACAAAAATAATTTTATATAGGTAATAGATCATGCTGATCACGAATCCGAGCTTAGAAAATGTTTATTTCGAATCCCGGACCTGGATTCGACCAGGTCGAATTCGGGGTAAAAAATTCGAAATTAAAAATTTAGGGCTAATCTGACACGCCTATTCGAGCTGAGTCGAATGGTATCAAAATTATTCAGTTTCGACCACTTTAAGCAGAGTTATGGTGCCTGATTTGTATACGGAAGTCTAACCCGGCGTTATTTAATTGATCATAACTTCGTCTAAAGTTGTCGAAACTGAATAATTTTGATACCAATCGACTCAGAATAAAGAGACGAGTCAAAATGACCATAATATCGTCATTTCGAATTTCTACCCCGAATTCGACTTTGTCGAATTCAGGTCCGGGGTTCGAAATCGGCAAATTCTAAGCTTAGATTCGTGATCAGCATGGTCGATTACCTATATTAAATTATTTTCAGAAAAAAATAATAATTTTAAAGGTGTTTTTAAGGTGTCTCCCAGATTCTGCAGGATTACCCTTTTTCGAATCTTAGTTAGATCATCGAGAATATTAACAAAATTTAAAGTTAAATATATCCCTCCAAACTTTTAACCTTCTTCTTAATCAAGTAATAAACTTAATCATTTTAATTATATCGAACACAATTGAATTTAAAAAATGTTCAGGCTTGCTGGACTCCACCTAAGGAAGAGGAAACATCTCATAAAGAGCACAAAGATCCACCTAAAGAGGAGGATAAAACTGGAAAAGACTTGGAAGATAATACTCAAACTATGGATGAAAAAGAAGACAAAATCTGTCATAAACTTAATTCTGATAAAATGCAATTTATGCAAAATGTTGCTTATTTATATTTAATTAAAAAATATAATGAGAAAACATTCTTGGAAATACTTGCAAATAAAAAAGTGAAAAACGTGGAACAAGGACAGATCTTGAATGAGAAGGAGATTGAAGAAGATTTAAAGGAGAAGGAAGAAAGTTTAGATGAAGAGGAAGCTGGAGAAGATGATGAGAACAAGTATAATCCTCGTAAAAATTTAAAATTTTAGTTAATAAATAAAATAAAAGTAGATTGCTTAGGGGTAGATATTTAAAATTGCCATGATTAAAGTCATGATTTACACAGAAAACTCTTACAGACCCAATAGTAAAAAGCAGTAAAGGTAAAAATACGACAATACGTTGTACTGACAGTAATCGAGACTTGATCACCACATGGATTCTTTTCTGGTCCTTTATTAAATTTCGCAGCAAATAAAAATAATCTAGAAACCGAAAAATTTTATCGATCAAGAATTTTGGTATCTAAAACCGAGATCAGGCCCGAATTCCAAAAATCTCGTATATCCGTATTTACAACAATCCTGAAATAAATTGCTTTGAAATGAGTTGCTTGACTAGGAAACAATATTCTGATTGGACAGGTATCGAGGCTTCTCCTTTTCCGGTCCCTTATTATTAAAAATCGCGAAATATAAGAAATTTTGGAGGAAGGTAAGAAAAAATTTAATAAATAATTAAGAAAACTAAATATTTAAATGAAGGTAATATCAATTAAAAGGTAAACGCAAACATGACGGATTTACGGATGATGTTGTGGAATCCAAAAAAGTTTGAAGAAAATACCTTGAAGGAAGGTAAAACAAACATTATTGAAATGCAAAAGATTATTTTATCTAAAATGTAGTTTATATACGTAAATCCTCTATTTAAATGACAGCATTCAATTTATGCCCTCTACTCTATGGAGCTTTCCTTTTCTAAGTAATTAAACGACTCCACAGATGAAAAGCTCTTGAAATTCGGATAGCACTGTTACTAATGTAGGATAGGTGAAGAGATTTTCATAGATAAAGTAATTTTGCTGAGGAATTTACAAAGGATAGCCTGTTAAGAATCAATTAAAATTCTAGAATAATTTGTCATTTTAGAGGATTTACGTTTGTAGTAAGCTTTTGATAGCTGGATAATCTGAAGATTTTTTGCGTATAAACAGATTTCCATATACTTATTAACTATTAGATTTTTTGAAATGAAAAATTAGAAATTACGGGATTAAGTAAGAGGAAGCATTGCTTCACTTACCTACTTCAAACAAGTATAAAAAGCCTTAACACTTCCTTCCGCATGTAAGTAATTTAAAGGTGGTTCGCTGCCTGGGGGAGGATTTATTTTAAAAGTTATTCTGTTTTTACATGGAGTAATATGGCTTTTTGGCCCTGCGTTTACTTTTTTTTAATTTTCCCCCCAGTCTGCGTTTTACATGAGGAAAATTATTGTAGGGAGAGGAAAGGAGAAAAATTTTTGCAGAAAGTCATTGGCGGTCATGTGAGGGACGATATATGCTAACCATCTATCACTAACAAAATCCAGGCTCAATATTATCGGCTACTATAAGAATTAATGTATCCGATGTACTATGAGAAACATGAAAAAAGTCTGTAATATCAGAAACATTTTTCCTCCTTTATTACATTCCAAAAACATGGGTATACCGACCCGATTCTCGAAATTAGGAATTAAAATTTTATAGGAATTCCTTATTCCAGAAATTGTGAGCTTATCTTATGACATTATTTTAATAAATACTTTATAGTTTTTAAAGTATGTTATACGTAAATTTGTACTTTATCAAAAAATTTCATTTTTTGCCATATTTCAACATAAAATTAAACAAATTTTCACCTGCAAATTAAAATTAACTAAAAGAATAAGATAAACATTTTTTAAAAATTATATAGAATTTTTAAATTAAGTTTACCCCGAAGTAAAAAAGCAGAGGCGTTAATAAATTATGTGTTTACGATATAATATTGGCACTTTTGTTTACTTCAAAAAATTTCATTAAAAAATTTTTTTTTCATTTTTAATGTAAAATTAAATAATTGTCACCTGCAAATTAAAAGAAAAAGGTAAATATTATTTAAAAATTATACAGAATTTTTAAATTAAGTTTTTCTCGAGGTAAAATTTTAAGGCATTTTCGCTAACCTTCAATTGAAATCTAAATATTTAAAAAATTTAGAAAAAATTCTCTACTAAAAAACTCAAAAAAATGTCCTTGGATATACTTGAAATTTTATTTAAATTAGATTATTTTGTTTGTTTATTAATTGGTTTTCCTTTAAATATTCTTCTGATCATTTTAATTATTTTTAAAACACCAAAAGAAATGAAAACACACAGTCGAATTCTGATACAAAATTGTGTTTTGGATATTTTAATTTTGATTAATCAAATGTTTCTTCAAGTGGTAATATTAAATTTCAAAAAATATTTCGAATTAGACCCTCCATACACCCAGGCAATATTTTTAGAAATCCAGAAGACCAAGAAGCCTGAATTCATCCCTTTTTGCTCGGGCGTAAATGCTTGAATATTTCGCCAAAATTCAATCCCCCAACATCCCCCTCTTTATTTGAGCCCCTCCTCCTCTTTAATACATCCCCCTGTGCGGGATGGTTGAAAAATAAAGTCCCATAGGTCTCTATTACAGAAAATACGGTAATTAAAATTAACTTTCATTTTGTTTCAAAAAATAAAAATTTGAATACGTTTTGGATTGAATATAGAAAGATTTTACAAAGTTAATATTTAACTCTGAAACACGAGTTAATTTAAAACAATTTTATAATTATTTGTAGTATTATATACTTGATGGGGAAGGGAATACAATTGATATTTTACCTAATGGAATTTTGCTTGATTTTATGAAGGAAAATTTTGATCCGTTTATATGTTATATTGTTTTTATGTTTTGGCTGTTCATTATAAACGTAAATATGCATGGATTGTGTGTTCAATTTATTTATAGATATTTAATTTTGGTTAGGTAAATAAATAAATAATATAAATAAATAAATAAAAATATTAAAATAAATATTTATTAGGAATATAAAAATTAATTTTCGTCGTTATTTATTTATGGTTTCCATTCTTTTGTTTGTCCAATTATTTTATATTTTGGAAGTAATTTTCTTCTTACTTCCATATTCTAATGGAGGTATTAAATATTTTGATAATTTCAACAAAACGTTGCCGTTTATTCAATATAATATGGAAACGGTGATATTTTAAATTAATTTTTTTTGAATTTAAAAAATAGATGAATGTTTTGTCACTATTACCACCAGCTTTAATTGAGATATCTGCATATTTAATAATATTTTTTTGTGGATTTAAAATGGTTAGATATGTCGATTTAAACACTAATCTTGATGGAAATTTAAAAAGATTGAATAAACTTTTAACTAAAGTTTTGATTATTTTGGTAAGATACATTTCAATCATTTATTAATCATTGGTAGAATCGGATTGAAGAGCTGATTTCAACAATATAAACATTTCCAAGATCAATTGTAGCGTTCATTGTAACTCTAGCACTATTTTAGTCTAAAATATGTTTGTAACTATGTGAAGTTGACGAAGGATCGAGTTTTGAGTTGATATTGACGGATTAAAAGGATTTATAGTAGATATCGAGGATTTTGCCAGATATCCCCCTTAATTACTCGCGATCCGTTAAATCCCCTGATCGCCCCATTTCTTTTCAAATTCCCTTACTCTCTTAATCACTAGAGTTGGAAAGGACGAGACCGATACCGAGACTGATACCGAGATTCTCGGCTTTTTTCCAATATCGGTCTCGGTTTTTTCATTCTCGTTCTCGAAACCGATACCGATATTCTCGGTCCATATCGGTCTCGGTATCGGGTTCTTGAGTATCGGTCAATCTCGGTCTCGGGTTGGCCGATACCAGTATCGTTTTTTCCAACTCTATTAATCACCCAATATCCGTCAACCCCCATTAATATTTCAAATTCCTTTAATCCTACAATTCCTTCATTATTATATTAAACTATTACAAATCTGCAATACGACGTTAATCTTTCGCTATCCCACGAAATCCACTATATCACAATATCCCTACAGATCCGCCGATATCCTCTTGTTTATCCTCTTGTTTCCACTCTTGTTCCATCGATACCACACCAAAATCTTATAATCCTTCGTCAACTCTATATACATACATAGGTATTTACAAAAAAATCACACCCCAAATCATTCATTATATTTCAAACTCTAAAAAAGTATTGTAAAAGATAAAGTTAAAATATGTATATCTTATTCATTTTTAGGCTCTTGTACCTTTCGTTAACCAAGCTGGAGTTTTATTTTTTGTAATTTATTCAAAAACAACCAACAATACAACAAATATTATTCGAATATTATTTCAAATTTTCTTTCATTTAACACCTGTATTTAACCCAATTATTTGTATTTTAACAAACACTCCATATCGAAATGCTATTTTTAATCGTTCACAAGTAAATCCACAATAATTGAATAAAAATATCTGGACACTTTTGTGTTTACATAATTTTTTTTTGTTTTTTCTTTCTACCGGTTTGGGTCCGATACTGTGATTTCACTATTCCTTTATTTTATAGAGATAGATTTTCGACCTTGATCTTCTTATCTTTTTAAAATTTCCAAATTTTTACCTACGGCGCATAAAAGGGCTTATATTAGAGCATTTACGGTATATCAACCGAGTTGCCCATGAAAAATCTTAATTCACAAAAAGAAAGGACATCCTCTGAAGTATTAAATATTATGATTAGACCTTTGCGGTATTGATCCTCGTTATTGCCAAATTGCTCTTGCTGAATTACATTTTGAGAAATGTAAGAAAATCTAAAAATACCCTAATAAGTGTGATACATACCTATGTACATATTATAAAAACAATAATTTTATATTAATAATTTATTTATTAGAAACTAAAATTTTATAGTAAATGTAAATAAATTAAAATTTGCGGCTTAAAATAAAAAAAATATTAAATTAAATTTTTCGAATCATTTAATATTTTAATTAATTTAATTAAATAAATATGCATCCATTACTAATTATTTTATGCCATTTTTTAGCATTCTTTTGTTCAAAAATAATACTTTCTCCATCAATTTCGAATTGTTGAATACAACCAAAAAGTGAACGAATACCCAATGATAAAGATTTTGATGCTAAAAATTTTTTAAATTATTACCTAAAAATAATATTATTTTAGAAATCTTTCAAAAATTTTTATTAAAATTTAATATTAATGCTAGAACCTACTTTTCTTGAATTGGAAAAATATATGTATTTATGGATGGGAGAACACTAAATACCCGAAACCAGCAATTCATAGAATGATTTTATACTTAAAAAATCCCGCCAAAAATAAAAGTATTTAACAAGAAACCAAAAACATTTTTTAATTCGACTAACTGAAAAATTAAGAAAAGGAAAGTGATAAAGGCTTGAGAGTCCGTTTCCAGTCCCTTTTCCGGTATATTTGGAACAAAAAATGTGGTTTTCTCCGAGTCCTATCCCTCCCAATCATTTCAATTTCATTTTCCCAATCCATAATTTTTTTCAAAATCCTTGTTTGTAGTTAAATATTTTTAAAATAATTTTAAAAACTTCTCCAAGCTTCTAAAATTTCATTTTGTTTTTTAATTAAGATTTTTTTTAATTCTTTATTATTTACCATTAGTTCCACCAACATAAATTGGCAAAGAACGTAATTGAGTAATTAAAGATAATGGAAGACGTTGCTCTCCAAATTTAATTATTTGGTCATTTAATTCAATTTTTATTCCTTTTGCCGATAAAAATAAACGAAAATGATGCCATTCCCCTGGGCAGATTGAAAATGGATTTTTTGAATTATTTTGAATGTTAAAAGTATCAATGTGGATATTGTGTTCAAATTGTGGAGAAGAATGAAGAGAAAATCCAAACTGAAAAATTTTTTTGAGAATTTTTGAATGGGAATAATGAGAGAGTAATTGAGACAGAAAAAACTTGGAGTGATACAAGTCAGAGAATGATAAAGGCAAAAATCTGCATGGATTAATTAATATTGCTTATGAAATCTAAACTCTAAGCTAAGCACCAATTTTTTATGTTTGTCAAGTCCCACTAATTTTCCTTTAATAATGTCAATATTTTAATTAACAAATCTAGTTCCACAATATTTTAGTTTTCTTATAAAAAGAGTTAAATCATTAACCCCAAGATTGTATTAGGAATGGGGTTGCCCAAAATAGCCCGACTAAAGATCCAACCCTTATCAGTCAACTAAAGAGTTATTCTTTAGGGGCAGTTCTTTCAAAAATTTCAATTACTTTCTTTCTTAATTAATTTAATTGTTAACCATTCCATTATCGTCGATCCACAAAACAAATCTCGGTTTTAATTGCCAATCATCTCCAGATGCCAGAAATGCAAATAATAATCTCCCTTTAGTTTTCGAATTATTTTCTTTTGAATATTCATTTTTAATTAAATTTTCTGACAGAAGACGAAATTTAATTGATAATTCTATTGTTTTGGCTTCTTTTGGCTTTTTCCCTTTAGTTGTAGTTAGAAATTTCAGCTGATCCAAAGATGCTATAAAATTTAAAAATAATAGACAATCCCAGTGTTTATTAATTTCAGATTTGCTCGTACTCGTATTTCGTACCTAAGTACGAGTAAGAATTTTACTCGTACTTATAAACACTGGTCAATCCTCCCTTATTTTGCTAAATTTAGAAGCTATATGAAAAGAAGTTACTTTTCTCTCTAAATATTTCTTGCTTACCCATGGGAAGGTAAATGGGTCCCGGAGTTTTCCTCTTCAAAGAACTTTTGTCTCCATAATATTCCTATAGATTCAGAACAAAACGTTAGAAAACTCACAAAAAGCAGCAAAACCATTATTGTGAATATATCCAATTCCTGGTGAGTGTGCACAGGGAACTATATCTTTGCTGCTTAAATTTAAATCCCACTCATGGTCATTCACAATAAAATGTTTAATACATCCCTAAATTGGTAGTAAATTTATTATTTTTTGGATCTAAATATGTAGATATTTAGATAATATAAAATTTTCTATGACCAAAACGGGAGCCCAATACACAACACAAAATTTTATAACAATTGATACCCAAACGGGACTGATTCTCTGTTTGATTTCCTCCCAGTTCCACACATTTTTCTAAAAGCCCTAAACCACCCAATATTTAATTTGTACTCTCTTATAAATTAATTCAGAAAAAATAATTTTTAAATTAATTTTACATCAAAACTTGGTGGCAATCGGTTCCTTGGTAAATTAAACATTCTTCTGTGTTTATTAATTACTCCCCCAATATACATTCGACGACGCATAACTTTTGGGGAAGGAGCATCCAAAAGCTTTTCTGTTTTAAAATCGTCAACCTAAAATTATAAAAAAAAATTTTCAAAAAACAATTCCATTACTTTTAACCCAATTTCTCTTCCTTTTTTAATTATTTCCAATTTATGCCACTTCCCATCATCAAAACGTTTTTCCCGGTAATTTAATTTTTTTATTTGATGATGGCCTTTAATTACTAATTTTAATATTCCTCTATCCATATGTAAAATAAAATAGCGGCTGTAGTTTCGATAGCTCGCCCATACCCACAAAAGTCCTTTCTTTTGTTCAGTTCGAAATTCAAATGAAATTGAAAAACTAAAAAATATTTTAAAATTATTTTATGTCTTTCCGGTCTTTCCGGACAGACAGCCCCTTATATTCAATGATCTTATAACCTGAGTTTAATATATTTGATTAAACTTCGAAAATAATCTGGAAGAACCCTCAAATTGGGACAGAAAATCCTCTTATATTTGTGTTATTATGTAAAACAGCTGTCCTATCCCCATTTTATCAGCTTACTTTGTATAGCTTGGATAAGGTTTTTCATTAAAATTAATTTTTGAATGGCTGGATTCAGACAATCCAAAACGATATTCTTTTAGTCCATTATTATTAATTTCTTCGTTGCTACATTGTTTTTTAATTAATGATTCTTCTTCTTTTTCAATATTTTCTATTAAAAGTTAAATAAAATACAAGTATGTAAATTAATTTAAGAAAATAATATGTAAAGTTAGGCAAAAAATGTTAAAAAAATGTTTGGAAAATTTTGTTAAAATTATTGGAAAATTTAAAGAAAAATTAAAATAAATTTTTGTTGGCGAGGACAAGTTTCCATTTGTGGTATCCAGAGAATTAAAAACCCATTTTTGATGTTTAACTAAAGAAGGGATTTTAAAAGGGGTATAGGTAAAATCCAGGCTTGCACGTAATAAAAATTAGATATCATACCGAGACGATACCTCAAACAAAAAATGGATAATTTCGAAATATCGACCTCGATTTCTGGCAGATGTGAGCGCCAGAGACAATCTCAAAAAACGCAAGACGCTTAACGCAAGGCCAAAATTTAACGCAAAACGCAATGCGCTCAACCCTGATTCCTGTTTCCAGTTTGGTCTTTAATAAAAACCCCTCATATAATTTTAAAAGTAAAAGTTTACCCCCAAGATTTTTATTATCATTTAAAAGTCCCCCAACAGTTGTAGGTGCTAATTGTTCTAATGATTGTTTGGATTTCTTTCTATATAATTGTTGCTGTTGTAAAGAATATTTATCTTCCTCCTCTTCTTCTCCAATATTTATTAAAGGTTCATCCTTTGCTGGATTTTTGTTTTCATAAATTATTTCTGATTGAAAAATGTTAAAAGAAAAATAGAAGGACAGAAAAGGAAAGGTTTTTGAAAAATAATTTTCGATATAAGTGCACTCCGATACTCCAGTTATGTTGCTCAGAAAAGGGATAGGCTAATAAGGGGTCTTACATATATCCGGCGGGGCATTATAACAGAATTAAATGTATGCCCACTCTCAATATAAAAGTATCCGTCCTGTTTCCCAAAAAAAATTTCAAAAAAATTAACCTAAGTAAGAACCATTACATTAAAGTGCACTTCTAAAGAAGTCAAGAGTAAGAGCTTTTTACGTATTAGTGTTGGGGTTTTCGAGTCAGGCTGACGTTCGGGTCATTTTTCGGAACTTATTTCTATCGGCCCGGCTCGAACGAGTCTTTTTCGGGGCAAAATTAAATGCCGACTCAATCTTTCGGACCGGGCCGGATCGGGCCCCCAACCCTATTACGTATGTTTAAAATTTTATTTAGGTAATATATAGTATAATATTAGTAAAGTAAAAATGTTAATTATTTATAAGGAAATTGTTTATTGGAAAATAATTTTTTAGAAAATTTTAGACTAGATATTATGTAAATTTAATTTACCATTTATTCCATCTTCAAGAGAGCAAGAACCGAGAATTGTGCCATAATGTTCTTCCAAAATTATTGGTAAACGTCTAAAATTTGAAAAGAAGTAATGTTGAAAAATTTTTTCAACAACATACTCGTAATCCAACTGAAAATCAGAAAGACACCCGGCCAAAGATTCTACAGTTCCCAATTCAGAATCTTGAATTAAACTTTGCAATCTTGAAGGTACTCCACCCAATAACATATTCCATCGGTCTCCTCCAATAGAACGTTCATCATCTAATATTGTGGCTAGAACTTCTCTGTCGTTTATACGAACTTGGATTCTGTTGAAATAAGAAAATTTTTTGAGTAAATATAAATAAAATCATTATTTTCTCAAAAAGTGCACAGAAATTCACCTTAGAGTGAGCTATTACCAAGATACCGTGCGCCAAGGTACCTCAGAGACATATTCGTTCAAAATTATCCTGGTATGGTACGATTCAGCTCGTCGAGATGCATCGAACCATACCTTGGCGACGCGGTATCTTGGGGTGTACCTGGGGAGGGTGTTTAAAGGAAAATCCTTAAGAAATTTTGAGAGGTAAAGACTGAGCAGTTAAAAACCTCAATATCACCGACTTATACACCTATAAATTTAAAAAAATTTCAAAGATTTCTTGAAATTTGTTTAATTTTACAAAATAAAAAACAAAACTCTTTCCCCATACGAGAGAGAAACACAGAATGCAGCAATCCATCAGAATAGGTTTGAGTTGAACTGATAACAGGGCGTTTTACACGCTCCTCAGAGTCTGTCCCCAAATGTATAGTTAAACGTCCATCAATTAGGTAAAAGGCCAAAAATGACTTTAAAAAATTAATTAAAAGAGTTTGCGGAATTTCAAATAATTTAACTTTTTGGAACAACTTTAGAATTAAGATTTTTATGGATTATTTAAAGCAGAAATACACTCCATAGTTAGAATGCTCTTAACCAAAATCAAAGTTAATTTTAGACTAGAGCGATTCAAAGTCCAAAATACCGATCGACGCCAGAGGTCGACAATTATTTTCTTTGATTTCCCAAATTTCCTCACTTGATCATTCGGATCTGTAAGAACACCCCTTCGTTCTCTCCAACTAATTTCTTTTAATTCCTCTTCTTCTTTCATTGTCCTCCTCCTTCTTTTAGCTCTCCGTTGTTGTTCCAATTTTTGTAAATCTGCTGATTGATAGAGCAAAATTGCATTCAAACTTTTTGTGCGAAAATTGAAAGAGAAGGTTGAATCAGAATCTAATAAAATTCCACGGGTTTTGAGGAAGCCGCCATCAATTCCCTTTGAAAAATAAATTAATTTTAGAAAGGAGGACTCGAAATTCTACTTGAAATCCAATAATACGTTCAGAAGTGCTAAGCCTCTCCTCTTGATATCTACAACCCGCTTCTTTTCGTTGTGCTCTCAAAGGATTATCCAAATCAAGTTCCGAAAGTTGATTTGGCCGGACTGAGTGAATACACCCAAAGAAGCCTTCAAAGTTTAGGTCATGGTCTTGAAGGAAATGAGCCGTTGGGAAATCAGGAGGTACACCCCCAACAAAATGGTCGGATTCTGTAATGTCGAGTAAAGCTTTGCTGTCATCTAATGCTATAGAGATGTGGTCCGCTTCTGGATCAGCCTTTAAAATTGATAAAGAATAAAAAAGGAAATATATAAAATACAGTCAGGCCTCAATATTAGAGGCAACCAAATTTGATAACCGTATTTTAATTGAGAACTATCTAATTTTCGGTTCTCCGAAAATGGGGTTCACCAAACACACACCTGTAAATGCACTTCTCCATCTCTTCGAATTACTCTAACTTTATGTGCCCTGCCATCTGCATAGTTGGTCCCATTCAATTGAAGAGCTATTTTTGCTTGTGGTCCAAAATCAGCTTTTAAGGAAATTGCACCTTCGTGCAATTCAAGTCCAATAAATTCTCCACTTGTTGGACTTCCTCTAAAGTAGAGAAGACCGTTAGGAGAGTAAGCACTGAATTGAACGGCAAGCATTGAACTGCTCCTTTCGGCCACTGGAAAGCGTATTTGGGCAAAGCCATTGCTTTAAATAAAGAACATTAAATGGGGGTTCTAGAATACTATTTAGGTTGTTCACATAATAGAAGAGCCATTTAAATAAGTCGTTCGTAGAAGAGAGAAATTGGGATCTACGGGAGTTTCAAAAGATATGTTTATGGTATAAAAAGAAAGGTTTCTATTTTGTACATAAATTAGGGGCTATTTTAGAGATACATGGGCAAGACAGGCTTACTTATTATTCATGAAATTCCATAAAATATTTGCCTACAAGAGGGGTCAAATAATTTATTAATAGAGGAAGGGGGAAAACTTGAACATAAAAAATATTTTAAAAATCACCGGAAGAAATGCCCAGTGGCTGTTTTCATTGGTGGCCCAGTCGCCCCCTCACACATTCCTTCAGTTTTGGAAAACACCCAAAGAGCTACATTCACTCCATCCACATTCAACTCCCCCACAGTTCCAAGAAATTTATTTGTAGAAAAGCCTAATTCCTCAGCAAGAGATTTGTCTCTTAAACCCAAAGATAGACGTGTTTGGCCTGGAATGACATTGAAAATCTGAAAAGAAAATTGTTGGATCTTTAAGTAAATTCTAGTTTTTTTGGGAACATACAACGTCAGAATTAACATCTGGTTTTCCAACAACAACTTGTGTAGGTTCATCAATATCTCGAGAACTATCACCTCCCACAGAGAGGCGTTGAACTACACTAACTTGTACTGTATTAGCAATTCTTTAAAAAATAATGAATAAAAATGTTAGGTAAAAATAGTCAATCCTCCACCTTTTCACTTCAATATAGTACCACGTATAACGAGAAGATGCGGGTATATAAACAATATTACGTTTAATTATTGCTGCCTAAAATTTAAAAAAATTTAAAGAAATTAATTTCCAAAATAAAAGAAAAGCTTCAGATAGTGCAGCCAGCAAGGATATTATCATTAGAATCAACCGGTAATTCCACTAGATCATCATTAGCTTTTCTGTAAAGAAAATAACAAAATGGAGTCGAACCAACCCCAAAGGGAGTGTAAGCTTCGAGAAAAGGAATTAACCCACTACACCACAAACACACATTGTAGGTTTCCCTCCATTTCTTTCTTTTAATATAAAAATAAATAGACTAGCCTCTCTACGGCCATCTCCAATGTCCCATTTTACATGAATTTTCTTTTGTTTCAATTCAATGGCTAAATATTCTCGACTTTGTGTTCTAGTAGCTGGTACTTGTGTAAATAATAATAAAGAATCGGGAGAATCCATTACAGGGCGATATTTGAGAGAAATTGTGTTGGAAGTTGTTGGGCGCCTATAGAAATTAGAGAGGATTATATTATAAAGGCAATACGGGTTAAACTTTTCCCAAAATGAGAATAAATTTATTATTAATATTTTTTTATAAATTTATTTCTTATAATGTCAAATATATTCTTCATAAATTTTAGAATTTTTGGTTATTTATTTCAAAAGTTATGACAGAAAAACTGAATAAAGTAAACATTTTCTGCAACTTTCCACTACATTTTCGACCATAACTTTAACAAAACTGAACCAAAAATTCTGAAATTTTTAGCCAATTTAGCTAACACTATTATGGATGTCTCTTCAAAATTTGATAAAAATCGGGTTTTATTTGACAAAGTTACAAAATTTAATCTGTTCAATGTCCTCCACTTACATTGGAGAGAGAAATTCTCTAATACATCCACTCCCAACATCAGAACGAACTCCAATCCTTATTTTTGCTGCTTTTTCTCTTGCTTCATCAATCTTCTCTTTTAAAACCCCCAAATCTTTTCTTAATAATTTAATTTGTTTTGAATGTTCTTCCGTTTTTTCTTCCAATTGACTAAAATCTTTATTCAATAAATCAACTTCTTTTGCATTTTCAGTCAAATTTCTAATACTTTCTTTAATACTTGAAGAAGTAAAATGTTGTATTGAATTTACACGTTGTTTAATTCCTTCAACATCTTCATTAAATTCTATTATGGTTTCTTCTATTAAATCCAAGCCTTCGCGTGCATCGTCTACTGCTGTAAATACTGTGCTGATACGGCTTCAAAGAATAAATTTTTGTGGGAAAATTAAATATTAACTGGATTTTAAATTTTTTTAAATTAGAAATAGGCAGGATTCTTGGTTTTAAGCAACTCCACTAGGTTTTAGTCAGACTTGGTAATGGACATGGATTTTGGTATCCGGATATTTATGGGGGATATCCGCAGGTATTTTGAAATTATCTGTATCCATATCCATTACCAAGTCTGGTTTTAGTGCCGAAAAATCGTATTTTTAGCTTTATGTAGCCAGTGCCGAAATTTAGTATTCCTAACTTTACTATGTAACAAATCCTTATACCCGATTGACAAACAGATAATGGATAGTGGATGAGTTAAATGAGTTATTGGGGAAGAATTCGATCTTTCTAATAATTATTTGTTAACCCTTCTTAAAATAATTACTGATTGGTATAAGAATGCTTACCCACATAAACCCTAAAACTTTAACTAGTACATAACTCACTCATGGTGGTCTTCCAATAATTGTTGAACATCTTTAAATGAAATTTAAAAAATTATTTTTCAAAGGTTTCCTTTTTAAAAATTACCCCTCATTAAACTAATATTTTTCTGTGCAGCCAAAACAACATTTCCCAAATTATCCAAATTATTCCAAAGTCTATTACTTTGTTCTTTAACACCCAAATCTTGTAAAATCAAATCTACTTTATTATTTAATTCTAAGGATTTTGTAGCTGATATATTTGATAATAAAAATAAAGAATTATCTTCTTTAGAGTCAATTAAATTTATTGCTGTATCTGTTGTGTATCTGGCAGAAGCTGTGGACATTGTAGCATTTTGTAATAAATTAATAATTAACTCGTAAACGTTGGAAGCTGCTAAAGCATCCATCGAGAATATCTTTAGAATAAATATTTAGAGAGAAATTATTTTAGAAAAAAATATTTTTGTGAGTTTTGAAGTTACAGGAAAAAGTTTGGAACAAAATTTGGAAAAAAACTTCGTTTTAAGACAAGGACTACTGTATTTTAGCTGTTTTGAGATTAATTAAAATTTTAATAGAGTTTTAATGGAAATTTTGAATTTTGAAATATTCTAGAGATTCTGTAGTGTTTTTGCAATAAGAAATATTTTCCGAAATTTTTTTAAAATTTCGAAAAAAAAATTCCTTTAAAAAATTGCCTGTGTATCAGAAAATTGTCCCTTCAATTTCAAAGCCTGTTTTTCCAATTCCAAGGCATGTTTTTCAGCTAAAGGCATTCTTGTCTGTTTAAGTTCATTTATAACAACAAAATCTCCCTCCAAATTTTGTAATTCTTCTTCTCTCAAATTTTTAATTTTTAAAATTAATTTATTTTTAATTTCTTTTCCAATCTCTTCATTTTCCTTAATTTTTTCTTCAATTTTAAAAATATTTAAATTTCCATTATTTATTTCTTCTTCAACCAATTTTATATATTTTTCTATTTCTTCTATTATTTTTTGTAAATTTTCCAATTCCCCCTCTGCTACAAGACTTGTATTTTTGGCTGCTAAACTCCCCGTTCTAGCCTCGTCCCACAAAATATTTCGAAATTCTTTAATTAATAATTGATATTCACGATGTTTTTCGGCTAAATGTTCGTAGGATGTTGTATTTAATTTTCGGGCTGTTATTTCCTGAAATTAAAACAAAATTTATAATGGATTATAAACTCTATTTTAATTAAAGTTTTTAATAGAATTCGGCTTCCGGTCACTGTTTTAAGAATTTTAAATTTTTTCCACTCCTCTTCCTCCCCCTTTTCCCGTTGAAATTCTGAAAGATTCTTTGTCTTTTTTTTAATTTTTTATACTATTCTGCCCTTTTGTCCTTCTACAGAAAATAATTTTAGATAATTTGTGGAAAAGATTTAAAATATATTTTATTCTAATCTTTCATCCTTCTCTAGTCAGATACATATCCAAGAGGAGCAATACCCGTCACAGCTCCCTCAGACAAGGAAATATAGAAAAGAAATTTTTTGGAGAATTTAAAAAGTATAATAATAATTGTATTAGTGTATTTTAAAAATTTTTTAAATATTTTACATTTAAAAGACGTTCAGCTTCTTCAGCATTTTTCTTTGCATAATTATACTTCTTTTCAATTATTGCCATTCTTTCCCTTGAAGTATTTAATAAAGATTCTGCTTGATCTAACCAATATTGTAATTGGCTAGAGGATGTTGACTGACCAGAACGATGAACAAATTGAGATAATTGGTTTACAATATCTAATAAATTTGTAGAAATTATTTTAAAATAAATAAAGAAGGTAATGCTTATCCTCCCCCCTCTCTTTTCTCGATTTTATTGGGATTCATCGAAGTAACTAAAAAATATATAACTACCGTATTTACTCGAATAATTCCCCTCTCTCGAATAATTCCCCTCTCTCGAATAATTCCCCCTGCTACGGATGAGTTGAAACAATAATCCCCCTACCTCAAATACCCTACTACACATTCAAATTTCAAAATTCGAATAATTCCTCTCCCTTGAATAATTCCCCATGCCACGGATAAATTGAAAAAATAATTCCCCATGGGAATTAATCGAGTAAATACGGTAGCTCGAGTTATTTTTTAAAGTTTAATGATCCGGTCTTTATTCTAATCTAAAATCCCTAAGAAATCTCTCAACTAAAATTTCCTCTAAAAAACTTACCAATAACACGTTTATTCTCATCCTTTACTTTTGCACGTATTTTATTCAAATTATTTTCTAAATTGCCAAGTTTAATTAAAGATTCATTATTTCTCTCTTGTAGCAATCGAAATTCTTCTGCAAGAATGTGAGCATGACGGAAAGAACGGCTAGTGGGATCATCACTTCCTTCAAATCCTTTTCCTTCAGTTAATGGAATGGCCCAAGATAATTCAGGCTTTATTAAATAATTTATTTAAAAATCTCTGATTTATCCCACTCTTAAGTGGTGCGTTGAGGAGGGTAGACTTAGAAATTCAATTTCCCAGAATGTCAGGCTTTTTCCACCACTATAAATAGTTTAAAGGAGGGACAGAGTTTGAATTTAATTAAGCACAACTCGGCTACATGTAAATAGGCCTAAATACTTTTAAAGATCCATAGATCTCCATTAAGATATCAAAAAGTTCTTGTTAAAGTTGGTTATATTTTGTTTGTTATTACCTTAGACATCAAGGAATTAAATCCTTCTCCACCAATACTATCCAATAAAGAAGAATATGTAATGACTGAGGTTCGAATTCTAGCTAGTCTTTTGTGTGGAATTGGTCTAGATTTGGACAGTAATCCATGTAGAGGAAGTAATTGTTTTTCCATATCATCTTCTATAAGCATTAATTCACGATAGCATCCTTGATCGCAAGCTGTTTTAAGAGAAAATTTTTTTACGATTTGCCTTTAATGTTGTCTTAAAAATATTTTCTAGTTTTCTAGAAGGGGAAGAAACAGGAAACATGATAAAAATATCAAAAAATCATTTTGGGGACACGAAGAAGGCCTGCCAGATATTAAAAATCTCTACAAAAAACTTACAAGTACAAACTCCATTAAGAAAAGCATGTCTAGGACTACAAATAGAGCAAGCACGTCCTTCAACGCCTTCTCTACATTGGCACTGGCCTGTTATATTATGACACACAGTACTTAAACTTCCATGTGGATGGCAAGCACAAGGAATACAATGACCACCTGATTGTAATGGATTGCCGTAATAGCCTGCTTCACAGCTGGAAGGTATTACTTTTTAGAAAGTATTCTCTTCAGACTACCTTTCACAATACATTCCAACATGTCCAGGATTACATTCAGTACAATAATATCCTCGACCACTAGATTCACTTGCTATACATTTAGAACTTAATGAATTATCCTCCAACGGACATAGACAACGATGACAAGCATCTGGAAGTCCACTTAGTGCATTCCCATAATAACCATCTTTGCAACGTTCACAACGTGTGCCTATAGTGTTGTGAAGGCATTCCTGTAAAATGTACAAAGAAGTATGTGAAGGTGGTTAACTTAGGCTAATGAAATTTCTTATAATTAATCCCAATGAAAACGAGTAGTTTTGTGGAATTTTTTCTAATATCAGAGTTGTTTCCCGAATGATTTTAATTTGTTTCGGAGCAAGGTACGGCATTAAAATCCCGAAAAAATCGTTCTAGAACGGGTTTGGGTTGTGAACGACATTCATTCCCGTTAATAATATATTTCATTTGATGTAACTTTGGGAAGACACTCTCAGGTTTAAGAATCAGTAAAAATCAGCTAACAATGCATTCTCCAGTTTTGGGGTCACAAAGTTGGGAATGGCTGTGACAATCACACGGCATAGCCATTCCGGAAAGAACAATTGGATTTGGTTGATTTAAATAATCAGTAATATATGCAATAAAGAATCCAGGTGCAGCCTGTTGACAAGAACGGCCAGTATAACCTTTAGCACAGTTAAAGCATTGCTCTACCCCCATAGCTGGTTCCCCTTCCATTTCTGTAAAATTATTTTTTTAAATTTAAAATTAGTGAAGAGCGGGGGAATTTTTGGGAATTTTTTAAAATCCAAATTTCGACATTTGCGTCGACACTTCCGTCTATCCTATCCATCTGCTTTTGATTTCTCTCCCTTACATAACTCCCTGTAACTAACGTTCCCTCAAATACCCCTTCGATAAAATATTTTTAAATTTTTGTAGAAAATATAAAGACTATTTTTCACCTTCAGTAGCCACATCCAATGAAATTTCTGATATTGAAATACTATCACCTCGATACATATCGTTGTAAGTTGCACGAATAAAAATATGTTGAACATCCAGGAGAGCAATCTAATGAAAGAATATGAAAACAATAAGGAATTCTAAAATTACCATCATTTCTTTACGTGTCACAGGAACTTGAGGGCTTATTCTGTTACGCCAATGGCTCTCGTGAAGGCGAACCTAAAAATATAATTTTGTTTCAGACTAACTTGAGAGTAAATTTGATTTAAGTTTTAAGAGAATTCATACACCATAAAGGCATAACTAGGCATAGTTTCGCTGATTTTTAGGTCCATATCGGACCCTCTTATACTTACTTTAAACTTCAATTTTGAAAGCATAGAACGCCTATGAGATACCCCCGATTTAAATAACCTTCTTTTTAATATATGATTTTTAGTCCCAAGGACTTGATTTCATTTGCCGCAGATTCTATCTCAAGACAAGAAATTCAAGAACTCTGAAAATGCTTTGATTTTGACTATGGATTAAATCAGATCTCCATCACTTGCTAATTAATATAAAAATAGAATTACCTATTTCAATCACTACACTAATTCCAGATAGCCCCTTTTAAACCTTAAACAATCCTTCTTACTTTATAAATTCCATCATCTATTATATTATTCGAATGTGAAGGTACATGTTCCAATTCAATACGAGTACTTCCAATCAAAACAACTTGAGGAAAAAGACGAAATATATGGACATTTGGTTGGAGAAAAGATCCTCTATAGTTGTGGTCTTCATTTCGAATCCGAAAACGTAAAAATCCATTATAAGAACCAGTTCGATCATTTTTGAAACTTTCAGGCATTGGCCAATAGAGTGGAGTGTGGTTAGTTGGGTAAGAATTATAGTCGTTTGGCCATTCTCTTAATAGAAAAAAATAAAATTTTTTAATTCGGAACGGTCTAGTGTAATCTACATATGTAGATGCGCCAAATCAAACGTAGGAAAATTTCTAAAATTTGAACATTTCAAACGGCGATTCAAACTTCTCGCTATGGTCTTAATAGTCTAATTAAGTAACTCCTATCCCCACAAAAAATTCTTACTTTAAAACATGCAAATTGTGTTTTCTCTCAAACATTTCAAACGGCGATTCAAACACAATTTTTCTGTCTGGAGCATATTGTTGTCTCCAATAAAGTCTTTCTGATTGCCGACATTCTGTCGATCGTTCAAAACAAAAACACTTTGTACATCCCAAAGGATGCCATGTTTCTAGACTAAAAGCTCCTTCAACGCACTTATCACATTTTAAGCCAGAAACGTGTTTTTTGCATTTACATTGGCCTTCTTTAGAAGAACATAAACAAGTACTTCCTCGACACTCAGAAGGTTCTGTTCCAGCTAACGAGCATTGACATGATTTACATTCGGGGAAGGAATGATATCCAGGTTCGCATAAATCACAGCGATGGCCAACATAACATGGTTTACATTTGCATTGACCACTGAAAGTAAATAGGGATAAATGATAAATTACATAGTATATATATACATATGTATATATAATATAAATCATTAACATAATTATAAGTGACAAAAAAACGAGATCTCATTAAAAAATCATCACACACTCTATAAAGAGTGCTGTCGTTATATTGGAATATCGGTCTCAAAGTTCAATCTGTACTAAGCTCGTCTCTAGTTTGATTAGAGATCGGATTGTGAAGATCGTACGAAAATCGAGTTTGATATAACGAATGAAAAATCCCGGTCTCAGTAATTTCAATTTGAAATTACTGAGACCGGGATTTTTCATTCGTTATATCAAACTCGATTTTCGTACGATCTTCACAATTTTCCTGCCTCGGTGATCCTCGGTCTCGGTTTTTTCAAAAAACCTCGACCTCGTGCTACTCTAATTTCAATAACAAATTTTTATGACAAGAAAGAATTTAAGAATTTTGAATTTTAAAATATTTCTCACGTTCGTTGATCACAAATTTGTGAATCAGCACCAATCCCATCACAATGACAAAGGTGACAGCCACGATATTGATGATAATTCCAGGCATTACTGGTACAGCGTTCACACATTTCTCCAAGAGTGTTTGGTGGACAAACACAGGCACCTGTTACTGAATCACATACTTGACCTACACTTGGACATACTCGGCAACCTTTTTAAAATGAAAAATATTTTAATGATCCGGACATCATACGCTTAAACATTTGGGGTTTAAAAAACCGTCCATAAAATCTGAAAAACGTATCTCAAATCTAGATTTGCGGATCCTATAATGCAGTCCATATGTAATAAAATCCTTTTATTTACGTTTGCAGCCATTTGGGCCAATTCCGTAATAATTAGGTTCGCATTTGTCACATTTTAGACCGGTAACGCCCGCTTTACAACGACACTGTCCCGTTCTTTCATCACATATAGTTCCTTCAGAACTAATTTGAGCACAATTACAAGGCTAAATAGTAAAAATAAATAAAAAAATTTTATTTTATAATCCTCAATAAATTTGGCTTGGCCATATAAACATTTTCATACGTTTGTAAAATACTAAAAGCAAATAGGTAAATTACTCCAAGCTATTTGTCAGGCAAAAATAAGGTCCTTTAGTGATGGCTAGTAGATAATAATCTCTTATTTGGGTACAACCTATTCAAATCTTTGTTATTTTTTGTGATTTTTGTGATACAAAATTTTGTGATACATTTCTGATTTTTGTGATATTACAATTTTTTATACAATATCTAAATGCCTCTCTCCCTCCTACCTGACATCCAATTCCAGCAGTCATATTAAAAAATCCGGGAGCACAACTTTCACATTTAGACCCAACAACATTTGGAAGGCATTGACATTCACCCGTTATATTATGGCATTCTTTGCCTGCAACAGCCCCTAATTCATTACAATGACAAAATTGACATCCTTCTGGTCCAAAATTGTAATAAGAAGGAACGCATAAATCACATCTTTAAAATTTAAACAACTAGAGTTAAATTTTTTTCAAATTTTCACTAATATTCGAGAAATTTTATATAAATTTTAAAATTAATAAATGTTCGTTGGAAATCTCAGAAGGGTATATTAAATCCGGAACTGGCATGATAAATTTTTTCGAGAGAATTGATTAACATATTCTTATTCCTTCCTATTTTAGGAAAGAGGATCAAAAAATTAAATGAAAAAATATTTTTCACATGTAGAGATATGAGTTTTTGAAAATCTTTCACTTAAATAAATTAAATTAAAAGTCAACGTTAGAGAGCACAGAGTAAGTTAATCTTCTCATGTCTTTGCTTTTGATATTTAGGTGTATAACCTTTAGGTACATTTGAGTCTTGATTCTTAACTCTACATGGTAACACATTTTGTGCTTTAAATATAGTACAAACGAACTCTATTTTTGGATACAATGTTGGGGATGAATAAGATAATGAGGTGTATCTTAGACAAAAGTTTATCTTATACTTTGTGTAAAGTTATCTTATACTTTGAGTATCTTTGGCACTGCACTTCCCACGCAGTGCCAATTTAGTCTTAAAATAACGTGTTCTAAATCGAGTTTCAGCTACTTTTGGAATATTTAGAAATGAGATGTTCGACTGTATTTTAGAAGAAAAATTCCTTACCTTTTTCCATATATTCCTCTTTTGCAAACACATTGTCCACTAACTTCATCACATAATGTGCCCAATGAGCCAGTAATATTACATTTACATTCCGGACATCCATTACCAACATCTCCATGTCCAGGTAGACAACGATCACATCTATCACTTGTATAGCCTTCTCTGCATTGGCATTGACCTGTTTGGTTGGAACATTGAGGGGAAAGAGAGCCAAATGAATGACAACGACATGGACGACAAGTATGGGCTAATGCAGATCCCCAATGATTTGGAAGGCATTCTTCACATTTTGGACCAGTTGTGTATCCTTAAATTGAATTAAAAAATTGTTGCGTTGTTGTTCTTCCTTATTTATCGTTCTTTTCCGAATTAAATTAACTAATGAAAAATAATAATGAAATGTAATCCAGGAAGGCAACGATCACATCTATCAATAATGAAATGTAATGAAATGTAATCCCAATTGCAACACGACAAGAGTTTTTGAGAAATCACTAAACCTCTAAGTTAAACAGATCTGTATTTGATCTGCACAAAAACGTATTTGTTTATGTCCTTCTACTAAAACTCGGAGATAAAGCAGGGGATATTTAAATTGATATTTTAATTGAAAAAAATTTATGTAGATATGAGGAGAAATTAGATGCAGGTTGTGGCTAAATAGGAACGAAAATTTAGAAGGATGAATAATATAAGAATAGAGAAGACTTCAAAAAATCTAAAAATAATTTTAAAAATTATTCAATACCTATACATCTAAGACATTCTCCTGTTGATCTATCACAATTCCCGATAGCAGCATTATCTATATTTCCATTACATTCACAAGGACGACATGATTTTTGGGGATCAGAGGCAAATGGGTCACCAAAATAGCCATCAGCACAACTAAAGAATGGAAGTTTCAAAGGATTTTGGAGATATCTTTATGTTTAAGTAACCCTGAATGTATGGAAGAAATTTTTGAAAAAAAAATTTGAAATTTTTTAGAAGTTATTTTTTCATGTTCATCCATCTTTTGATATTTTTTAATGAACCAAAAACCCCTCTTTACATTTCACATTTATTTCCATCATAACCAGCTTCACAAGCAGTACAAACATATTCGTCTTGATTAACTGCAGCTGCCCCTTCGAGTACTAATTGACTTAGAGTGCATTGTATAGACCTCGGATTCTCCACTGTTGGACAGGCACAAGGTTTGCATTGACCCAAAACTCCTCCAAGGGAAGGATTTCCGTAAAAACCGGGAAGGCATTGTTCACAACGAGGTCCAGTTGTGTTGTGCTAAGAATAACAAGAATTCTAAATAAATTTAGAAACTTTACTTGGCAATTAAGACATTTCCCACTAAAAGTATCACATTCTTGAGAATGCCCTTGACATTCACATTTTTTACAGATTCCATCAAAAAGTTGATTATTAACTCTTCTATAGCCAAGTTGACAACGTTCACAGCTATTTCCCTCAAAATGTTCAGGGCAAACACAAACCTTTATGTATTTTAAATTAAGACTATAAACAGTCGGGCCTAACTATCCCTTAGGACTGAAAAAGTTCATGTTAAAATTTACTATTTAACCAGAAATTCTGAAATTTTTAGACGAAATAGATATGCCTATTAAGTGTGTCTAAAGATAATTTAAGGCTGCTAAGAGGACATTTAACAATTTTATGATTTTTCATAAAAAGTCACTTACTTCAACAGGCAAAACATGTTTTCGAGTACTTTTCCCCAAAGATATAGGCAAAATATTTGAATTAATGTTTGCTAAATTATTTTGTTCATAAGCTGTTTCCATTCGAAATCTTAATTTTTTAAAGATTTTTAATAAAAAATAATCCTTTTTCTAAAATTTACCCATAAATACTAGATTGTAATTGGTCTTGATGGTAACGGGCACGTACCAAAAGTGAATTTATATCTGACAGAACCCGCATCTAAAAGGGAATAAATTTTTGAAAAAAAATTTTTTCAATTAGGTAACCATCATAGCTTTGTCAATTGGTCTTCTAGTTCTGCCATCCAACCAATTCTGAGTTGGTTTTAGAGGAATACTTTTAGAGGGAAAAAAATAAATTTAAAAATCTTCAAAAAATATTCTTACGTTACACTAATGTTTTCTCGTGGAAAAAAGTTTATTCGACTATAATATTCCAACTTGACACCATTTCCCTTAAAAATTATTAGAGAATCATAATTTAAAGATATTCTTAATAATTTTAAAAATATTATTTAGTCTTTATATAATTACTGAGGTAACCAGTAAGTACTTGTCTACCTAGCAAGGATGTATCTGAATAAAAAAGTCCCGGATATCCGGACTTTTTCGGATCCATATACCGTATAACCTGTATTAATTGCCCTCCCTCAAATAATTACCCCACCTCTATTAGTTACTCCCTCTAGCGAGATGTTGAAACAATAATTACCCTGCCTCAAATAATTACCCCCTATTTTTCCCCACTAATTTAAAAATATTTATTAAAAAAGGTACTATCACATTATCTCCCACCATGCCTGTACATGTTTGGCAGAAATTTTTCCACAATGCATGCCTTACCTTCTCCTCCCTTCCTTTTCTCCCCCCAAAAAGATCAAAAAACGGCCAAAAAATATAAACCTTAATCCTTTTTTATCTCCAAAGCCTCTGATATATATTTTTACATATTTTTTACATCCCGAGAAATAGTTTCCGATAGACTATGTGTCTTTATTTTATCCCGAGCCGGAAGTATCGTTGTTGTGCTACCACTTTAGGGTATATTATATACATTTATGTAAGAAATCAGTGTCTTTATATATCCTAAGTCGGAAGCATTGGTGCTATGGTACCATTTTGGGGTACATTATATAGGAATATATTAAAGGAATATAGAATCAGCTCTAAAAAACGTTAACATTTACTTCCGCATTCGGTATCATATCGTATATCCCAGTTTCTGTCTATGATAGGATAAAATATGTAGAGGTCGAAATAATAATTACCCTCCCTCAAATAATTACCCCACCTCTATTATTTACCCCCTCCAGCGGAAGGTCGAAACAATAATTACCCAGGGTAGTTATTACAGGATATACGGTATCAGGAATTGCCTACCCTAGTCCTAACACCACAGACAAATTAAATACATACATATTAAGAGAGGTGCTGAATAAAGGAAATTTTTTATAAAAAATAAGAACGTCAACTCGTATATAACTCGTATTTAAGAACGAGTACGAATTTTGGTACGAGCATATAAACACTGGTCAAGAGTCATTTAATTAAAAAATAATTCCAAGAATAACTCACTTCAATAACAACATCAGCCACAGGTATTTGTTGCCCTCTATCAAATTCTCTAGGCACATAATAAACAAAATAATACAAATTCGACCCAAAAGAATTTAAACGGTTTCCAAGAAAATTTTTAGGAGCGCTCCAATAATAAAATTGAGGTAAGGGACGTTTCGAATTTCTCAAGTCTTCAATATTAAATATCAATTGTTGATCAATTATTCCATTATTTATTAATGTTTCTGGTTGTGGAATCGAGGAATGACCGAGTAAATCGGTTAAATTCCAGTCGTTATTGTGTGAAATCTGTTTAAAAAATATAGAAAATTATTTTTTATTAGAGTTAATATTTATACAGTTGAAACTAGTGTTAGGCAGGCTTGGTACAACCATCAGTACCGGATTGGTATGACGGTACTGAAAAATTGCCTCAAACCGGAACCGGAACCAAAATTTTATGAAATACGGAAACGGATCTTATCTCCATATTTTTGACGAGATTCTCTGATCAAAAAGCCTCTAGAACCACGTTTTTTAGTATTTTTAAAATTTCCTCTCCCCACCTGTCCAATATTCCAAAAATTCTCCCTACATTCCCTACTCTTTCCAAAACAAAAACATGGCTGACATCCCAAAGGATTTTCATTATCCAAATAAATAGTGCCAGGACGGCAACGATCACAACGTTCTCCCTCCACATTTTGCTTGCAAATACAATGCTCTTCTTCACATGTTTCGAAATTTAAAGAGCCAGATTGATGACATTTCTGAGTAATAACAAATTATCTTTCTAGGCATTAAAACAAAAAATTACACAAGGTTCACAAAGTGGATATTTGCGAAAACCAAGAGCACAACGTTCACAACGACGGCCTCCAAAGCCTGGTTTGCAACGGCAATCTCCGGGCCTCTGAATTAAAATAAAAAATTTAAATTAAATTAAATAAAGCCTTCTATGTAATCCCAAGTTAAACAATAAATCAAATGATTATTAAGGGGTACTGTACATAAATGAGAGGAATATTCCCTTTTCCGTTCAATTATCTTTCAAAATTTTCACCATTTCATTAAAAGCTTCAGTTTCATCCCTAATACAAACATTACTTTCAGATCCAGTCAAATCACAATCACAAGGTCTACAAGCATCGTGCCGATAATGAGAAATATTTGCTGGACGAAAATATTCTTTTTTGCATTTTTCACAATTTATTCCTTCTGTGTTGTGCTAATTTGGGACAAAATGTCTCAAAAAATTTTTGAATTTTAAATACCTGACAGTCTAAACATCTACCCCCACCCTCGTAAATTCCCTCAGGGGTTACACTGAGTCTTTGGCGTTCTACCTCTGCGTCGTAAACGCATTGAGATGCGTGGTTGAAACATTGACAAGCTTTAAAGGATGTTAAAATTTGAAGTTCATTTTCCAGTAAAATAAAAAGAGGAAAAGATACTAAAGGTACTATAGGGGAAAGAGATATTTCCTCATAAATTTGAAAATAATTTTTGGACAGATCCGAAATATGAGTCAACCAAAAAATAACAAAGAGGATCAGAACTAATCTTTGGGCCAGACAAGTAAAAATTGAAGCCAGGAGTATGTTAACACTGGAGCTTGAACCTCCCAATTGATAAGTTAGGTTAATTCTGTCAGTGAACTTTTCAATTTTTGAAACAATAAAAGGGCACAGTTCGAATTCTTTTAATAAAAATAAATACCCTACATTGACATATATTTGGATGTTCATGTGTCCCAACTTGCCAAGGCAATTGGTTAAAAAGAGGGCAACATTGAGAACAAGATTCTCCACAAGTATTGTGACGACATTCACAACGAAATTGCTTAAAAAATTTTTTCAATTTTTTCAGAATTTTTCAAAAAAATCCCCCACTCCATGTACAACATCAGGGGTACATCTCTCTGCATGTCCATAACAAATACATTGTCCACCTATACTTATATCTGAGATTGTATAGAAATAACGACGAGTGACTGAATGGTCAAGCGTTTTATCACGGTGGTTGATTACCTAAGGAAAAATAATTTTCAAAGAAATTTTTAAATCCAAAACACCATTAAATCAGCATGTAATGTTTTTAGGCTTAAAAGTCTCAGACGCACAAATCTTGTTTTGGTAAATTCATGAAGTGATTGACTTGACTTTTCTACTCCAGGGCGTCCATTGACAAGAGAAATGTGTATCTAATTAAATTTAAAATTTGAAAAAAATGAGAAAATTTAATTAAAATTATTTTTCTCTTAATTTCCACCTCTCCATGCTCCAATGGATTCAATTTCGAAAAATAGGAAGTACAAATAACTTGATCATCCCTTTCAAATCTCGGCACACCCGTAGATGCTGGCATTCCAAACAGTCGCATACAGTCAGAATCTGAGGCGGCAAAATATTGCCAGGGTTGGAAATTTGTTCCGTCTTTAAAGAAAAATATACGTATTTAAAAAGCTTTAAGAGAAATAAAATCTTGCCTAAAGATTTTTCCAACACCCAATTTCCGGGGCGTGGGGAAATTGCAGATTTTACGATGATATAGGCTACTTGATATATCTGAGAGGGGAAAAAGAATAAAGTTAAAAAAGGTGTAAGTAAATTAATTTTAATAAATTTTCTTGGAAAATTTTATTTGGACAAATTTGGATTTGTATATCTGAAATAATCGGCAATGTTCAAACATAACTTATTGAATTCTATAGGGAGATATGATGAAAGATTTAGAATGATAGAAAGTTTTTTAATGTTTTTGCCGGATAGTTTGACTACACTTCCAGGGACAACCAAGTAGGTACAACTTAATTTGAGGTACTTTTTATTAATTTATGCAGTTTCCCTAACAACTTTTCCACTCCAAGGTGTATTATTTACAAGAGAGGTTTGACTTTATGGTTTTGCGTTAAAAATTATTTTTAAATTCAATCTCATTGCCTGTCTCAAATCCAAAGTAATATTAACACGTTCATAATTCAATCCATTTGACAATGTTGGACTTTGCCACCATCTTTTAGTTCCATCAATGGCATAATCAATTGGATGATTTTTGTGATGATTATTAGCGTCACAAATGTCACATTGGGGTTGGCGAAGGAATACATGCTCTACTAATTTACAATAATAATCTGGGCCGTTTTGACCACAGGTTGAACTTGCACGGATTTCTGCATGTGTTGCCAAATTGAAAATTGAAGGGAAGAGGCCTTTTTCTGAAAAAAAGTACTATAAAATAAACTCTTAAAACTGAAAAATTTTATTTTAAATATACTTATAATAAGGCATTTAATACTAGAGGAATTGCTTAGGAAGCTCACTCACACACAGTAGATAACCAAACTTAAAAATGTAACTTTAATTGAGATTTTGAGTGTATCTTAAAAATAGTAAAATCCGAAAGTAATAAACTGTGTTATGTATTTTAATTCTCAGATATTCCCGAAGATAATAGCAAAAAAATGGAGATTCGCAAATATTGGAACTAAAGGCCTAGGGGATCAAATATGAGATCTTTGTCTCTCTGAGAAATCCCTATAATATTAACCAAAAAATTCCTTCAAAGTTAGTTTTGTACAAAATCTATAATTTCTCAACAATCAACATTTACCCAATATAAACTTAAACTGTTAAAAAATAACCATCTTTTCCAATAGAAAATTCAGAAAATTGGGGTGATTGCCCAGTATCAGAATAACCACCATTATTTAAAGTCAATTCATTATTTGTTGTTGGGTAAATTTGAACTAATTCATTCGTTTTCACAATTTTAAATAAACAAAAAAACACCGATAAAATAAATTTTGGTTGTTGCCAATTTGGCAAAGCCATTTTATAAAACTTTTTTTTTGTTACTTTTTCTTGTGGAAATTATAAGGAAAAACAAATTTTCAACTGAAAAACATCAAAATATATTTTTTTTAATTTTTATTTTTTAATATTAGTGTTCCCTCTATTTTTATTTGTTTTAATAGCTAAAGATATTTTATTTGTTTAAAAGCACTTGAAAGTTAAAAATGCTTCTCGCGGACATAAACAAATTTTAAAGAGGATCGGACATATAAATATTGTGGTCAAGTATTTTAGGTAATTTACAAGGTAATTTGATATTTATCGAAGTTTTTATGGTTTGAAAAAGTAATTAAGAACTGTCCGTTATTAGAAAAAATAGAACAGAGAGATCACAAATAGAGGAAGTTCGGGTTCTAACCTTGTTTCTAAAGTTTTTACTATGGTAGCAACCCGACCCATCGGGGCGGGTGTGTTAGGGGTTCGGGGTCGGGTTGCTACTCTAGTTTTTACTATTCAAGTTAAGAGAAACTCTAAGCAAAAATATATTCAGTGGAAGGTTAAAAATGAGATCAAATACAAAAAAAAGTCGAAAAACAGAAAATAATTCTAAAATTTTACAATAAATTAACTCTTTCTGTAAAATAATGTCTAATTATTTTATGTAAATTAATTAAAAATAAAAGTAAATTCTGTACAAAAGTAAGTTTTTTTTCTTTTTTATTTGTTTTTGGTTTGGTAAAAAGGAAAATGTATCTATTTGTTGTTGGCCGAAAATATTTAAATATTTTTTTGTTTGTTTTAAACCTTCATTTATTAGCTTTTGGGGATGAGCCAATAATGGACGGAAAAATAAGGGGAGAAGAAAAGTGGCGAGTGAGTGTATGTTGGGGGGAAAAGTTGAAGAATAAAAAAGAAGAAAATAAAAAATATTAATTAAAAAATAAAAATTTCTCCAAAAAGAATAATTTTTTGGAATCAGGAACTGACCGAAATAAAAAAAATATTTACAATTCTAATTAAAACAAATTAAAAATTTTCCATTTCGTCATACATTCTAAAATTTTACAATAAAATTTTACAATAATTGTATGTTCAGAAATAAAATTGAAAAGTGTACAAAAGATTAAACCGAAAGGAATTTTGGTTAGCACTTTGAAGGTCTCCATCTCTTTAATTACACAGAATCCTTATTTGTTAAAAAAACTTTTTTGTAAAATACCGAATATCACAAATTTCTAGAAAAAGCATTAACAAAATCAAAAAGAGAAAAACAAAAAAAACTTTTTAAATATTAAAAAATTCTTTCTGATCTAATCTACAAAAAATAAAAATAAAATGTTTTTAAGCATTCAAAATAGAAGGAAAAGAATGAATCAGGCATAAAAAAGGCAAGAACTATCAATTGTAGGAGGGTTTCTTCTTAAAATAAATAATTGTGTTTTGTGTTGTTATGTATATTTCTTTTTTTTGATACAAAAATTATTAAAATTTATAATAAATTGAAAAAAAAAAATTAAAATAAAAGAATTTTCTGTAAAAATAAGGCAAAATGTGTAAAGAAAGGACAGAGAACTGAATTTACATAAGAAGAAAATCGTCAGAAAAAAATTAAAGTAAAATTTAAAACAATGTTTTCAAAATTATTCAACACTCTTTAGACAAGTAAGAAGCTAACAGTAATTTGAGAATACATCTGAAACTTATTAAATAATACACCCAATATTAGTTACATTTTTCAAAAAGTGGCTAGCCATTGGGTTGGGGAAGATACTTGAACCCCCCTATTTAAGGGGGGTTCAAGGGGAAATAAAGTTCCGATTTTCGGGAGGCGAGATGATAGGATACCTTCTCCTCATTATAAGATAAAATATTTTCCTGTCCTAAGGGTAGATCATATAATAAGGTTTAACTGTAATGTAAGGAAATACAGAAGGATTTCATAGAAAAATTATTTAAAATTTTGCGATTTTAATAAAATAAAGAAATATTTAAACGTTTTATTTTCCAGTTTTATTTAAAGAGAAAGAAAATATTAATGTGAATATAATCATTAGTTTTGATTAACCATCATTAAAAATAAAAAGGTTTTTGCTATTTGGGAATGTTGGAAAATCAGACTTGACGGAAAAGGTCAACGACTAAACGTTAAAGGAAGAAAGAAATTCATCACCGGCAGCGGTCCTTCCCTCCCCCCCCCCCTTCCCTCCCTTTTTCTCCTTCCTTTTTTGCCCCTCTTTGGCATTTTTTCTGCTTTACCCTTCTTAAACAATTCCCCCGTCAGCGATAACCATTCATCCATTTATTTTTACTATCTTTAATTTTTCCCAGCATTTCTCTCTTTTCCTCCTCCCTGCAAATTATTACATAGCATAATTTATTATGCCCAATTGCGGCTATAAAGAGAAGATCAACCCTATGATTATTTTCTCTTTAGAGAGAACGTTTCAAGGTAATAAATATTATTTTTTGCTTTTTTTTGAGTCTAACCAAAATCATTTTATTATTTTCGAATATATTGACTTCGTTAATGTTAATGATAAAGAGTTTAGGTGCCTAATAAAAGGGAGCTAATTAATGTTAGACAAATGACCTTTTTCGGTATCGGTATACCGAAAAAACACCGATACCGAGAAGTACATGTTTAAAAATTTTATCGAGGTATGCCGGAAAAAATACCGAGCCTAGCAATAGAGCTAATATAATGAAAGCTAATATAATGACTTTAATATTTATCAATAAAGTTTTATTCCAAAAAAAGAATTCTCAAAAGAATTTTCAGTATTGTTTTGATTAAAATTTGTATACATAATAAAAATGCAATAAAATAAAATTGAAAAGACAATAAAGCAAAAAACGATACAAAAATGTTCGTAAATCGAAATTGTTCGTAAATTTCGGTAAAAATCTCAATTTTTAGGTTTACAATATTTTACAATAGGTTTACAATATTTGAACGATTAATAATAATGTTGGTCCTCTTCCTGTAAATTCTCAAAATCCAATTTTAATTTTTTATTTTCTGAAGCCAAATTTTCATTTTGAATTTTCATGTCTTTGAATTCGGTTTGTTGTATAGTATATAAATCATAAATTCGTTTATGTTCAATTTTAAGTATGTCAGCTTGATATATTGCTTTCTTCTTTTCAATTAGAACATTCTAAAATTATAACATTTTTTTAAAAATTTAGGATAAAATTTAAAAAAATTATTTATGAAATAATTAGCTGTTTAGAAATAAAAATGTTCGGAAATCAAAATTTAAAAATCTCCTGCATAGACTCATTCAATGCTGCGCTACTCAACGCATACACATTAAGGTTGGCGGATAGTTGGAAATCTTCGGATATCCGGATCAGACGTGGGCGAAACGTTTCGTTTCGTTGTTTCGTTAGTTTCGTTATGTTTTTTACTGTTTCGTCTCGTTTCGTGACGAAACAGTTTTTAATTTGTTTCGTTTCGTTTTGTTAACGAAACGATTTTTAAAAATTTGTTCCGTTTCGTTTCGTCCGAAAAAAATTTGGAGTTTCACCCAGGTCTGATCCGGATCCGGTATCCGAACCGAAAATTTCCGGATATCCGGCCTTTTTTCGGATCCGGATCCGCCAACCTTAATACACATATAAGATTAACCAAAAAAGTAGACCAAAAATAGAAGATTTGTATGAGAGTCGAGATATAATTATCTCAAAAATATCGATCCGATAATTAGGATTTTTGTTAGAGACTCAGTTAGATTTCTATAAAAAACTTCCAACTTACTTCCATCTCTTCCTCAAATTTGTTTTGTTTTTCTAATTTTTCACTTTTTAATTGAGATAATTCATTTTCAGCACTTTCCACATCATTTTTTAATTTTTGGTTTTCTTCTTTAATTTTAGCAAAATCTTCCAAATTTGTATTTAAATCTTCTTTAAATTTAACAAAATTAGTTGTTAATTCTTCTAATTTATTTTTAATTAAAATATTTTCATTTAAAATCTCCTCATTTTTATCAATTAATTCTTCCTTTTCTTTTTTTATTTTTGTCATTTCCTCCAAATTTAATTCATTTTCTTTTTTATATTTTATCAGGTCAGAATTGAGAATATCCAAATTTGTTGAAAGTTTAGTATTTTCGTCAAAAAGTTTTTTATTTTCATTGTACTGTTCCAACAAGGAATTTTGCTAAAAAATTAAAATTGTTAATCTTGAATGAACTCTCGAGGGTGACTTATTATTCCCGTCTTTTCTCAATTTTACATTTTACCATCACTATCAAATTTTTGTTCATTTTTTAAAGAAAGGAATTTCTTAAAATAAGTAGGAGAATAAGAATTAAAACCCCTTAATTAAAACCCCTTAACTTACATCTTTTTGACCTATCAACATAAATTGGAAATAACATTTCTTAAGTTTTTTGACAATAGGAAGTTCAGGAAAAACTAAAAATCCAACATAGTATAATAATATAATAAATAATTTTATACTAATCATAAAACACTAAATCCCTAAATCCTTTATGATATTTATCGCTTATTCTCCAATATATCACCGGGATAATTTGAATGTTCTAGCCCTATTTAATAAGCTTGTTTGTTCCTTTATGATATTGTTTGACCTTTATTCGACGTATAAATGATACCTTAAACTTGGCCAATTAATTTATTAAGACAAAATTCACTAAACTCACCATTTCAAGTTTTGTTTTAACCAATTCCAAAGAAGCACTAATTTTCTCCTTTTCCACCTTAAATTTATTGGAATACTAACCAATTTAAAGAAAAATTTACTTCCAAAGTTTGTATAGATTTTAAACAATTTTCTTCTTTTGAAGAATATGAAGATTGAACAAAAGCGCCGTCATTAGAAGAATTTGAATAATCAGTCATTTTAAAATCAAATTATGTATAAATTTAAAAATATGGCTAGAATTTTCATTAATTAATAATGCAAAAAATATTTTTAAAAATTTTAAAAAATCAAAAAAAAAATTTTTTTTAATGTCACAATGTATTTTTAGAAAAGTTACTGCTGCAAGGAAAAAATGTTTGAAGATCAAGAAAATTATTTGTTAATTATTACTAAATTACAATATTTTTAACAAAAAGCAATCTTTTGTTTCTTCAAACGCAACAAAACAGGAAAATTCCAAAAAATCTAACACAAAAATCTGTCATCTTATATAAAAAACGACTCAAATATCGATTCAGTAAAATTTGCCACGGCCAAAATAGGTCAAAACACTGACATTTCTACGAAAAGTGCCAGTTGAGTGCCATCTGGACCATTAATATTTAAAATTATTAATTGATTAGTCCCCCAAAATCCCTTGAATCCCCAAATCTACGATATAGTATTCCCCCAATAGAATGACAATTTTTCGGGGTATTGAAAAATAGAATGGCGGCCATCAATTAGAATAATACGGTATACTCTTTTTGGTACTTATTGGTTATCCCAAAGTAGTTTTTGCGGACATTTTATGCGGACTCATTTTGTACGAAAAGGTCAAAAGTTCTCCCTTCCTCAATTTCACTCAATTTTCTCTGTGGCATTTTTCAATGAGGGCATCAATAAAGAAAATATTAATTATTTGCAATGTCAACAAATATAGTCTACACATACCATTAAAATCAATATTTTCGTTTTTATATATTTTCACTAATTCAAAATCTTTTTCTTTGGCGATAAGTATCGAGCTTTACGCGTTTTAACTAATGGCCCGATATTAAGACACTACTTTTAACTTAACACACCTTAACACATTCCCAAAAATTTTACTGGAAATAAGAGAGTTAATGTGTACAATATTGGTACACACACCCAACGGTGATGATCATGTCATAGACTGATAGTTTCAAAGAAAATCAGTTTTTATTTGCGTACGTGTCAAGCTAAATCACATCCCACGGATAAAATAGAGCATAATCCAGAAAACTGTGTTTTGTCTGGACCTATTTTTGAACCAATTTTCCGGACCAATTTTTGTTTTGTCTGACCAATTTGGTCGAATTTACAAAACTGTGTTTTGTCTGGACTATATTTTGGAAGACCTCATCTTATTTTCCCCTCACCCATTTGCGTGTAGTATACTTAAAAATCGGTCATTTGTATTTAAAATTAATCTTTTCTTTATTGATGCCCTCATTGAAAAATGCCACAGAGAAAATTGAGTGAAATTGAGGAAGGGAGAACTTTTGACCTTTTCGTACAAAATGAGTCCGCATAAAATGTCCGCAAAAACTACTTTGGGATAACCAATAAGTACCCTCTTTTTTAACCATTACACATATAAGATTAATCAAAAAAGCATACCAAAATAAAAGATTTGTATGGGAATCGAGACAGGAAACCCCCAACATACTTCCATCTCTTCCTCAAATTTATTTTGTTTTTCCAATTTTTCACTTTTTAATTGAGATAATTCATCTTCAGACTTTCGATATCATCTTTTAATTTTTGGTTTTCTTCTTCATCTCTTCCTCTTACAATTTTATTATTTTTTATTAAATGTTTTACAATTAAGTTTATATTTTATATGGGTTGGACAAAAGTTGCTGAGGCGCTTCTCAACCCTGTAGTAAAAATTAACAAGTTTTAAAACAAGTTTATTTTTATAGCTGGGCGAGGATGATGACGATTTTGAAACTTTGTTTGTAATAGAGAGAAACATTGTTGTTTGTTTTTATTTTTATTAAAACATTTTTAGGTACTTTTCTGTTTTATGACCACACTTTAAAAATGTTTAAAAATGGTCATGAATATGGACAAACTATATGTCATTCGAAAGAGCTCTTCGAGCTGAGTCGAATGACACAAAAATCAGCTCGAGAACTTGATTTTGAGCCAAGATAAACAAGTTCAAATTGGTCTACGTAACCCTATGGGGCGTAGGCGAGTCGCTTGTGCAAAACCCCGCGCTTCGCGCGGGGTTTTGTGGCACGCGCATAATCCTATTCCTATCATCGATGAGTTGGGCATACTTGGCTTACTCCGCAGCAGATTTCGTTGATTTTTGTGCCATTCGACTCAGCTCGTCGAGCTCTTTCAAATGACATACATTTTGGTCATATTCATGATTTTTGACCATTTTGGTCATTGTACTCTTTGACCATTTCGAGCCCGTACCATTTCGAATCCCACATGATTTTTGTGTCATTCGACTCAGCTCGAAGAGCTCTTTCGAATGACATATAGTTTGTCCATATTCATGACCATTTTTAAACATTTTTAAAGTGTGGTCATAAAACAGAAAAGTACCCATTTTTATTAAGACATCTTTGTAATTGTAAAAACAAGTTTATTTAAAACATTACAATTTTCATTAAAGATTTCCTCCCTTCTTGCTGACAAATGTTTTAATCAAATACCCGAACAAAGTTTGGAAGAAATAGAGGAAAACAATGTTCACAAACACCCCTCATTAATTAATAAAAATATTAATGAAAACAATAATGTTTTGATCGGTTCTGCTGTTCGAGTGATGATGACTAGTGAAAGGAGGGCGTTTAATAAATGGATGGAAAGTTGGAAATTGTTTCCAAGGTGGTTTTAAAATATATTTTTGGATTCTTTTTGGAATTTATAAATTTCCTAGAATTTTTTAAAATTATTTTTTAAGGAGGCGTAGACAAGAGACTAAAATAGAAGAAAGGGTGTGCGAGGAAACAATGCCGCTTGACTTGGAAAAATAATTTTTTTGTAAAAATAGTTAAAAAATATAAATTAAAAGATCTCAATTACCTCTAATAAAATAATTGGCCTCCAAATAATTTTTTAAAGATAAAATCTTTTAGAGTGACAATTTAATTATAAATAAATCATTATTTTTTCTCCTCATTTTATTCCCTTAAAAATAAATTTTACAATTCGCGCATTGACAGGTGTTGGAAATAAATTATATTGTTGGTTGCGCTTTCAAAAATAAGAATATTCTTCCCCTTCTTTTGTATAAAAACAATTCATTGTTTTGTGAAATAAAAATGAGAGAAAATTTAATGCCATAGCAACATTTTCATTAGTTAAAATATTTTTAATTAAAACTTGTTGCAAAAAAACAAGTTGAAAACAAAGTTTATTTCCAACAAGTTTATTTTAATAAAAACAAGTTTAATAAAAACATGTTTAATAAAAACAAGTTTAATTCAAAACAAGTTTAATAAAAACAAGTTTAATTCAAAAAAGTTTAATAAAAACAAGTTTTATTAAAACAAGTTTAATTCAAAACAAGTTTATTTAAAACATTACAATTTTAATAAACTTGTTTTTAATACACAACTAAAATTAAAACATAAACATTTTAAATATGTTTTTCTTATTTCAAACAAACAAATAATTATTTCTTGTTGTTTTTGTGGTATAGGACAACAGCTGTTTATTTCTCCTAGAACTTTTAATCTTACTTTTTGTTTCTAAATTAGCAAGATTGATCACAAACAAAATTATTTATATTTTACATCCTTCACTTTAAAATTAGTAAAAATATTTTTCATTTATTTTAGTTAAATTATAATTTATTTTTAAAAATTTATTTTTTTATGTGCTCCCTAATTATTTTTATTTTCAATCTCATAGCTGGCAAAATAAAAATAATTAAAAATACCCCATATAATTATAAGGTATAAAGCCAAACATATGTTGCAACAACATTCTTTTCTCTTTTTCTGTTTGACCGACAATAATAATAATTTGGATTTTGCCTTATTATTAACTATATATGTAGACTAGAGATCATCTATTAAATATTAACGAAAAAAAGGGAAGCCTTTTTCCCTCTTAAAAAGTGGTTTGCCTGTCAACTAAGCCAAAAACCTCCCCTCCTTCCCCTACCTTTATAGGGGCTAAGTCCTGTGCCAAACAACAAAAAATGAATATTTTTATGCAAAGCATAAAAAAGAATAAAAGTCATTTTCAACAAATTTTCCTTAAATTTTATTGCAAAATATTAAATTATATTTTTTATTCATAATTTTATAGACTAAAAATAGGGTGTAATTTTTGACCGTTGAACAAAAAAAAAGAAAATTTATGTTTTATTACTTATAAACATGTTTTGTTGAGTTAATAATTTAATAAACATGGTTTACGACTAACAAAATGTTTATAAATAAATAAACTTGTTTATAATACTAAACTTGTTTAGACAAAACTTTAAATGTTTCGATAAAAACTTGTTTTTCAACAAACTTGTTTTTGCAGAATAAATAAAATAAACTTTTTTAAAAACAAACTTGTTTTTAAAAACTTTTTTTTAAAAACAAACTTGTTTTTATTTAAACTTGTTTAGTTTCCTCAAACATAATGTTTTATTTTTAATGTTTTAGCAATTTTCCCAACTTGATGGCTATTCCAAACTTTTACAACAATGGGCAAAAACACTTGCCAACATTTGTTGACATGTTTTAATAAAAACAATGTTTTAATTTCTTTTCAACGCCTGTTTGTTTCAATTTGTTTTGTTTCTCTATTAGCAGTTTGTCAACTATTTTTTCACAACAACACAACTTTTAATACTTCCCAGTCGACAATATTAAAAAATATTGAAATTAATAAAAATCAGAATTCTAGGCAATTTAGATTATTTTTAATTAATTTTTTATTTAATTTTAAGTAATCTACCAAATTTTTTAATTATTGGTGTTAGAAAGGGAGGTACTCGGGCCTTACTAGACGCCCTAGCTTTACACCCTAAAATTAAAATTGCTCGGTAATTAAATTTTTAAAAATATTCTAAACATTTTTAATTAATTTGTAAAGACATGAGGTCCACTTTTTTGATAAAGAAAAAAATTTTCGTCGTGGATTGGATTGGTATAGTAAACAAATGCCAAAGGCATGTCCAGATGACGTGAGAAAAATTTAAAAAATTTCAAAAAAAAATTTAAAAATTCTATTTTCTAATTTTAAGGTAATAATAGAGAAGACTCCTGCCTATTTTACAGCAAATCCACAAGTTCCCCAACGTGTATTTCAATTTAACCCTAAAATTAAATTTATTCTTATAGTGCGTTCCCCTATTACTAGAACTGGTAAATTAAAAAAAGTATTTTATAATTCAAAATTAATTTTAAATATTAGTTAGTGATTTTACACAAATTTTACAAACAAAAAAAGAAAGGAATAAACCTCCAATTAATTTTGAAAAAATGTCTTTTATTAAAAATTGTAATGGTTCGTTACAATTAAATAAACGGTTAACTAATTTTTAATTAAAAACATGAATAAGCATGTTTTAAATAAACATGTTTAATGAACTTGTTTTGAACATTTTTTAAATAAACATGTTTAGAAAAACACGTTGCCTTAATAAACATGTTTTATTAAAATTCAATAAACATGTTTTAATATTTTAATAAGCATGTTTTAATGAACTTCTAAAACAAACTTATTTCCAAACAAGTTTATTTAATAAACATGTTTTATTAAAAACTTTTTTAAATAAACTTGTTTAATAAACATGTTTTGAACATTTTTAAATAAACTTGTTTAGAAAAACATATTCATTAATAAATATGTTCTATTACATATTCAAAAAAAACTTGTTTTAATAAGCATGTTTTAATGAACATGTAAAACAAACATATTCACATACAAGTCTATTCAATAAACATGTTTTATTAAAAACTTGTTTTAAATAAACTTTAATTAAAACATTATATTTTTAAAAAACAGGTTTAAACCTATTCGTAATTCTCTATATGCCGAACATTTAAAAAGATGGCTAAACTATTTTCCATTAAAACAATTTTTAATTATAGATGGAGATAAATTTATTGAAGACCCTTTAAGCCAGGCATGTTAATTTTCATGCAAATAAAAAATATTTTAGAATTTTAGTTAAAAATAACCGAAGGTTTTCTCGGTTTAAAGCCTTCCATCAATTCAACTCAATTAATTTATAATAAAATAAAAAATTTTTATTGCTTCCGCCAGAATTTAAATTCAACAATGCATTGCTTGGGCAAAAGCAAAGGCAGAAAACACATTAAAATTTCATCAAAATTTAGACGCTCATTAATAGAACATTTTAGGCCTTATAATAAAAATTTCTTTTCTCTTATTAATAGAAAATTCCAAACATGGGAATAATTGTTTTTTGTTTGTATAAAATGTTTGAATCAAAAATTTTTAAAGTTTATACAAAATAAGTAATGTATTCAAAAAACTAAAGACGTAGAGACGTTCGACTTGGAATATTTATATACCATACGAAAATGCATAAACTATAGTATCTAAAACACGAGCCCGAGCCCACATCTCACCTTGTTTTCATTAAAAAATTATTTGAAACCGTGGTTAAGTGGTTTAACTTTTTTATTCACATGCTAGGTTTTAAAGTCTTTGATGCTCTTTTAAAAGAGCCATTGGTTATCCAAATCCGTTATGGAAACAGGGGGAACACCTCTCTAAAATTTCCATGTCCCGTGAAATACCCCCACAAAACATTGACGAAATTTAAGACATGTTAAATAGAAAATTTTATTACAAGTCAAGAAAATGTTTTTCTCAAAGCATAAACTAAAGATAAAAAAAATTTTACAAAATAGAGATTGAGCAATAAACAATTTTCTCCGTTTACAAAAAACATTTTAATAGTTGCTCTCAATCTCTATTTAAACAAAACATTTAGTAATAATTGTTTTTGACTAGTGGAATGTTTTCTAGGTAGATAGATAGAATGTTTTTTGAATTAGAGTTTTTGGGTATATAACTTTTATGCTACGGTTACATAAAAATCGCGCGCGTCTTGCGACAGAAAAGATAATGTAAAAAGAGGAGAGAAAAGTCGCGCGCGATTTTGTCGCTTTTTTCGAGTGGTTACATAAACCGCGTCTTCCGCCAGCGACAAGACGCCGGCGTCTTGTCGCTTTTTTCGAGTGGTTACATAAACCGCGTCTTCCGCCAGCGACAAGACGCCGGCGTCTTGTCGCTTTTTTCGAGTGGTTACATAAACCGCGTCTTCCGCCAGCGACAAGACGCCGGCGTCTTGTCGCTTTTTTCTAGTGGTTACATAAAATGCGTCTTTCGCCGGCGTCTTGTCGCCGGCGACACTTTTTTTAATTCAAAACGTTTTGAATTTTTTGCGACACTTTTATGCGACTTGGTATTTATCGATCAATTCTGATCCGATTTTCAAAATTTAAAAAGATTCTGAAAGTTCTGTTTATTCTCTATCGATCAATATAAATTTTATATTTTTAAAGTTAAATCTTATGGGTTAAAATTGACTTTGAAAAAGGTATACTTTTTGCAAAAAATATTCTTTTTTTTTCGATATTTTTGATATTTTCAGTATTCTATCGAGTATTTATATCATAACTTTTTTATCAATCGGTCAAAAATTCTGATTTTTTGATATGTTGTAGAGCTTTTGATTCTCTATCAAATTCAAGCTGAGTCGGTTGACACCAAAATCATCGTGATTGAACAAGATCGGACGAAGTTATACCACAAAAAACAAACAACGTAAGCCTAAGTTTTTTGCGTCATAACTTTGTCCAAACTTGAACAATCAAGCTGATTTTGATGTCATTCGACTCTGCTCGTCGAGCTCTTTCGAATGAGATATTATTTGACCAATTTGCGCTCTGTTTATTATTTGAAATTTTTCCAAAAATGTCAAATGTTCGAATTTCGGGTTCGGGATTCGACTTTTTCAAAATCTGAGTTCAGATTCGTAATCAGCATATTTTTTTACCCTAGAAAAACCCTTTTTCTTATTTTTAAACTTTTTTCGCAGGGACCCCAATTCTCCGGGATTGCCTGTATATCTAGCCTTGTATTTAAAAAATTTTTAATCGGATTTAGTGGTTACATAAAAATCGCAAGACGCGCGCGACAGACGCTCGGCGACAAGACGCGCGCGACAGTCGCTAGTGTCGTGGTTACATAAAATCAGCGTTTGTCGCTTTGCGTCTTGTCGCTTTGCGGAAGACGCCGATTTTATGTAACCACACCACTAGCGACTGTCGCGCGCGTCTTGTCGCCGAGCGTCTGTCGCAAGACGCGCGCGATTTTTATGTAACCGTAGCATAATCTTTATTTCAAATTTTTGCGAAAATGCTCATTCAAGTTTGAATATTCAGAATAAATTCTTATAACATTTATAAAATAAAAAAAATATTTTAAACAAATAAGAAGACTGTCTGATATTATTTTCGGTAAAAGTCCAAATCTACCCAACAAGTTTCTAGACTAATTTTCTCATATAAGTATAACTGAGTTAATAAAATAAATATTCAAATAAACAAAATTTTCTCACAAATATTTTTTGTATTCAAAAATTATTAGTGTGAAACTAAGAATATTTAAATTAACTTTATTTTCTTGAAACTTTTAAGGTTTACAAACTAGTGTTGGTCAAATGCGATTTTGCGGTATCGGTAATCGGTATTTCGGTAAAATACCGATACCGCAAAATACCGCGGTATTCTTGATTGAGGCGGTATCGGTTTCGGTATTTCGGTAAAAATACCGCGGTATTACCGAAAAATACCGCGGTAATACGGTACCGTGACTAACTCTATTACAAACAAATTTTTTACACTCAATTAAAAAGTTTTGCCTGCGACGCTATAAAAGAAAATTTTTGTCTTTCTGACTTGTCTTTTCGAGTTAAGTCGAATGGTATTTAAATTATTATATTTTCGACAACTTTGAACGGAGTTATGGTGCCAAGTAGAAGATTACCGACAGTTCTAACAAATACAGACGTTTATTTAATTGATAACTTCGTTTAGAACTGTCGAAACGTAATAATTTTGATGTCATTCGACTCAGCTCGAAGAGAGAAAGATAAAAGTTAACTCCGCTTACTAATTTTTGTGACGATATCTTTAATGGGATTTTAATAAATTTCATTTATTATTAAAAAAAAATAAAATTTCTCACAAATATTTTTTGTATTTAATAATTATTAGTGTGAAACTTTTTAATAAAATATTTAAATTAATTCTGTTTTCTTTTAACTTTTAAAGTAAAATTAAGGAAATTAAAACTTTAGAGAAATAGAAAATGTCCTTCTCGGATATACTTGATATTTTATTTAAATTAGATTATTTTGTTTGTTTATTAATTGGTTTTCCTTTAAATATTCTTCTGATTATTTTAATTATTTTTAAAACACCAAAAGAAATGAAAACACACAGTCGAATTCTGATACAAAATTGTGTTTTGGATATTTTAATGTTGATTGTTCAATTGCTTCTTCAACATGTAATTAAAAGAAAAATAAATCAGAAAATTTATATAATATCGTGTAAAGTGCTTTGATGCTCGTACTAAGCACTGGACCTGGTACTTGGTACGATGTACGAGTACGGGTAAAGAAATAGGGTGGTATGAGGTACAAGTACGAGGTCAAAAATGGAGTGGTACGAGTACGAGCAGAAAGTAACGAGTATTTTCTCGTACTTTGTATTAATAGAAAAATCTAAAGAAATATACCTAGGTATTTAATTTTTTTCACCTGCCCTAAATGAGAGAGTGGCCGAGTGGTTAGTTGTTAGGCTTCACCCAAGTCGTTGATGATTTAGGAGAGAGATATATGTATACCGTATTTACTCTATTATAGCCCCATGGGGCTCTATTTTTCAACCTTCCTCCAAACGGGGGCTATATTAAGGAGGGGGGCTCTAATTGAGAGGGGGGCTATAATAGAGTAAATACGGTAAATGAGAATAGTTTGCAATTAAACATAAAAATTAAGTAAATTAAACCTCGAAGGATAATATTTAAATTTAAAATCAGAATTAATTTCAAACAATTTTATAATTATTTATAGTATTATATACTTGATACAGAAGGGAATTCAATTTTTATTTTTCCTAATGGAATTTTACTTTGTTTTATGGAAGAAAATCCATTTATATGCTATATTGTTCTTATAGTTGGGCTATATATATTTAAGGTAAATACATATGGATTGTGTGTTCAATTTATTTATAGATATTTAGTTTTGAATAGGTAAATATTGAAATGTACCTAAAATAAACATTATTAGGAATAAAAAAATTAATTTTCGTCGATATTTATTTATGGCGTCCATAGCTCCATTTGTAACATTATTTTATGTTTTGGATATGTTTTTCCTTACTTTACCATATTCTTTTGGAGGTGTTAAATATTTTGATAATTTTAACAAAACATGGCCGTTTATTCAATGTAAAATGGATAAGGTAAATTTTAAATTAAATATATATTTTTATAAAATACCGTCTTTCCTCTAGAATAGCCCCCCTCTAGAGGTTGGTCGAAAAAAAATAACCCCATGGGGCTATTTTAGATGAAATACGGTATTTTCAAAAACAGTTGACTGTTTTGACAATTTTACCTATGGTTTTAATTGAAATATCTGCATATTTAATAATATTTATTTGTGGATTTAAAATGGTTAGATATGTCGATTTAAACACTAATCTTGATGGAAATTTAAAAAGATTGAATAAACTTTTAACAAAAGTTTTGATTATTTTGGTAAGATTTTAAAATTTTTCATTGTTTTTGGCAGTATAAATTTCCATATTTCGATACTTTTGTCTTAGGGTGTGCCCCCTTTCCAGTTACTTCTCAAAAAGGGGGCATTATTTTTATCACTTAAAAATAATACAAAACTTGAAATAAAAATTTTTAAAATAAATTCTTTATATTTTTCACTAGTTTTAACTAAATAGAGCAAATTTTTATCAAAAATAAAGAGGTCGTATGTCTGAGTATAATTAAAATTATAATTAATTTTAATAGAGAACTAAAATTAAGTGATTTTCCCTCATTTTGTTTCTCTCATCAATTTTCAAATTCTCGACCACAAAATAACTTATTCACAAAAAGTAGTTGTGGAAAATATTGAGAGAATTGCTACTAGGTCACGGAATTTTGGTCACCAAACATAAAAAAAAGTTTTGCACTTGAAAATAGAATTTACAGTGAAATAAGAAATGATTAAGGCAGATAACATGATCACTTCCCCGGTTGATCCCACTCCCGTAGTAGCCAGTGTGAATAAACTTTTGCGCTGCAGTGACACTAACTACCGACTGGTTTTTATTTATACTAAACCATTCAAGGGATTTCGCCCTACACAACAGATAATCTCAAAAAAGTATCGAAAAGAGGGTCATTCATTCTATTAAAAAGGATATTTTTCTATTAATTTCTAGGCTATTGTACCATTTATCAACCAAGCTGGAATTTTATTTTGCCTAATTTCATCAACAACAACCAACAATACAACAAATATTATCCGAATATTAATTTCCACTTTCTTTCATTTTATGCCCTTATTTAACCCAATTATTTGTATTTTAACAAACACACCATATCGAAATGCTATTTTTAATCGTTCACAAGTAAATCCACAATGAACGTAAAGAAATATTTCATAATTCAGATTTTCAATATTTTGATTCTGGAAGAACAATTATAGTACATATGACAAACACCAATTAAATATTAATCAAATGTTAAATATAAAGATTATCTAACTAAAAAATTTTATATTTTCGGGACCTATAATTCGGTCGAGCATCCAAAAATTAACTCAATATGACCTAGGTAATCGGAAAAAAGTCTATTTCTGCTTCAACCATTCAATCTGAAAATTTTTGTCACCCCAGCAAAAAACGATAACACAAATTTAATGTACACCTCAGTTTTATGTAGCCTATTTAGCCTCATGCGTATAAGTACAATCGGAGTCCAACTATATTTTGACTAGTTTCAAAAAAAATAACATAAAGATATGTATTTTTAACAAATTATTTTCCTATACAAAATTGACTAAAAATGCTGTCCAAAACTTGTTCCGGCACAATAAAACCAGCAATTTCCCCAACAGATTCAAAACATTTATCAATAAAAAAAGCAGCCATTGCTGGGTCATTCCATTTAATTAAAGCATTCCTTGCACCCTAAACAAGTCAAATTAAAAGTTTTTTAAATTTTTATTCACCTCCAAATTTTCTAAAGCCATTTCTAGACATTGAATGTGACGTTCACGAGAAAGAAAAGGTTCGTTTCCTTCAAGGTCATTGCTGCCCAATTTTGTTAAAATTGAGGAAATTGTTTGTAAAAGAGAATCTAGACCATTTTCTTGGATACAACAGGTCCAAACTAGTTTTAAATTTCCATCAGGATTAAGACCTGAAAAAAAGAAAATCATACAATAATTCTGATTTTATCCGAAAAACCCAAGCCCATTGGTACCTAAAAAAGCTGGTAACTTAAAACTTTCAACCTTCGATTATGATAGTCATTTTCAAATTTTAATTCAATTCTATAGGGCTAAAACTTTGAAAGTCTACAATTATTTAATTTATGAATCTGGGGGAAAATCCAAAAATTTAGTGTTTTAGGCGTCTACACAATAAAATAAAGAATTTTAATTTAAGTTCGTGAGTAAGACAGGCATATTTTCAATATCCCAAATTTTTCGATTCTCAAAGGAATAACAAAAAAAACTCCCAAAAATTTCATATCATTTAATTTCTTTAAAAAATAATTTTAAAAAATTTTACATTGTTCCAGCCATTTTCTTCTATTCATATCTTCTTTCAACAAATCAGTCTTATTCAAGCAAACAATTAAAAATTGTTCTTCAGATTTATAAGAAAATTCTTCAAGTAAAGACTCCATTTCCTTTTTTATATTTTTTTCTTCTTTCAATTTTTCCATTTGATAAACATCCAATACCAAAATAATTAAATGTGCTTCAGAAGCTCTTCTTAACGTTCTCCGAATTCCTTCAACTTCCAAAGGGTCGTTTGAATCTGTTCGAATACCAGCAGTGTCTATAACAGTAACCAACTGTTTTCCAAGGTGAAGACGTGCCTCTAGACAGTCACGAGTTGTTCCACTAATATTTGAGGTAATAGCTATATCTCTTTCTGCTGAAAAATTTTTTGATAGCTTTAGTTCAAAAGTATATAGAAATTTTAATTTAATAACTCAAAAAGTACACACAAAATTAATCCGCAAATTATTTTCCTGAAAATACCAAAGAATTTCTTAAATTATCTAATTCAGTTATTTCAAAAAAGGATTTTAAAATTTAGGAAAACGTTTGTGGAAGACAATAAGCCTCTCAAAACTTTTAATTTAATACTATAATTTAGAAAAGGACGTCGTCAGTCAAAAACAATTAATCACAAATAAAATTAACGCTTCCTATTTTTAACATCAAATTAAGCAAACAATATTATCTAAAATACCCAGTAGAAATAAGAAAAATATTTCCCAAAATAAATTATTAATTTTTGTGTATCGCACCGGTTATCCACAATTACAATAATTATTTATTAAAAAAATATACCCAATCTATTCATTAAACTGCTTTTGCCAACATTAGGTCTTCCTATCAAAGCTACACTCATTCCTGAACGAATTAGTTGGCCTCTATTGGCAGATCTAATAAAATGTCGAAGTTCGCTAGAAAGAGTATCCAAATCATTTTTAAATTCTTCATCTAATGTGTGTTCAATATCTCCCAAATCTTCGGCAAAATCGATTCTTTAAAATTAAATTTAAAAAAATATTACTCATAAGAAACCTCGCTTCCATTTTTGCACGAAATCTGACAAGTTTTTCTCTTAATGGAAGCAAATACTCTCCAACTTTGGACTGGGCATGGCTTAGCCTCAACTAAATTAAATGAAACGATTAGTAAATAAAATATTATATTTTAATTAGGGTTGCCGATTTCGAGTCATTTTTTCGGGCCAAATATCCTACATATGCCCGACTCGATCTTTCGGTCTGAGTCGGTCCATTTTGGCAACCCTAATTTTAATGTTTATGTCGGCGTCCAAAATCAATTTCAGTCCAAATTCAATGTCTTGATTTCAAACGTTTCGATTGGCTCCGTACTTTGTTTTTTGGGGCTATGGCTAAAATAGCTGGGACCATTAGTTAATTTAAATGAATCTCGGCTAATTATAAAATCGAATTTGGGCGCAGACATAAACTTATAGATGGGAAATTCGGTGAAACTTTCGTAGAATAAGCTTATTTATTGGATATTATTTCACTTAACATCTGAGAGTTTCAAAAATTATTAAAAATTACTTGAGCTTCTGATTGTGCATTTATTAAATCACCAAGAGCCTCAACTTCTGCTGCATTCATTTTTCCATTGTAAAAGGCTCTGTGAAGAAAAAATTAAAAAAACACAATTTAAAAAAACCTTCGAGTAAATTCCCCAGCTCTAGCCGGTTCAAGTCCTTCTAAATCAGCCAATGTTGCACAAACAGCATCAATAACAGCACGACTACCGTGAACGTAAAGCTCGGCACTATCTTCACCGGTAAACGTTTTGGGGCCTTAAATAAGTTAAATAGAGAATATAATAAAGAAATTCAGGCATCTTATGTTGGTCACACAAAGAACAGTTAATTAGTATTAGACCCCAAAAATTTTTCCTGGTAATTTTTCCGAACCTTGCTGGTAGTTTGCAGTCCTAATACTAAAAGGAAAATGAAGAAAATAGGTAAAAGATAACAGAAAAATCCCCTCGTCAATAGAAAAAAACCTTTCATAAAACAGGCCATCGCTCTGTCCAACAAACGTCCTTCCTTATCAAAAATTGGAGTGTAAAATAACCGGAAGGGTTTAAATCGCTCAGAATGTTTTTGAGTAAGTTGACGCAAAGCAGATTCACTTTCAGTTCCTAAATTTAAAGAAAAATTATTTTCAATAATTTAAAAAAACCAGAAATTCTGAGCACAGCAATTGCAGAAGGCGGTGAACCTGAGCTGAGAGCAAAAATTGTGCTAGCCATTCGTCTAAGGGAAAATGATGTACCCGGACAGTGGTGACATAAACAAAATAGTGATTGGGAGAACATTAGTGAAATTTTTGTTAAAAATTTAATTAAAACTTTTGAACTAGGGTTGTTGGCGACCGGCTTTAAAACCGGATCTTTGAAATATTTTGCCAAAAACTAACCGTTTTTACAAAATTTTAAAAACCGGAAATTTGTGAAAATGAGTGATTTTATTAAAAATTCCTCCAAAATAAAACAGGTATTTGTCTAAAACTCAAAACCGCCGATTTTTAAAATTTAGATCAACCGAAAACCGGGGGTACTGGTTACTAACCGGTCGCCGACAACCCTATTTTAAACTAAAAATTTATTATGCTCTTTAATCGTTTAACTATCGAAGAAAAATTTAAGAGTATATTAAAAAGTAATTTAATGATTTAACTAAAAAGAATGTAAATTTTATTACTCATTATAATAAAAATTTTATCTGAATTTGAAAAAAATATTAAAGAAAAATGTTTAGCGCAAAAAGGTTAATTATAAGTAACAAATAAAAAATAAGCTCATCCTAAAATAAATAAACCTTTTTGCATAAATAGTATACAAATCAGGAGAAACAAATAAAATAATCACATGACATCAAGTATTGCTTTAATTTTTTTGGCAGTGGCAATTGTTGAATTTTGGAAGTGTCCGTTATTTGTTTTCTTAAATTTAAATTAATGAGGTTAAAAATAACAAAAATAAAGAAAAACCGAATTGAGAAGCGGCAAGCACCCTTAAGTGAAGGAACGAACTGATCTCTACGTAGAGGATAACTAAAATAATAAAATTGATAAAACAAAAGAAATGATTTCAAGAATTTAAATTAAAAAGAATATGATCTGGGACTTAATATGATCTGGAGATCGTAACTTAAATATTTTGAAAAATTTGGAAGGTCACAGGCAAAAAAATTCACTTTTTGCCCAATCCCCTCACCACATTTTTTTCTTTTCACCATTTCGGGGAGGGGGAATTCCTCCCTGGCAAGGGGCCTGACCCAGGCTTATCCAATTTTTAAGATAAAACCAGCAACTTAAATTTACGTTAAAAAAGAATACTTCTCGATGATAGAAATAATAATAAAAAAGGAATTAAACTAGTAAAATAATTAAAATCCAAACCGAATATCAACTTGTTGAGAAACTGGATTTGTATGCAAAGGAGGATGCATTAAAACTCTCAAAGGCCTACTATTCAATTCATTTTCATCTCCAACTTCAGAAATTGATAAAAATTCGGAAACGTCTTTAACAGCAGGAGAACAATTCGCAATTATATCATTGATAAATTGAGGTAGAGATTCAGTTCCAATTAAAGAACGCGGGCCTCCAAGACAAAAACGCCCATTGAAACAGTTGATTCTTGTGTGGTAAATTCCGTTGTTTGTTGAGTAGGAAAAAGAAAAAATTGAATTGTCAGAGCGAGAGTCTCGAACTAGAAATGTCCCAGGTTGATAGCCTTTAAGTAATTTTGTGGCAGTTGATGGTGAAATTGATCCCCAATACCATTGACACTTAAAAAATATATGAGTAGATTAAGTTATGAAAGAGCAAAGATATGGCACATGGCTAATTGTAAGAAAATCAATGGGAGGAAGCGAGAGGGGAAGGGGCATTTCTAAAGCTCAACTTTATATTTTTGTATCCCTACGACAAAAACTTTGATTTTTAGCGCTTAAGGCAAAAAATTTAAAGTATTTTTGGAAGGCAATATTCATATACCCTTATTTCGTTAAAATTAACACAAAACAAACCTCTTTCAATTCCTCCAACATTTTTGTAAAACTCCATGGATCTGGTTGTTTCTTTTGTCCATTTTTAGTATTTATTGAAGATAAAGTTGTAATTGCCATTCAAGTTTAACAAGGCCAACGCATCAAAAACCCCAAAAATGAAAGAAAATCTAAATTATTTTTCTGATACTCTAATAGAAATTAATTAACATTTTTTAAAATTGGCATTCTGTTTTTTTGTTTAAGTATTTTTGAATTTTTTAAAATTTGACGTTTAATTTTCTAATCAAAGTGTATTTAATTGTTGCAGTTTATCTATGAGACGTTTAAATCAACAAAATAGAAAGTGACATTTAAGGGTGGAGGCTAACTCGAGGAATTCCAACTCACGAAACAGACAGGTCGCGTATTTTTAGAAATCAGAATTTTTCAGAATTTTTTTCAATTGTTTTTTAAAATATTCTAATTTTTTCAAAGATATTCAGATTCTTCAAAAAATCCTGTTTTTAAATTATTCTGTGTTTTGGTCATTCCGTGAGTTGGTAATTCCGTTAATTGTCGTTCCGTGAATTGTATGTTTCGTGAGTTGCCCGACACGAGACTTAATATAAATAAATATTTAATTTATTAAAAATATCTTTGATTAAATCAACCATTAATAAATTTTTAAAGTCAACCCTCTTACGTAATTTTATTTTTTTCGATTAAAGAAAGGAGTATTTAAAAATATTTTCTCTCAATTAATTTTCCCATTAATAAAAAATAAGTAAATTTGCACGATCAGTCGCGCGTACTTTTGAAAATCTGTTGTTTTAAGAAATTAAATTTTCAATCACGACTCGTTTTTTTCTTTAAAATCTGACTTTTACGCATGAGGGCGTTAGTAATAGACTTTCTTCTCGACCAGATAATAAATGTTTTTATAATGAAAAACACTAAATTATGAGTTTCCAGAACAGAAAAAGATCTTAAAGTCGGAAAAACGTCCATCTTTCTACTTTAATATGTATATTCGTTTAAAATATATCCGACTTTAAAAGTTTGTTTGATATTTTCTGATTTCTTTAGTTATGAAAAAAATATTTATGGAAAATTTTGGTTAACTAACAGAAAAAGTCTGGGTCAAAACCTCAGAAATTAGCTTAAAATGTGACTTTAACTCTTTTATCCCTGTATTAAAAATTCTGATTTTATGGTTTTTGAGTATTAAAAGTTCCTCAAGAGTTTTCAGTTCTTGAATTAATTATGAGGCGAGAGGCAAGGAACTCCCTTTTGGTTAGTAAGGTTCTTCACTACCTCTACAGATAATCTTTTCTTATATCTCCCTCAAATGTCTCCTTCTAAATGTCTTAATAAAAACAATTTTAAGTTGTTCGAACAACTAAAAATACAGCTGCTATTTTGAAAATGTATATAGCGTGACCTCACTAAATTTACCTACTATTGGTACCTTAGGGTATATTTTTGAAATTTGCTTGGCCATGGAGTGGGGTTGCTTAAGCGATATTCTCTCTATTTGGGATATCTTTCATTACAGAATACATTTTTTAACCCCAAGAGTCAAACCCCCTTTAACCCCAAGAGGTTTGACTGTATCAGAAAATTATACATTGATCGCTGCTCTATGAGTATTCTTGACAGTCCCTTCCCTTATAGGCCAGCCGTTAAGTAATGTTTAAAGGCTTTCTTTATTTCTTTTCATTTTCTTTTCAATTTTTTTTATTTTACCCCCTACCCCTTTTGTTTCCCCCTTCCGCCGCTCGCACCACGTTTTGTGTTAACCACACCCAAAAATTTTTTCTGTGTTTCCCCCTTTTCTTCGTACACCCCCCCCCAAAACCTCCCCAAAGCAACTGATTGCGAACAATTCATCAGTTTTCCTCTCTCATTTTCTCAATTTTTATTATTTTCTTTTATTTTTCCCCCTTATCGCATGATAATTAAGCCAAAAAATAATTTTTTTCTCAAAATTTACCACGCCCTTTTTTAATTAATAAAATTAACAAAACTAGTAATTAAATTGAAAAAATGAGAAGAATAAAAATTGTTTTAATTTCACACGCCTTTTTAAAAGTATATTTTTTTAAATTAAAGTTGCGAGCAAAGAAGAACATTTAAAATTAAATTTTTTCATGATTACAAACTTTATTTTTTTTTCTAATTTAAAAAGAAAAGTTTATTTATTTTTCTATTTATATTTTTAAATTTTTTATCAAATTTTAAAAAATATTAAATAAACATTGACTGTCTTTTCCGGTTTTATCTCTCTTCTGCAATTGTACAGAAGAATTTTTTTTTCGAGCTTTATCCAACACAAAAAATGTCGTCTCTTATTTTTAAATAAAATTTAAATTTTGGAATTTTTTATTAGAAGTATTTTTTGAAAATAACTTCACAATACCGTATATACTCGATTAATTCCCCTCCCTCAAATAATTCCCCTCCCTCAAATAATCCCCCTCCCTCAAATAATTCCCCCTCCTACGGATGAGTTGAAACAATAATCCCCCTTCCCCAAATACCCTACTACACGTTCAATTTCAAAACTCGAATAATTCCCCTCACTTGAATAATTCCCCATGCCACGGATGGGTTGAAAAAATAATTACGCAGGGGAATTAATAGAGTAAATACGGTAATTAAACTTAAAATGATTACCATTCTCACAATTTGATCAAAATTCTTTTTCTTCTTTTTAAAAATTTTAACAAATATTTTTTTTCTTAAGCTTTACAAAAAATTAATTTATTTTTTATTAATTAATATGGTTTTGGAATGTTGTATAGCCGTTGTTAGAATAAGACCAGAAGCTTTATCTCAACTAGAAAAAATAAAATCCCAGAGACAAAAACAACAAAATTTTGAGGGTGACGAATTTTTTGGCCCGGCAGATTTTGATATTTTAATGGCCGTCCCGCCTCCCCCTTTATTTGAATGTGGACCTTGTTCTTCATCTCAAGTACAAATTGAACAACAAACAGTTGAATTACCTCGTTGTTGGCCTCTGCCTGGGGAGAGGGCGGCAGATGCTGCTTTGAGATTTGTTGGGGATTTAGATATGTTGGTAATTTGTTTTTATTTTCTTATAAAAATATAACCAATTAATAATCCAAAATATTAATTTTTGTGGACTCGTTCTTGTGATACAGCAAATTTCTGTCCATTTTTTATTTAAGGGTTATAGTGTAGGTAACATTTTTTATTTTGTATTTATTGAGAGTGCTTGAGACCAAGATTCTTGGACAGCTCGGGTTTTTAAAAATTTTTTTTGATCGAGTTTCGGGTCGGAAAATATTTGCCGGACCGTGACTGTCCTGCCCTCAAGTTGTCCCAACACTCCCAAGTGCATTAATTAATCAAATTTTTCCCTAAATCTTGACTTCTGTGTAATTCTAATAAATTTTATGTAAATTTAAGTCAATTTCTCACCAAAGCCGTCCACATCCCTCCATCACGTTCAGACCACTTGGAAAGGCCTGAATCTTCAATTTTACATCCTTCACCACCTCTAACCCCTCTACAACAACAACTTCCTCCTCTTCTTTTTATTCCAATAATTCCTTCCACGAAAAGTACTTTTCCAATTGTTAGCTCAGGACTTGAATTTTGCCCCTTTGCCACTGTTTTACATGCAGCAATGAATTACGACTCTTCTTTGGTAGAACCTTCATCACAAAATTTACTTGTTAAAATTGGTGAATGGCTAAGTTCTGGGCAATGTAAATCTGGCTCTGGATTTTTACATTCATTGTTCCTTATGCCCAGTAGTAGTGCGAAGAGAACATTACTTCATAGTGCTCTTTCTTATGAAACTAATGAGAGGTCTTCGTTGAGACTTGCTAGTTGTCAAAGGTAAGAGGATTTTTAATTTTGAAAAAATGGCATCTTCAATAGATCTCTCCTCCGATAGGATTTAGTCTTTATTGGAGAAATGGGAGAGAGATCATCCAATAAACTATTGGATGATCTCTCTATTGGAGAATCTTCCAGTAAACCGCAAAGACCCAGCTTGTAGACCACAGAACCCCATTCTTAAATCAACTCCCTCTCATCTCTCCAATAGAAGTTGAATTCTTCACCTAAATTATGATAAAAAGATATATTTTTATAATTATATCCTTCCAGAACAATAAGTCTAGAAAAAGAAAATGAAGGCGAGGGAGTATTACAAAAACAAAAAATAGAACAAATATCTTCAATTACTAATATTGAATTAAAAGTAGAAACATTTAATAATAAAATAATAAAACAACAAGAAAGATTTAATAATAACGAACAACTTTTTGTTAATCCTCTCTTTGGAATTGATATACTAACAAAGAGGAAAGCAACGGTAAGGATGAAATTTGTAAGATAAAGATCTTATTCAGGGCTCTATAGATCAGGCTTGTGATAGGATATTACATCTCACAGGAAGGTTGCGAAACCTAGGAAATCTTTGGATATCCGGATCCGATCCGCGGAAAAATTTACAAACCCCTACTTTCAAAAAATTAAAAAAAGTTCAAACATAAACTCAAAAATAATCTAGGCGCCCGAATATTTTGTAAGAGGAAAACGGCGCGATATTGCTCCAAAAAGACAACGTCGAAGTACAGATTATGGTATATCTAATAAAGGGATTAAGCAACAACGTTCACCAACAGCGTTTTGGGAACAACAACATCCTTTACATAAATATGCTTTTGATGGAAATGCAGAGAAAATTAGGTTTGGAAATTTGAATTTCTTGAACTTATTGTTAGGAAAAAATTTAGGAAAGGATGGGAATGATTGTGCGAGTCGAGAAAGATGAAAGAATATTTTACGAGAGGGGGGATCGTTGTGGAAATTGAGGGAGGGGGAAAACAATGTAGTATAACTTTTCGAATGGAATTGGGTGTTTGTTAACGGGAGCATGGGAAAATTAATCTGCTAAAGTTACCGAAATTCATCTCGAATCAGTAGAGTTAATCCCAAATTCGTCTCCTTCTCCCCTACTTGAAATAATTTTTGAAAATTTTTTAGAGAATTGCTCAGACAAGGCTCAGATCCAAACGAATTAGACAATGATTTTTGGACACCTTTACATTATTGTGCTTTCTATAACAGACTTGAAGCTTGTCAAGTTCTCTTATTACATCCAGATATGGATGTTAATATAACTAATAGAACAGGTGCTACACCTTTACATTTTGCTGCACTTAATGGGCATGTCTATGTTGCTGAATTGATATTATCTCATCAATTTGCTGATATTGTGAGTCTAGAATTGAGGTCGATGATATCGCAATACAGGGATTCCGTAAATGGATTGGGGTTCAAAATTCGAATATGATAGGGTGCTGCAGGCAGTATTCACTCTCAACTTGTACAAATCTAACAATTTCAGAGTATTCGTGACTCTAACGGCAAAACACCTTTGGACCTTTGTGCACCTGTACCAAAACCAGACTGGCAAGGTGTTGCTTTTCTACTCCGTCAAAGCGACATCCTTCGCCCTACAAAAATGGAAGTCCAAATTGTTGGCGGATCTTCTTTACAAGTTGAGGTAGATGATATTGATAATGCAACAGCTGGAGAATTGAGAACTAAAGTATTGGAAATGGAAGGATTAAAACATCCGTTAGCAGCAAATGCCGAACAGATTTTCGCAATTTGGCTGGTTGACTCTAGACTTAGTAAGCGTTTCTTTAGATTATCACAAGGTTTGGGACAGTAACATCTGAGGATATCTTGGAGATTGTGATTAGTGCGAAATAATTTATAAATTATCATCTGTTCTCTTTTCTATAATTCTGGGTATCATCTCTCCCAAATCCATGACAATCCCAGGAAGCTTGTCTAAATGAGAGAGAAATAAAGGGGTATTCAATTACATCCATACTGTATTCTCTCTAACAAAAAGGCAGACTATTTTCTAATTTTCTCACTCTTTTTTCCAAAAAGGTCTACAATTAAAAGCCGAACAAAAAGTTCAAATTCACCTTAATAAATGGGAAGAACACTTAAATAAATTTGGAAGTGAATTAAAAGAAGAACATTTACCGAAAAGTTTTGAAGAAGAAAGAGTTCATGTTGTGTTAAAGAGGGATGCGAGGACACTTTTGGGTGATGAACAGATGCTGGTGAGTTTTAATTGATAAATTTTGGTCTCAAATAATTAAAAGTCCAAAAGCTAAAAAATTGATGTCAGTTAGTCTCTGCATGAGCACACCGAATTCTGTGATTTTACACGGTATCTCAAGGACCACTACATATATCACCGGGTAGAATCGAGAATTTTCTACCGGAGAAATTTTCCGATATACATTTTTTGCATTAACAGGATCTACATGATCCGTTCCTGTCTTTTAAGCCCAAACAGTTTCGGGATCTCTAGTAACCCAATCCATTACCAATCCCTAATAAAAAGACAAAATTAGGTAAAAATCAAAAAAATTTTCTGAAAAAATAAAAAGAAATAAAAATCATTTAAATAATTAAAATAAAAATTAAAGCAATTATAATTAATTAAACGTAAAATTAAAATCCCTTCTATTTAAATTAATAATTCATTTTCTTCTCCTTTCTATAATCATCTCCTCCCCATTAAAATATCTCAAAACCAAAATTGTTGTTAACAAAAATCCCAAAACTGTCCATTCCCCATATTTTTGCCTAATTCCACCAGAAACACATCCATCTTCCTGACATCCACTTGTGCAAACCTAAAAAGGACATTTCATCCCATTCTCTTCCCTTAATTTACCTCAACAACAAGAGGGCCAGTTTCTCTCCGTCGATGGCTAGCAGGTGAATTCCCTACATTAATATCTGTTCCTGTGCCTCCAATAAAGTGCCGTTTTGCCCGTCTAAGTGATTTGTAAAGTGTACATCCACTGATCTCTTCTACAGTCCCACACCTTCTCTCTGTCACTGTTATCACTAAATATACATATGTTGATTATTTTTTAGATTTTTGTAACTTTCTTAGAAGTGATTTAAATTAGTTATTTTTAATGAATAAATTGAGGTTTGACAAGATAAATAAAAATGGCTAATAGTAATTAGGAAGCAAATTTAGTGGAATGAGTAGGGGTGTCGGCTCAGAACTTGACCGAGTATTTTTCGGTTTGTTTCTTATCCAAGAATCGACACCACTAGGAATGATAGTAACGGAAAGCTCCTAAGTTTAAAAAAGGAAAAGTTGGGAATGTTGTTGATCAGATAGGTCTTCATCCTTAAATCCCTCCTCAAACTCTCTGACTTTCTAGTTTACTCAATGTAAATAGGTAATAAGAGGAATACTGTAATGTGTTTTTCGATTCCAGAAACATCAAAATTTGGAAACCGCCCAGAACCGTGGAACAGTTCAAATTTTTGGAATTGAGAATCACGAATACCTTAAAGGAAGATAAATCTATCGAGAGAATTTTAGGATTAAAAGAATTTCCTAAAAATTTCCTCACCTCCAGATTGTCTATAATAACTGTAAATGCAGTGTGTATGTGATGAATTCATACATTTAGTAGAAGGAATAAGCCCTTTCTGGCATCGGGAAATGTGCCTTTCATTTTCTTCGGGGGAATACCAAAGAGCTTGTCGATCGCATTGAATGCAATCCAAGGCTAATGCTAAAACAATTTTTATTTTTAATCATATTTAATCTAAAATCTGACCATTTTCTGGTATTTTAACCAAAAATAAAATAAATAAAAATAAGCTGTATTGTTGTAAATATTTTTGAATAAAAATATTAAAAATTTGTTGTTTAATAAAAATAATTTTGGTAACCATTGGAATGAATTGAGGGAGAGAAAGTTTTTTTTAGAAATTCTTCTCTTCCTCTTGGCCAGTGGGAAAAAGCCTTTGGGGGCTTTAAAAGTATATAAAAGTTCTGGCAATTTAAGTATTAGAAAATTAGAAAGGGATTAGCGGTGAGGAAATTGATAATCCGCCGAAATTCGCGCCTCTGGCGAAATTGAAGGAATGAAAAGGGATAAAGGGAAGGACAGTTAATTTATGGAATGGGAAAAATGAAGGAAAATGAGGGGCGTGAATGAAGAAAAATGAAGGTGGAGGAATTTTGAAGGGTGAGGGAAATGAGAGAGAGAGTAAGGGAGAGAATACACGTTTGGGCGCAGGAAAGGGTTGGCGCAAACGTAGAAAAGGATAGGCTGTCAAAGACTTGAATTCTTGAAATTTCCTAATAATAACCCTTATAATGTCTTCTAGCTGCTCTAAAAATTTCAGAATTTCTGGTTAGATATATATATATATATATATATATATACCAAGTTCTGGTCAAAAAACTCAAAGAAAAATTGAAATTTCTTCTAAAAATGTGACATTTTAGACAATAACTGTCCAAATATTCAACTAAAAATTCTGAAATTTTTAGAGAAAGTAAAACACACAATTGGAAATAGATAAGCAAAATTTTGTGGCCCTAGATTCTCATTTGGAAATTTTATACGGATATGCCCAATGCGCCCAAACGTCTCTCAGTCTTGGGTGAGGTAGAAGAAAATTAAAAAAAAAGAAATTGGAGCACAAAAATGGACGACGGGTAACTAAAAATGGTCAAAAAAATAGGAGGATGAATGTAAACAAAATGAGAAAATGAAAAGAAATTAAAGCTTAAAGGTGCAAATAATAAAAGAATGAAAAATGGGTGACTGACTATTAGTAGGTAGCTGTTCTTTTGGGGATAAAATTAAAATAAATAAATAATAAATGTCTTTTTTTAATTGAAAATGTGATGCTAAAAAGAAATAGCACACGTTTTTCTTTCGTTCTCTCCCCATTTATTGACCCCATCCAATTATTCTCTCCCCTCATTTAATGTAAACCCCATTTTCCCTCTTAAATGTTCGTTCGTTCGTTCATTCATAGTTTATGTTTATTTTGTTTGAAAAGGAAAAGTAAAAGGATATTTTTTTATATTTTGTATTTGTCTCTAAATTGATTTGAAAAGAGAAAGAGAGTTTAATTTTATTATTACTTGGCGCTCTTGAGGCAGAGGTTGTTCTTTGTGTGAGAGAATTTATTTACGAATTGACTTTATTTTTTGTTCTTCAATTGGCCCTCGGTGGGGCTGTACTTTAGTACGTGGGTGCAGGCTTTAAATTACAAATGTTATATCATTTGAAAGAGCTAGTCGAGCTGAGTCGAATGCCATCAAAATTAGCTCTAGGAAAAATTTTTGAACCGAGATACAGGCGATTGAAAATCGAAAAACCATAGGGGGGACCAAGCACTTTTTTGGGATGAAAAATTCGAAAATGCAAATGATACCTCATTCGAAAGAGCTCCTCGAGCTGAGTCGAATAACACCAAAATCAACGAAATCCGACTTGATTAGACAAAGTTATGATCTTTTATTTTAGCTCCTTACCTATGGCATCTGTGGAGATTTTTGCTGCTACGGAGGCCCCAAATACGTCCAGAGCAAGGGAGATAGGAATAGGTTTATGTTACGAACCCAGACCCATCGCCCGTAGACTCCCCGCGAGGCGCGTGCCGCAAAACCCCGCGCGAAGCGCGGGGTTTTGCACAAGCGCCTCGCCGACGCTCCATAGGTTTAGGTTTTTTGTTTATTTTTTGTGTCATAACTTTGTCTAATCTTGTCCAATCACGGTGATTTTGGTGTCATTCGACTCAGCTCGTCGAGCTCTTTCGAATGAGTTATTATTTGTATAAAAAATTTTTTATTCCAAAAATCGCCCTTTTGGACCTTCGATTTTTAGGAGTCTATATCTCGGTTCATTCAAGTCGGATTTCGTTGATTTTGGTTTTATTCGACTCAGCTCGACGAGCTCTTTCGAATGAGGTATAATTTGCATTTTCGAATTTTTCATCCCAAAAAAGTGCTTGGTCCCCCCTATGGTTTTTCGATTTTCAATCGCCTGTATCTCGGTTCAAAAATTTTTCCTAGAGCTAATTTTGGTGGCATTCGACTCAGCTCGACTAGCTCTTTCAAATGATATAACATTTGTAATTTAAAGCCTGCACCCACGTACTAAAGTGACCCCCTCGGTGGACCAAATTTATTTGATTTGTTTGGCAACACTGGTCTTTGGATAGACCAACAACAAAATTTGTTTGAAAGTTATTCCTCGGTGGGATAGTTTTCGGATTGACAACTTTTTTTGAGATTTTTAAAAAAAAAATCTTATTCAGTTTTCCCTCGGCGGGTGGATTGAATTCTCTTCGTATCAAATTTTAGCCCCGGTGGATAAAATTTGAATTTGGTTTGGCTCAACAAAAAAAAAATGCATTCTTCTCAACAAAATATGAATCAATATTTCCTTCATCAACCTTTCACAGCCTACAACCCTATGATGAATTTTCCCACGAATAACCAGCAACTAGGGCAAATTCAAAATTATGGCGTCCCAAATCTCTTCTTTGGTTACCCTAATGCCTTTTCTCAGCAAATAATGTACCCCAATCAATTCATTCCATCACAATCAGTTCAACAAAATTACCAAAATGCTAATTTAATTTCTGAAAATTCGTCTCTAGCTAACATCGAAAAATTACTTTTAGAAACCATTCCCGATTTGGATGGATCCGAAGGAAGTTTTGAGATTAAAAAATTTTTCAAAAAATTCGATGCATATTTAGAAGATTGGCCAGAGAAAAAGAAAATTTTTGCTTTAAAATCCAAGCTGGATGGCAAGGCAAAGAGTTTCTTCATTCTTGCAATCAAGTCCAAACGCTACAACTATAAATCGATTAAGAATTTCATCCTTTGTCAACTCCTTCCATCTGAGTACAAAGTCGAGGAGTCAATCGATTTAGCTAAAAAGCGAACCAATTCCTCTCAACAAAAGAAAAATTTGAAAACACCTGAGAAAAGTCACAAACCTGAGAAAATTCCCACGCCATCTTTCATAAATAAGGTCAACATTCAATTTGAAAAAGAAGAATTTTCAAAAGAAATTCTGGAATTTTTTGAAAAGCCAATCGACCAAGATTCGGCCAAAGACGAAAGCGAAATTGAAAATTTGGAAAAAGGAAAATTTTCGGAAAATTTGGTACCAATGGTTGAAAAAGAATTTAATTTTGAATTATTGAAGGATTTTGGGAAGGATCAATTTTGTGAATTGGATGTGGAACTTAAATGCTCCTTAGATGGAGAACAGGATTTTGCATCTGTTGAATTTCCTATTCCAACAGAAATCCATGTTCAAGAAATTGTTCCACTGGATATTCCTGTTTTCCATGAAGAAATTAAGGAAGAAATTGCATGTTCTGAAAGTGAAGAATGTTTTGAGTCGGAAAAAGTGGTTGAAGAATTTGTTGATTTGAAAGAAAGAATAGGTGAAGTTTGTGATGATTTGAAAGAATTTGGAAAGGAAGAATCTGATTTGAATGAAAAAGGAAGTGATTTATGTGTTGATTTGAAAGAATTAGGTGAAGAGCGTTATGATTTGAAAGAAATTTTGGAAGAAAAAGATGGTGAACAAGAAATTTTGGAATTTAAATTGGATGTGTTTGAAAAGGATCCTGCAAAGGAAATCCTTCCAACACGAGACAAATTGAACATTTTGGAAGAAATTAAGAAAAAGAGAAATGTTTTAAGGTCAAAGATGAAGGAAGCTAAAATTATGAGAATGTTAAGATTTGAAATTCCAAGGAATGATTTTGGAAAGGATTTTGAATGTGGATTTTTGAAAAGAAAAATCATGGGACGATTTTTTTCAGAAGTTCGGAGGTGTTTGAGCTTGAAAAATCTGATCACGTTGATCAGTGTTCCTAAACTTTCTAAGAATTTTCCGAAGGAAAAGGACCATAAAATGCATGATTTGAAACCAAGGAAGGTCTTGTATTTTGTCCCGGCGACAAAACAAGATGTAATTTGTGATTCAAACGATGCCGGAACTGAAAAAGACTGGAAGAAAAGGAAAAGAAAGCAAGAACAAGGACTGGTAGAATCGGTTTCGGTGACCGAATTTCTCACCATTGGAGTCCAAATGGAAAAATTTCATCGAAGATCGGGTTCCTTAAATCGAGTCGGTCTCGAGAACCCCATGATCACCTTGACACTGACTAGTCCCAAGAGCAAAGAAAGATCAACCTCGCCACCCAAAACCTTTCGCGGAAAACAGGCCGAGATCGAAGAACTTATTCTGACGTCGAGGACGCCGTCATCTGAAGCGAGCGGGATGTGATGCTAAAAAGAAATAGCACACGTTTTTCTTTCGTTCTCTCCCCATTTATTGACCCCATCCAATTATTCTCTCCCCTCATTTAATGTAAACCCCATTTTCCCTCTTAAATGTTCGTTCGTTCGTTCATTCATAGTTTATGTTTATTTTGTTTGAAAAGGAAAAGTAAAAGGATATTTTTTTATATTTTGTATTTGTCTCTAAATTGATTTGAAAAGAGAAAGAGAGTTTAATTTTATTATTACTAAAAATTTGCAAGAAAAAATTATTTTAAATTAAAAAAATAAATTAATTAAAATTTAATTAAAAAATAAAAAATACAGGATTCCTTCGATACAAGTAGGGTAGCTCCCTGAGCCTTCGGGGAACCCTTCGGGGTTCGGGTCGGGGTTTTAGCCAATAAAAACGTCGGGGTACGAGGGACGGGGAGCTACCTTCAATTACAGTGTTCTTTGTCTTTTTAGTAGAATAGTCTTTTAAGCCCTAGAAATATTAATAAATCTTTTAGGCTTAAAACCGAAAAAATCGTAGCAAAACCGAGACTGACTTTCCTTTAAAAACATTTTTTAATTTTTATTTTATGTTACTAAAAAATATATTTTCAGGCTCGTAAAAGTCATTTCATTGTTTCTTTGTTATATGGAGAAGCAGAAGGTCAATTTCTGAAAGGTATGCTTCCCTGTCATGAGAAGCATTATATTCCAATGGCTGCTATTGTTTCGCAAAGGTTATATGGATCAGAATTGCCTCAAAATATTGAGTAAGTTTGGCTGGAACTTTTATCTTATCCCATTTTATGGCTATGAGTTTTAGGCGATAAATAATATGGGGAATGTGGTTTTCCTTCTTTCCACAAGTGGACCAACAATGGATACTCTGACATGAGTGACCCTTTTCGTGATCCCTTAACCAACAAGGGATATGACATGAGTGACCCGCTTGGAATATTAAAGGGGGATTTAGGATATGTCAAGGATGTCGATAAAAACAAGAAAATAAAAAAAAATATACGATTATCTCAAGAGAAATAGGTTGTAATTTTAAAATCCAGCCTCTAGTAATTAGTCCAAAAATACTGCCAATATTGTTTTCTGAGTTTAGCTGCGCGGAAATTGGCAAAAGAAAATAAAGAAAGGAAAACACTCTCTTTATTTTAGGTTAGTAAGTATCCAAATGGATGAGATAATGGGCCTGGCATATAACAAAAAGAAGGAAATTGAGGGGAGGGAGGAGAGGGAGGAAGGAATGAGAGATTTGTTGAAAAGAATAAAAAAGAGGGGAGGGGAGGTTGTTTTGGAATTTAAATAAAAATAAATATACTTTCCTGACAACCGATTTTAAAATATTCTTCTCGAATCGAAGAAGGAACAATTGTTCCAACAAAGTAGGTTTTTGAGAATGTGCGCGGGATTTGTAGGTATTTGAGGGATTTCAAAGAAAATATTGAAAAATGAAGAGAGAGGTTTATTGAAGAGTATTAAGGAGATTTATTCGAATAAATTAGGTATATGCTGAGATGAGTAAAATAAAAGTCTAAAGAGGACAAAAAATTTTTTTTAGAAAATCCCTTTATAAAAAATTCCTATATTTTTTGTTTTGTTTTGTACAGAATATCTAAATAAATAAGCAAAATTCCTACCAAAAAAAGTCACCAAAAAACTTTCATATTAACATAAAAATATTCAAAAAATGCCAGAAGAAAGTAGTGACTTTTGTATTTTTTTGAATTGAAAAAATAGTTTTGTTGTGAATGACTGGGAAAAAGCTAAGTTAAATACAAATATATTCTTTCAAACAATAAAAAAAGTATTAGACAAAGATGGGCAAAGAATTTTGGGGGAAAAGTAAGTAGAGATTTGTCTAAAAATGGGCAAATTCACAGAATAATCAACAAAAATTTTTATTTTTGAATAATTATTTTTTAAATAATTTTTGAGAAAATTTAAGAGTAAAGACTGAGACTTGAAAAACGGTCAGATTCGAAATAAATATTTCGAAAAATCTCGATTTTAATAGATGGAATTTTTTAATTAGATTTAATCCCTATTCAGTGCCTTCAAACAAATACCGTATTTTTCCTAATAGTGCGACTCTCTCTAGTAGACCGACCCCTTCTAATAAACTGACCCCCTAAAGGAAGGGTGAAAAATAATCCGACCGGTCGCACTATTAGAAGAAATACGGTAAATGATTTTCTTGTCCTCAACAAGCAAAGAACCTCTCAATCAGCATTCCAGGCACTTTTTGACAGAATTTATCTGGCTAGCTAAACCTAGATTGAACTAGCACTGTCCAAAAATGCGGATTGCGCAATTTTTTGCGGATTTAAAAAAACTTTCTTTTAATTTTGGATAATTATATAAATAATGTTAGCTGGTCAATAGAAAAATAAAAATAATAAAAAAGAAAAGTCTAAGGAATATCCTTAAAACGTCAATTTTCAACATTTTTATTGCTTTTTTAAGCAATTTTAAGGCTATTTTAAACAAAATATAGGAAGGGAAAGGTTTAAAAAAGGAAAAATAAATAAATATAGGAAGTTTTCAGTAATTGCTTCTTTTCCGGAGTTGTTGAAAGTCAAAGAGTAGTAAGGGAAGAAGTTATGTAAGGGGGATTAGAGGAGGGAAAGAAGGGAGGGATTTTTTCATACAAAAATTATTAGTTATATGTATTTTTAATACTTGTTTTTATGGATTTGGAAGAAAGAAAGGAGGAATAGGTATATACCTATCTTTTTTGGGGTTTATTCTGCCAAATCGCGCGTATCGCGTAAACCTAATGATCCTTGAAGGTGTTATTAGAAAAGGCTAACTACTAAGGAAGGAAAATTGAGAAAAAAGAAAAAAGTTGTATGAAATAATAAAATAAATTTAAATAAATTAAAGTTTATATTTTTAAAATTTTATTTTATGACTAGATGATAATTTGGGAAAAAAAGAAATTTAAAAATTACAAAAATTATTTTAACAGCTAACATTTTTTGTTTAAAAAAGCCACGAAAACAAGTAAAATAAATAAATATAGGGAGAGAATAGGATTAATTAATGAAGAGTCACAGAATTAATAATAATTAATTGAAGAAACTGCGAATTTTTGCTGTAAATTCTTAAAATTAAATTGCGGATTGTAGCTGCGTAAAAAATTTTTCGATTGAGGACAGCACTGATTAGAACTCTTTTCTTCACTAAAAGCTCGGTCTAAGTCCAGTCTAATTATCAGAAGACATAAGAAGATTTTTAAAAATTCTCTTAATTAATTATTAAAATACTCCTTTATGTAGTCCCCAATCCCCAATTTTTCATTTAATTTTTTATTAAATTTATTTTTCTTTTTTTAGCACTCGTTTCCTGTCACGCATTCTACCCTCTTATTTAGTACCACAAACAACGGAAATTAAAACATTTTCTTCATTACTTTCAAAACTCAAACAAGCACGTAATTCTCTTACCAATCTAAGCCTAATACAACTACAATTACGTTTTCTTTCAATGTGTTGGTCACTCAATGTTTACGGCTGTACTTTCTTTCGTGCTTTTATGCTTATGGCCAAGGCAAGAAAATTTTTATTAAAAAATGGAATGAAATGTTATGAGGGGGATTTTATATTAGCTTGGCAAATTAATTATAGTAAGATTGAAGGGAATTGACATTTAAATTTAGATGTTTCGCAAAATTTTAAATAAATGGTCAATGAGGTAAAGGAGTTGGTATAACTAAAATCGAGTCTTTGTCCAAGTGGTCTTTCTTTTTTCGGGTTTCGAGTTATTTTCCAAGATCGAGTCTTCTTCTAGGGGGAACCTCCAGTTTGGAGTGCCCTTTGTTATCATAAAGTATCAGCATATGTAGTATATCACTAAGATTGTACCCAGAATGTGCTATCCCACCGGTTAGTAGGGAGATTAGGCTTATCCACCCAGGGACAGGTCCAAAATGTTTATTCTTCCAAAATAGTATAGGATAAATTGCTAGTGTATTTTGGCATTTTGATATTTCTAAATTTATTCTGTTAATCCCGGGCTTCAAAGAAATACCCAAATTTTTAGTTAAAATACAAGAGAAAAGTTTTGCCAATAAATTTAAAAAGAAAAGGGGAGAGAATTTCCGGTCAGTCAGTCCTCTAAGGCAAATTCCCACGTTTGAGTGGTGAAAGGAAGTATGGAAGAATGAAAATGAATTAATGAATGAGGGAAGTTTTGGAAGGGAAAAAGTACTTTTTTTGTTGTTATTTTTCTTTTTTTAATTCTATTCATTCACTTTCATTGGGGCGTACAAATCCTTGGCCTTTTTTCCTTTTTTAAAGTGTTTTCCTTTTAAAGGATGAGGGAGGAAAGAGGTGAATTCTTAGAGAAAAAAAATAAAGGGAAGAATATGAATTAGGGGTGAATTTTTGGATGAAATTTTAAGAAAATTTTGAAAGGAAATTTTAATAAAGGCGAAAATTGAATCTTCTTGGGTCAGATTTTTGATAGAACGCGGTTTGAAAATTTTGGGAGTACAGGATATTAAAGAAAGTAAAGGGAATTAACTGTTTTGAAGTAAAAGACTTCGATGCTTTTAAATGCCAAGAATAACTTTTGGGGAATTCACGGAATCGAATAAGGAATATGGAATAGAACCATCGTGAAAGCTAGACAATTGAATTCTATTCTTGCTCCTAAAAATCTGCAGATATTTTAGGATTTATCTGGAGAATAAGCATGAATTTGAATTAAAGAGAAGTAAATTAAAAAATAATAAACTAAATATAAAATAAATCTCTTAAAAATGAATATTTTTAAAATTATTTTTTTAGCCTATCCGTGGAAGCATTCAAGTACATATTGGCTTAAATGATTGGGGAATGTCTGTATTAAATTCAAATAGCCATAGACAAATAGCAGCTATTGAACTAAACAAATTGGAAATTAAATTTACTCCAAACACAAATTTTTTAGAAGTTCAAGGGGAAGGAGGGTGTAAATCTGCTGATTTTGTTGCTACAATTACTACACCTCAGGTAATTAATTTTTTTAAATTTAATTTTTTTAAAGAATTTTTAAAAACACCGTTATTTAGAGCTTCTTGTAAAAATTTTTTGGGTACACCCCAATGTACCGCAGACCCAATGTACCGCACAGCTGTAACTTCGTTCAGAATTGTCGAATACGTGGCGCCCTGGTATGGTTCGATTCGGCTCGCCGAGGCACATCGAACCATACCAGGGCGCCCCGTATTCGACAATTCTGAACGAAGTTACAGCTGTGCGGTACATTGGGCCTGCGGTACCTTGGCCTGCTCCCGAATTTTTTTATTAAGAGAGGATTTGAGAGAATTCCTTTACAGAGAGCAATCCCTGGGATATCGGAAATAGTTATTCAATAATTTTTAATTTAATTCACAAAAAATATTTTTGAAAACCAACTTTTACTTAATAAGTTGCCTTAATTTTTGAACATCCTATTAGCCTCATAAATTAATTTATTTCCCTATAATGACCTTGAAAGGGGTTGATTGAGGTGAATTCGTTTATTTGTTTGTTTTTGTGTATCTGCTTGTTACCTTGATTTGTAAGATTAAAAAAGGGGAAGGAAAGGAGTTTTGAGAAAAAAAAAGAAAAAATTGTTGTTGTTTCTTTCTGTTGCGGACGACCGAGTTTGGTAGCCAATTAGCCTAATGTATATACATAATATTAAATATATGAATAAAATCTCTTCAAAAAAATTGGGGAAATATTTATAAAGAAAAATGTGAAGAAAATTTGGGAAATAAGTTGAAAGGGAATTGGACAATGAAAAGGGGAAAGGGGGGGGGAGTGATAGAGGAGGGAGGGGGGATATATGAAGGGAGGGGAAAAGGCTTCTTTTTAGTTTAGGGAGGGGGATAACAATAATAATAATATTTTGGCAATAAGAAGAAAAGGCATAATACATATATTTTGGAGAACAATGAAGAGGAAAGAAACGAAAAGCTGAAAAAGGGGAAAGTTGGGGACTGGGGGGGGGGGGAAGTGTTTGAAAAAGTTCATTGTAAAAATATATTTTATTTTTAAAATTCTGCGCGGCGGGAGAGAAAATCACTGACGAAAATTATTTTTTTGACCATTGAAAAGTGAAAGGATATAGAATAGGGATAGTTGAGAAGGCTAGAATATTATCAAAACTCATATTGAATTAATACTGCGATCTGGAAGGAATGAAGATAAATGACTGAGGACATTCTATTTTGCCTTTAGTATATTATGGAGAGTTAATTGTTTCCGCTTATAAAATTTGCACTTGCCACCACAATGAGAGTCATAACGGACTCTTTATCAAAGTCTTTTATGATCTTCTATTTTAAAGTAAGGATCAAATGCTCAAGAAGTGTATGATTTTTTGTGGGGCTAGGGCTCCAAATCCATTATGAATAAAATACTATGCATAAAATAAAGAATTGAACATGCTATAATAATTTCAAAATATTTTTGAAGATTTTAAAAATGACTAAAAAATGAAAGAAAAACAAGCAAAAAAGTGTGTCAATGTTTTTACTGAACAGGTGATGGGAAGATATATTAAATTGCATTTGGGAAGAATTAAGGGAGGAAAATGAACAGAAATGAGTAAAAAGGATTGGAGAACGGATAAAATAAAACCGGAAGGGAAATGAAAGAAGAGGTAAAAATGAGAGAAACAGCTGCCCTTACCCCTCTAGTGTGTACGGCACACTTACATTTTTCCAAAATTGGATGGCTCAATCTGCTGTAAAATTGGCTATGGAGACAGGGCATGAGCCTTTCCTTGTATTTATTTTCTCTTTTTTTATTCGGATAGTTGACTGAACAGTGGTCACGAATGACAGGGAAATTATAGGAGAAAGGGTCACATATGGGGAAATTATGGAGGTGGTGGCTAAGCAATTACATAAGGTTTGACGAGGATTGGGAATCCTGACTTAGAATTGGTGTTTTTCATAAATTCAAATATTTAATTGTAAAGATATGATTTTTGAAATTTTTTTTTGGAAAATATGTGGATGGAAAATTGAAGTTTTTTGCCCAATTCAATAACCTACTTATTTGTTAGTGTAAAGCGAAGGAGATCCTCATAGTGAAAAAGGAACACTCACGTTTATTTTAGCTTATGGTTGGGGGTCAAACCGAATCGAATCAAAAAATTTCATTTTACTGTATTTTCGATTAAAATAATAACTTTCTAAAATTTCTATTTTCAGGCCTTACTTATCAACAATTTATTCAAGCAATTAAAACTCAAAGTTTCAACTGCCAAAAATGCAGAAAAGGTTGCAGAGACATCTCTATAAAAATTCTCTTCTTTAATATCTTTTAATACCCATATTAATTTATTATTGTGTTTTTAAATTTAAATTATTATTTTTAAAATGCAAATTTATTTTTGTTAATTTTGTCAAATTTTGAGTGTTTTTCTCTTTTATTTTCAAAATAAAGAGAGATTTATTTTTATTGCCACTTTATTTTGTGACCAAGTGCGTGACCAATTGAAAAATAAAAGAAAATAAGCCAAACAATATTGCCAAAATGGAAGGGAAAGAAAAGGAAAGTGTAAAGGTTTAGGGAAATTATTATGGGACTTATTTTGTAGTGGTAAATAATTTTTTTTGAATAAAAATAAAATTTTTTAATTAATCGAGATAATATTTTGAATAACAAAAATAATTATAAAATTAAGGATGTTTGTAGCAGATATACAAAAGTACAGATATACAGCCCCGACTCAGCCTTTTCTAAACCGATAATGTCCCTTCTGGTTGGCACAAATAAAGGAAACAGAAAGGGGAGGGTGATCTGAAAAAGGAAGGTTGTTCCCTTCACATTACCTTCTATGCGTATGGCACATTAAAATATGGACATTTTTGAAAACATAAAAATATCAAACTTAAATTATTTTAAAATTTATTAACATACAAAACGGATTTTCAGATAAAATAATAAAATTCACTTATTCACTAAAATCCCTATATAAGGACAAGTGAAAGGATGAACATGCAAATACCTTTAATATATCAAAAAAAAGAACAGGATCGGCGAGGGGAAATTAAAAAAAGGTAAGGTCATTCAGTAGAGGAAAATGAAAAGAAAAAAAATATAAATAAATAATTAGTTATTTTTCGGTATATTAGCAAAAACAAAGCCGGAAAACATACAAAAACGGATACGAAATAAAAAGAAAAATTATTACAAGGACAAAAAAGAAAGCCGCTAAAATATATATAAATAATAAAGGGATAAAAGAGACAATAGAGAAGAAAAAAGGGGGATTTTTATTTAACAAAGGGAAAAAGTAAAAAAAAAGAATTTTGAAAGGTTTTTTCTCTACAAAAAATATTTTTGAATAATTAAAAGTAAATAAATTTATTCACGTTATAATTGAACTAACAATGGAAGTAGAAGAGAATATTGTTATTCGCGAGTAAACGGGAACGACTACAAACCCTAGCCGAAACCCAGCTCATGAAAGAATTCAGTAAAAAATAGAACCCCGATAAGCATTAAAGAAGAGGGAAAGGGGTACTTCGTCTTTTGGTCTTATCGGGGTGGATCCTAGATTTTTTAGAAGTGAAAACCCTTATGTAATTTATGTCAATAATTTTGATTTATACAGACAACAAGTGACTAAAAAAGGAAAACTTATTCTACCGTAAAACTGTATTAATGTCCGTCCCTCCCTCAAATAATTACCCCCTCCAGCGAAAGGTTGAAACAATAATTACTCCCTTAAAAATAGTTATAATTATCCTTTCTAAAATAACTTCTATTAATTACCCCACCTCTATTTATTACCTCCTCCAGCGAAAGATCGGAACAATAATTACCCAGGCTAGTTAATACAGTTTTTACGGTATATTGAAATACAGCTATCATCGGGAGTACAGCTAACGATAGCCAAACTATTAAATACTCCAATAATTTTTTCTAATAATTTTTAGTAAAGCAGAAGCTTTAAAAAATTGTAGTTTTTATTTTAAAAAGTGTGGAAAGAGAAATAAATAAATGAAAAAAATGTGTGGAAATGAGGAAATAAACAATAATAGAAAAAGTAATGGAGGGCATTTTTTGTTTATTTGTTAAAGAAAAAACTTTATCTCGACCTTTTGTCCTAATTCCCTGTAATCCTTCCACCTACTAATTGAGATAAAATCTCAGAAAAATCTTAAAAGGAAAAAGATTTCCACCTCTAAATAAATCTCCGGACCTCTAGGGATCTAATAAAGCTAGGGATCTAGCAGACATAAAAATTAAATTCCCTATCTTCGGGAATTGGGAATCGGGTCGGCTAGATCCCTGCTAAGGAGGCAATTAATTTTTGGAGAATATTTATTATATTTAAAATATAAACTGAATTCAATTCAGAAATTTCAGCTCCTTAATAAACTTTGTGGGATCTCCTTGGCCTTAAGTGCGGAGACAAAACCTTTAGTTGTATTTCCATTCGGGTCAACAAAACTACATAAATTAAAGCCTTCTATTCTTTACCTAAATACGTAAGCGCCTCTCTCCCCGTCACCCAGAAAATTCCAGACCGCGTCCTCAATTAAGAAAGAAAATCCCCTCTCTCTTTTACAAAACCTTTCATTGTTTTTTTAATTTATAAAAATTGTCCCCATCGATTTATCTGTCAACGGCAAAAAACAAAACAAAACGTTTTTAGTGGCAGTCTCATCATTCCAATTAAGCCAAAAATGGCTATATAAAAGCTATTCTTCTTCTTCTTTTTTTTGTGAAGCCTTCAAACAGATGTGTGTGTGGATATACCGACTAAATACTAATTGGAATTTCCTCTTTTCTTTTAAATGTCCTCCCTCTTGTTTGTTGTTTTTTCTTTTAAGAGAAGGGCAATAAAAAAAGGAAAAGTGAAAAAGATGGATGCCATTTAGTGTTTTTAATGGAAAAAAAAGTTTTTTTTGAATTTATGGCAAAAATTGAAAATAAAATGTGAAATAATTACTAGAGGTGTTTGGAAATGCTTGAAGTAGAAAACTTATTATAGTAACAGTGCCCGGCGCCAGACCGGATTCGGCAGGATTTTTCCAGAGTCCGGGTCCCAAAGCGGGGGTTTTACGATTTCGGAATTTTTCCGGATCGAATTAATCTGGAAAAATCGGACCGGATCCGGTCTGGCTCTAGTGCAAATCCGAAATCCGGATCCGGAAAAATCGAGCATAAAACCAATAGTTCGAGTGAAACAAGTCTTCTGTCTTCCTTGAACTTTGACAAACTCTCTGAGATATTGGAAATGAAAAGTGTATGGGAAACATGGAAGATGTTAGTGGTTCGATATATAATTAAAAGTATCACTTCCTAGTATCCTTAAATTATAATTAATTGGTCTCTGAGTTAAAAAATATTAAAAATTATTTAATATTAAAAAATAACAAATAATTTTTAATTTTTTAATGTAAAAATAGTATGTATATTTAAGGAAATTTAAGCAAAAAAAGAGAAAATTTGCTTTTTAGAAGAAATAAAAATAAAGTAAAAATAAAAGGAAATAAATATAAAAACATTTTTCTGGCATCAAAAAAAAGAAAGGTATGTTAATTGCCTATTTTTGCCATAGAAATTGTGTTAAAAGTAAAATAAAAAAGAGAGAATCGATGCCGAAATGCGCAGTAAAGTGAATATTAGTTTTGGGTTGCTTAAATGGTTGGAAAATTAATTTAAGGGTTTTTATCTATTTTTAAAAATTTTTTTATTAATTAAGAGTAATAGAAAAAATTAGGTACATTATACGCCACCATTTTATTTTTCTTCACCTTTTCTTTACTCAGGAAAGCACACTTTGGTCTAACTAACATACCAGAGGAAAAATTTTTTTTAAATTTTGAAGGAAGGATGGGGGGTGTTAAAATATAATTAAATAAATTAGTGAATTTTATAAATTTAAATATCACAAAAATATGTACATATAATTAATTCTTGAATAAAAATTCAAAAGTAACTTTACTAATTTATTAATAGTGTTAATTGTTATTAGAATCGTCACAGAATCCCTAAGAAAATTTTCCAGGATCACATCTCGAAATCTCGTTCTCTAGTAATTTTCTAGACTGACTGTATTCTCGTAATTTCGGATTAATCCCGCAGAATCTTTCCCGTTAAAAAAATTTTTTAGAGAATCAAGTTATGTGATAATTGATATTTTACTATAAAATACCTTATTGTCTCCAATACAAGCCCTGGGCGTCTATTTTTCAATACTTTTCATTCAGTGGGCTTCTAATATGGAATGGGTTTCTATTAAAGACAATAAGGTACTAATGAATTTCTTCTGTTATAAAATTTTTTTCATTTTTTTCAAATTAATTTAATTAAAAATATTTTCTTTTTATTTATTACCCAAATAAAATTAATTTAAAAAATAATGTTTTCATGGAAGAATGGATTTTTAAAAAAATAATGATTGTAGTCGAGAATGTAATAAATATATATTTTGGATAATTAAACTAATGTATTTTTTTGGATTTAAAAATGTTATGAATAGGGAATGATGATTAATGGATATTACTTTTATTTTATATTATTTTGGAGAAAAAAATGAAGGAAAGAAAAATAAATTTTTGGAGGAAATAACGGATAATTTAATTTTTGACGTTTATTTATTTAAAAATAAAATAAATAAATTATTTTTAGTGGAGATAATTGAAGTGACATTTAATTATTTAAAATAAGGAAACACTTCAGACCCCGAAATCCTCGATATCACCCTTAATCCCTCTTTATCCCCTTTAAATCCCCCGATCAAACTTGTAAAGAAAAAGGTAAAAAATTTGTGTTGATCAAGTTGTAGGTTTTTATGGTCTTTAGGGGTGGACTCAATAACTTAAAATTATTTAAAAATAAAAATATTCGTTATATAAAATCATAAAGCTTATTAAACTTTTTAAAAATTCTAAAATAATTTAAAAAATTTTGTAAATTAAATAATTTTATAAAACAAAAAAATTTTTTTTAAACAAAATAGTAATAAATAAAAATATTTATTATACAATGGTCATCTTCGCCCCCTATTTCATTGTCCAAAAATTATTTTAAAAGAATTTCTTGTTTTCAGCCCTTCAGGGGATGCATTTACAAAGACATATTTTTAGCCTTTCACTTTTTTAGTAAAAATGAGGAAAAAAATATTTTTTAAATGAAGAAAAGAATTATTATTATTTAGTACACAATGTTGTAGTACAAAGAAAAGGATTATAAGAGGGGTTTGATGAAGAAATAATTTCTAAAAAATAAACATAAAAGGACCTCAAAGGTTACTTTAATAAATAAATGCCTTTATTTTGAAGATTTAGAACAAATACCATTATCATAACTAAAGAGCGGATTATATCCAAGTGAAATTGGCATGAAGTGTAATGCACAAAAAACAGTTTCCGCTTGTTTTAAAAACTTTAGAGTGGGTTTCTATTTGCATATAATACATATTTTGGATTTTGTTGCAAAATCTCTATTTTATATTGATGTCCAAAAATCAGATTAAATAATTTTAAAAAATCTTTTTATTATTTACTCAAAAAGTCTTTAACAAAATCGTTTTTACAATCCTTTTCATTCCAAAATTTATTTAAATCAATTATATTTTCTTTTTTATCCTCAGATTGTTTAGTGGCATATTCACAAATTTTGCATATTGGTGAATAATCTAAACCAACTTTTCTTTTTGTGTATGTCTTTGTCCATTCAAAGTGTCTAAATTTAAAATTTTGAAATTTATTATGTGACCGGATCTTTACAAAATGTATTATTATAGTGTTGATAATATTAATTACTTGCCTATGATCATTTAAAAATTAAGTGTAAAATTATTCAAAATTCAAGAAAAATAATTTCTTAAAAATTTACTCTAAATATTTTTCCGTATCATTTTGCAAAGCCTTTAAATGTGCAACCAATTCATTTACTGATTTAAAATCATCCAAAGCAATAAATGCATTAGAAGGAACATCCATTCCTTCAAAAACAGATCTACTAAAAACTACAGGTACAGTAAGGGATCTTAATGAATTCCAAAATTTTTCTGTTACATAATTGTGACAAATATTATTCTCTAATGCCAAATAGAACATGTGGTTTTCTGAAAATTATTTTATTTATTCTAGATTTAAACATGTTGAGAATGGTTATTCTTAGAAATTGAAGGTTTCTGGAGACACGCAACATTTTAGAGGCTGATTAGTGGATAATTGGTATGTCGGAACTTTCTTATTTATGTTGGAGGAAAATGCGTTTTCAGTGAATCCATGTTTATCAATTGATTTTCAAGATTGGTGTAACAAATATGGAAATTGGTAAATTTCCAGACATCGGAATTTTATCAAAATTTCGGAAATCGGAAGGAAAACGTCAAAATCAGGAATTAACAATTGCTATTTAGGCAGCTCCCCATAATGACCAATCGCATGCCAGTATTTCTCCTACAGTTGAGGTCCAACTGAATACTATTTTTCTGGCTTTATGATGTAACATACTTAAGATCCAATTAAATCTCACCAATTTCACTCTCATATCTTTCTTTAGTATATTCTACACCAAAGCAATATCCAACAGCATCTATTTTTACCAATTCACCAATTTTTCTTGTTAAATTATCACGTCCTGAATTAGCATTACAATGTGCTACAGCTTGGAACACAAATTTTGTTTTACTCTTTACTTTAGCCAACACCTTTGAAATAAAACTGATTTAGGTATGTTATTTAGAGATATATTTACTTGAGGCTGGACCGAGATGCTCGCAGCAAGCGATAAGATTTTATATAAATCATCAATAAAGACATGCAAAACAGGGGTGCAGCTCGTCTCGCTTCTCGCCTCTCGCTTCTCGCTTTTTCTCGCCTTTTTGGGCAGTCTCGCCTCTCGCTTCTCGCTCTCGCTTTTTCTCAAAAAAACGAGAATTAAGCGAGAATTTTTTATCCCTTTATTTTTCTAATTTTTATTTTCAAGGAATAAATAAATGAGATGTCAAAGATTTGGAATTATTTCACACTCTCTGGACGAATTGCATTCTGTAAAGAATGTGATTATAAAAAAGATTTTCCGCCAAGAGCACCAACAACGACATTGGCAACACATTTAAAAAGTAAGCACCCGGAACAACACAAACAATTTTTGGATCAATCAACAGAAGTAAAGGCTGAGCTTAATGCACATCAAAAAGCAGAGGTTGAAGTAAACGAGTATTTAAATTCAAAAAGGCTGCAAATAACTGATGATCCATTTAAATACTGGTCTGGCGAAAATTCAATAAAATGGCCGTTACTGACAAAATTGTCTCATCGTTATTTCTCAGCACCAGCTACATCATCGGAGAGTGAAAGGTTTATTGAGAACAAATTTTATTTTAATCCTTTAAATTTTTAATTAGGCTTTTCTCAACTGCAGGATTGGTTGTAAGTAATTTACGCACAAGATTGTTGCCTGATAATGTCGAAAAATTGCTTTTTCTTCATAATAATTTAAAAATATACGATTATAAGTATGATTTATAAAAATATACTATTTAATTTAGGCAAATAAAATTTTTACAATTTTTTTTAAAATTCTCGCTTCTCGCCTCTCGCTTCTCGCTTTTTCTCGCCTTTTTTGGTAGTTTTTGGTTTTTTTTGGTTTTTTTTTGGGTTTTTGGGATTTTTAAAGGTCTGTAAGGATTGAAAGGATAAGGTCAAGGCATGGTGAAGTCTTGGTTAATAGTTAGAAAAATTTCATCTCAAACGTCACTGATCCTTTAGTCCGGTCTCGAAATTAACCTCTTTTTGATCCCAAATATATTCTTTTGGGGTAGTTGGAGTAATTCTAGTTAAAGCATCATAAGGCATAAATACAGAACTATCTATACGATAAGTTGCTGAACTATTGAAAAATTTGTCTGTCAATAATTTTCTGTTATAATATCTCAAAGTTTCTGTAGGACATTCAACTGTATACATCATATAATTTTGATCTACTCCACGATTTTGAGGCCATTCGTCCATTGGACAAAATCCATGTATAAAGAAAAGTATAGTTGAAGCATTCATCTCACTTGAATAGTAAAACTTCTATATGAGAGGAGGGGTGTTGTTGTGTATGGGCGTCAGCCCTTAAAGTGTTTAGTATAAAAGCCAGTGAAAGCGTCAGTCTATTCGGATCATACTAGCGGGGCTAGTCACTGATCTCCTTCGTCTGTCCCATTCCCTTCGCCTACTTTGTTTATTTCTCTTCGTGATAAAGTGTTATTATTGTGCTCGTTGGCATTAGTGAAACCTCGGACACCTCCGGTCGTAACAATGGCGCGGTCGACAAAAAGTGAAGTGTGGCGAAGTGTAGTGAATTGCTTTGGCAATTAGTGAAAGTGATTGTTTTGATTGTGAGTGGACAGACGTCGTAATTTAGTGATCGGCATGAGTCGGAAGTGAATTGAGTGAATTGTTAGTGCGCATGGACCTGTTAGTGAGTAGTGACCTGAAAAAGGACTTAGTGAGAGTGCCAATGGTCGAAGTTTAAGGCTGAAATGCCTAGTGGTCCTGGAAGTGCGCAGATTTTGCCGATCAAGTTTTGAAGTGTCTGGCATTCATGAGAATGTAAGTCCAGAAATTGAGAAAAGTGAAAAGTGTAAAAAAGTTAAATTTGGCAGCCTAAAGGGTGGGTAAGACCAAATAATGAAGTGAAAAAAGTTAAAATTTGGCAGCCAAGAAGGGTGGGTAAGACCAAATAATGAAGTTTGAAAATGAAAAGTAGTGAAGTGAATTGCAGTGAGTCAAGGCGCTGAGGAGTGAATATTATTAGTGATTGAAGTATTAGACCAGCGCAAGTGAGTGAAGCAACCCAGACTACACATAGTGTAAGTTCAGTGAAGTGTTGCGGTACCTGAGTCTTTGACAGAGGCAGGATGTAACAGGCATCCTTTGAGTGGTTAGTTAGTAGTAGTATTCAAGTGTTAGTATTCAAACCACGAGCCATCCTAAAAGTACACGGGAAAACGGCACCGAACTGCACACTAACTAAATGTTAGTGTTGTGGTGTTTGACTTCATTAAGTCATTAAATAGTGTTAGTGATGCAATTCAGTGAAGTTATTGGGCATAGTGTTGAAAAGTAAATGGAGTGCCGCAATAGAAAGTGTGAAAAATAAAAAGTGAAATAAAAAGTGATTAGTGAGGAAAAGTGAAAAATAAAAGTGAAATGCTTATGGACAAGCAGTGATCAACAAGTGTGACCCCAAATCAGGACGTGCGATTTGCCTTGTTGTGAGCTGCTGTATGCACTGTAGATGACCGCTGCAAGAAGAAAAATAAAATGTGGAATAAGATGACAAATTTTGTGATTTTGTAATTTTTGTATTGTAATTTAATTTGTTGTTTGCCCTTTTGTCATCCCACATTTCTTGTATTTTGTTGTGAATTGAGTGTTAGTGAGAGACTAGACGCTCTGGCTTAGTTTTGATTGTATTGATAGCATGGAAGCTATAGTGAATGTTAAAGTTGTAAAGCTTCGGCTTTAAGTGAAAGCCGAACCTTTTTTTCAAGGGGGGAGGTGTTGTGTATGGGCGTCAGCCCTTAAAGTGTTTAGTATAAAAGCCAGTGAAAGCGTCAGTCTATTCGGATCATACTAGCGGGGCTAGTCACTGATCTCCTTCGTCTGTCCCATTCCCTTCGCCTACTTTGTTTATTTCTCTTCGTGATAAAGTGTTATTATTGTGCTCGTTGGCATTAGTGAAACCTCGGACACCTCCGGTCGTAACAGGTGTTTGTTATAGTTTATAATAATTTACCTAATCGAGTTCAAATATTCAAAAATGAGCTCGATCAATCAATTCGGAACTGTGCTTAAGTTAATCGCGAACCCCGACCATATTTTGCTTCCCGACACTAACCCCACCCCGAAACAATTGGAAGACCCCGTACCCCGACATACCCGCCCCGAACGTTCGGCGTCAAACCCAAGTTTAAATTATAAAAATTACTATTCTCTGTCATGAGTAAAAATGCAGTTGAACGGGCAGGAAGTATTTGGGTACAACAAAGGGTAATCTGGGTAACCGATTTCTTGTTTAAATTTATAATTACATTTATTCCAAATCAAAATTCCTGTCATGCGTGATTTATCCACATTCTTAAATTTATATTTTTGAAATTAAAAATTTTAGATTTAAAAACCTTTATCGACATTTTGAATTTGTAAATTAATAAAAAAATAAGAAAAATTATAATATAATAATTTTTGTTGAATCCCATTAACGATAAATTATCTTGTATTAGCAATTGATATCATTGTATTATCATTTAAGAAGTTGTTAATTTTTAAAAAATCATCGTAAAAGATCATCTTTTTAGAAAAATCATCCCATGTTAATTTTAAAAAATAATCTTAGAATAACACTGGAATTATAAGTAGATTTATTATTTTGTGCTAATCTTCCGCAACTTTCATTTTCGATTTATCCAACATGAAAGATCCTTTTTAAGATAATAAAATAATTTTCTCTCAACATAATAAAAATAAAAATTTTAATAAAAAATATCTATAAATGATTATCAAATTAAATAATTTTAGAAAATGAGCAATTCTAAACAGGCGATATTGAAATTAGATTAGCATGAGGTCAAGATTTTTAAAAAACTGAGAAGATCTCCGAGGCTGGAGAAGCCGAGATCGAGTTAGAGGACCGTAGATAACCGAAGTTTTTAAAATTCTATGACTTTTTAAAATCTACTTTAAGATTAATATGTTCGATATGAGTTAGATCCATTAGGTAGACCAATGAAGATAAGATAACTCAAAGCTCTGGTCAAATAAATCTAAAACTTTAATCAAAATTTTTAAATACTAGAAAATGAAATTACTGTATTTCCTCTAATAGAACGACAGCCTCTATTTGAACGACACCCCCTATTAGAACGACAGTCTAGAGGGAGGTTGAAAAATAAAACGACATGTCGTTCTATTAGAGGAAATACAGTATTTGATAAGATATTATACACTTTTAAAATATTTAATAATTTGCTTCACGGATCTAAACGGATATCTAAGGATAAAGGGTGATATACATGGATTATGAAGGATTGAAGAAGGTATAAGAGGGCCTAGACGGTTTAATTCAAATTCGGTAAAAAGTAAAAATGGGGGAGATAGCGAAAAGTACCATTTTTATTTTAATATTTATTCATTCATTTCCCAAAAATTTCCCAACATTAAACTTGTTACAATCCTTATCATTCCAAAATTTATTTAAATCAATTATATTTTCTTTTTTATTTTCAAATTGTTTTGTTGCATATTCACATATTTTGCATAATGGGGAATAATCTAAACCAACTTTTCTTTTTGTGTAGGTTTTTGTTCATTCAAAATATCTAAAATACATACATATATCAAAATCTTTTTTTGAATAATTCCTCCTATATAGAATAACCAACCCTAACTCAAAAATAGCTTCAAGTCAACCTCTCCCTCTAGTTCAAACACTCCTTACATTCTAGTATTTGGATCGTCAGAAAGCGGAGTTTTTATAATTAACCCCTCACAACATTACTCAACTCCTAAATTGAGTTGAATCATTTTATCACGTCTGAAATTTGACTATTCTCTCTCAAAAATTTTCGGTTTATTATATATCCGAAGATTTCTTAATCATATCCCTACAAACATAATTTTTTAAAAATTTACTCTAAATATTTTTCCGTATCATTTTGCAAAGCCTTTAAATGTGCAACCAATTCATTTACTGATTTAAAATCATCCAAAGCAATAAATGCATTAGAAGGAACATCCATTCCTTCAAAAACAGATCTACTAAAAACTACAGGTACAGTAAGGGATCTTAATGAATTCCAAAATTTTTCTGTTACATAATTGTGACAAATATTATTCTCTAATGCCAAATAGAACATGTGGTTTTCTGAAAATTATTTTATTTATAATTTTAGTCAATTTATATATTCACCCATATTACGAGTATAACATTCAGAACTACACAGGCCTCCATAACATATACCGACTGTATCTAATTCTATTAACTTTTTTAATTTTTTTGTAATATGATCACGACCAGAAGTAGCTCCACAATTAGTCACTGCTTGGAAGGCTAATTTTGTTTTATTTTTAGCTTTAGCCAAAACCTTTAAAAACATAATTATATATAAATAGAAAAGTCTTTTGAGATGGAAAGACTGCATTCCAAGATCCAAGATCACTATCGAATTTGGATCATAAGTTAACGTTTCCACCAGAGTTGTTTCGAAAAGAAAAATCTTCAAAGGCAATCGAAAGGAAATAACCTCGAAAATCAGAATTTTGAAACAACGCTCGTCGCTAGTGAATAACTTATTTCACCACTATTAGTGTATTTTTACTTCACCACTATTAGTGTATTTTTTTATACTGTGTGGTTGCTCATAAATAAATAAATAAATATTTACTAGAGAGTGGAATAAGGATCACGTAAATATCTCTAGAATTGGATTTTGAACAAAATCAAGTCTAAATCCGTTCTCTAAAATTAACCTCTTTTTGATCCCAAATATATTCTTTTGGGGTAGTTGGAGTGATTCTTGTTAGAGCATCATAAGGCATAAATACAGAACTATCTAAACGATAAGTTGCTGAACTATTGAAAAATTCGTTTGTTAGAAATTTTCTGTCGAAATGTCTCAAGGTTTCTTTAGGGCATTCAACTGTATACATCATATAATTTTGATCTTCTCTACGATTCTGAGGCCATTTGTCTACTGGACAAAATTTATGTAGCAAGAAAATAGTTGTTGATGCATTTGCCTCACTAAAAATATAAATAATCTAATAATATAGAAAGTTATAAAATGAATAGGCAATTTTAATTTGATCAAGGATACTTCTGCGGGCATCAGGGATCACGAAAATATCGTTGGATTTGGAGGGATATCGAGGGATATAAGGGGATTTTAAGCTATTAATGTGAATATCATTGGATTAAGCTGGATATCGTGAGATTTAGAGGGAGTAAGACTGAGAATATGGGGCTTCAAGGGATTTTTGGGGATTAGGAGGTATATCAAGTGATATCCCTCATAATCTCTCGGTCTCGACTCTCGGCTTTTTTAACTCTTGAACATCACTAGTAATTTTGTTCTGATCAAGGAGCATCACTACTATTTGGCCGTCATGTTAAATTCTTACGCTGTCAATCGAATAAATAAGAATGCAAACTTACAATTTTCTATCAAATGTGAATGTGCAATTGAATGGACATTTAATGCCGGAATCAATCACTGGATAATCTGGATATCCAATTACTTTTTTTGTTTCACCAGAACATTTATTCCAAATCAAAATTGGGGGCATTCTCTGATTTTTAGTCTCTATCTTAATTATTTAATTTTTAAATTTAAAATTTGAATTTGTTTATAGAACGCCATCAAACCCGAAAATTAATATTTTATTAACTAAAGAAAAAAGATAAAAAATTCGACAAAGTTCAAAGACTTCCAAAATTTAATAACTAATACCTTTTTAGATAATTTAGAAATATAAGATTGATTTTGTTGGTTATAATTTAAATAATATAATGAAGGTAATAATATTAAGATAATAAATAAAAATAAATAATAAATAAATTTCGAAAAATCCATTTAATTTTTTAATTATAATTTAATTAAATTTAAAAAAATTAGATTAATAACTGTGTAGCTCCAAAATTTAGATTTTATTATAAATAAATTTAATCGGCTTATCCCCTCACAGAAATTAAAAAATTGAATAAAAATGTTAACCGCGTGCTTATCCCTCCACACATTTCGAATCTATTTCTAAAAATAAATAAAATAAAAATTAAAATTTGGCCAAAAATTATTTTATTTGCAATTCAATAATTCAATTTTATTTAAGTAAAGTTTAACCAGATGGCAAAAATTGCTTGACTTTACTTGGTTTTGTATGCTAATTTTTATGCTTGTTTTATTCACATTTTCTCTACTAGAATCTTTATCCATTACCTTAACGTTTTATTCTCTACATACCACGTCAATCAATCAAACAAAAAGACAGAATTTCATAAAAAAAAATATTTTAAAATACAAAATTTAGTTAAGCACGCTCAATAAATTATGGCTGTGAAGCCAATTTCAAAACTAAACACGCTGGCAAAAATTAACGTAATCTCCCATTTATGAATCTCGACACTTGGATTTTTAACTAATCTTTAACTTTTCTTTGTTATAGCTTGCCACATGTTAATTTTATATTTATTCTTTGGTTTTAGGAGTCAAATTTCTGAATTTCGGGAATCGTGAATTCACGAAAATTTCGAATTTACGATTTTCGTGAATCGTGATACGGTATACTGATAAATACGGAAAAATACAGTCTGATCCCTATTATCAAGTAACCTCGGAATCTCAACTAGCTTTATAAAAAATTTTTTATTTAACATTGCTATTCAAAAAATTTTATTTTTTATCCATATAAATTGATTAAAGGATTTTTTTGTAAAATTAACTTTTTCTTTTTAATTTCTCTCTTTTTTACTCAATATTTCACATTTAAGGTTGTTCCAGATATCCTTAAATAAAAGTAAAATTAAATAAAATAATTAAAAGTTACCAGGTCCGTCATTTTTATTCCAAGACTTTATCTTGTTCAAATCCCAATTGTAAGCCGGCGGGTGAGCATGACTTTAATTAATGACTTTTATTATTTAAGTTGATAAAGCTTACTGGCTGTACTCACGACTTTCCAATGGGGAAGCGGAGGCAAATTTGATATTCTTAAATATTTGAATTAAAAAAATTCATATCTTTGGTTCATTGTATTTTCTTGAATAATTATTAGGGCGTGTCAAAACATGCAAATGCATATTTTGCATGCGGATATGCCATGAGCTGAAACGCTCAAAAATGGTGTTTTTACGTCGGTACGAACATTAGGGACCGGGTTCCTATAGCATATTTTTGCATATTTCGCTACTTTCGTGCATATTTGCATATCGATGCATATTTTGGGAAATTTTGCATATTTTTACAAAATTTTTGCATATTTTGACATTTTTTTGAGAAATTTTAGTGAAAATCGGGCAAAATTTTCAAAATTTAGGAATTTTTTGGGCAAAAAATTTTTTAATAAAAATTTTTCGAAAAATTTTTTTGAAAAATTTTTCTCGATAAATTTTTTCAAAAAATTTTTTTTGGTTAAATTTTAAGTTCATAAAATCATTTAGAAATGCTCTTAAACTGCAATTTAGATGCTAATTTAGTATTTTTTAATTTAGATATTGATTTTTAAAGCATATTTTCATTATTTTTGCAGTATATTTAATGCATATTTTGCACATTTTGGTGCATATTGTGGACTTTTTCGGTGCATATATATGCACATATTTTGGGATTTTCCGTGCATATTTTGACACGACCTAATAATTACAGTTGATTATTTTTTACTGGATGGGTCAAATATTCGAGTTCGATTTATAAAATTTGAATGTGCAGTGGGGCATTTGAGCGAGGGTACTGAGATACCAGAGTTATCTTAAATAAAGCTCTAATCCTCGTTTATCGAACGAGACAAGATAACGTTTAGATAAAAATCGCCCGGATAGTAGGGAAAAGGATAGAGATGATTCTCGTGCAATTTTGTCACCCCATCGTTGGAATGTTATCTTCTGACTAAGACGCAGAGCAGCTTTTATTTATTAATTCAGAACCTAATAGCAAATTCATAAACCCTACTTATAATATACCTATTTAAACTACTCATATCCTGAACTAAATCTCCAGGGAAATGCAAAATTCAGATTAATTTTTTATTAAATAAAAACAAACGTCAAAAACCAAAACTATGCACAAGAACAACGCCATAAATAAAAGAATTCGTTGCATTTTATTTTTGAAAAATTATTTTTTCTTAAAACTCTAGTCGGACCTCTCTATAAGAAACACCCTATATTAAATACACATATATTTACATCTAGTTTATTTTTTGGAGGGTAGCTGTCTAGGCGAAGCCCGTTTTTAAAATACATAAACTTCATTTTAATATCCAAATTTTCAACCTTTAGGGTTTAACTTATTTAGGTCCGATTGAATTTAATTTTAAAATGAAAAAGGATTAAAAATTAAATTTATGTATAAAAAATTTTAGATTAAATACCGTATTTTTCCTAATAGTGCGACTGTCTCTATTAGACCGACCCCTTCTATTAAACCGACCCCCTAGAGGAGTATTGAAAAATAAACCGACTGTCTCTATTAGACCGACCCTTTCTATTAAACCGACCCCCTTCCAGATTTAATGTTATGTCTTTTGTTTTATAAGTCTTTTTCTTTTTTATACTTTTTTCATTTTCTTTTATCTTATAGCCATATTTTTTTATCTTCTTAATGTCTTCTGACTCAGAAATTGATGTTGTTGGTGTCGAAGAAGAGCAAAATCCAACAACAAGTTCCCGCGTGAAAAAGGCATATTCAATAGAAAAAAAAATTGAAGTAATAGGCAATCCTCGACCGCCACCAATTCAGACATATATGCAATGGATAGTTGAAGCATGGAATGTAGTAACAAAAGAAAACATTATTAATTCATTTAAATATTGCGGTCTCACAAATAAAACAAATGGAGCGGAGGACGATGAAATTCATTGTTTTAAAATTAATGGTCCAGTTTCAGAAGGGCGTGCTCAACTTAGACAAGCACGTTTAGATAACGAATTAGCTAAAATTTTTGAAGAAATTGATCTTGAAGAGGATGTAGAAAATGGAAATGAAAGTGATAATTCTATTGAAATGTAATTATTATGTTCTAGTTTATTATTTGTTCAAGTTTTTTTTTGAAAAAAATTAAAGAGATTTGAAATATAAACCGACTGTCTCTATTAGACCGACCCTTTCTAATAAACCGACCCTCTAGAGGATGATTGAAAAATAAACCGACCGGTCGCACTATTAGGAAAAATACGGTAAATGCTATTCATAAATTTTAAATGACCTAATAAAATTCAGAAATGCTTTAAAAATATTTTTTACGATTATCAAAAAATAATTTAAAAAACCTTGAATGAATATGTATTATTTTAAAATTAAATTTTGAAATAAAAAATGCTCATTTTAAATTTAATTCTTAAAATTTACTTAAACGTTTTATTCTTCAACATCAATACCAATTTGGATCTTTAGCGAATCTTAAACTTTCCATCAATACGCCGTCTGATCTCTATTATCAGTTAACCTCGTAATCCCAACTAGCTTTATGAAACTTTATTTTTAAATTTACATTGCTAGGCAAAAAATTTTTATTTTTTATCCGTATAGGTAAATTTATTAAAAAATAATTTTTTTGTAAAATGAACAATTTTCTTTTTAATTTCTCTTTTTCTCTTAAATTTAAGGTTGTTCCAAATATCCATAAATAAAATTAAAATCTTAATATACCAGGACCACCACTTTCATCCCAAGACTTTATCATGTTCAAATCCCAATTATAAGCAGGTGGATGAGCATGACTTTAATTAATAATTTATTTTTAAAATTTTAATAGTTGATAAAACTTACTGACTGTACTCTCGACTTTCTAGTGGGGAAGCAAAAGCAAATTTAACATTCTTAAATATTTAGATTTAAAGATACCTCAAAGGATGTCTGGTTGGTAAAAGTCCAGCTACTCTAGTACATATAAGCTTTTAACCCTTGTTTTGTGTTTTTAATGAGATGCTAGATTACCGTATATCTTTTAATAACTACCCTGGGTAATTATTGTTTCGACTTTCTGTTGGAGGGAGTAATTAATCGAGGGAGGGTAATTATACGAGGTTCATAATTTGAAATGTTTTAGGGCATTTATTTGGGGGTAATAATTGTTTCAGTCTATCGTTGGATGGGGTAATTAATAGAAACGGGGTAATTATTTGAGGGAGGGCAATTAATAAAGGTATACGGTACTCTTCTTTATAGTTTATTCAACCCCACCGGCGCTTTTAAAATATTTCTAGACTACTGATACCCCTTACATTGAAAGAAATTCTAAGGAGCCTACGCTTAAGTAAGCCCCATAGCTGCAACCTAAAGCCCCAGGGCATTGCAAAATCCAAATTAATTTTTTAATAAATAAAAACTGACATCGAAAATCAGAAATATACACAATAACAACGCCGAAAACAAAAAGATACTTTGCATTTTATTTTTGAATAATTATTTTTCTTAAAACTATAGTCGGACCTCTATATAAGATACACCCAATAGTAGCTAAATTTTTATTTATGACGTCTTTTATAAAATTTTTTAGCCCTTTTTTGGAGAGAAGCTGCCTAAGCAAAGCCCTCCTTAAAATACATAAAGCACATTTTATTTATTTATTTTTCTAAATTTTCAGCCTTTAGGGTGTAACTTATTTAGAGATCCGATTGAATTAATTTTAAAATTAAAATAGAATTAAAAAATAAATTATAAAAAATTTAAAATTAAAAAAATGCTTATTCATAAATTTAAAATGGCCTAATAAAATTTTTTTTACGATTATCAAAAAATAATTTAAAAAACATTGAATGAATATTATTTTAAAATTAAATTTTAAAATAAAAAATGCTCGTCTTAAATTTAATTTTTAAAATTTTCTTTTATGTTAATTTCTAAAATAATTTTTATTCATTTTATTTTTCAATCTATTTATGTATAAATATTTAAAAACTATGAAGCTTCATATATGGAAAAATTCTGATTTTCAGGAGCTTCTAAATAAAGTACTTTTAATATGGAAAGAGCTCCAAATAAGATATAATAAATATAAAACCGTACCTGAATATTAGAGCGTTTTTAGAAAATAATGGAGTTCACCGGAGGTTCATGTTCCGTTCAAAATATCGGTTTAGGTGAAGTACTAGAAAATATTTATTTGTCCAAGCATGTTTTCTGCCCTAAGAAAGCATGCTTCATGAAAATAATTAAATTTCCATCTTAAAAGTAATCTGATTTATTAGTAAAAGTTTTTCTGAAAATGAATAAATTTAATATTAAATTATTATTTTTAATTTTGGCATTAATTAATTCGTTTGCAGGCTTCATAAGTAGTGTAAGTTAATACTTAATTAGGCCATTTTTATTAATTTTTTCTTAAATTTGAAGAATTCCAAAGTAAATGCCCTGCCACTACAACATCCAAATGGAAATCATGACAGCTATTTAACGTTAATTTTTTATACAAAATAGTTTTGTAAAAAATAAAAAACGCAATTTAAACTAAAAATTAACTCTCAGATTTTTGGTTACAAGAAAGAAAATATGAAGAATAAAAAGTGCTTCTACTGAAGAAAAATTAAAAATAAAATTTTTTACGGAAAAATAAATTAAAAAAAAATTTTTTTTCTGTCAACTATTATTCTGTCAACCTCCTTATATTACACTAAAATCTATGAAAATATTACCGTTTATTTAATTAAAAATATTAAATTCAGACCCGAAAATCATCAACAAGCATCTGAAATAGACAAATTGGATAAATATCTACCTGAAAAACACTGAGAATGTTTGTTTTATTTTTTAAATTAATTACACATACAAAATAATAGCTTGAAAATTTCAATAAATTTTAGTGCTTAATGCACCAAAAAGTTGAATACCTTTCAACATTATAGAGGGAATATGAATAAAAAAAATTAAAACTAACGATATAAATAATTTTTCATTATATTTTTGAATAAATGGATTAATAAAATATATAAATGTTTATTTAAAACCTAAATTAATTAATTTCGAGAATCGAGAGAAAATTGGTTCTGAGTCTCTTCCGTTAGCCTAACCTGTTTCTATACCTGAAGCAAGATTAACGGAAGAGGGGTTCTGAATTTTTCGAATTTTAAAAATTTAACTCTTAAAAAGCAAAAAAACCTCACAATTTTTTAAAGCTCCGCAATTGCAGATAGTTATGTAAATTAGATTTAGTTTAATTTATTAAAATTATTATAAATACTAGCATTAAACATAAATTTATTATTCTTTAATATTTCCTTTATTCTCATCATCTTTTTTCAAAATCCAGATCTATTTTAATCCCAAATTTTTACTAACATTTTCAAAAATAACTTGTTTAATCTCAGCACCGTCCTCATCATCTTTTAAAGTATTTTCTTCATTTTTTACATGCTCGCCCTCCTTTTCATCCTCCAAAATGGTTTCTTCATTGTTCTTATTCTCATGTTTATCTTCTTCAAGAACAGCCTTTCCTTTCTTATTTTCTTCTTCAACTTCCAAAATTGTTTCTAAATTTTTCCTAGTTTCGTGTTTTTTCTTTTCTTCCAAAATAATTTTTTCCTTCTTCTTATCATCTTCTTTATCCTTAGCCAAAATAATTTTCTTAATATTTTTTAAAGTTGGTCTAACTCCTTCACATGCTCTAATAAAAAAGGGCCTATATTCATTATCTTCATCGTAATAAACATCTAAATTTCTACACAATTCCTCCATATAAATATAGCGTAAATAACCCAATTTTATCGCAGAATTTAAATCAAGTATTTGCTGAGTTGCTCGCATCTTAATTAATTTTTTATCAATAAAGTATATTCTAAATAATATCTATTTATTTTAGGTAACAATAAAGTTAAGTGGAGTGGACGAAGCTATCGAGGATATCGGGAACATTTCTCGATGTTTCCCTCAAATCTTCTCATTCACTCCATACAATTCCTTCGATATCTTCCCCAAATCCTTTAATTCCTTAATTTATATGATTATTCTTAAAATGGTTCATTATTAAAATTACCCCCTACATTAAAATAGTAAGAGTTTAGCAAAAGTTTAGCAATAGTTCAGCAACCTACGACCCCCTCGCAGTTATTGCTAGACGCTTCCACTTGCCAAATTCAGGGCGACAACTAATGCCCTCTCATTTATAGTTATGTTCGTTTAACTCCCGCCTTAGCGTTTTAAATGCTGCTAAGTGTATCATCCTTACTAGAGACCGGACCGAGACGAGATCCTCACAAATACATACAAATCTTTCCTTAACTGATTTTTGAGTACAAATTAAAATTATTAAATTCTATAAAAACATAAATTAGGTAGTCATTTTAATTTAATAACTAAATTAACCTCATGTTCAATATCCTTCTCAGCTAAGCTTCCAGAATATTTAGCAGAGCGTTCTTCAAACTTTTTCAATAATTTTAAAACATACTCTACTGTATACAATTCAAGAATACTTTTGCCTTCCCCTTCCTTTATTTTTTTAATAATTTCGACTAAGTTATCAAAATTTTCTTTAATGTTAATAAATTGTATACAAGAATATAGTTGTTTAAAATTGTTAGAAGAGTTCGTTACAACATATAACGGGTCATTTTGATTCTCGACTTTTATTTGAGGGTCAGGATAATAAATATGTGGAATGTCTAAAATATTTTTTTATTTAATTTTTTGTAAAAAATTTTTTTTCATAATTTGGTTAGCCAGTAGAGATGACTTAGCGATACTATCTATAAAACACTTGATTCTAGGCAAAATTTTTCAGCCTTGAGGTGATATAACTGAACCCTTCCTCTAATGATTTTAGGAACTAAAGGCCATTAGACCGTGGATAATATCGATATCTTGTGCATTTTAAGGACCGGTAAACGACGGCGGAAGAAAATGAACTAGATAAAAACCGGAAGACGAATGGAGGAGAAAAGACGGAATTCTGCAACGATAGAAGCGGAAAAGAATAAAATCCTAAACTGTTTTTTATTTCTAACCTAAAATGCCCTAAAATTTTATTAAGGTTCTTACCATCCTTAGTCAAATTGTCTTTAATAAATTTTGAAACAAATTCATTTAGTTCCTTTGATTTCTTTTCTAAAATTTTTTGGTACATTCAACTATTTATGATACTTAAAATTAAATAGTTTACCAAGTTCTAATGCTTTCATTTTTGCATCACTTAATTTTTCTTTGCCTTTTTTAGAAGATTCTCCACCTGTTTCATAAAAATTATATAAAAATATGCTTTTTATTTATTCATAGAGGAGTAATAATAAAATAAATCATCTCGAGATACCCCTCGCCACTAGATCTCTCTCGTGGCCATTTATCTCGTGGCCAATACTAGTGTATACATATTTCAGTTTTAGCGGATTTTGAAACTAGTAATTTTGAACCTTGGCTTTTAAAGGATTTTATTAAATGACTTTCAAAGGCAATAGATTAAAATTGGTGAAAATGAGAGACGAAATTAAGAAGTGAAGACAAAACAGTCTCCGATCAAAACACAGTTGACACATTAGATATTATGATAACTAGGGATCGGATTTTTAGGTCGTAAAAACCTTAAAATAGGCACCTAAATAGGTTGTATAAAATGCTAAAATAGGTGACAAAAATAGGCAAATAGGTCGTAAAAATAGAGAAATAGGTTGCAAAAAAAGGTCGACATATTGGACAAGCAAGGCAAAAATGACGATTAATTTCTATTTTAGTTCATAAATTTCAGCGACAAGGCAAAAATGTTGAAAAATTTTAGTTTTACAAAAATATTGAATTTTTAGAAAAATATTTTCACAAAAATTGAAGAAAATTTTTTGGACTTATAAGAAAAATTGACAAAATTTTTGAAAAATTTTTAATTTTTTTCAAAAATTAAAAATAATTTTGAAAAAAATCGAATTTTCATGAAAAATGCCCAAAATAGGAGGCAAAAAAGTGAAAAAATCATAAAAAATTTTTAAAAATTCCAATTTTGAAAAATTTTTGAATTTTGAGGAAATATTTTTCAAAAAAATTAAAGAAAAATTTTTGGGCTGATAAAAAAATTGATCAAATTATTGAAAAATTTAAATCTTTTTTCAAAAAATTTAGAAAATTTTTGTTAAAAAATCGAAATTTTATGAAAAATGCCCAAAATATGTGACAAAAAGTGAAAAAATGACAAAAACATCCAAAATAGGTTACAACCTATTTTAGGTTGCAAAACGCCAAAATAGGTTCAAATAGGTCATAATAACTCCCTGTAAACAAAAGATTTTCAAAAAATAACAACGGATTTGAGCTCAATTCATCAGGACTATTTCGCAGAAAAAATAGGTTATAACCTAAAAATCCGATCCCTAATGATAACATTAATCCAATTTATTATCTGTAGCAATGTTTAGTATTCTCGGACTTTGTTGCGCTCACACCTCTAGAATAAAAATCGCATTATATATTTTTACCTTTTAGAGCTCGTCCAATGAATCTTCCCACATATTTTAATTTACTAATAAATTTATGTTGTTTTTTATCCGGAGATGCTAATCTTATTCCATCTAAAACTTGTATAAAATTAATAAATCTATAATAAAATTACCGGTAGAAGCTTGACTAGGCTCTTCTGAAATTTTTTCTTTTTTTGAATCATGATTAACATTTTTATTTTCCTCGGCAAATTTAACGTGTTTCTTTGTTTTATCTACAAAGAATTAATTTATAAAGATGCCAATGGACTCTTTTTAAACACGAGAAATATTCCATACCAGGGTTGCCGCCCGAAACCCGATACCCGAAACCCGGCCTTTTTTTGTACCCGATACCCGAAAAGAAAATTTTTCAACCCGAAACCCGTACCCGATATTTTTTCCAACCCGAAACCCGTGACCCGAAATTGGTTAAAACCCGAAATTTTTACCCGAAAACTTAGCCTTACCCGATTTTTTAAAATAAATTTATAGAAAGAGAAAGAAGGGAAAGGGAAAGAAATATTTATAATTTCTTTCATTTTTCATTATGTAGATTGGTGAATGAGTGGCTAAGGCGACCGGCTCGATATTTTCATAGGGGTGGGTTCGAGACTGGGGCTGGAAATTAGACTTAAAATATTTTTCTTTTCGAAATTAAATGGTTTTAAACTTTGATTTTCATTTTAGATTTTTAAATTTATTTTTTAAAGATATTTATGCTTGAAAAAGCATTAAAAAATTTAATTTAATCAAGAAATATTGCAAAATTTTCGCCTGCGGCGCATAAAATTAAGAGTTTTGGCTTTATGACCAACTAAACTTCAATAAAAATTTTTACCTGCGGTTCTGACAATTGAATTTTTCTGCTAAAACCTTACAAAATTCTCAAAATTTTCGCCTCCGGCGGTGAAAATTGAAGAAATCTGGCTTAAGGAACATCCAAAATTTTCCAAATTTTCGCCGCGGCGCAAAAAATAGAAGAAATTTGGCTTCTTGGTCTTCAAAATTCTCAAAGTTTTCGCCTGCGGCGCTGAAAACAGGAGAAATTTGAAGGCTTTAATGGAGATACAGCGGAGGGATATTAGTATATAGTGGGATTTTACCAAGATATCCCTCTTAATCCTCACAAATCACCGGTATTCTTTATGCTTCGAAATATTCTTTATGCTTTGACGATTTAAAGAGATTATAAATTAGAGAAAGAATATGAATGAATAAAAAATTTGACATCATCGAGTTTAATAAAGGAACATAGGGTTGCGGTTTGTTCCGGGCCCTTTCTCCAATGGTTCTATTCCATCTCACATTCAACACAAAAATATCTTAATTAAAATTATATACTTAATTTGTCTGGAGAATTTCTTGCAGTTGAACTTTGTGGATCAGCTAAAAATATTAAATTTTTACAGCCAGACTTAAATTTATATTCGAATGATGTGATTATCAAAAACAGCAAATGATTTTTGAATCCTATGGTGGAGGCCCTGTATTTTTGTGTAGAGGATTTAGTAAGGTTCTCTCCCCCCACTCTCACCATTTATTTGTTCACCCATAGCTGATGGACTAGGTCCGCCTGCAATACTTTGTATTCCTGAATTAGTAATTACTGACAAAACAATGTTTGCAAACAATAAAATGTTTAAATAAAATAATATTGTTTTAGGCGGCATTGGGAAATCTCTTGTCTTTAAAATTAATGAAGTCGGCTAAAATAAAGAAAAATATTTTTTAAAATTTAGAGGAGAAATAAATAAATAAATAAATGATTGATAGACAGGGGCAAAATTTCCTCTAAAAATATTATGTAATATCGTCGGGTTTTTTCTTTGAAAAAATTGTCAAATGCAAAGTGCATTTATTCATATGAAGGGCATAAGCATGCTCCATTGAGTGAAGGATGCCTTTGATGTCGAATTTAAATAGAGAATTACTTCTCGATTCCTCAGACAGATTCATATTAAATTCCATTCAAAACTGAGATTGCAAACTAAAGTTTTTAAAAATATTGCATTTATCCTACTATAATAGAACCAGTCTCTACAAGAACTACTATCTCTAATATGTATAACCACACTAAATAGAGGGGTAAAAATAGAACAACCGATGGTTCTATTAGATTTAACAAACGAAAAAAACAATAAAAGTATTTAGTTTAGTTTTTTATATACTAACAAACATTTAAAATCTTTTTATTTTTCAATTTATTGTTTATAATATTCATTTCTTCCAATTTATTAATCGTCTTCGAAATTCATCAGAAAATTATTTTGTGGGTTATGTCGTCTTGGATTTGAATAATCAAGAGAAAATGATAGCAAAATTTTAATAAAAATAAGATTAATAATACAACAAATAATTATATTAGAAGTGGTATTCATATTTTAAAATATTTTTATCTAAATAAATCTGGAAAAAATTAGAGTATTTAAATTATTGTATACAGTAAATATTTTAATATTTACTGTATAGAAGCCCATGTCTATTCGAACCTCACACAAAAAGTCCCACTGAAAAATATAAGCACAGGGCTTCTATAAGTATGTCTATGGTATATTATTTTTCTATTTGGGAATTTTTAACTAATTTTCCATAGCTGGTAATATGTAAATATTATTACGCAAACTAAAGCATTTAGTCATTTAATTGTGACCTTATTATTAGGGTGCGGATTTTTATTGAAATATATTTTTTTTCTGCAAATACATTTCGTCGAAAGAAGCCCAAATATGCCATTAGTTTTTCTATATTATGATTTTTGACAAGGTTACATTTCAATATATTTCAATATTTTGCCAATTTTCCCGTTATTTCAATATTTGGCACATTTTTCAAATTATTTCAATATTTTTGGATATTTTTACCAAAATTTAGGGATTTTTCATAAATTTTAGGAAAAAAGTGAAGAAATCTAGCTGCCTGACAACCAAAAATCTCAAAATTTTCGCCTGCGGCGCTGAAAATGGAAAAATTTGGCTTCTTGGTCTTCCAAAATTCTCAGAATTTTCGCCTGCGGCGCTGAAAAGGGGATATTATGGCCTATTATTCACTACAGTACCGTTGCCTTTCCACTAATTATTCCCTAGACATTCTTCGTAACATGACAAAAAATTCTCAATTAACAAAAACCTCAAAATTTGTTGGGCAAAACCTTAAAAATGGCACATTGAGCAAAACAGCTAATGTCCCAACCTCATTTTGTCAATCGTAAAATGTCCAAGAGCGTAAAATTACTCAATTCGTCGGACTATTGTGCAAATTTAAAAACGTGATTCATTTTTTCGTTAAATTTCAATTAAATTTCAACATTTTTAGGGGTTTTCTAGTGAATAAACGATAATTTATTTCAATATTTCACTAATTTTTGGCAATTTTTGTCAATATTTTGCCAATTTATTTCAATATTTTATGGCCATATTTGGCGAATTTATTTCAATAAAAATCCGCCCCCTACTTATTATGATTCCAAATAAATTTTAAATAGGAAAAACTAGGCTGTATTTTAAGTAGTTCCTTAACAGCATCTATGGCAACCAAAAAATATTAACATGTTTTAGACACACTGATTAAATTTCAGATTTAACCCAACTATTATAAATAATACATATAAAATATTCTAAAAAAATTCTTAAAAATAACTTTAAACTAACAATCCACGTTTCGTTAAAATATTTTTATTGCTTTCCAATAAAAAATTTTTTTACCAAATTTTGGAGGACAAAAACAAATAAGAAATTAAAATTATTGGCAAGGTACAAACATGAACGTGATTTTTCGTCAAACAAGTACTTTTTGTGGTGCCGGATATTCAATTTTCTGTTCTAATATCCGTTCTCGTTCCGGATATCCTAAATATCCCCGGAACAGACCACACTAAAACAATTCCTTTTTTAACCGTTTATTTAGTCAATTAATTGTCTTCTCGATTAACTGTTCCAATAGGGATACTAAAATAAATAAAAATTATTCTACTCGATTGTCTTTCAGATTTCCAACCCTCAAATAATTACTTTATTAAACAATCGGAATATTTAGTGATATTACCTATAATAAAATATTATTCACAATTTATTCCAGACTACCTTTTTAAATATAAAACGAGATATTAAACACAAAAAAATTACAAAAAATTTATTTTTGAATATTTGTTTGTCCAGTTTTTTTAAACAATTTTTATTTTACTAATAATAAAATTTTTTATTAGGAATTTTATTTTATTAAATTTCCAAATACATTTTTTTAATAAATGTACAAAAAAGTTTAAAAAATATTGTAGAATTTTCAGAAAAAAGTAGTACTTTCATAAATTATTTTAATTAAAAATAAGTTGGAATGGAGAATATAAGAATATTAAAAATATTATTTTAAAATCAAACAAATGATAAGATACCATGAATAACTAACTTAATAATTAAATTTAAAAGAAAATTCTGAGGAAAATTGTTTTTTTTTTTGTTTATTGAATATTTTAAACTTATTCTAATATAAAGACAGTCTCTATTATAACGACAGTCTCTAATAAAACTACACCCTAGAGTAGGGTTGAAAATTAAAACGACATGTCGTTACACAATAATATATTGCGAAATTTTTATCGCAAAAGTGTCTGAGAAGCAGATGACTACGTACAACTGCGCTCGCGCACGATAAAGGAATGCATTTACAAAAACGAGAGAAATACAGCTTTAAAACAATTAACAGTCAAGGGCTTGATTTACAATTAGGCAAAATACGAATGGTGCTTTGCTCAAATAATGAAAATTTGTTCATATACATGTTTTAACATCAAAATTTAATCCTGTCTCTTTTGGAAACTGAAATTGAGGTTAAGCATTCTTATCTAATTTTGTCTATCTTTAATTATTTGTCAATTTCCATTTTTACTAAAATAAACACCTTCAAGAGCCCAGGGGCTTATTTTAGAGGAAATACGTTATATGTATCTGATACATAAAAATTCCCAGGCTGGTTAGTTATTATTAGAGATGTTCGAGGTTAAGGAAAATGAACTAGCGAAACTACCCCGGCAGACAAGATCGGGTGTCACGAACATTATTCTAACATGTTCATTAATTTTTTTGAATAATAAATTTTTTCCTCTCTAATTTTTTAATTCTCTCTCAATTGAGATTTATCGAATTAAAAAAATTTTTAGTCAATTTTCTTTACGATGTAGTCTGTGCGTTTAAATTTATTTATTGTTTATTAAATTGATTTTAAATTTTAAATCTTTCCTTATCGACGATGCCCAATTAACATTAATAAATTTATTTATTAAATTATTATGTATATGTAAAGCTATTCACTTTAAAAATTATTTATTTATTTAATGTTTTAATTAAACATGCGGGGGGGGGGGATGATAAACTTCTCTTAAACTCGATAAATGATGGAAATTGATAACTTAAGTTTTTTGTATTGCTCGAGTTGTTCCGATGGGTTTATCGTCGTAAATCTAAAGAAAATATATTTTATGGCACTTAAAGTGAATGAACAAGATTTATTTTTCTTGTGTTAATCACCAATTTTTACGTTAATTTTAACAGTTGTTTAACTTATTCAAATAATTAAATAAGAAAAACATGTATTAACTAAATTTTATACATGTATTATAAGGTTTTAGTGATAACTTAAATAATTATGTTTTTGCATAAGATTTTGTTATTCCAATTTTTATTCACTTTTCTTCATATTAAAATTTAAACAAATAAAATTAAGACATAAATTACAGATAAACAAGTAAAACAACAAAATGTATTATTATAATTTTGTTATACCAAAATTATTATTGTTATACTATTTATTTTTTATTGACAATGTTGAAAGCATGGAAGGAGATCATCATCACTATGGGTCATCCTCCAAACGACCTAAAATTACCGATATATCTGAAGACAGAAATTCAGGTATTTTATGTCAAATGCTAGAAAATGAATTCCGGAATATAATATTAAAACTTTTATCTCTTTAAGAAATGAAGTGGCGAGAGGCATCATTTTGTCCGCCCCTATATCTCTCGGACTTTCGGTCCCTGACTTTAATTAATAATTAAATTCCCACTTAAACTACCAAGGTTGGCGTTGTCGGTTAATGAATTCCAGAACAGGATACCGAAATCTTCTGTTCGGTTATCAGTTCCGGTTCCGTATAACCGAAGATTTCCAAGGAATCGCCGACCTATCGACAATCTATAAATCCATATATAATGAAGTCAAAGTTTTAAATGACAGTTTTATTGTTCTACATCCTGAAAGGGCACAGGTACGACTTCTATTTTGTGTCTAAAACTTTGCCAAATTCTTTCTGGACAAAATAATTTCACATTTTTAAAAGTTAATTAAATTATATATTAAGTTTTAACATTGGATGAAGCATCAAATATAGTCAAAACAATCTATGAAATAAACAAATATACAGATTTCCAAGCATTAGTTAATTCTGAGTATATTATTGGTTATTACCAGAGAATGTATGAAAGAGGATCAAAGGATAAATTTAAGGAAGAGATAAATTTCAAAGCACTTCAAATGGATGAACAAAAAATATTGCGCGAGTTGAGTATTTATTTGTTATTAAATTAATATTGGACTAGGCTTTTAATATCTGGCTCTTTGACCTCCAAAATTCTCAAAATTTTCGCTTGCGGAAATGCGCCAAAAATTTTTATTGTAAATTCCCGACTCCCGTTTCCCGGGTTTTTTCTTCTCCCGAGCATCACTACTAAATATATTCCTAACAAAAATATTTGGTAAATGTCCAGTTGGCGGTCCACCTGTCCGCAAAGAGAATCTGCTTTTTTCTTTCCTTTTCTTGCAATTTGGCGTTAGGAAAAGTGCTCGCTCATTTTTCCTTTTCCTTGTTATTATGCCTAATGAAAGAAAAGAGTGAAAAGAAAAATAATAACAAATAAAAATGTAGTTTGTAATGATCAATGACCTACAAATAATACCTCAGTAGAAAAATTCTGGATCCCATTGTTCGACGATCAAACCCTTGATATTGAATCAAGGAAAAAGTCTCAATTGCTAGTTATTGAATATTTACAAAGGTTTTCAATTATTGAAGACTGAAATGATCTGCCATAAATGCAATACCAATATGAACATAAAGTGGGTCGATGGGTATTTTTGGAGGTGAATTATTATTTTAAAACAAGAATAAATTTTTTAAACAATGGATAAAATTAAGGTGTCCAAAAAAATCATGTCATACTAAAGTTTCAATCCGTAAAAGGTTGTTATCCACCAGACATTTTAGAAAGCTATTTGAGAATGTTATCCAAAATCTATCATTTGTAAATATGTAAATATTTTGTAAATTAAATGTAAATATTAACTTAGTTTAGGAAAACATACTGTATTGAGAAGTATTAACGTTAGGAAATGGAAAAATGAGCGAGCACTTTTCCTAACGCCAAATTGCAAGAAAAGGAAAGAAAAAAGCAGATTCTCTTTGCGGACAGGTGGACCGCCAACTGGACATTTACCAAAATATTTATTACTTAAAGTATATTTAATTTCAGACCCAAACGAATAGAACATTCGATACCTTTTCATTTTTAACATCCAAAGGTAAGTTTATACATTCTTCTGCATCGAACAATGGAGAATTTTTAAACTCTGAAAAATTTTTGAGTGAATTAATTGAGTCGATATTTGGTTGTGAAGTATATAAAAATTTGGTTAGTTAAAAAAATTTTTATAAAATTCAGAAGTGGGTCGAAACAGCCAGAGTTGATTTCCGATTGTCGGAAATCGGAAATCAAAATTTTTTTCTGAAATCGGAATTCCGACCCACCTCTGATTAAATTTATTAATTAATGTTTTGAAAATACAGAAAAACAAGACAATATTATCAAATTTGCCGCAATATATTCATAACCAATGCAAAGTGAATCTAGAAATAAAATCAAATTTAAACTTGTCATTGGGGGAAGGAGAACATACTTTGTGTATTTTATCTCGTCTTTTTATTTTTGCAGCGAATTTGGAGGAAAAAATATTTGAACATAAATTGAAGGTAAATAAATTTATGAGTAAATAATGAGAAATAAATCTTTTCCACATATTTGTTGTAAAAACACAAATTTTCCAAAATTTTATTATAGCGCCTAATTGACGAAAATTACAAAAAAAATCATCAAATTAAAAAAATTATTGAATCTCTGAGAAAGTAAACTAAAAATATTTTTCTCAGGGGCAATTCAAATTTAAAATGTTACGACGGGAAATGATTTTCTACAAATTGTTTCGAAAATTACATAATAACGCACCACTATTTTTCTCATTATTACATGTCCTAATCAACTTTTCTAATAAATTTTTTTGATAATTATATAGGACCAAGAGGGGAGGGGAGGGGGGAGCTATTAAATATTACAACAAAAATTTTATGAAAAAATTATAAAAATAAATTTATCAATTTTAAAGGAAAATTCAAAATTAAAAAATCATCATGAAGGGCAATCCAATAGAAAATCAGTCATTTTCGATTTTATAGAAAAGGTCCGAGGAATCTGGTTACATGAAGCTTCTGTTAATATTTTGGAGAATTTGGGACCAAATAATGAAGTCACACTCCTTAAAACTAAAGAGATTAAAGAAAAATATTCGGGGAAAGGATTGTTTTCGCCAGAAACAGCCAAACAAAAAGCTGAGATTTTGAGTGTTGAATTAAATAGTTTATTTGATATTCGCTTTGAGAATATTTAATGTAGAGGATCAAATAGATTTGAATGATATTGAAATTATTTTTTAATGATGTGCCGGAAGGTAATTAATTTATTTAAATCCTACAGGACTCCAAGAATAAATCCTCAAAATATTTTTCATTAATTAAATGGCCAAAAAATTTTCAATTAAATGGCCAAAAATTAAATTTATCTCGAAATTTAGCGAAAATTGACAGTCGTCAAAATGTAAATGTACATATGTATGTTCTACAAAATATTTTGATATTTTACTCCAAAAACCATTATGTACAAACCAGGGTTGCCGCCCGAAACCCGAAACCCGATACCCGAAACCCGAAACCCGGCCTTTTTTTGTACCCGAAACCCGATACCCGAAAAGAAAATTTTCCAACCCGAAACCCGAAACCCGTACCCGATATTTTTTCCAACCCGAAACCCGTGACCCGAAATTGGTTAAAACCCGAAATTTCTACCCGAAAAACTAGCCTTACCCGATTTTTTAAAATAAGGGAAAGAAGGAAAATTAAAAGAAATATTTATAATTTCTTCCAGTTTTCATTATGTTGAACGGCGGTCGAATGGGTAAGGACTTGATATTTTCATAGGGGAGGGTTCGAGTCTAGGGATGGAAATAAGGATAAAAAAATTTTTTCTCTTCAAAAATAAGTGTTTTAACTTTGATTTTCATTTTAGAATTTAACTTTATTTTTTTTAATATTTTAAGCTTGAAAAAGTATTTGCAAAATTTTCGCCTGCGGCGCATAAAATTAAGAGTTCTGGCTTCATGACCAACTTATCTATAATAAAATTTTTTGCCTGCGGTTCTGACAATTGAATTTTTTCTCCTAAGGCCTTACAATATTCTCAAAATTTTCGCCTCCGGCGGTGAAAATGGAAGAAATCTGGCTTAAGGATCATCCAAAATTCTCAAAATTTTCGCCTGCGGCGCGAAAAATAGAAGAAATTTGGCTTCTTGATCTTCCAAAATTCTCAAAATTTCCCCCCCCCCCCCCCCCCCCCCAAATGAAAACGGGAGAAATTTGGAGGCTTTAATGGAGATAAAGCGGAGGGATATTAGTATATAGTGGGATTTTATCGAGGTGGGATTTTACCAATATAGTGGGATTTTACCATGATATCCCTCTTAATCCCCAAATCCCACAATGTCTCTTTAATCTCTTCAAATGCCTCTCTCTATATCACCCAAAGTCCTATTATGCGACGTAGCTTGTCTCCTTACAATTTAGTTCACCAATACACTAACACCCGAAAATAACCCGAATTTTTCGCCAAACCCGAAACCCGTACCCGAAATTTTTGCCAACCCGAAACCCGTGACCCGAAATGAAAATTTTATAACCCGAAACCCGAAACCCGTACCCGAGATTTTTTCCAACCCGAAACCCGATACCCGAAATGAAAACGCTCCAACCCGATACCCGAAACCCGTACCCGAAGATTTTTTGTACCCGCGGCAACCCTGGTACAAACAACATTTATTTACAGACATTTATTTTTTTATTTTTAAGTAAAACACATTATTATTAAATACTATTTCTTTTACTAAAAAATTTTTTATGTTTAAACGTCTTGATAATTATTTATTAAATTTTTTTAATTTCGATAAAAATTTTAAATCCATTAAATTAACCATAATTCAAAAAATATAAGAATTTAAATAGCATTTATTTTCTACATTAGTAAAATACTAGTATGTTGTATAAGCTTCAAAGAAGATTTTTTTAATTTTTCTTTAATTTTAATTTTATAAACTTCAAAGAAAATATTTGACCCTATCCCAAAAGAAGGGCGGAATCGTTTCTTTCATTACCTGCAAGGAAAGGAAAATGGAAAGGAAAAATGGAGGGAGACGGATGGACACGGACAAACAAAAAACGGACGGAAATCTTTTAGAAAATGTCTGTGTCCGTCCGTTTCAATTTTTCCATTTTCCTTTCCTTGCAAGTAATGAAAAAAACGATTCCGCTTTTTTTAGATAGTGCAAATATTTTACTTATAGGTATATTAAATTAAGAAAATTAAATTATAAAGACATTTAAATATTCTTGAAACACTTATAATTAAATAATTTAGAAAATTTTATTAGAATTGTGTATATAATTGAAGACATTAAAGATTGCCATTATTTAGAATTGTCTAAATTTATTTAAAAAATTATTTTAATATTAATATAAAATAAAATATTTTAGTAAATTTAATTATTAGATAAAAATTCAAATGGCTATTTTAAGCGTAAAAATTAGATTTAAAGGCACAATTAAGGCTATATATTATTTGGAATTTACACTTTGAGATTTATTTAATTAATTAAATTTAATTTAATCTTGTAATTTCTAAATATCTGTAAATTTTTTTTATAATTCAATGAAACCTGCCAATACGTCTCCTCGCAACGAGAGGGAAGTATTCGTGGAAGTTTAAGGTACTAGTACATATATTTTTTTAGTTAATTATATTATGTTGAGAATTATTTTTGAAATCATTTAATTAAATTTCAGCAAAATTCTTTCCCCCCGCCTCATTACTATTTTATTCAATTTTTCTTATTTTAAATCTTGCGTTATAAAATTTGATAAAATTAAAAATTAAAATTTGACTAAATGGGGTCGAATATTACTTCAAAACCCCCCGTACCTATCTTCCCACCAGTAACTTATATAATATTTTCTGAGTATTTACTGTCTTTTATTTGTACAATTATTTCAATATTTAATATGACACGATTACTTTACACAGCAAAATTCAATAAATCGGCACTCAAAACTAAAGGGATTTCCGATAGCATGAAGCTTTATTTGACAGTGAATGTTTTTTGTGGAGGTTAGTATGAAAGTTTTAAAAGGAAGGGCTCAAAATTAAATGTTATTAGTAGAGTTGTCGGTTCCTGGAAATTCTTCGGATATCCGAAACCGAACCGAAGAACCGAAACAAAAGCTCCTCGGTTCTTCGGTTCGGTTCGGTACGAACTAACAATCCTAGTTGTTAGTAAGATATACTGCAAAATTTTTTTAATTTCAACAACTTTACAAAAAATTATCTCAAAAAGGGAGTGGGGATAAGGTTATTTGGAACGGACTTTACACATAAATAAGAATAATTTAATAAAATCTAAGTGTTTTATTTTTATAGCAACAACATTGCCATATTTCATTTACAAAGTTTTTTGGTGGCGTCCTCCATTTATTCGTGGAGACGAGCCGTTATATTCTAATGTTCTTTATCATTTCATTTCGAGTACATTTAATGCTCTTCATTATGGAGTTTCAAGTATTTTGGTGTTTATTCTTTGTTTGGACCGTTGCTTGGTGTTAAAAATGGGAAATCAATTGACAGAGAAGAAAAATGGAAAATTTATTATTGGAGGGATATTTGTTGTTGTCGCAGTTTATCTTTTATGTGGGGCAAGCTATGCTTTTGAATTTCCATTGAATTATGAAACTGGTAATTGAACTTAATATTTAATCAGTGCTGGGTATTGGGAATTTGTCTGTATGATTAATAATGATAATTCAGTAATGTAGCTTAATAACGGCACAAAGACAAAAAAGAATTTTTTTATATCGCCTATAAATATACCTCATCTAATTCCCTTTAATCCCTCCTAATCCAACTTGATGCTGATTTAATTTAATTTTTATTTAATTTAATTTTTATTTAATCCCTCCAAATCCACTCTGATCTTCTCTGTGCAATAGTGATATCAGGGATTAAAAGAGATATCGAGAGATTCAAGTATTTGTTGGGTAGCATTAAGAGAGATTGTGGAGAAAGACCTCCAACCACCTATATCACCTGATATCTATTCAAATCCCTTACCGTATTTACTCAAATAATTACCCTGGGTAATTATTGTTTCGATCTCTCGCTGGAGGGGGTAATTAATAGGGAGGGGGTAATTATTTGAGAGAGGGCAATTATTATTTCGACCTTTAGTTTTTATTTTATCACAGGCATACGAACAGGAATAAGTATAAAATATTTTACCAAATACGGAGATAAATAGTTGCGTTTTAGCTGTATTATTCCCTTAATATAGTAAAGCAGCTGGGCTATAGCTATTTCTCTCCTTTAGCTAGTGCAAAAGGTTATTCGGCGGCTGGGAGCGAACCAGCATCTTCAGTAGACCGGACTGATGTGTTAGCCATTACACCACGCCGCCTACTGCTCAGCCTTAGGAAATTAATAGCTATATGCTTTACAATATTTTCAACAAAATGGTATTATAACATCAATACTTCTGTCCTGGGATATACAAATTACGTATAATTCCTGGTTAGGGGATATATTATTTATTCTTTTAATATATCCTATATAATATCCTCAAAATAGTACTGTTTATACCAGCAATACCTCCGTCTCGGGATATATAAAGGCACAGGTCAAGCGAGGGATTTAAGGTATTTAGAGGATTTATGAGATATAGAAGGAATAAGGCCTATACATTTAAACTTCCTAATCTCCCATTATCTCTCCCAAAATCTCTTAATCCCGTCGATTTCCATCCTAATCCACACAAATCCTCGCTTTTTCCCTAAATCCTTTTTAATGTCTCGATTCATTCATTGATATTGATCGGTAAATGTTTTTTTAATTCGATAATGATTTTTAATAAATATTTTTTTAAATTAGTTCAGGAAAAAATAGGGGGTAATTATTTGAGAGAGGGTAATTATTGTTTCGATCTCTCGCTGGAGGGGGTAATTATTAGGGAGGGGGTAATTATTTGAGAGAGGGTAATTATTTGAGTAAATACGGTAATTGGAAGGCAATGATATCAGATGATTAAGGCAGATCTAATGGATTTAGAGGGATAAAGATGGATTAATCACCAGGTCCCTTGATAAAATCGCAATTTCCCTCAACTTTTCCTCCAATAATACCTCCAAATTTCTCCGTTCCAAATTCTTCCGCGAAAATTTTGAGAATTTTGGGAGGCCAAACAGCCGAATTTCTTCCGCTTTCAGCGCCGCAGGCAAAAATTTTGAGAATTTTTGTAAAATCTCCAATATTTTTAGGTCAAAAATCAAAACGTCAAGCAAAAATATTTAAAATTAGCTCAGAATTTTGGAAGGCCATTAAGTCAGATTTCTCCAATTTTGTCCTCAGATTTGGTATATTTTTTGCGTTAATTTCATCGAAAAAAACTCAAAAAAGGCCAAAATTTAACGCAAATAACGCAAAACTCAATGCACTCACCCCTGATCAGTAATGGGTATTGGGCATTTATCTGTATGAATAATGTAGCTTTTATAATGTAGCTTTTAACTAAAATATTTGTATAAAATTTGCTTAAAGTTTTAAAAATGAAGTGTAATTATTTGAGATGGGGTAATTAAATTTCGACCTGTATTTTATCAAAGACATAAATGGGAGTAATTGTAATAAGCGGTTATGTATATGATAAAATACAAGTCTGAACTAGGACAGAGATTTAATAAAAAGTCAAAAGTTAGTGCCTCAAGTTATGGCCTTGCGCCTTTTGAGTGTGTCCCATTTTGTGCTTATACTGGTAAATTCCGGATGAATGTGTAAAATCATCTGTAATTTTTTAGAAGTATAGTATATCCTTTTGGGTTCTTGAATAAATTAATCAAATAAAAATTAATTTAAAGACAAATATTGTGAAACCCAATCTTGTATGCAACCTCGATTAAAAAATTATCCAGTCCTTTTTGTCAAAACTTGTTTTGGTTTTGCTAATGTATTTTGTTGTATTTTATTTTTATATTTACTCGAAAAAGTTGGAGGGGAAGCTAAAAAGAAATTGGTAAAAATATTTTTAATTTTTTTTAAATTAAAAATTCTTGAAATAATTCAAGGACAATAGAATTATTAAAATTACTGTTATAATTGAAATATTTTTAAATGTTATTCCTGGTGAAGGAAACATTGTATATAAATTGGTAATTAATTAAATGTTAACTTCAAAATATTTTATTAAAAAATTTATTATTATTTCAGATCACAGGAACAACACCCTCAATATACACAGGAGAACTTGCTTTGCTTGGAGTATCATTGGAAACAGCAATTTGTGGAATATTTTATTGGAGAAAATTTAAAGATACTCAAAAAACTGCAGTTTCAATAATCTCATCACAGAAGGATCTTATTAAAGTTCAAAAATTAAATTCATTGGCAAAATAATGAAATGAAAATTATTAAATAGAATTATTTTATTTTATTTTATTGTGAATTTTATTTTATAAAAATTAATTCTAATTTCCTAATATGTAATAATCCATTTTGCTCCTTCATATCCACATTAATCCCTTTAAATACGCGTAGATAACGTTTAATAGCCTATATACGCTTTAATCCCTTACATACCGTATATGTTCGAATAATTACCCTGGGTAATTAATGTTTCGATCTCTCGCTGGAGGGAGTAATTAATAGAGCATATAAGGTCCACCTAGATCTCATTTAATCATCATAAATCTATTAGATCACTTTAAGACCACCAAATATATTTAATCCTCTTTAGTCTTCCAAATATTCTTAAATCCCGTTAGACCACTACTCTTATCCACTTTAGTAAAAAATATTTTTTTATAAACTTTACATGTTTGCAATTTTAACAATTAAAATTTAAAGGTACAATTAACAATTAAAATTTTATAATTTACACTTTAAGAAATTTATCATTATAATCATTTACATGCGGAATTGTAGTATAATCTTTTAATTTAGAAATATTTCTTAATTTTTAAAGAATAAAATGAAGCATGCTAATAGTACGTCTCCTCGCAACGAGGGTGTGAAGTATGTACTATTCGCGTGTTTAAGGTACTCTATATATTTTTTAGTTAGCTTTTATGTTGCTAACTAGGTAGTTTTAAAATTTTTTAATTAAATTCCATCAAAATTCTCTCCCCCCACGCCCCATTAATATTTTATTCAATTCCGTTTATTTTAAATCTTGCGTTATAAAATTAAATAAAAATTAAAATTTGACTAAATGGAGTCGAATATTACTTCAAAACCCCCTGTACCTATCTTCCCACCAGTAACTTATATAATATTTTCTGAGTATTTACTGTCTTTTATTTGTACAATTATTTCAATATTTAATATGACACGATTACTTTACACAGCAAAATTCAATAAATCGGCACTCAAAACTAAAGGGATTTCCGATAGCATGAAGCTTTATTTGACAGTGAATGTTTTTTGTGGAGGTTAGTATTAATGTAGAATTTTTAAAAGGAAGGCCCCCTCAAAAAAGGAAGGCTCCATCAAATTACACCCAAAAAGGCCAAAATTTGCCACCTCATAATTTTAAATCAGGGCTCCGATCGACAAAATTCCAATCTAAAGTACAAAAATCTCGATTTTAAAGGACTAATTTTCCAAATTTAAAGTACACTCCAAATTAAATTAAAAAATATATATTCATCCTCAAAACTTTTACAGTCTGTTACATTGGTATAAACTCACCCCAATTTTTTCTGATTTTCCCACTTTTTGAAGTCAGAACGTTCTTAAATTTGAACCAAATATATAATAAACATTATTATTAAAAATGACATAAGTAGATTAGAGTTTGAGAAAATAGAATTTTTTTTATAATTTTTTAAAATAATATCGTCAATTTTGGACTGTTACATTAGTATAAACTCAGGAGTTTTTCTTTACTATAAGTGATCCAAAAATTCTACAAAAATTATTCCGATTTCCGAGTTCCGACTTTTAAGCCATTTCCGATTTCCGACACCTCTACTGTTCCGACTCACCCCTGCTTGGAACGGACTTTACACATAAATTGGAATAATTTACTTAAATCTAAGTGCAATTATTTTTATAGCAACAGAATTGCCATATTTCATATACAAAGTATTTTGGTGGCGCCCTCCGTTTATTCGTGGAGATGAGCCGTTGTATTCTAATGTTCTTTATCATTTCATTTCGAGTACATTTAATGCTCTTCATTACGGAGTTTCAAGTATTTTGGTGTTTATTCTTTGTTTCGACCGCTGTTTGGCGCTAAAAATGGGAAATCAATTTACAAGCAGAAAACATCGAAAATTTATTATTGGGGGGATATTTGTTGTTGTGGCAGTTTATCTTTTATGTGGGGCAAGCTATGCTTTTGAATTTCCATTGAATTATGAAACTGGTAATTGAACATACCGTATTTCTTCAAATAGAGCCCCACCCTCTAATACAGCCCCACCTTGGAGGATGGTTGAACAATACAGCCCCACTCTCAATTAGAGCCCCACCCCAAATAAAGCCCCATCCAAAAAATATTGGAGGAAAAAAATAGCCCCACAAATTTTTTAGATGTATTAAGTGTACGATTCTTGGTTCTTGGAAAATCTTCGGATATCCTGAACCAAACCTAAGAACCGAACTTAAGAACCGAACCAAAATTTTCGTATATCCGAACCGATCCGAAAAATCATCGGTTCTTTGGTTCGGTTCGGTTCGAACAGACAACCCTAATTACGAGACTTAAGAAAATAAAGGGGGATATCGAAGGTTGAGGGGGAGTGGGATCATGGGATATAGGGATTAAGGGAAATATGAGGGGATTAACTAAGGGTAAATGTCCAGTTGGCGGTCTACATGTCCGCAAAGAGAATCTGCTCTTTTCTCTCCTTTTCTTGCATTTTTTGCGTTGAGAAATTAAACAAATAAAAATTAAAATTTCTTTTAAGACAAATATTGCGAAACCCAATCTTGTATGCAACCTCGATTAAAAAATTATCCAGTCCTTTTTGTCAAAACTTGTTTTGGTTTCGCTAATGTATTTTGTTGTATTTTATTTTTATATTTACTCGAAAAAGTTGGAGGGGAAGCTAAAAAGAAATTGGTAAAAATATTTTTAATTTTTTTTAAATTAAAAATTCTTGAAATAATTCAAGGACAATAGAATTATTAAAATTACTGTTATAATTGAAATATTTTTAAATGTTATTCCTGGTGAAGGAAACATTGTATATAAATTGGTAATTAATTAAATGTTAACTTCAAAATATTTTATTAAAAAATTTATTATTATTTCAGATCACAGGAACAACACCCTCAATATACACAGGAGAACTTGCTTTGCTTGGAGTATCATTGGAAACAGCAATTTGTGGAATATTTTATTGGAGAAAATTTAAGGATACTCAAAAAACTGCAGTTTCAATAATCTCATCACTAAAGCGAGGATAGTTAAGCAAGTAAAAACTGTGAAAGGCGCCTAAAATAAGCACCAAAAAGCCAAAATAGGCACAAAAATAGGCATGTAAAAAAGGGTACAGCCCAAAACGGCGCGAGGCCATAACGGCGCAAAGCCATAGCTTGATGGAAAATTTCTGGCCCTTATCAAATTTGGCACATTTCTCCTTAGCTCGATGAGTGTAATCGTTTAGTACTAAATAAGGAAAGATTAGAGAATCTTGAAGCAAGTTATGGCTTTGCGCCGTTATGGCCTCGCGCCGTTTTGGGAATCCTGATAATTCGACTCAATTCGTCGAATTTTAGACCTCTAGCATATAAGGAAGAATGGCAAAAAACTCTAATTTTTAATTCATTCCAAACATCGAAATCCTGATAACTAAAATCAACGGAAACTGGGTGTGATTTAATTCAAAAAATTATAATTTTTTATATTTAAAAATCTTGATAATTTTTTCATTGAATTTTTTTAATTTCGATAAAAATTTTAAATGCATTAAATTAACAGTAATATAAACAATATTCTAGAAGTAAGAATTTAAATATTAATTTATTTATTATGCCAGTAAAATACTTTTAAGCAATTTTAATTTTAAAAACTTTAAAGAAAATAAATTATTTATATTAAAATAAGAAAATTAAATTATAGAGACATTTAAATATTTTCGAAGCAGTCATTAAAATAATATAAAATTACAAAAAGGTGCTGGTGATTATGTAAAACAACTTGGTGAGGAAACAAAACTCACCAAGAAGTTCAACATGACCAAGCTTACAACAAAATTCTTAATTAATAAACTGCCCCCCCCAACCCTGAAACACTACTCGAAGAAATATTCCAAACATGTATAGATAAAACAATAGCAACGAGTCGTCAACACCAACTTGAACCCGATCAACTCGGATGTATTGTGAGCAGTCAGTTGCTAGAAACTGACATTTGGATTCCAATCCGTGAAATTACACCCAACACGGTGGATTCAATTCTTAACCAATTTCTTAAGGTTGCCCAATCCAAAAAACAAGATCAGGGCACTTTAAAGAAAATAAATTATTTATATTAAAATAAGAAAATTAAATTATAGAGACATTTAAATATTTTCGAAGCAGTCATATGACAATTTTAAGGGCAAAAAATTATTTTTAAAGGTACAATTAAGGCTTTATATTATTTACAATTTAAATTTTATAATTTACACTTTAAGAAATTTTATCTTTATAATCATTTTACATGCGGAAATGTTTAACCTCGTAATTTTTAAATCTCTCTAAATTTTTATAGAATTCAATGAAACCTGCTTATACGTCTCCTCGCAACGAGAGTGAAGTATTCGCGAGCGTTTAAAGTACACTATATTTTTATTTAATTGTTATGTTGCGAATTATTTCAGAAATCTTTACTTAAATTTCATCAAAATTCTCTCCCCCCACGCCCCATTAATATTTAATTCATTTTCGTTTATTTTAAATCTTGCGTTATAAAATTAAATAAAAATTAAAATTTGACTAAATGGAGTCGAATATTACTTCAAAACCTCCCGTACCTATCTTCCCACCAGTAACTTATATAATATTTTCTGAGTATTTACTGTCTTTTATTTGTACAATTATTTCAATATTTAATATGACACGATTACTTTACACAGCAAAATTCAATAAATCGGCACTCAAAACTAAAGGGATTTCCGATAGCATGAAGCTTTATTTGACAGTGAATGTTTTTTGTGGAGGTTTGTATGAAAGTTTTAAAAGGAAGGGCTCAAAATTAAATGTTGTTACCGAAAAAGTGCTTTTTAACAAAATTATTATAAAGCCAGTGAATTTCCTGACAACTAGTAGATTTATTTATTTATGAGCAACCACACGGTATAAAAAATACACTAATAGTGGTGAAAGTCAAAAAACAAATATATGTAAAAAATTAATTTATGAGAATTATGTATTTGGGGTGTTTGGTGAAATAATTGTTTTGTTATATGTTTTGTTAAAAATTTGTTTTACTTCACCAAACATTTAATAAATAGATTAAAACTTAAGGAAAAATGTTTCCGTTATCTGATATCCATTTTCTAATATATTTCCTGAATGGCTTTTTATGCATTATACCCATAATTTCATTAGGTAGTTTATTCCAGTTTGTTATATTTCTTATAAAAGTTATTTCTGGATTTCGAATTGTATCTTTAGTTTTGAAGGAGAAGCGGTTTTCTCTTGGCTTTTTTTGAAAAAAAGCCTTTTGAAAAAAAGCCAAGGTTAGTAGATGATAACCTAAACAATTATCTCAAAAAATGGAGGGGGTAAGGTTATTAGGAATGAAATTTACACAGAAATAGGCATAATTTAATAAAATTTTTATAGCAACAACATTGCCATTTTTCATTTACAAAGTATTCTGGTGGCGCCCTCCATTTATTCGTGGAGATGAGCCGTTATATTCTAATGTTCTTTATCATTTCATTTCGAGTATATTTAATGCTCTTCATTACGGAGTTTCAAGTATTTTGGTGTTTATTCTTTGTTTGGACCGTTGCTTGGTGTTAAAAATGGGAAATCAATTGACTGGCAAGAAAAATGGAATATTTATTATTGGGGGTATATTTGTTGTTGTCGCAGCTTATCTTTTATGTGGGGCAAGCTATGCTTTTGAATTTCCATTGGATTATGAAACTGGTAATTGAACTTAATATTTAATCAGTGCTGGATATTGGGAATTTGTCTGTAGTATAAGTACCCCTTTTATATCAAATTTTTTTTAAATATATATAAAAAAATTTTTCAATTTAAAAAAAACCGATACAAAGATGCCGTCTATTTTACTTATTTAAAAATAAAAGTTGATATAAAAGGGTACTTATAATTACTACTTTTGTCTGTATGATTAATCATAATAAAGATAATGTAGCTTTTAATTAGAATATTTGCATAAAATTTGTTAGAGACTGAATAACTATTCTGAGTAATTATTAGTTTCACCTGATGTTCCGGTTCCGGAAAGTTCCGGTGTTTTTTTGGTTCCGGTTCCGTGAACCGGAACTCAAACTGGAATTGGTTCCGGGCAAACAAATTGGTTCCGGGCAAACCGGAACTTTTTTAAACCACTAAGGATCCTTTTTTAAAAAAACTATGGGTTGGCCTTGCAATATCCCCCCGTTTGAACTTGCAATATTCTCAAAATTTTCGCCTGCGGCGCAGAGAAAGAAATGAATATGTCTACTTAGTCTACTTAGTACTTAGTTTTTTTTTAATTTTTTAAATTTGCTAGCAAATTTTTTAAAGTTCCGGTTTCGGGAACCGGAACTCAACTTGAATCCTGTTCTGGTCAAAATTTTAAAACTATTTGCAATTTTTTAGAAGTATAGTATATCCTCTGGGGTTCTTGAATAAATTAATCAAATTAAAATTAAAATTAATTTAAAGACAAATATTGTGAAACCCAATCTTGTATGCAACCTCGATTAAAAAATTATCCAGTCCTTTTTGTCAAAACTTGTTTTGGTTTTGCTAATGTATTTTGTTGTATTTTATTTTTATATTTACTCGAAAAAGTTGGAGGGGAAGCTAAAAAGAAATTGGTAAAAATATTTTTAATTTTTTTTAAATTAAAAATTCTTGAAATAATTTAAGGACAATAGAATTATTAAAATTACTGTTATAATTGAAATATTTTTAAATGTTGTTCCTGGTGAAGGCAGCATTATATACAAATTGGTAAATAATTAACTTTAATATTAACCTCAATATGCGCATACATACATATTTTTTGTAAAAAAAACTGTAATATCTATGTTCCTTAATCACATTATACGTATTTGATTTCGTCCGGCAGAGTTATAAATTTTTTTTAAATTTCTGATAACTCTAGTATCAAGTATCAGAAATGCATTACTTAGAGACTTGACAAAAATAAAGCCTTTGTTAAAGTAATAGGCTTTCTAGATTTATAGTAATAGAATTTCTAGATATTTATTAGAGATCGGTCTGGATCTGGATCTAGTCTGGATTTTTCCTGGATCCAGAGTCAAGAATCCTGTTAAGGTTACTTACCTAAATCCAAATCAAGAATCCAGATCCAGGATTTTTGAAAATACCGATCTCTAACATTTATATCTAATTTTAATCTATTAAAAGAGAATTCCTGTTTTTTCCGAGTCCACTTTTATTAAAAATTTAATAGCAATTTAATTATTTTAGCTACAAATTTAAATAATAATTGGTTTAGAGTAGAGTTGTGCCCCGACCCCGTACCCCGTTCCCGAAAGATTTTTTCAGATTTTCCCCGACCCGAACCCCGCCCCGAAACAATTCGAAAACCCCGTCCCCCGACCCAGAAAAAGTTTCGGAGTTTTCGGGTATACACCCCTTAAAATGCCTTTTTTAATAGGAATTTAAATAGAAAAATTAAGAAAATTCCCGGCTGTACTTTAGCCGGTGGCCGGTTCAAAACCGATTCAAAATATATACCATTCGATTCGTCTCGGCGAGCTGAGTCGAATGTACCACTCCCAGGGTGCGGGCCCCGAAACAATTGGAAACCCCCGTACCCCGACATACCAGCCCCAGAGCGTTCGGGGTCCAACCCTAGTTTAGAGCAGGGCTTCGATTTCTGCGGATTTTTCCTCATTTTGTGGTTTTTTGATAGGGCTATGAGGATTATTTTTAAAAATGCAGGCGAAAATTTTGAGAATTTTGGAAGATCCTTAAGCTAAAAATCTTCCTTTTTGCGTTGCAGATAGGGCATAAAAATACTCGGTTTTAACCGAGTCTGTCGAGTAGGAAGTTTCCGAGCTCGAGTAATACGAGTATTATGATCCCGAGTTCCGAGTCGAGTAATTACGCAAAAAACCCGAGCGGTCGAGTCGAGTAACTAGACTTACTCTAGTTTAGAGTATACTCGGATTAGATATTTTTTAATTAAATGGCAATTTTAAAAATATTATAAAGATATTAATATTTCAGATCAAAGGAACACCTAACTCAGTATACACAGGAGACATTGCTTTTCTTGGAGTATCATTGGAAACAGCAATTTGTGGAATATTTTATTGGAGAAAATTTAAAGATAATCAAACAACTACAGTTTCAATAATTTCATCACAGAAGGATTTTATTAAAGTTCAGAATTTAGGTTCATTGCCAAAAATAACAAAATGAAAATTATTTTATATTTTCGAAATTAATCATTTTCAGTTATTATTGATATTGAGATTTTTTTATTATTGAGATCTTTATTTGGATAAAATTGCAAAATATGACCATAAAATATTTAAATCAATTACGGTTTATTCACAAGCAAAAATAGAAAAAAAGTTGAAATTTAACAAAAAAATATTAACTTTTTCAAATTCGGATATTATGTTTATATTCACAATTGGTCTTAGTGTACCCAGATATCCAAAGTTAGGATTAGGATTGAACCGGGATTGCTCTGTCTGTCTGATCTGAGTCTAAATGGGACTGAGGGTTACATGAAATGGGTCTGTTCCGGGTCTGACCGGATCCACTTCTGATATATAAAAATCGGAAGATGAAAATCGGAAAAATCGAAGATCCAATATAAAATCGGGTAAGAAAGCAGGATAAAATAAAAGCTAGGTATATGTAGTGTTCGGTGGAAAACGGAAGCGGAAGAGATCGAATCCCTAGTATTATACTATCAATATATTTCTGCTTAATATACATGTTAAATAATGAGGAGTTAAAGAAATTCTCTTGCCTTTATCCTCGTCTAGCTCATAGAATAGAACATTTGAATATCTCTTTTTACATAAACCTTTTAAACCTTTTCAAAAACAGATTTATTAAACGACCAATTAATGATTAAAAATTACTCAAATATTATATCTACACCTTTGGAATCAACTCAGATAACTAAAGACGAAATTTATTTGGGTTTATCCTATTCATTCAAATATTTATTGGAAAATTTAAATAAAAAATTTAAAGGAAAAAATATAACAAATAAATTAAATAAAATTTGGAATGATTTATTAAATAAAAATTTTGATAAAGAAAAATTTGTTGGTTCTTTTCTTACAAAAGAATTTTTTATTAGTATTGTTAAGAAAAGTTTTGATCTGGGAAATGAAAGTATTTCAAAGTTTGAACAACTAGAATGTGCTAGGTAATAGAGATATCCAAATCTTGATCTTGATTCAAGACCTTTCTTAGGGTTTTATTTCGGTTTTGGTCTTAGTCTTGGGGCGTAGTATTGGTCTCGAGTCTTGGAAAATTTTCGGTCTTGGAAATCTGTACTATATTAATTTGTTCTTTTTTATTCGAAAAAAAGTAAAATAAATATCAACTATATTTTTTAATCCAACAAAGAATAACGATAGTTTATTCAACTGTTACACAATAAAAATAGTATTTATTGATTTAGTCGGGATACATACATATACTAAAAAATAATATTTTATTTCTTCTCTAATATTAATTTTTGAGTTTTATATTTACATATATATTATGATTGATCAAATTCTGGTTTTGGCTTACGAAAGCCAGAAACAGAAATGACCTACATAATTTTTGTAGAAATAATTTGAAGGTTATCTCGCTAGACTGATTAGAAACTTTAACAATCCTCTTATTTTTTAATTTCACTAAATATTTAGGCAATCATTAAAATGGTTACATGCGCAAAGTCTTTCAAAGCTAAATAAAAAAGGAGGTGTATTATTTAATAATTTTGTTAATTTATTGAATACAAATTTTGGAGCAAAATCGAGACTTTTGAGGTTATTAGGAGGTCTAGATGAAAGTGAAGATGTATCAAAGGAATATGAGGAGATTAGAAAACTTGTAAAAATTGGTATGTTAAATAAATTTAATTTCTTTCTGGGTTATTAAATGAGTTGCTTTTTAATTACAAAACCTAAAAAAACATTTAAACATATTATTGGACAAAATAAAATTCCTAAAAGTATATGCCCTATTAGAAGCCCGTGCCCTATAAGAGACTCACTTTGAGACCAGAGGTGGGTCGGAACAGTTAGAGGTGTCGGAACTTGGAAAAGCCGGAGATCAGAAGATTTGAGACCCATCGAAAAATAACATTGTAATAATGTTTAACAAAAATATTTAGAAATGAGCGAAGAGGATTTAATTAAACAATTAAAAATTTTTTATATGGAATTATTATCTATTGAAAATAATGAAGCTGAAACAAAATTTAACTATATAGGTAGTTAATGTTTTTACACAAATAATAGCTATTGATAAACTCTTCGATGATAAAGAGGATAAATTTATAAAAGAAGAATGGTTTACTAATTATAGAAAAATATTTCTTAGATTTTGTGATTATTTAAATGATCAGGATAAGGAATATGCAAAGGTTTATCTTAAATTAAAATTGAGGATAATAACAGACATGGCTACGATGCATAGACAAATTTATTTGTTAAAAGGGTGGCATTCTTGCCCAAGTTTAGGGGTTTCCCCCTTTTTTCTTGCACCTTTTTTCCTTTTTTTGGGCATTCTTCGATGTCCAATTTGATCTCCCAAGCCCATTTTTGCCCCTTTTCTGAGAGGCCATGCTTCCTTTTTGGTCATTTGTAAATGAACATCCTATTGTGTTATCCTTTTATCATTGTATACCCAGCTCTTAAGAATAAAAGAATAATATTTTGTAGTGTGGAAGTATTCATAAACTCTAGTTCTGGATCTTTTATTGAGCTCTGGGAGGTCCTTTGCTGTGATCTACTAGGGGCAGTAATATTTTGGAATATTACATTAATATTTATATTTTTAGGTTTACGGCGTTCATTATCTAAATATTCTCTACTTGCTTAGGCTTGCTAACTTTGATAGAGAACCTTTAACTGACATGCTCCGAACCCGATCGGAAGAAAATTTTGAAAGCTCGGCACAAAATTAAATCCGGAAGTTTTCTCTAACCAATACATCCCTGGTGTTAATGCAGGCGGTGCTTAAAACATTTAAAGCGCTTTAATCCTATATTAATTATAATATTTATTAAAATTATTTTAAAAAAAATACAAAAATTAAAACTAAATCAGAAAAAATCTGATAAACAGATAGGAAAAGGCTTATCAAAAAGTAGAGCAAAAAATCAACAGTTTATTTCAATAATACTGTTAAATACCACAAAACTAAATGTCAGGATCCTCTAAACAAAAAACGTATGTTTGTTAAAACATTTAAATAAATTTAAGATTATTAGTGATTTCCTGTTTAAATAAATATTTCAAAATTTTCTCTCTCTCTCTCGCTTGTTTCCTTAAAGCTATTTTATTTTTTTTACTTATTAATTTTTGCCTGTTAATCGTCGATTCCCCACTCGATTCTCGATTGCTTTTCAAAACGACGATTGCTGATTGCCAATATATCTCCATTGATTTGTTAATTTACTTATTAATTTAATTAGCTATTATTAATTAATTTACTAAATTATATAAATTATTATCTAATTTATTTACTAGGGTTGGACAAAACCGTTTAGCTAAACGGTAAACGGGTTTTTTGGTAAAATTAAACGGAACGGTAAACGGGTCTCAGATAAACGGCATAAACGGTATACGGTTTTTTCAAAATTAAACGGTTTTTATTATTAATTTCTATTTTGCAAATTTCTATTCAGATAGAACTTTTTTAGACAAAATATACATTTGTAGTTTCTCACATGGCGATTGCAATTCCGCCTACAAATCTAAAAAAATAATTTTTTGAATAAATTCTATATGAACGAAAGACCTGAAAATCGAACAGAGTTCAGTCGTTATTACCAGTCGATTTCTATCTATGAATAATCCGCGGGAGGTCATTTTTACACTATAATTACCCTGTCCCTCCGACACTATTATTTTTGTTTGATTACTAATTCTTAACATTTTTATTTAGTTCAGAATGCTTATAAATTTTATTACATTATACTTTTTATTATTTTTTAATATTCCATTAACAAACCTAACAATTGAAGAATGTTGTAAGTATCTGCCAATTTAATTTTGTTTCTAGCAGCGAATAAAAAATTTATATTTTTCCCAATCCAATAATATTGGTTATATTTAAGATATGAAGATATGGGTACGAATCCGCATAGATAGGATTGTCGGTTCCTGTTAATTCTTTGGATATCCGAAACCGAACCGAAGAACCGAACCGAAAAATCCTCGGTTCTTCGGTTCGTTTCTGTTCTGTCAAGAATCAACAACATAGTAGGGTTGAATTTCGACACGTTGGGATAGAAAAGTTCAGGGATGTGGTAAATTTATATCTAGGTTCAGGGTTGTGGTCCATCTTTAACTCATAGTTATATTATATTCTTCATACATTTTTCATTTTTATATGCAAAAAATTAAAAAAATTATTTAGACATTTGGCCGTACTCGAGTTAGAAAATAAAATTTCTATTATTATTTTCAGCGTTAAACAATGATTATGTTAAATTATTTTTTGATTATGAAATGAAAGATTCCGAATGGAATAATCTTTACTGGAAGATAACTGACGATCTTATTGAAGAAAAATTATTTTCTTTTGATGAAACACTATATGGAGATGTTGATTTTGAGGAAAATGAAGAAGAAAGGGATAAATTAATTGAAGAAGAAGGAGTATATTTTCGTATTCATGATTGTGTTACAAAGAAAAAAGAATATACAGTTGCGGAATTATTATCCTATAATAAGGTAATAAATCGAAGGAAATTCTTTATTAGGTTTGGGAAATTAAATTCGAAAAATATCCAAAATAAGTGACAAACTATTTTAGGTTGCAAGATGCCTGACTAGATCATTATTCCAAATCCCAATCCCGATTTTTGGCCAATCCCAGTCCCACAATCCCATCCCACAACTCCAATCCCCCATCATTATTCAGAATCCCGATTTTATGTCTGTATCGCGCCCAAGCCTACGCCAGACAAGTAAAATCTACTTAAAAATAAGATTTTAAGCGAATAAACGAGTTGTGCTTAACCTACCTTGACTATATCATGAAGGGGTAGTTTGTACCCTAAAAATCCGGTGTTTAAATATAATCTAAAAAATTAGTTATCGCAATTTTATTTTGAAGGTGTTTAATGAAATGTCTGCTTTAGAGGATTTAAAAGAACAAGATAATTCTTACCTATCTATGGATGACTGTATGTTAATAACAAAATTACATTTAAATGCAATTAAGCAGCTTATAGTGGATGAATTTGATAATGATACGGTAAAGCGGATCGTTAATTTAGATTATAGGTATTCCCAATCCGTTGGGATTTCTCTTTCAAGAGAATTCCCGCATTCCATAAATAAAGATTTAGAAAGAAATTAATGGAATTTTGATGGTTATTTATAGTTTAAATATTTTTGTTTGTATCTCCAAATAGTATACAAAACTAAAAAAGATAAGATAAACGTAAAAGTTCATTAGTCTAATTTCACAAGTATGCACAAAATAACCGTTTTTTCAGAAAAATAACCAATCTGAAAGTAGCACTTCCACAAATATTCCAATAAAATCCAAATTAACAATTAGCCTTGAAAATATGAATAAAAACAAATTATTTGCTTTAACAAAATCGAGGATGCGTAAAGTACTTGGAGATTTTTTGTTGGAAGAATTGGAAATAAATCATCCTGTTTTGTTTAAGATTGGTTGGTTATCTAAATATTTTATTCATTAAAATGTTACCCAATAGTTATTTCAGTTCTATTTCAGTTCCCCCATCCCATTACACTTTCCTTAGTTGAGAGAATTACTATTAGGTCGGGTCATAATTAGTGTCGCTTTTTTTCGATTAAATTTTTAGGAGTGTTATTTTACAAATATCTTTTTTTCTTATTAACCAACTTAAAGATCTGAATCTACTCTTCATTTTAATACCAGGTTTAGGTATATATAATACCAGGTTTAGGTATATATATACTTGAGAAAATTTGATTCCCGATGATTTCGGGAATTTTGATATTTTCGACCAGAACTCCCTGAATACCTAACGAAAAATTCTCAAATGCTGGGATCCTTTAGAGCATAGTCTAACAGATGATTCGTAATAAAAATAAAAAAAATTTTTCAGAAAACTTAATTTTAAAAATCGAAAAAACCCAAATAAAAAAAGCGACACTAATTATGACCCGACCTAATACATCCTCATAAAGAAGACACGCCCAAAACGGCACGCGGCCATAACGACGCTAAGCCATAACTTTCTTCAAAATTTTTTAATCCTGCCAGATTTAGTATCAAACGATTCCACTTATCGAGCTAGGAAGATTGGTACCAAAATTGATAAGGGTCAGACATTTTCCAACAAGTTAGTATGGCTTTGCGCCGTCATGGCCGCGCTCCGTTATGTGCTGCGCCCCTCGAAAAGATATAAAATTGTTAACTTTACTTAAGCAATATTTAAATTTTTGAATATTTTTTAATATTTCAAATCTAATTAGATGCACTTTCTACAATGGATTACTTCAATCTATACAAAAGCATTTTATCCTATAGTCTAGGCGACTTGAAAAGTCTAAAAAATGAATTACATCTTTATTTTATTTTTATTTATGCGGATATTTGTGAAAATACTAAAAAATTTTATAAAGAAGAGATGGGAGTAAAAGAAGTAAATGAAATTAAAAAGGTTGTAAATAATATAATTAAGAATTCAAATGCTTTTGAAATTGAAAAATCTACAGGGAAAAAATTAAATATAAAATCTATTCAAAAACTAATTTTGCGGTGGAAAAAAGTATTAAATATTCAAAATAAAGATAAATGTAAAAAATTATTCAGTAATTATTCAGACAATTCTGATATTTCTAAAATGAGAATGCTGTTTAGTTTGTATCATGCAAAGTTTGTTTTAATTTTAAACTTTATTTATAAAATCCAATTCCGAGATTTTTAAGTTATTGTGAAGCTAGACTTTGCCCTATTAACGTCACAATAAATAGAAAAACCGGACCATATCTGTCACGAAAATTACCCTAGAACGAACCGAAGAACCTAATTAAGAACCCGAAGAACCTCTATTAATTACTCTGGGTAATTATTGTTTCGACCTCCCTCTGGGGAGGGTAATTGATAGAGATTATTTTAGGAAGGCTAATTATGACTAGTTTTAATGGAGTAAAGGGTGGGGGCTAACTCAAGGAATACCAACTCAAGGACCAGACAAATCAAGGAACGACAAGTCAAGGAAAAGACAAGTCAAGGAACGACCAATTCATGGAACATACCAACTCAAGGAACAGACAAGTCAGGGAAAAGACAGGTCAAGGAACGACCAACTCAAGGAATGACCAAATCATGGAACTTTCTGCATTTTTAATTTTGTCTTACTTAATTTTGCCTTTATATTAAAAAATTATTATTCAAAAATATTAAAAGATGACCTTTGGAAACTACATAAAACAAAACTACATAAAACAAAAAAAAAGAATCTTTTAAAGAATTTTTCTCTAGACTTAAAAAAATAATATAGATTTTAAAAAATGCAGACAAAATTAAAAATGCAGAAAATTCCTTGAGTTGGTCATTCCTTGAGTTGGTCGTTCCTTGACCTGTCTTTTCCCTGACTTGTCTGTTCCTTGAGTTGGTATGTTCCATGAATTGGTCGTTCCTTGACTTGTCTTTTCCTTGACTTGTCGTTCCTTGACTTGTCGTTCCTTGATTTGTCCGTTCCTTGAGTTAGCCCGACACGGGAGTAAATGACTAGTTTTAATGGAGTAAAGGAGTAATTATTTAAGAAAGGATAATTAATAGGGTATTAGGGTATATTTAAAATATTTAGTTTATCAATATAATGTTTTAGTTTGCTAATTAAAATTAAAAATGAGAATAAACAAATTTATGAAGAATTTTCAAAATTTTTACAAAAAACTATTGGAGCAAAAACACGTTTACGCCGACTTTTACTTGGAATTGAAGTTGGAGCAATACATAAAAAATACCCATTATTAGACCTTCCTATTTATCCAAATGAATATTCTGATTTAATTCCTTTAGTGAATATTGGTATGTAATTGCTAATAATTATTCAATTTTGGATTTTAGGAAGGCTTGAGAAAATATAGGGTCGAGAATTTTTTTGTGATTTTATCTCAGGTCGAGTTTAAAGTCAAAAGCTCATGCCTCGGGAGGATGGTGGTGTTAGGGCCGAAAAAAGCCGGGGTTTTTCCATGACTTCTGCACCGTGAACATTGGCACCGCACTTTTGCGCCGCCACTACATATCATTATAAATATATGATAACTACAGCCAGACCTCAATATAGTAGGGTTGAGGATAGTTGGAAATCTTCGGGTATCCAGTTCAACAACCCTACACCATAGTCGGGTTGTCGGATCTTTTTTCTGCACCACTTGGACAGAATATCATGCCGGAATAGGGTTGCAGATCCAAATATCGGCGCAAAAGTCGTGATACCTTTTATTTAACGTGAAGTTTAGGAATAAATTTATTTTTAGTTTTTTAAATTTGTCTAGAGTAGTTTAAATAATTATAAATATTTTTAAGACTCAGATCAAACAGAAATATTGGACAAATTAGCTGACTATTATATAGAAGGGTTAACCAATTTAAACTAAGTTGCTAATTTAAAAATATTCTATAGTGCTTCTATACTTGCACAAACATATTTGTTTGATGAAACAAAAGAAAAATTAAATAAAACAAAAAAGAATAAAAAAAATAAGAAAAAGTGTTCAAAAAATCAAAAGTTTGACGAAAATAAGTGGATTAATTATAAAAAAGAAATGTTTGTAAGAGTAGATTCTTTAATTGATGAGGATTTGGAATATTGTATTTCTGTAGGGATTGGAGAATTAAATTTTCTATATTATCTAATAAATATTAAAAAAATGGTGGCTAAAGAAGAATTTAATCTGGTTATTTTTTAATATAAATGTTAAAATTTATTCTTTAAATTATGAAAAAATAAATAACTTTAAATGCACTAATTCTGTTATGAGCCTAATAGTGTTGTGATCACATGTCATTTTTCGGAAAAATTCCGTCATATGTCCCGGAAACCGATTCGGACAAATGATATGTCATTCGAAAGAGCTCAAGGAGTTTAGTCGAACGACAACAAAATTAGCTTGGGGACTCACCTATAGGCCGAGATATAGGTCCCCGAAAATCGAAAAACCATAGGGGGGAGGGACATATGACGGAATTTTACCCATTTTTCTATATAAGATTTTCAAATTTTATAAATTTGGTCGATTTATTGGTTTCTCCCTGCTAGGCATGGTTGAAGGAATAATGGGTAATTGAATAAATTAAAGGTTAGATTAGGAATATACGGAGACTGTTGGCCACAGATACTTACCAAATCAACCATAATTACCACGTACCTTAAAGAATAATAAATTCTAGATAGTATTTAATCAATTTAGACTGATAAATTAACAAATATAAACGAACAACTTAATATTATCCGAACGACTCATCATGACATATTCTCTTCACTTATTGATAAAAATCTAGAATTTTTGAAAAGATATGAAAGTAAGTTATAAATTGGAGAAGTTTAAAGATTGTAGGAGATTATTAACTAAAGTAGATCGTTAAAATAATTATGTCTTTGTAATAACAGGTCGCGAAATAATTAGCCTATTGAGACGGTGGCTTTCTAAAACTATTAAGGAAAAAATGTGCGTGAAACTAATCAGGGTATTCGAAATTTTTGGCAAGTAGATCAAATCTGCAAAACTTATTTAGCTCTGCATTTCCAGTCATAAGTTTGTTTAACGTTGTTATTAGGACATACATACATATGTCAAAATCGCCTCTGATAATAAAATATTATGTTATCTAAAATATACATAATTTAAGAAATTGAAGAAAAACAAGAAATTGGCAAATTAATGTATGATATTCTCATTCCAGTAACTGATGAGAATTTGGTATAAATTAAATAATTAATTAGGTAATTTTAATATTTAAGGAAAATGAATATATTCGCTGTCCAGAAGATGACAAGGATATTATTTGTAATTAATTACATAGACAGTCGAACCTTAGTTGTACGCCATTTAACAGTAGATTTTACATTAGACATCTAATTCTAACATTAGATTTTTTGTTGGCCTATAGGATATCTAATTTAATAATCCGCTGTATTCGATTATTATTTATTCGGATTATTTCTTCTCGAGGTGTCTTACAACTGAGCTTTGACAATATATTTTCCAAGAATTTATAAATATTATTAAATACTAGATAAAGAAGAAACTCAATTAATTAGAGAATATTTAACTGAACCAAAAGATGTTCATATTAAATTAATTAATGCTAGCTCGCTAGCTTTGCATTATGAAATTAAAATAAGAGAAATTATTAAACAATCTAAAGATTCAGAATTGAGAACAAAAATTATACAAGATTTACTCAGAATATTAAAAATAAAGGATCCAAAAGAAAAACTTTGCCGTCTGTATTTTATTTTAGATGGTGATATAAAAAAGATATTAAATTATGAAGAATATGAGGAATGGTCAGATTATTTGAAGAAATTTGAACTTAAGGTTAAATTTAAATTCAGTATTTCTTGTTAATTTGATTTCTCCGCCAAAATATTATCTTCATCCCAGAGCGCAAAAGACAATCTCAAAAAACGCAACGCATGGCCAAAATTTAACGCAAATAACGCAATGCGCTGACTCCTGATCCCAGCCAAACCCTCTGCTCTATGACGAAACGGCAAATAATTCTCAAAACGACATAGTTAAGGTTACTATATCAAAAATTCCCCTAGTCCCCAGGCCCAAACAACGCAACTTTTAATAATAATTTTCTTTCCCTGACCACAAAAATTGACAATTTTAAACCACAACTTTGATTCGCTCTGATATTCTCAAATTTTTTAATTTTTAAAAATATCAACAGATTTACGCCAGTGGTCCAACATTAGAAAGCACTATGTATAGCAAAGAAAATATTGATATAACGACAATAGATATAATTTTCTTGTATGATCTGAACAAAACTGGACTTGAAAAAATTATTTTTAATTATCTCGAATTTTTGATAGCTAAATATCCTGATATGCAAATTTTCTTTTGCAATAATGGAAGGACTATGGAGGAACGCTTTGGATATTTAATGTTATTTAAAGAACGGCTTATTAATTTAATTGGCATTGAACGGTTGAAGAAATTGGAGATGAAATATCCAGAAATTTTGAGAATAGGTTAGTTGTAGAGATGTCCAAGACTTTTGTTTTTGAACCATAAAATATGAACCTATTTCACACATAACCCATTTATTAGACACTAAGGTTGGTATGGATATTCGGATCCGATATCCTACCGAAAATTTTCGGATATCCGGCCTTTCTTCGGATCTGAATCCGCCAACCTTATTAGAGACACACAATTTATTTCTTCAATTACATTTTTTCTATTAGATTTTATGGAAAAGAATGTTACTATTTCGTATTATGAACAATATGTCCAACATCCGTTAGACTCTTCAATCTCTATCGAGGCCATTAAATCATTAAATACAAGATTTTTATTAGGCAAAATAACATATCAATATTCAGTAATTGACAAAAACTTTGAGGAAAATAATTATTTATATAACATTTTTAAAGAACGTTTGGATTGGGCAATAAATAAGGCATATCACAAATTTAAAGGGGGTTTTTATTCGGATGAGAAATTGTGTTTTATGGTTGAATTTATTAAAATACTAGAGAAATGTATGAAAGTGAGTATTTATTTTTAAATAAAGCTAAATTTGTCAGCTACATAAATAAATACATAATTTTTTTGAATTGCGGCCTGAACTGTTTTTACACTTACAACAGTTGTCTGGCACAAGATAACGAAGCTAGAAAGTCAGACCACGACAATGTCTGTTATGTGTCTTATGTCCATCAGGATGGGCGGTTATCCGAACCCCAACATTTTCGACTCGAAGCCCGATCGAGGAAAATTTTACCCTACCTTGACCTGACCAGTGATGGGCAAAGTTCCAGTTCCAGTTCCGTAACTAATTAGTTCTAGTTCCAGAACTAGAACTACGGAACTAACGATTATCTGGAACTAGTTTGGAACTAGAACTACGGAACTAGTAAATGCTGGAACTAGCTCGGAACTGGAACTACGGAACTAGTAAATGTCTGGAACTAGCTTTGGAACTAGTTCTGAAACTAGTTCTTGGGGGTATATTTTTGACAAAATTTCCTCGACGAAGTTTGCGGGACGACCTTAGAAATTCTAAAAATTTTCGCCTGCGGCGCTGAAAAAGTGCATTTTTTGGCCTACAACCTTAGAAATTCTCAAAATTTTCGCCTGCGGCGCTGAAAAAGTGCATTTTTTGGCCTACAACCTTAGAAATTCTCAAAATTTTCGCCTGCGGCGCTGAAAAAGTGCATTTTTTGGCCTTTTAATCCTCCAGTTTATCCTCCAATCTCCTTAAATCCTCCGATATTAATAAAGTGATACGCCTTGATACCTTAAAATCCAGTTATCTCCCTTGATTTCACTCCATATCCAGCGATATCCCATTTGATCCCTCGATGTATATATTGATATATATACATCTCCATATATTGAACTCCCCATATATTTTGGGGAGCTAATCCTTTTTAATCCTTTTTGAAAAGTTAATCCTTTTTCTTAAAATATAAATATTCCTTTCCCTTTTCCTTCAAATATTTAATATCAAAGTCCCGATCCCGTTCCGATCTCTAGTTAATTAATGCAGTTTGAGTCGGGGTCATAAAAATTTTTCGGGGTTCGGGGTCGAACCTTCGGGGGTCGGGGTTTTCGGGGTTGGGAATGTCGGGGTCGGGGTCGGGGTTTTAGGTCAAAAAATGTCGGGGTTAGTCGGGGTCGGGGCGCAACCCTATAATAGACTATAGACACAATGGGATATATACAAGGGAGATAATAAACTAAGACATTTTTGACTTATCTCCAGCTTAAAGGCATATCTAAGCTGAAGGATCAATTGACAGTAGTGAAGTGGAAGTATGCTGGGTCCATTCTAAACTAAACCTAGGCACACAAAACCATTATATTCCCTAAGGATAACCATTGGGTTGGCCAGACCCTAGTTATCACCTATACAAGCCACACCGGTGTGCTTCTCTTCGGGGCACATATTAAAGATGTTTAACTGGAAACTGATTTATCGGTGAAACAATAAACATTATATAAACATTAGCATGTGAATGGGAGGTGATACAGGAAATAGCGATAAATAATAATTAAAGTGTAATGGTTGGGAAAATCCATTAATGCATAATGCTCGCCCAAAAGATCACCTCTGCTTAGGCAATCAACGGATGTGCCTTACACAGTGTATTTGATGAGTTTTTTTCATATTCAAAAAAAAGTTAAAAATTTGGAACTAGAACTAGCTTGGAACTAGTTCCAGAACTGGAACTGAGGAATTTTAAAAATGGAGTTCCGGAACTGGAACTAAAAAAATTAAAAACCTGGTTTCGGAACTGGAACTACTAAAATTAAAAACCTAGTTCTGGAACTGGAACTAGTTCCAGAGAAATTTTAGAACTTTCCCATCACTGGACCTGACCAGACTTTTTCCAAACCCGAACTATACCTTGGTCAAGTTGTTAGATTGGACTCGTTTTAGACTGCCATGCTCCACGAAATTCGTATCCTTCTAGGACAAGTAAGGGTTTAAGGGAGCCTGAAAAATCAAGAACTTTGTCTCGGCAAAACTGATGAAAAATAGTGAAATAAAAAGTAATTGAAAACCTTGTGTTAAAGGCTATATTTTCCATCTAAATTTCACACAGATGCTTAAATAGATAAACTTTTTAATTGAAATATCAAGGTATTTTAACTATTAACATTTTTTGGTTTGATAAAATTTACATTAATAAAATTGAGAGAGCTTTACCAAACAATTTAAGATAGCCGTTAACAATCCAAACCATGCGGCTTTACTAATTAATATCTGGAATGGCACATTTTGTAGAAGAAGAATAATTCATAAAAAAGCATTAATGGAAGTACAAGAATTGGTGTCAAGTCTACATTTTAATTTTTTAAAAGACCTTTCTTCACAAATATTGCAAAAATGCACCAAACCTGGAATGCTTTCTAAACTTGATTTACTCAGTCCTAATGTGACGGTTCAAGAATTTTATGAAGTTGACAGTAAGTAGTTAATTTATATCTTAATATTTTGCAGTAAGTAGAGTAAGTTGAATTATACTTAGGCAGGAATTAAGCTTATAAAGGACATGTTTATATTTGAGACCAGTGCTTCGAAATTTCGATTTTACTCGTACTCGCACTTCGTACCACCTCTTTTTTTGGCCTAGTACTCGTAACAGGTACGAGTACGAGGTACGAGTACACGAATTTTGGTACGAGCTTCGAAGCACTGTTTGAGACCAGTGGGGGAATTGTAGGGGATGAGGAACTGGCAGCCTAATATTCGACTTGGATCATATCTCCAAGCTGACAATATTAAGCTAATCTGTTTAGTTACACCCTTATGTATAGTTTTTATATCGTCTTTTAAAAGTTAATTTTAAAATAAAATAATTAAATTATAAAGTATCTTCCTCTAAACAACGAGAACGTTTACGTAAACATTCTTCTGGAACGTTACTTAAAGTGGATAATTTAGAAACAATTTTAAACAAAATAGCAATTCAAATAATATCTTTTATTCGATGGATTGAAATTGAGGTTAAAACCTAAAATTATTAGAAACTTAACTCGCAAACACATAAACCTCATACCGAAAACGTATTTATAACATAAATTATTATTGCTGATTTCATGAATTCGTTGGGTCACTTATCTTTCGATGTAAAATTCATGAACTACGCGCATATTTATCATTATAATTGGTGATTCCGTGTAATCCTTGGAACCTATGAAAAAAATGGAAAAAAACCTATGGAACCTATCCAAATAGCAAAATAAAATTTCTCTGCAAAATCAAGACAACTAAACTTTTCTTTGCTCAAACTTTTCTTACTTTCGTGATACTCAGATCCAAATAATGAATGACTAAAATTCCTCTCAAAAATCATTGATATAAAAGTATATGGATATTAAAATAATTTTATTAATCAGATAATTAGCCAATTGAAAGATGTGTTGAATGATAAATTGCTTAAAGAATTTCGTACTGAAGTCCTCAAATACAAATCTGATTATGATAAAATTTTCAATATGAACGTTGAGGAATTGATAAAAAAACAAACAGAATTAAATATTCAACAATTTAAATTATATAAAAAATTAATTAAAAATAAAAATATTAAAGATTTAACAATTAATACAATATCTGATTATATGAAAGAAAAATATGACAAAATTTTAATTACTGTTAGTGAAAGAAAGGAATTTCTAAAATGGCGTCAATTAATTGTTGCAAATGAATTTTATGAGGAACTTGGTATAAATAATAAAATTATGCTGGAAAATGAACGTGAAAATAGAAAGATTTTTAAAGAGGATATAGGTAAAGGTAAGAATATATTTTCGCTGATGACTCACAATAAGATCTATGAAAAGCTGTTGGTCAAAAACAGAACCTTACCCTTGATGAATGTGCCTGTTAGGTATCGTTAGCAATCGGTAGCAACCCAAGTCAGCTACCAAGAAAGTTTACCGAAGATAGGTAATAGATAGTTAGATTATTCGATAAACCATAAACCATCATTATATACCATCCCATCATTCCAAAACTAAATTTCAAATTTTAATTTTTAATTTTAACAAAGGTCTCACATCATCTCTTTCTTCCCGACAAAATCTTTATAATTTGATCGGCCACGAGAATACTCGTAAATGTCTTGAGTTCCTCAATATAAAATTTAATGAATCTGAATTTAAAAATATGGAAGAAATAAAAGATGAATATTTTGAAGAAAAAGATGAAGATTATGAAAAAATCAGTGAAAATTTAATCCAAAATAAAATGGAAGTAATTAATGTAGAAGGTTGATAAAAATATTAATCAAGAAAGAGTTTAGCAAAAGTTTACCCACCGAGCAGGATTAGAACCTACGCGACCTCCTAACAGTTATTGCTAGGCGATTTCGCTCACCATATACAGGAGCTCCACCACTGAGCTACCGGAGCATCGACCAATGCTTCTTTCTCTTTTATCCTTTTAGATCGTTTAACCCCCGCCTCTAGGTGAATCATCCTTACAATTAAAAACTTTTTTTTATAATTAATTTGTTAAAATTTATTAGGCCCTCAGGTAACAGACAAAAATGAACTAATAAACAATTTAGTTGATAATTTCAAAAAATTAAAATTGGAAGAAAGTTTATCAACGGAAAATATTGAAAATAAAATCAAAAATTCAAAATCTCCCTTTAAAATAAAAGATGACCAGAAATCGCTTCTTGGAAAACCAGAAATGATTGAACAAAAGATAAATAAAGGTTAGAAAATTTTACGTAATAAAAATTTTTATAATTAATTTTTTGCAATTTTGCTTCGTTGCAATATGTATAGCCATGAGATCGAATTTTAATTTTGGGGTTTTCATTGGAAATTTGTTTTTAAAAAAGGAATTTAAAGGAGCTAAAATTGCTAGGAACACTTTTTCATCCTCTGATTATTCAAAAAATATGCTAGAGTACCATCAGTATGATCACTGATATTTAAATAAAATACATATCTGAACGAACTTACACTAAGAAAGGACGCATTCGCTATCTTACTAATTTCTAAAAATCATTTATTTCAATATGCTTTGTTAGAAAATATGTAGATTTAAATTAATAATTTAGAATCTAAATTAAAAGAAAAACCTCCAACAACCACCAAGACCAAATTGTCAAAGAAAAAACTAGATCAAGAGATAAAGAAAAATTTAGACTTGAAAAATTTAGAATTGAAAATTTTGGGGAAAAAACCTGTGGAAGAAATTTCAGATAATAAAATGGAAGAAATTGAAGGGGAGGGGTTGACATTAAGTCAACCAAAAATAATTAATGAAAATACTATAAGCAAGTCTTTAGGTGTTAATACAATAAGCGAAGATTTAGAAGAAGAAGAAAAACTTGAGGGAGCTAAAATAGAGGAACAAAAACCAGCTGAAAAGTTTGTTTGAAATAAATTATGTTTAAAAATAAAAACACATATATTTAGGCCTATAATGAAGCATTTAGAAAATAAAGTTACTAAGTCCTCTAAAGGAAAAGGTAAAAGAAATGTTAATAAAAACATTAAGGCAAAAGCTGGAAAAGAGGATAAAAAAGAAGAAATTAATAAAATAATTAAAAAAGAGAATGAATTAACGACAAATGAGTTGACAGTGTTTGAGGAAAATAATGAGGTAATTATCCATATCTCTAAGACTAAGTCTGGGGTTTCTGAATATCCTGAACCGAAAAAAAGCCTAAAAATTTTGAATTTGGTTTCGGTTGCTTGATATTTTCCATTAAATTATAACGTCTGGTTTTTGACATCAGGGAATTGTTGGCGATTAATTGAACGAAAATCTTTTCCTCTTGCCCAGCATAAATAGCCTATTGTCAACATTATGTAGTTAAATTATTAATTTATTAATTTAAATTATAATATTAAATCATTTATCTTTATAGCTCATTGGTGTATTAACAGAAAAAAAGCATTGGAAGAATCTTAGGAAATCAAATTTTATTATTGATAGAATTGTTAGTTTAGAAGAAGCAATTGCTGACATAAACAATATTGTTGAACTTTGGGTAAATAAAAACTTGGAAAAAGTTAACAAATATTTTTGTTTTCAGAATAAAAATGCTTTTACATTAATTTCTGGTTCTTATCTATTAAATATAAATTCTGTTGAATCTGACGTTGATTTTATTGTTGTATTACCATTTAATTATAATGATAATAATGGTAAATTTGTAACAAAAATAATGTTAGATGATGAATTTATGGGTACTAAATCTGAATGTAATTTTGATAAAAGGGAGGAATGTAGTGAAAAGAAATCGTTATACTGTGTTTTATGCGAGGTAATTAATAACTAACATAATGATATGTCTCCAGTTTTCCTATAGGACCATTTCAGAAAAAAATTCGTTTTACATACGATTAGTATGGAAAACGAATTTTTATGTTGTGTCCGCCGAAAATTCAAATTATTTTCCGATAAATAGAAATTATTAACTAAACTATTTCCTTTTTTAATAGAACAAAGCAACATCATGGCTTAGAAAAATTACAGCGGGTGTTAGTGAAATAAATGCAACAATTCATAATTATTCTTTTGATTTAGCCTTTGTAGCTTATCCTTGGGAAAGAAATTCTGAACAAGTTTTGAATTTTATAAAAACTGAAGAAAGTTTGAAAAATTTAAATGAAATAGATAATTTTATTTTAAACTTTACTCAACAATTTGGGACGAATCTGCAATTTGATCGTTTTGGAATGATTAATTCTTTATCCGGTTCATGATTTTATAAATATTTTTTAATTAAAAATTTAAACAAATTTAAATTAATTTAAACAAATCTTAAAAACAATTTATCTTCTAATAGATAAAAGCCATGTCTAATCCAAGCACATAATCATTGTGGCTCCGTTAATCGAGCGAACACACCCATGTACGCAACCTCTTAAAAAGTAAAATGCCATTTTTAGTCTCATTACTAGGGTTGTCGGTCCCTGGAGATTCTTCGAATATCCGAAACCGAACCGAAGAACAGAACCAAAAAATCCTCGGTTTTTCGTTACGGTTTGGGTCGTTTCGGTCCAGAACCGGCAATCCCACTCATTACCTATGCTTAAATATTTATTTTCATAAGATTTGAAAAGTAACTAAAAATTAATAAAAAATACATAAATTTATGTTTTTAATTTAGGTTATCGTGCTAATATTCGAATTAACGAACTTATTGCAGAGAATAAAAATAAATTTCGGCTAGTATTATTAACATTAAAACTATGGGCAAGAAGTTAGTTTAATAATAATATTTCCAAAAGTTTATGCTTAGACTTGATTTATTTTTAACAATATTTTACCAATTTTTTTGGGTTGAGCTTGATTTTTATCTTTACAAAATTTTCACCTAATCTTTTCCTAATTTTGTAAATCCAAATTTTCTATACTAATTTCAGATCATTTCATTTATAATGGTAAACTTGGCTTCTTTAGTGGCACTTCATTAACCATTTTGGTGACAAAAATAATTGGTGATTTTAATTCAACAAAAATGACAATTTATCAAATATTAGCAAAGTTTTTTGATGTTTTTACATATAAAATGATGGATAAAATGTTTGTTTATATAATTAATCTTGGCAATATAAAGCATAGAATCCTATCAAAATTTAACAAAGTCTATTGTTATAATATAGTGTTGCGCCGGAAGTTCGGTTCCGGTCTTGAAGCAAAAAATTTGTTTTGGATCCGGTTCCGACCAAATTTTCGGTTCCGGCGCAACACTATATATAATTATTGGAAAGATTTTTACAAAGTTTCAAATATTAGCAGGATAATGAAACATTACATAAATTTCCATCAATTTCTTAAACCTCCGGGTTTTGGATCCCCCCTGCTTGAATAAATTGTACAAATTAAAAACAAAGTTTTTCAAAAATATTTTTTTATCTAGAGATGACAATATCAATAACAAGCAAAAAATAGAAGAACATCTAGAAAACGAATTGGAACCAATTAGTATAACTGAAGAACCTATTATCATTCTTGAAGAAACTAGCAAAAACATTGAAGAATTACGAGAAGCAATAGACTGGAATGAAACAAGAGAGAGAGAATCGCGAAATAAACTTTATATAAATAATAATGAAGTGTTAAGAGACCAAATAATTGAAAATCAAAAATTTTTAGAAAAAGCAATTTCCCCTGTTGTAAAACAAATTTTGGAAAAAGAAATAAATGAAAAACAGTTATTATTGGAAAAAGTTTTGGAAAAGAATGCAAAAATGGAAAAACATACAAAATTAGTTTGGCCAATAATAACCCCTGGATTGCCTAAACAAAATGCCGGATTTAATATTAATATGTCCACGAGGAAAATAATTTGGAGAGAAATGAAAGGAGGTAAACATGAGAGATTCCGTCTTCCACATTTTACCTAACCTCATTTTACCTAAGTTATGTACCGTCATTAAATTTCTAATGACGACCATAATTTTTTAATAAAATTAGGAGACACAGCTAGAAGAATGGAGATTGAGTGTGAGAGACGAAGAGTACCTTCAGTTAAATAATGGAGAAAATATGTAGGAGTCAGGGCTGTTTCTCATCTATTTAATTAATTTCTTTACATTGCACGTTTATTTAAATTTAGCGCATGATTTTATGAAGACAAATATAAAGAATGCGTTAAAGGCAAAATCAAAGATAACTAAAAATCTTGATGGGAACCATTTAAAAAATCAATGGGGAGGTTTGCTAAATGGTGGTGAATTTAAGGATAAAGTTAGTTTAATAATTAGTTATCAAAATCGACTCTAATTAAACCTATAATCTTTTAAGTATGACCAATTTCTCGCTATTGTCTGCACCTATAACCCCACAAATGAATATGGAGATGAATTTTGTGATTTTTCTACTACACGTATCCGTCTTCAATTATTATTTTCAATTGAGACAGAAATTGATGCTATTTGTCATGCAAATTTACAAAAACCTATTCGAGATAAGAAACAATGCCCAAAAGAATTTAGAAAAAAAGGATGGGTATGCATAATTTGGCTAGTTGGAATTGATTTTGAAATTAATGGAAAGGATAAAAATATTTCTAGTCAAAATTTGGTAAATATTAGTTAAATTACAATTAAACCATATTTCTCTAGTTGAACTCTCCCTTTATTTTGGTATATAATATTAGCTGAATTTCTCTTAAAATTTTAAAAATATTTTTTCATTTAAATCTGTTTTATCCCTATATATTTATTCCAGTTATTATTTTAATGAAAAAACAGATACGATTCCTATTAAAATTTTATTCCATGGTCCAATACGACTTTTACTCCTGAATATCGTCATAAAAAGTTATTTAAACGGCCAATAAATTTTAGAATGTTTAAACCTTGAATTTGAAAAGTTTTATCTTTTTAATTACAATTAACTTTAGGTCCTCCAAGATAAAGAAAATATATTCAGTATAGATAAAGGTAAACAAATTTTGGAAAAATTTAAAGAAAAAATTGTTTCCTCATATTTACCCCGTAAAAAGGGAGTTTATTCCTATCTCTCAAAAATGTCAAAAGAAGAAAGGGATGTAATTATGTCACAACTCGGAATTGAAGTAAAGTATTTAAAGAAGGATGAAGTAATTGAATGGATGTTGAATTAACTATACTTTTTAATGTTTATTTATATACCGTATTTCTTCTAATAGTGCGACTGCCTCTATTAGAACGGCCCCTTCTAATAAACCGAACTCTCTAGAGGAGGTTGAAAAATAAACTGAACGGTCGCACTATTAGAAGAAATACGTTATTTATTTTGAAGAATCTAGAATTTAGTATTTTTTTTCATATTTTTACAAGTGATGAAGCCGTTCTATTTTTAAAGAATATCCAGACATCGAAATAATTTATATTTTTTGTGGTTCAATTTTAATTAAATTTTGCAGTTTTCAAAGATCTAAACCAATAAAATTGTTAATTTAACATAAAATAAGAATATATTTTTTATATTCAAAGTAGATAAAATTATTAGAAAATACTTTTAAATTAAATTATAGACATTACAGAATAATTAATATTTAGTCACCTTTGTATATAATTAAATTTATTTTAAAAATTATATCAAAAGATTACGTATTATTCCAAAATGTTATTACTTTTTTAAATTAAATTTGCAACCAGAAATATTTCAAGACATTAAGGAGTGTCTGTTTTGAGAATTTTTAAAATTCTTAAAACAATATCAATAAGGAACTAGTATTTAAATTGAATTATTTTATTAAATAAAATGATTAGCTGTATATATAAAATCTTCAGAAATTACCTTGGGGCTATTTATTGTTGCTATTAATGTCTTCTAGATTTTTAAATACATCGTTAACTACTTAACTACGAGAACCCTGTGAATCAAAATTATAAGAATATAAAATACCGTATTTATTCTAATAGAAACACGTCTCTATTTGAACCACAGTCTCTAATATAACCACATCAAATGAAGGAGTTGAAAAATAAAACCACAGTCTCTATTTGAACCACAGTCTCTAATATAACCACATCAAATGAAGGAGTTGAAAAATAAAACCACAGTCTCTATTTGAACCACAGTCTCTAATATAACCACATCAAATGAAGGAGTTGAAAAATAAAACCACAGTCTCTATTTGAACCACAGTCTCTAATATAACCACATCAAATGAAGGAGTTGAAAAATAAAACCACAGTCTCTATTTGAACCACAGTCTCTAATATAACCACATCAAATGAAGGAGTTGAAAAATAAAACCACAGTCTCTATTTGAACCACAGTCTCTAATATAACCACATCAAATGAAGGAGTTGAAAAATAAAACCACAGTCTCTATTTGAACCACAGTCTCTAATATAACCACATCAAATGAAGGAGTTGAAAAATAAAACCACAGTCTCTATTTGAACCACAGTCTCTAATATAACCACATCAAATGAAGGAGTTGAAAAATAAAACCACAGTCTCTATTTGAACCACAGTCTCTAATATAACCACATCAAATGAAGGAGTTGAAAAATAAAACCACAGTCTCTATTTGAACCACAGTCTCTAATATAACCACATCAAATGAAGGAGTTGAAAAATAAAACCACAGTCTCTATTTGAACCACAGTCTCTAATATAACCACATCAAATGAAGGAGTTGAAAAATAAAACCACAGTCTCTATTTGAACCACAGTCTCTAATATAACCACATCAAATGAAGGAGTTGAAAAATAAAACCACAGTCTCTATTTGAACCACAGTCTCTAATATAACCACATGTCTCTCACGCATTTAAATGAGTAAATTTATTGTTACTTATTATATTACTTATTAATTCTGTTTATTAAGATATTACATAATGTCTTCTGATTCAGAAATAGATGTAGTTTCCGTTCGGGAAGAGGAGCCTACAACAAGCTATCGCAAGCGAAAGGCATATTCGTTAAGCAAGAAACTTGAAGTTATTGAGTACGCCAAAAAGAATTCAAAAACAGCCGCGGCAAAGCGATATGGTATTGATCGTAGATGTATAATTGACTGGTTTAGGAAAGAGGAGAAAATTAAGTAAGCTCAAACTTATTAATAGCATTATCTTATATATTCAAGGTCGGAAGCTGGTTCGAGTAAAAGGCTCAGAGGTGGTGGTCGTCATATGAAGTACAGTCAACTTGACGAAGAATTGGCAAAATGGGTATTAGAGAAACGGAATGAAAAACATCGCGTGTCTCGACGACTTATTCAGCAGCAAGCTCTAAAGCTTTTTGTACCAACTGATGAAGAACCTGATTTTAAAGTTAGAGAAATTTTGGAAAAAAAATCCCATAAATTTTAGGCAAGTATTGGATGGCTCCAGAAGTTTATGATAAGGCACAACTTTCGAGCTCGTGTTCCAACAAACGTTTGCCAAAAGGGACCAGCACAGTATGTGAATGTTCTGGTGAATTTTGTGATGTTTATTTCACAACTTAGAGAAAATAAAAAGTTTTTACAAATTTTATATCATAGTTTTTATATCACACAAATTTTATATCAAATTTTATATAACAAAAGAAGCTATGATAAAGTCTTTTAAGGTATGTGAAATAGGTAATTGCACTGATCTTTCAAACATTTCAGATATGTGGACTCACAAATGCAACTGATGGATCCGAGGACAATGAAATAAACTGTTTTAAGCCTGATGGACCTGTACCAAATGGTAGAGCATTACTAAATCAAGCAAGAATTGATAAGGAATTGGCTGATATTTTAGAAGAAATTGATATTGGAGAAGATGAAGAAAATGGAATCGCTAGTGATAATTCTATTGAATTATAAATTGATAAAAATATTATTTATTTATTTAAAAAATTTGACTGAAAAATAAAGCCACAGTCTCTATTTGAACCACAGTCTCTAATATAACTACACAAAATGGGAGGGTTGAAAAATAGAACCACTGTGAATCTATTAGAATAAATACGGTATATAATTTTAAATTTAAATTAAAAAATTGTGAAATAAAATTTCATACTATTTTTCTAAAATTTTATTATTTTTCCCACACTATTTTTCTAAAATTTTCCAGCTTAAATATGAATTTGGAAATTTTTACACTTAAATATAATAAACAAGAGCAAATAGACCAATTACTATGCTTTTTCAGTAATTATTAAATTTTATTCAGTTATTTTCCACTTTACCTAACAAAATTACCTCCACATAACTATACAGCCACTTGTATTTTCGACCTTAGGGGTGGTCCGAAAAATCTACAAAAATTCCTGTAAACATATACATCGATATGTATATCAATTATACATTTTAAATTTTACTGATAACAAAATTTTTATAAATTAAAAAAATCCTTTCCATAAATATGTAAGGTCTTTTCTAAGCTCAAAATTAGCAGGATCACCGACATTTTTTGGGAAATTCTAAAATTAGGATAAAAATAAAAAATAAAATTTTTTCGATAATTAAGCAAGTATCAAGAATTTTGTATCTTTTCCCATAAATTATAAAATTTATTCTAATTAAAAAATTATAATTAGTATAAAAATTACAAATTTAGGTAATATATTTAGATAGAAAATAGAATGTTGGTGCTTTATTTTTTCGATATCATTTTCAAAAAAATTTCCCAAAATTTAATATTAAAAAAATTTTTTTAAAGAATAAATTCTCATATGCTTCAGAAATTTTTATTTTTAATAAAAAATTTAAATTTAATTTTAAACTCAAAGTAGTATGCAAAGTTAAATATAGGTATTTTTAATTAGATTTTTATTTTTGTATTTTAGTATTTTTGTTTTTTATTATTAATATTTGTATTTTACTCATCAGATTTATAGTTTAATTTATAAAATAAAGTTATTTTTGGTTTTAAGAATTTATTTTTTATTTTTAATTGGAATAAATCGTACAATAAAACTTTTTTTCGAATCCCGTGTTTTTTCTTTGTCTCAAAACTTTCCTTTCTTCATTCAACATTTATCATTTATTTAAATTTATTTTAAAAATTATTTTAAGAAATTTACATCCACAGTTTAATCACGCAATATTTTTTGTTTTATTCTTGAAATTTTTTTTGTTTAATTTTAGTTCCTTTGTTTAAAAATTATTTTATAAATTGGGAATTTTAAATTAAATTAATTATTCCTTAAGAAAAATTTTAAAGAAATTTTTAAAAAATTTAAAAAATGATTCGAGAGGTAAACGAAGCTAGTGCAATCTCTGCTTTCTGTATAGGCCTAACTCTCAATTGTATATTAATTTGGCTAATTATTCGAAAAAGCCCTAAAGAGATGCGTGTTTTTAGTCATATTTTGATGCAAACATGCTGTGCTGATTTAATTATGTTATCAATAAATTTGTTGGCACAGCCGGTAATTGCTTGTTTATAAACTTTGAAGATTTTATGATTATTTAAAATCCTGTCTTGGATTTGGGAGGGGGTAAAACGTTTCCTCATTAAGTTCTATCTGGGAAGTCACCAAAAAAATTAGGGCAGGTTTCTGATCGGATTTTCAAAATTTTCGTTGAGAGGTTTTTAGAATTTGCGTATCAGATTTTGAATTAGTATGGCATCCCGGTCTTAGATCGGGGATTCTATACGACTAGCTTACCTATTATCATTTCTGACTGGCGTCTGGCTAGAAGTACATATTAGTTCATAGCTTTATAACAAAGAGTCCACACTGATCTTCTTTTAAGTTGGGGGTTCTAAATTTTTTAAATAATTATAAAAAAATTTCTAACAATATACAAATTTCCTTAGATATATGCTTCTGATGAGGGTGTTGGAATTGTTATTTTGAATGGTCCAATGCGCCACTTAGGCACTCTTCCACAAAACTTGATTTTGTTTATTTGGGATAATTGCTTTTTCTTCTCCTTTTTTGGATTTGCAGCACAATTTATTTATCGTTATTTAATTTTAAATAGGTACTACATATAGTTATCTTTAAAATACATTAAATAATCGGATAAATAAATTAAAATTATACGAAAAACTTTTATTGTCTAAATTGATAAAGAATTATGTGAGGAAGAGGGAGAGACTAGTAGACAGGTTTAAAAATGATTATTTTAAAAAATGATTATTAAAAAATCTATGATTTATTTAAAAAGTGCCATGATTGCTCATTCTGTAGACTACCTTTTGGCTTGATATAATAATTGCTATAACATCCTTTCAGGATCATTCATAGGGCCCAGGAGGAGGCCTAAACTTTAGCTAATAACTAAACTTACTTCTCTCCTACTTTACAATTAATTACTAACTTTAATTATTGTAGAAATATAAACATATCATCAACACAATATTTTATTGCTTTAATTTGTATTTTATTTCCAACCGACTTCGTCTTAGCATCGATACTTTATGTAGCTGGGTTGCCACAAGTCGGGAAAGATAAGTGTTGCTCCAATCCAGTGATATTACAATTATTGGAATGGGATAATGGAGATAAAATTCAATTGGCACAGAGCGCTGTAATTAATTTTTATTTACTCAAAATTAATCTTAATCATTCTCCGTCTTGTATTTCGTTAATTATTTTCCCCTCAGTCTTAATATTTTTCATAAACAATTACCTATTTATTTATTAACCAAAATTCTTAGGGAGGATTTTATTCAATTGCCTGGATTGTTGTCTCCATTTTTATAACCACAGCCTATTCAACTATATTCTGCTGTGCTTATGCTATTCGTCGATTTGTGAAAGAACATATAAAAAATACAAAAACTAAAGTTAGCGAAATTAATGACCAACTAACTTTAAATATGATAATTCAGGTAAATTAATTAATAAAATATTTGAATTTATTTTTTAGTCCCTTTTACCACTTCTTGCAATTATACCTGTATGGACAACATTAATTTCTTCATTATTTAATGCTAATTTTTCTACTGTAGATTCTGGGCCTTTACAAGTTGTAAGTTTCTCCTTAAATGTTCTGAAATATTCACCTTCTCTAATATTATGTATATCATTCAAACCCCTTCAATAAGCGGTAACTGATTTCCAGTTGGAAGGATCAAGTATGATCATTCAAAAAGTTATAAAGCGGTTAATGTAAAAATCGGCTTGCAATGTTTTACTGAATGATCAGACTTGATCCATCTTGTAGGAAGAAGGATACCGCTCATCGAGGATTTCTAAAGATATAATAATTAATCAGATTTAATCTAGGCCAAAAAAGTTATATTCTTATAATGCTTAGCTTGCCTTAAGCTGACCACATCCATTAATTCCCCTCCTTTATCTTAAATATATTTGACATTTTATTATTAATAATTTTATGAAATTTTATTATTTTTTTTCAAAATTAAGATGATGCTTGTCCGTTTGCCAATTCATTGGATAGCTGTCTTAAATCCAGTTGTGACCATTTTAACAGTTAAACATTACAAAAGTGCTATACAATCCCTAATATTGCATGGAACAGCCAAAGTACATTCAACAACTTCACAGCATACTCAGCAAGTTTTGGGAACTAATCAAAATGGAAATGTTATCATTTATCACACTCCGCAAAATAAAATGGTACCAAAGTCACCGCTAGTCTGTCAGAAGTCTACTACGTCCCCTGGAAATTTGCCTGTGTGTTATTGAATGGAAATTAACGAGCGTTGTGATAATTCTTATTTTAATTTACATTCGAGATATACCGATATGATAATCATGATTTTAAACAGATAATCATGATAATCGTTTTTATTTCTAATTTTATGTATACTATTTGCTTGAAAATAAATTTGCAACAAATATTAAAACATTTTAGTTTTTAAAACTTTAAAACAGAGATCGACATTGGGGAAAATGTCCGTTGATTCCCTACATGTCCGCAAAAGGCATTCTGCAAAAGGCTACCCTACAACTCATCGAATCCTTAACTCATCGAATCCTCAACTCATCGAATCGGCCAAAAACACTCAACTCATCGAATCCTTAACTCATCGAATCCTCAACTCATCGAATCGGCCAAAAACACTCAACTCATCGAATTTTTCCAAAAGGGGACGTTTGAGTCCCCGTGTTTATTTTTTAGATTTTTTATTGTTTTGTTTATTTTTTTTTGTTTTCTTCTGGGGTTTCAACTAATTTTGTTAATTAGTTGATCGGGCACTCATCCAAGTTTATCCGGCCAGTGAAAACATGATCAGATAATGAGAATGTCTTCTCACATTCCTGGTAAATTATGATGGAGATTTTACCGGGTAAAACCGGACCAGATTAGTCCAGTAGACCCCAATTATGCCCAAAAGGCCTTTTTCCTAGCCTCCATAGCAGCAAAAAAATTTTTCACCGAAGATTCAGTTAGCCCTTTCGGGAGAAAAATAAACACGGGGACTCAAACGTCCCCTTTTGGAAAAATTCGATGAGTTGATCGTTTTTGGCCGATTCGATGAGTTGAGGATTCGATGAGTTAAGGATTCGATGAGTTGAGTGTTTTTGGCCGATTCGATGAGTTAAGGAATTTTAGCCGATTCGATGAGTTGAGCGTTTTTGGCCGATTCGATGAGTTAAGGATTCGATGAGTTGAGCGGGCACGCTGCAAAAAGAATATTCAGAAAATTTCTGAAATATCCGATATTATCCAAAAAAAAAGAAATATAAAATAAGAGATGTGTCTTTTGCTGTGCTATGGATCAGTGTAGAAGATTTTTTTAATTGTTAAAAATAAATTTGATATAAAAATCATAAATTATATATTTTTAGATAAATTAAAGTTTGATCTATTTCATGTTATACTCTTTAGAATTTTTAACAAAAAGGATCCCATTTTCTAGTCAATTTTTAAGTAAAATTACTACTACCTTGCTAGAAAATTCATAACTTTAATTTTGATTTCTTGGTAAATCATAGATAAACCTACGTTTTATATTTTTTGAAAAAAACAAAAATTTTATCACTATTTAAAAAAAAAGTTATGATTTCCAAAATAGGGAGAAATGAGAAAAACGGCGACATCAAGCCGGCATGTAATCACGATCGGAGCTCTTATTTTACGGGTCCAGAAGTTGGGTCCAAAAGAATTTTATTTAAATTTCAAAATCTTACATTCTAAACTTTATTTTTATTTGAAAATTTTTCTGAAAAGCGTAAATATCTGTTTTTCTGTCCGGCTATATGAAAGAGACAAATTTAGAGCGGCAAAACACAAAAAATGTTTTTAAATAAAGTGCAGCACAAAACACATTATTAGCCAATATTCAAAAATAACTTTCAAAATACATCCCCTGACTTTTTCACGTGTTCTCAATAAATTTATCTTTCTTTCCATGTCTGCCATCTAATAGTTGTTTATCATTTTATTCAAATTTACTGAGGGCATATGCCACTCTTCCTCTCACTCCCTCTCGAGGGCATATGCAACTCTTCCTCTCACTCCCTCTCGAGGACATATGCCACTCTTCCTTTCACTCCCTCTCGAGGGCATATGCCACTCTTCCTTTCACTCCCTCTCAAGGGCATATGCCACTCTTCCTTTCACTCCCTCTCGAGGGCATATGCAACTCTTCCTCTCACTCCCTCTCGAGGACATATGCCACTCTTCCTTTCACTCCCTCTCGAGGGCATATGCCACTCTTCCTTTCACTCCCTCTCAAGGGCATATGCCACTCTTCCTTTCACTCCCTCTCGAGGGCATATGCAACTCTTCCTCTCACTCCCTCTCGAGGACATATGCCACTCTTCCTTTCACTCCCTCTCGAGGGCATATGCCACTCTTCCTTTCACTCCCTCTCGAGGGCATATGCCACTCTTCCTTTCACTCCCTCTCGAGGGCATATGCCACTCTTCCTTTCACTCCCTCTCGAGGGCATATGCCACTCTTCCTTTCACTCCCTCTCGAGGGCATATGCCACTCTTCCTTTCACTCCCTCTCGAGGGCATATGCCACTCTTCTCTCACTCTCTCTCTTCCTAACATCTATAAAATACTTTTAAAAATTTTGTCAAATGAGGGGTGTGTATATTTTTAAATGTAGCAGCAGGGAAAAAGAATTAGAGATAGCAAATCTAGCAAAATTTGCAGTATAGAATAACACTCACATCAGAATAAAGCCATTAATTTTAATTAATAAATTATTAAAAATTTTTAAAATAATAAAAATGTTTTTTTAATTGTTTAATTTAATTTGTTGAGTTACCAGAAACCATTTCTCGGATACAGGCTGAGATATTGCAATCATAATTAATTCATTTTTATTTTATTCCCAACACTTTAAAAAACTTTTTAATACCAAATAATAAAAATTTGTTTATCTGATAGCAAAGAGTAACCAATTCGAACTTATATAGGCCTGAGAAATACAGGCCTGATAACATATATAGGAGAGAAACTGGCCTGAGTTATACATAATTATAATTAAATAAAAGTTTATAATATAGAATATAAAATAATACATACATTTCTCAATTTCCTATGTATTTTTATATTTTTTTAGGAAATGAATACTATTCTCTTTTTCCAACTTACCATTTTATTATTTCTCTTTTTGGAAATATTTGTGGATTGTGTTAAGCCCGGAGATGAACAAGACCATAAAGAACATCAAAATGTTCAGTTAGATAAGGATAAACAAAATTCTAAGATTCAATACAAAGTTATTGCCAAAAATGAATCTAAAAAACACAAGCTTGAACATTCAAACCCCTCAAAATCTCATCAAAAAATGGCTAATGTTGGAGAAAAAACTAATGCTATGAGTAATTATTGGACACCAACTGTATAGACTTTAATATAAATTTTTTTATAAACACTTATCAAAGTAAATTTTCAGAATGAATTTGAATACCATCATCATGTAGTAGACATTGATAATTATGATCAAGCATATTTTTATGCGAAAAATGAATATGAAGTAATCCTTATATATTTTATAAATTATTCTATAAATATTTTGCAGAACCACTTCCTTGATCAGGTTAGTGCCAAAATTGATGAGCATATCGACGATAACGAAGTTGACGATAAATTACTTTCTGTCAAGGAAAAGGAGATGAAAGATGCTCTTATTGGGGATAAACAAATCAAAGATTCTGGTTCTTATTTTAAAAAATTATTTCCTATTTTTAATTTATTTTTTCCAGATGTTAATTAGAGAAGAAGAAATGCTAAAATTGTTTAAAAAATGAAAACGATATATAGTTTTGCTATGTTTTTTAAAAATATGGCAAACTATTCTCTCGCTTTATTACCATATTTACTCGATTAATTCCCCTGGGGAATTATTTTTTCAACCCATATATAGCATGGAGAATTATTCAAGGAGGGGAATTACCGTATTTTCTCTATTTTAATGCCACTCCCCAGTTGAATGCCAGTCTCTAATAGAATGCCACTTTGGAAGGTGATTGAAAAATAGAATGCCATGGCATTCTAATAGAGAAAATACGGTATTTGAGTTTTGAAATTTGAATGTGTAGTAGGGTATTTGAGGGAGGGGGATTATTGTTTCAACTCATCCGTAGCAGGGGGAATTATTCGAGAGAGGGGAATTAATCGAGTAAATACGGTATATACATTTATATTCCGTAGTTTAGACTTGTAAATTCTGATAAATTAACAAATATAGTGAATTGCTATGTGTTCGAATAGTCTTATAAATCTATTAGCGGAATAAATTGACAATGTAGGCATTCTATTAGTATGGCAACTAAGATGGTTTGGAAAATAGAACGGTTTCCATTCTATTCGAATAGAATTTCAGCCATATGCGCGAAAATTTATGACAAAAATTAATAAAAGGCACAATTGAAAACGAAACTATTCCAAAGCCAACAAGGTGCTGGCAGTAAGCTTGTTAAAAGAATGAGTAATAGCCAGCAGCAACATTTAAAAAATAAAGAATAGGCAAAATATTAAATATTGCCAAATTAAGGGAAGTGGGAGTTTAAAAATATGATGAAAAACAGAAATTCAAAATATGGATGATTTAAAACGGGAAAAACAGCATTTGAAAAAGCATCGTTGTTTGAACAAATGTCCCACAAACAAAGAGCCAAAGCAATTCAGTTACAGGCCTCAAATAACTAAAATAATAATAGGGAAAAGCGTTTTTGTTAAGGACACACAGAAAAGCCTAGGAAAATAAGGAAATATATATCCTTATTTTTAATTTTTAGTAAAGCGTATATTAGTTTTTTACCCCCACTTAAAATTTTCGACGATTCAGTTTAAATCCCTTTCTGCATTGTTGAGTGTTATTTAAAATAAATATAAATTTTTAACCAATATTTATCAAAATAAAAAACAATTTAAAATTACAAAAAAATTTTTGTTAAACAATTTTTTTTATGAAAAAGGATTTTTATTTCTATTAGCTAAAGGAGATATCATTATACTGTTACCTTTCAATAAATTCAATAAATCATGAACATTAGATAGAACATAAAAAATATTCTTCACTAAAATTTCAACTTCATTTTCATACATTTTTATTTTATTTGATTTAAATTCTTCTTTATTTTCTAATTTTAATTTATTATCTTCAATATTTCCTTTATTTTCCGTCTTCGAACTTGAACTTTCTCCAATATTAATGACACTGGATATTTCAATATTTCCATCTTCTAATATTTTGAGTGAATGATTAAATCCAATTAAAAGTGCTTCTTTTAGTTTTGTTGAAATAAAATTTTTAAATGTTGATATTTTTATTTCTGTACCATCATTCTCGTTTACTGAAGGGTACATCTCCATTAATTCTTTTATTGTTTTTATTTCATTTATATTTTTTGTTAGTCTAAATTTGTTAAAATATTATTTCGCCTTATTCTTCTGACATTTTTAGAGGGATTCTTTGGAATTTTTCCTGGCTGATCTTATAAATTGATGTTGATATTTTTATTTCTGTACCATCATTCTCGTTTACTGAAGGGTACATCTCCATTAATTCTTTTATTGTTTTTATTTCATTTATATTTTTTGTTAGTCTAAATTTGTTAAAATATTATTTCGCCTTATTCTTCTGACATTTTTAGAGGGATTCTTTGGAATTTTTCCTGGCTGATCTTATAAATTGAAATATAAGTGAAAGCGGATTAACGCACTTTAGTTTTTATACTTTAACATGATTTTCTATTTATATTCAGGGTTTTGGAGGATAATTGAAAATTTAATAATAATTAAATGATATCGCTGTCTTAGTCACCCCCTAATCACAAAAAAATTTTTGTGACTTTTACAAACCAAATTTTTATTTAATAAATATTTAAAACACCAACATATCATCATAAATAACTCCAGCAACTGCAGAATAAATTAATAAACCTTCCCCATATAAATCATACATTCGTTGTATTTGATCAAATAAATAGGCATAACGTCCAAGAATGTATATATTATCAATAAGTTTATATAAATTTGAATCTTTTATATAATTCATAGATAATTTTATCATATTCAAAAATAATGTTTGAGGATGTGTTGATGAAATTTCAACTAAAATTTATTTTATATAATTCAATTTTAATTCAATTTATAATCTTTTTCATCTTTATTATTTTGTAATAGTGTTATTGCAGATAATAAAACCGAGTTTCATCCAACTGGAAATAAAGGCCTAGCAAGTCCCTGATCCTCTACAAAGTCCCCGATCTTCTACGTCTGATCCATTTCTTATTCCACCCTCGCATACATTGTTACTTTCTAATGTTAGATTAATGATTATTCTCGGCAATTACGAAAGTATGCTGGTCATACGCAATTGTTAAGAGGACGTTTTTAATCAAGGCTTAATCTTTATTTTAGGGTTGGAAATCGGAACTGTATTTATGATTATTGTTTCAACATTTAAGAATTTATACTATATTAATAATTTTAAATTTTAACCTAATGCATCTTCAATCGAATTAAACTTTTTTGAAGTATAATCCTCACTTAAAACAAATGACAAAGCCTTTACCAAATCTTTTCTAACCAAATAAACCAAATCATTTCCTCCATAAAATTTTACAAATTTGACGACATATGAATTTAACCCATTAATATCATTAAAAAGATTTGGATATTTATTTGCAATTAGATTTCCCCTTTCGATAAATTGAGAATAAAAAGAACTGTCAAAACACCCCCAAAGTTTATTTTCTAATTTTTGAATTTTAAATAAATCGTCAAAACAGGCAATTATTTGTTTTAAATATAATTTTATTTTTTGGTCTAGCCAACAAAATTCATTGAAAGTTTTTTCCTCGCTAAAGAAATTATCCATTTTTTCTGAAATAATATTTCCGTAAAACAACAAATAATTTAGGGATTGTTCAAAAGGATTTTCCTTTGAATTTTGATTTGAAATTGGATTGTTAAAGATTTGTTCCACTTTGTCAAGCTTTTCAAATTTTCCTTTAGCGTTTTTTAATTCGTTTCTAAAACGAGCTTCTTTCTCTTTGTCCTCTTTTTCTTTCTTTGCTTGAATTTCAAGATTTTCTTTTATATATTCATCTAGTAAAATCATATCTGGGTCTGGTTCTTTAGATTTTTGTTTGCCTTTATCTAGTTTTGGCTCTTTAGATTTTGTTTTGTCCTTATTTTTATTTTTCTTCTTTTGTTTGCTGTTTTTAGATGACTCGATTTTTGGTTTGTTTAAGTTTTCGGAAACATTTGATATCTAAAATGTGGGATAAAGTAAGTAATTATTATTAAGAGGATTTTGATGCTTTGACAGGCGAATAGAATTATAGTAGTTTTATAACTACCGTATTTGCTAAAATAATTACCCAGGGTAATTATTTTTTCAACCTCTCGCTGGAGGGGGTAATTAAAAGGGAGAGGGTAATTATTTGAGAGAGGGACATTATTTTTTCGACCTTTATAATTTTCATTTTATCATAAGCATATGAACAGGAATATAGAATATGTTACCAAATACTGAGATAAAAAGTTGCGTTTTACCTTTACTATTCCCTTAATTTTTCCACAAACGGTATCATAACAGCAATACTTCCTTCATAGGATATATAAATACATCATAGACATGTATGCAAATACGTATGTATAATTCCTGGTTATGGGATATTATATTTATTCTTTTAATATAATATATAATATCCTCAAAATAGTACTATACTAGCAATACTTCCGTCTTGGGATATATAATGGCACAAAATCAAGCGAGGGATTTAGAGTGTTTTAGAGGATTTGGTGAGATATAGAAGGAATAAGGCTTAAAAGTAATAAGACTTATACCCTAAAACTTCTTAATTTCCCGATATCTCTTCCTAAATTCTCTTAATCCCCTCGATTTCTTTCTTAATCCACACAAATCCTCGATTTTTCCGTAAATCCTTTTAATGTCTCGAATTATTTTTTGATATTGATCGGTAAAATGTTTTATTATTAAATTCGATGATTTTTAATAAATATTTTTAAGATTAGTCAGGAAAAAATAGGGGGTAATTATTTGAGAGAGGGTAATTATTTCTCTAACCTCTCGCTGGAGGGGGTAATTAATAGGGAGGGGGTAATTATTTGAGAGAGGGACATTATTTCAGCAAATACGGTATTTAGATATTATAGAGCAAGGGTATACTCGGAAAAAAGTATACCATTAACTACACATGGAATTAGGCTTATCTCTAATACCAATGATATAGAAACCATTATTCTAGTTAACAAAAGTAATGCCTAGATTAAAAAATTAATTACAAAACCTCTGAGCTCTCTGACTTAGTCAATGATGTTGTAGGTGTCAAATTTGACTTTAATTCGGCTCTTTCAGATTTTGCTAAGATTTTTTCAATGACCGTATCATTGCTAATTTTCTCTATATTATTAGTTGATACTTCTTCTTGATTAACAGAAATTGAACTAGTATTTGTCAATTCCTTTTCTAAATTTTTAGTTTCCGCTCCTTTAGAATCTTCATTTGTTGCCTTGATTTGCCCTTTATTTTTACTTGATTTTCCTTTCTTTTTATTTTTGCTAGTCTGATTTTTGTTTGACTTTTCATTTTCCTTTACCTTTTTTACTTCCAAAATTTTCTTCTCATTTAAATTTTCTATTTTTCCAAAATATTCATTTACTTTCTTTTTCCCTCCTTTTTTCTTAATGACTACTCTTTCCATATCAAAAAGAACACCATCTTTTATCTCCTTTATTTCATCACTTAATAAGCCAAACAACCGAAATTCACTATATTTTTCAATAAATTTAAACGGCTTCCTGTAATGATTCAATAAATCTTGTATGTGTTTTCTTGGTGATACTCCTTGAAATTTAAGGAAATGAGGATTCCTTCTGCATTCCTGTACAACTTCATATGATCCATCATTATAAGGTCCTGATGGTTTATCTAAATAAATTGAATATATATATTGTATATTATATTGTATAAATAACGATATTTTCTTATTCAGGTATTTTAATAATTCTTACATAAGTACTATTTTTCCTGGTAATGCGAGGAAACTAGAATGATCATTGATCGGACCAAATCCAGATTATAATCAATTTTATCTCTGCATCGGAACCTTATAATTGACTATTCTTATTAGGGTAGCTAAATGTCCCCCGACGATTTTTTGGCAAAAACGAAGGGGGTTCGGGTCGGGGTTTTTGCGCAAATCCCGAGCCAGGGTCGGGGTAAAACATACACCCATAACAAATAAGGATGGGAATTTTTGGGAATTTTTTGGAAATTTGAATGACCAAAATACATTTTGAATAAATACTTATCTCTAAATTATTAGAAGTCAAACAGTATAGGTATATAATAATTTGTTATTTATTAATGCAAAGAGATGAGTGGTTTAGTCCCCTAATTCTTTTCATTCACATTCTTTCTGTTTTTCGGACAAAAAGATATTCCTAAATACTATTTCTAAATATTAGGATCAGTCTTCCAAGTCCAATCCTCTATTTTTTGAAGCCTAAACTTCTCTTTGCAGTAGAGTTTCATATATTTAAGCAATGAAACTTGCTCTGTTTTTCATCAAATAGCTCATCTAAATTTGTATTTGTAATTACATAGGATTCCAACCAATATTTCCAAGCATCTTTATCAGATATTTTGAGTAATACAACCTTGAATAGATGTGTAGGAACAAAAATTTCTTTTGACCCAAGAACCTGAAAATTTATGAAAGTTTGTAATTCACAAATATTAATTATTACTTGAAATTCCATTAAATTAGTTTCCTCATTTGGCAAAAATAATGGTCCTGTATAAATAAATGTTTCTTCTACTTGCTTTGTCAAACAACTTAAAAATTTGTTTATAAATATATTAAAGATTATAGAAGATTTTATAAGATACTAAAGGATTAGGATAATATATTTATCGTTGTGAATCTTATCTTAATATCTCAAAAAATCAAGCACAAACCATAATGGTACATCTTATTAGATTTTGTATTAACTATTGGGGAACAAGACACGTTTAAAAGACAAGTCTGACTGAAGACATCATTGGTCTTGTAATATATTTACCTAATATATTCTTCAATAACTCGCCAATGCCCACCATTAACTTGATCTAGTTGTGGTACTGAATTGGTAAGGTAAAATCCTTGTTGATGTGGGTGTAAAAATGCTGTAGCCAGATGTCCATGCCCTAGTTCAAAACGCTATAAAATAAAATAATTTTGTATTTTCATTAAATATAATCAAAATTGTATTTTGATGCCTTAATAAATATTTGTTAGAGCCCGGACTTACCCCATATACCTTTTTGTCTGTCCTTTTTCCCCCGTTCAGGCGCTCTGTAGATACCGGGAGGATGGTTGAGATTCCACGTCCTAACCGTCCTCTCCGCATATAACTGTTATTTTATTAAAAAAATTAAAAATATTACTCGAGGATTGTCGTAATCCCCATATTTTGGTTGAAATTTTATAGAAAATTCTGGATCAGGCATCCAAGCAGGTCTTCCTGTAGGTCTAATCAACCTTGATTTTTTCATTGTCAAAACTTCCAAAACCCAATTTGGTATCCTCTTTCTTCTATTAAAACTTAACATATAATCCTGAAATTAAATAATAATTAGGTATATTATTGAATACCTATATTTTAAATTTTATGTAAATCATATAATTATTTACAGAATTAAATAGCCCGTGAAGCTATTTCCGGACAATCTTCAAAGTAAAAAAACACAAGAACGTTTTTTCTTTATTTGATAAACGTTTGAAAATCCCGATCAGGGCGCCCATTGGTATACATAACTTCTTTCTATAAGTTTAAGGAATTCAAAGGTATTTAGACGATTTATTAAGCTTTTTCCATAAATTATACATGAATAATTAAATTCCCTTGAAAAATTCATAAAGTGATATTTTTATCTAATAAATAAGTTAAACAAACTTTATATATTCGAATGTTCGATTTTGAATATTTTACTGTATTTTCCTTTTTAATATTTTCAAAATTTCTAAATTTGTTTGAAAATGTTGGTAACAATGTTTTTGAAAAGGATAAATGTTGATTTGATTTTAGGTCTGAGAATTCTGATTCTTTATTTAACTCATTAACATTTTTGAATAATTGATCTTCAGTGCATATCTCTTCAATTTTTGTTATTATTATTAGTTATAGGAAGAGGATCACTCTAGTTTTAAATCTTGTCCGCGAGTTGATTATTGTCGCCAAACATTGGCGACTTTTCAATGTCTTTTCTCTAATTGTCCCCCGTTCACTTCTCGTTAATTTTTTAGCAGTTCACCCCTTATTTTTTGTTGTCCACTCAACCTTTTTTAATTATTTTCCCGCCAAAAATTCCTTTCTCTATTTTTTGTGACAGCTTGCGCCTGTCACAACTTAAATTTTTCCTATTGTTTTTTCTGCTTGTTTTCTCTGACCCGTTCTCTCTCCACATTTTTGTTTTCTATAATCTATGTACGCATTAATTTCAAGTTCGCATTTTTTTGAGTTTTTATTGCCAAACTCCGCCTTTTTTGTGTCTATTTAAGAAGCAGATCAGCCCCACAAACATCCTCATTATTCTCCATTCAACCACTTCAACAACCTTCAATCGCGTGTGGCTAATCTGCTTCGCTGGCCCTTGCTGGCCCTCAACTTGTTCGCTGCAATTGTTTATTTTTGTGTGGAAATAAATTGTTTTTGGTGGACTTTGTGTTTTTTTTTTTGGTGTATTTAAAAGTGAACGTGCTCCGTTCACTTCTGCTTCCTTGGTGAACGGCACTACCGTTCACCACTTCTACTCATTGGCTAAAGTGCTCCGAGTCACTCTACTGCCCTTCTTCCTTCTTCGACTGTTGGCACTACCAACAGTCTGGTGCTAGTGCCACAATTCACTAGCTGGTGCCACGACTCTCTCCTCCTCTCCCTCCAAACCAATTTGTCGGGAACTCCCGACTCCCGACAAAGTGGTGCCACGACCCGGGAAGACGGGGACGACAACAACAGCTACCACCACTACACCACCAACAACAGTCACCACTACAACAACTACTACGATTTCAACTACTCGTTTGTGAGCTGCACTACAGCAGCCACCACCACAACTACAACAACCACACCAACCACATCAACTTCAATTCTTTTTGGTTGAACTGAACAACAGTCGCCACTTCAACAACTACATCTACTCTAAATCTTTTTTGGTTGAGCTGAGAAACAGCCACCACGCCAACTCTAACAACATCTCCTTCAATTTTTTGGTTTGTGAGCTGAACAACAGCCACTTCAACAACCACCACCACAACTACTATTGCTGAAGTGAGGTGAGCTACACCCACAGCAACCACAGCAATGTCAGCCGTTATTCGCCTGCAACTGGCGACTGTGTTGGCTACTCTCAAGGACAAAGGCCATGCTGTTCTGGCCTCCTTGAATGCTAATGACACCACTGTGGATGAAGATGCCCGTCTTGAAGCAGAAGCTGTGCAACTCAGAGGAGCCGCTCGAAGAGCCCAAGCACTCATTGATAAATGGTATGGCGTGATTGCTAGACTACTACCAACACAGCAACAAGAGGAAATGGATATTCTCCAAGCCTTCCCGCCGCCGAGAGGCGAAGTCAGAGAGGATGATGAACCGACAGCTTTGGCGCAAATTGAGCATTCTTATGAATTGGTGGACCTGGTCAATGTTTGCCTCCAGCAACGAAGAGTCGGAAATCGGGGTTCAGTCTCCTCACGAAGAACTGAGAAGTCTGTCACCGTTGGTAAAGAACAAACTGATAATGCACGTCACCAGGCTCATCACACACAAGCTAATGGTCAAGAAAGTTACTCACCTGAACATCCTGATGGATTTACCCGTCGTCCACCTCAAACGCGCATTAATGAACAACAAGCAGCTGGAACTGGTAATGGAACAAGTGCTCACCACACCAACTCTGCAAGTCAAGCCGGATTTTCACCATACCAACAACAAGGAATTTACAATGGTGCACCAATCTATTCAACCTTCAAACCATTTCGACTGGAACCAATGAAGTTTGCTGGCGATCCAAAGGAGTGGACTGCATTCTGGTTGGCCTTTGATCGTGCCGTGAACAGTCAACCACTCCCGCCGTTCGAAAAGCATTTGTGTTTACTTCAAAGCCTGGTACCTGGTTCGGCTGCTCGTCGTGCCATTGATGGTTATCCACCGTCTGATGAAAACTATCCCATGGTGGTCAGTATACTGCGACGTCAATTTGGAGATGGAAAAGCCCTGCGTGAAGGCTTAATTGCTGAATTACTACACCTGCCGTTGGCCAATAATTCACTGTTCTCCCTTCGCAATCTCTATGAACATGTTGAAAGAATATGCCTGCAACTGGAATCACCAGAGGGCTCGAATGCAACGCAGGATGAAATAGTGTGTGGTATAATCCGATCTAAGCTGCCACGTGAAGCGCTGGAGACTCTCATTGGTTGGGAAGAAGATAAAAATGCTGAATGGACTCTGGCTCAACTACGCAATGGATTGGGACGACTGGTTCAACTCAAGGAGAGACTGGAGTTCACCATCACCACTCTTCGTCCAAACAAGTTGGAACAACCAACAATGCTTGAGGAACAACCTCACTACAACCAGCCGACTCATCTAAGTGATCTCCATGAACCAGTCGACGACTTTCATTCATTTATGGCCATGCGATCAACAAGCCCACCTGAATCTCCGACTGCACTATATGCTCATCCAATGCAACCACCAGGCCAGCTTGACGAACAGTATGAACTACATGCTCATCCACTACAACCACCAGTTGAAGAATATGGTTGCTCACTGTGCCACACTGGGTCAACACACAAGCCAAGCCGATGTCCGATGTTCAACTCACGCAACAGACGCAGAGCTCGTCTTCTTGAACAAGGACGTTGTCTCAACTGCCTATATGATGGCCACATGCTCAACCGATGCCGTGCTGCTAACAAATGCCGTAGATGTGGAGGCCGACACCACTTCATGCTGTGTATAAAACGTCAACCTAAAAGGCGTGTGTACTACCAAACTGGTCACCACGATGGACCGTCTGAAGTCAACTCAAGACAAACTCTACCCATAAAGCGTGTGTTCTACTCAACTAGTCCCCATGGACCGTCAGGAGCAAATTGGAGATTACAATATAAAAAGCGTGTGTACTACTCAAATGGTCACCACGAAGGACCATCTGAAGCAAATTGCAGAGTGCCTACACCGCCGCAGCCTGAAGTGACCTACTCTGGAATGGTCTTCACTAGCTCACTCAACGACTCTAAAGCTGACACCAAGTCGTCAACTAGCTCAACTGTGCACAACGAAAGAACCAACAGTCGCCGTCAACGCAGAGTCTGGATAAATTCGAAGTTAAGAGGCAATCTGCTCAACTCAACGAATGGTCAAGTGACTTCGCAACCCAACAAAGCGTCCATCTGTTCAACGAGCTTTTCTAACGCTGGCAAATTTTTGTGTGTTACCCAAGCTGGGACTACCGCGGCTGTCACGTGTGGAATTACCCAGGCTGCTACAGAAGGAATTACCGAGTCTGCTAATGAACAAATAGCTAGAAATTGTTCTATCGTTACAAAAATAAATTTGTGTGCTACCCGAACGGGAACTACCCGAGCTGCCGCAACCAAAACAAATTTACTATCTGAGTGCGCATCACGACATCGGCCATGGAAAAGTTGTTCATCACGACAAGGACAACAACGAGAAAGCCAGGTAGTGGAGTGCCGCCCCTCACCAAAAGCTCTTGAAAGGGGAACAAGCGAAAGCGCACTCCACCACCATCATCACTGCTCTCGACCACACCATGCGCCTACGCAACGTGCTGTTAACCTGTCTTCGGCACTGACTCAGCAGCACTGTGACTCTACAATATGGCAGACGAAAAAAGAAGACGATGACGATGATGAATTTTTGTGATGCTTGTTGGGCGGGGGGAGTGTCGCCAAACATTGGCGACTTTTCAATGTCTTTTCTCTAATTGTCCCCCGTTCACTTCTCGTTAATTTTTTAGCAGTTCACCCCTTATTTTTTGTTGTCCACTCAACCTTTTTTAATTATTTTCCCGCCAAAAATTCCTTTCTCTATTTTTTGTGACAGCTTGCGCCTGTCACAACTTAAATTTTTCCTATTGTTTTTTCTGCTTGTTTTCTCTGACCCGTTCTCTCTCCACATTTTTGTTTTCTATAATCTATGTACGCATTAATTTCAAGTTCGCATTTTTTTGAGTTTTTATTGCCAAACTCCGCCTTTTTTGTGTCTATTTAAGAAGCAGATCAGCCCCACAAACATCCTCATTATTCTCCATTCAACCACTTCAACAACCTTCAATCGCGTGTGGCTAATCTGCTTCGCTGGCCCTTGCTGGCCCTCAACTTGTTCGCTGCAATTGTTTATTTTTGTGTGGAAATAAATTGTTTTTGGTGGACTTTGTGTTTTTTTTTTTTGGTGTATTTAAAAGTGAACGTGCTCCGTTCACTTCTGCTTCCTTGGTGAACGGCACTACCGTTCACCACTTCTACTCATTGGCTAAAGTGCTCCGAGTCACTCTACTGCCCTTCTTCCTTCTTCGACTGTTGGCACTACCAACAGTCTGGTGCTAGTGCCACAATTCACTAGCTGGTGCCACGACTCTCTCCTCCTCTCCCTCCAAACCAATTTGTCGGGAACTCCCGACTCCCGACAAAGTGGTGCCACGACCCGGGAAGACGGGGACGACAACAACAGCTACCACCACTACACCACCAACAACAGTCACCACTACAACAACTACTACGATTTCAACTACTCGTTTGTGAGCTGCACTACAGCAGCCACCACCACAACTACAACAACCACACCAACCACATCAACTTCAATTCTTTTTGGTTGAACTGAACAACAGTCGCCACTTCAACAACTACATCTACTCTAAATCTTTTTTGGTTGAGCTGAGAAACAGCCACCACGCCAACTCTAACAACATCTCCTTCAATTTTTTGGTTTGTGAGCTGAACAACAGCCACTTCAACAACCACCACCACAACTACTATTGCTGAAGTGAGGTGAGCTACACCCACAGCAACCACAGCAATGTCAGCCGTTATTCGCCTGCAACTGGCGACTGTGTTGGCTACTCTCAAGGACAAAGGCCATGCTGTTCTGGCCTCCTTGAATGCTAATGACACCACTGTGGATGAAGATGCCCGTCTTGAAGCAGAAGCTGTGCAACTCAGAGGAGCCGCTCGAAGAGCCCAAGCACTCATTGATAAATGGTATGGCGTGATTGCTAGACTACTACCAACACAGCAACAAGAGGAAATGGATATTCTCCAAGCCTTCCCGCCGCCGAGAGGCGAAGTCAGAGAGGATGATGAACCGACAGCTTTGGCGCAAATTGAGCATTCTTATGAATTGGTGGACCTGGTCAATGTTTGCCTCCAGCAACGAAGAGTCGGAAATCGGGGTTCAGTCTCCTCACGAAGAACTGAGAAGTCTGTCACCGTTGGTAAAGAACAAACTGATAATGCACGTCACCAGGCTCATCACACACAAGCTAATGGTCAAGAAAGTTACTCACCTGAACATCCTGATGGATTTACCCGTCGTCCACCTCAAACGCGCATTAATGAACAACAAGCAGCTGGAACTGGTAATGGAACAAGTGCTCACCACACCAACTCTGCAAGTCAAGCCGGATTTTCACCATACCAACAACAAGGAATTTACAATGGTGCACCAATCTATTCAACCTTCAAACCATTTCGACTGGAACCAATGAAGTTTGCTGGCGATCCAAAGGAGTGGACTGCATTCTGGTTGGCCTTTGATCGTGCCGTGAACAGTCAACCACTCCCGCCGTTCGAAAAGCATTTGTGTTTACTTCAAAGCCTGGTACCTGGTTCGGCTGCTCGTCGTGCCATTGATGGTTATCCACCGTCTGATGAAAACTATCCCATGGTGGTCAGTATACTGCGACGTCAATTTGGAGATGGAAAAGCCCTGCGTGAAGGCTTAATTGCTGAATTACTACACCTGCCGTTGGCCAATAATTCACTGTTCTCCCTTCGCAATCTCTATGAACATGTTGAAAGAATATGCCTGCAACTGGAATCACCAGAGGGCTCGAATGCAACGCAGGATGAAATAGTGTGTGGTATAATCCGATCTAAGCTGCCACGTGAAGCGCTGGAGACTCTCATTGGTTGGGAAGAAGATAAAAATGCTGAATGGACTCTGGCTCAACTACGCAATGGATTGGGACGACTGGTTCAACTCAAGGAGAGACTGGAGTTCACCATCACCACTCTTCGTCCAAACAAGTTGGAACAACCAACAATGCTTGAGGAACAACCTCACTACAACCAGCCGACTCATCTAAGTGATCTCCATGAACCAGTCGACGACTTTCATTCATTTATGGCCATGCGATCAACAAGCCCACCTGAATCTCCGACTGCACTATATGCTCATCCAATGCAACCACCAGGCCAGCTTGACGAACAGTATGAACTACATGCTCATCCACTACAACCACCAGTTGAAGAATATGGTTGCTCACTGTGCCACACTGGGTCAACACACAAGCCAAGCCGATGTCCGATGTTCAACTCACGCAACAGACGCAGAGCTCGTCTTCTTGAACAAGGACGTTGTCTCAACTGCCTATATGATGGCCACATGCTCAACCGATGCCGTGCTGCTAACAAATGCCGTAGATGTGGAGGCCGACACCACTTCATGCTGTGTATAAAACGTCAACCTAAAAGGCGTGTGTACTACCAAACTGGTCACCACGATGGACCGTCTGAAGTCAACTCAAGACAAACTCTACCCATAAAGCGTGTGTTCTACTCAACTAGTCCCCATGGACCGTCAGGAGCAAATTGGAGATTACAATATAAAAAGCGTGTGTACTACTCAAATGGTCACCACGAAGGACCATCTGAAGCAAATTGCAGAGTGCCTACACCGCCGCAGCCTGAAGTGACCTACTCTGGAATGGTCTTCACTAGCTCACTCAACGACTCTAAAGCTGACACCAAGTCGTCAACTAGCTCAACTGTGCACAACGAAAGAACCAACAGTCGCCGTCAACGCAGAGTCTGGATAAATTCGAAGTTAAGAGGCAATCTGCTCAACTCAACGAATGGTCAAGTGACTTCGCAACCCAACAAAGCGTCCATCTGTTCAACGAGCTTTTCTAACGCTGGCAAATTTTTGTGTGTTACCCAAGCTGGGACTACCGCGGCTGTCACGTGTGGAATTACCCAGGCTGCTACAGAAGGAATTACCGAGTCTGCTAATGAACAAATAGCTAGAAATTGTTCTATCGTTACAAAAATAAATTTGTGTGCTACCCGAACGGGAACTACCCGAGCTGCCGCAACCAAAACAAATTTACTATCTGAGTGCGCATCACGACATCGGCCATGGAAAAGTTGTTCATCACGACAAGGACAACAACGAGAAAGCCAGGTAGTGGAGTGCCGCCCCTCACCAAAAGCTCTTGAAAGGGGAACAAGCGAAAGCGCACTCCACCACCATCATCACTGCTCTCGACCACACCATGCGCCTACGCAACGTGCTGTTAACCTGTCTTCGGCACTGACTCAGCAGCACTGTGACTCTACAATATGGCAGACGAAAAAAGAAGACGATGACGATGATGAATTTTTGTGATGCTTGTTGGGCGGGGGGAGTGTCGCCAAACATTGGCGACTTTTCAATGTCTTTTCTCTAATTGTCCCCCGTTCACTTCTCGTTAATTTTTTAGCAGTTCACCCCTTATTTTTTGTTGTCCACTCAACCTTTTTTAATTATTTTCCCGCCAAAAATTCCTTTCTCTATTTTTTGTGACAGCTTGCGCCTGTCACAACTTAAATTTTTCCTATTGTTTTTTCTGCTTGTTTTCTCTGACCCGTTCTCTCTCCACATTTTTGTTTTCTATAATCTATGTACGCATTAATTTCAAGTTCGCATTTTTTTGAGTTTTTATTGCCAAACTCCGCCTTTTTTGTGTCTATTTAAGAAGCAGATCAGCCCCACAAACATCCTCATTATTCTCCATTCAACCACTTCAACAACCTTCAATCGCGTGTGGCTAATCTGCTTCGCTGGCCCTTGCTGGCCCTCAACTTGTTCGCTGCAATTGTTTATTTTTGTGTGGAAATAAATTGTTTTTGGTGGACTTTGTGTTTTTTTTTTTGGTGTATTTAAAAGTGAACGTGCTCCGTTCACTTCTGCTTCCTTGGTGAACGGCACTACCGTTCACCACTTCTACTCATTGGCTAAAGTGCTCCGAGTCACTCTACTGCCCTTCTTCCTTCTTCGACTGTTGGCACTACCAACAGTCTGGTGCTAGTGCCACAATTCACTAGCTGGTGCCACGACTCTCTCCTCTCTTCTCTCCAAATCCATTTGTCGGGACTTCCCGACTCCCGACAATTATACATAGGAGAAGATCAGAAGAAGGTCAGCGTTAAACCCCCCCACCCCCACCCCCAACCTATTAAATATAGGCAAAAAACCCCCTTTCAAAAAAATACCTAAATCACTAATTCCCTCAATTCCTACAGCATTAAGCAATTCAATCAACTCGAATCCAATATACCATTCCAAAAACCGTAATTTATTTTCAAACATTTGTTCCATAAGCTTTGAATCTTTAACATAATTTTTGTATTTCCAATTATCTAGGCTAGATTTTCCACAATAATCATCTTTATTTGTATCAAAAATTGTTTCTATTTTCGTTTTAGCTTCAGTAAAAATAATGTCTGCACAATATTTTTTATTTTCATATTTGATAAAAATAACTTGATAAAATTGAGTTATTGCCGGTTGTTTTATTGAATTGTTAAACTTAAAATTTTTAAATAAAATTTTAAGTTGCATCTATAGTGAGTGTATCGTCCCTTTAAATTAGAGTTAGATCCCGACCATGTACCCGCACCGAAACAATTTGAAAACCCCGTACCCTGACATAACCACCCCCGAGCGTTCGGGGTGCAACCCTACTTTAAAAGTTTACATAAAATTCTTAATGAATGCTTGTCAGTGTCAGGGATGTCGCTGGTCTCGGATCGGGTGCTATAATTGCGTTTCGTCGATTCTATCGGAAGAATCAACAACCCCAATAATTAATACTGATTTAGAATTTGGTTTTAATCCTCCCCATATTGAAACCTAATAAAATTTTAAAAATTCTTTTAAAAATTAATTACTGTATAGCTTTTCACTCTTCCTCTAAGTCTAGTTTCTTCTTCGGAGGATTCAGGAATCACAAAAATTGGACCTGTCAAGATTAATATAGCTTTATTATTCCATTTGGAAACACATCTAAAAATTATTAAATTTTTAGAAAAAATATTCAGTATTTTACTTTGCATATTCTTCAAGTAATAAAACAGTTTTAATCATTTCTTTATTATCTAAATGACCAAAATCTGGTTGAGATTCTTTTGCTAAATTATTAGAATCAAGACTTTCAAAAATCCAATTAACTTTTTCTGTCAGTAAATTAATGCTCAGCATATATTTCTTTAAAAATAAATTTTTTTGAGGCAAATTAAGGTTATCTAACCTTAGTTTTAGTTAATATTTTTTCCTCTTCTGGCCATCCAAATTTATCGAAATGGTTAATTATTTTATTGGTAACCCATTCTGAATTAAAATTTTCTTCTAAATTTTTATCTTCCTCAGAAATGTTTTCAGAAAAATTGTAATTTTCCCAAAAATTTTGGCCGAGAAAAAAAGGGAAATTAAATGGATTTTCAACAAAACATTTATTCGACGAATCATCCATTGAAAGTGTTAGTTGTCCAAGTGAAAGTTCAAGTGGAATTGATACTTGAATTAATTTAAAAAATTAAAAAATAAAATAATTAAATCATCATCAAACTATCCCCTGCTCTATTATATATTACCGTAAATCCTCTAAAATAGCCCCACCCTCTAAAATAGCCCCACCCTCTAAAATAGCCCCCCTTTAGAGGTTGATCGAAAAAAATAGCCCCTCCCTCTAAAATAGCCCCTCCCTCTAAAATAGCCCCCCCCCCTCTGGTTTGGAAACTTTGAAAAGGGCTGCAGAAAATGAATTATTAAATGATATTACTGATTCGGTTACTGAAATTGATTTGTTACAAGATGAAGAAAATGGATTTTTAAGTGATAATTCTATTGAATTTTAGAAAATTGTTATTTAATATTTGGTAATAAATTTTAGTTTTCAAAAATTTAGGCATCGAAAAAAATAGCCCCTCCCTCTAAAATAGCCCCACCCTCTAAAATAGCCCCCCTCTAGAGGTTGATCGAAAAAAATAACCCCATGGGGCTATTTTAGAGGATTTACGGTAATTATTTAAATAATATAAATAAATTCTTATCTTTAATCCCAATTTTCTTATACTTATATTAATTCTTTTTTATTTCATTATACGGATATTGACGAGAATTCGGTGGCGGGAAATTGAAAAAATTGAAATTTTATTTGACAGATTTTACCTGTAAAAAGTATCGAAATTTAACGAAATACACCGAGACACCGAGTATAGGGATGTATTTAAGCTAGAATCTAATATGTATTCCTTACATTGACGGTGAATTGATTGTTGTTCAATAGCAGGTATGTATTCACTCGCTAAAAATTATTATATTTTAAAAGATTAAAATTTCTTAGAAAGATTTTGTAAGGGAATTTATAATGTAATGTGCATATATCTAGAGAGATTTTGAATGAAAAATTTGGTTAATAAATTGTATACAAAAGCCGAACCCATTTAGACCTTGTTGGCCTTACATTAACACGAAAAGGATGCTAAATGTATTTATCCTTTATTTACAATATAAATCACCATTAGGATTCAAAGTAAACTTTGACTTTGAAGAGATGTCAGTGCTAAAACTGGAAGAACCAGGATTGGACGAAGAAAATTTATTTTCATTAGTATTCGTTTGCGAGGCCAATTTACTAATTGGAATTACTCCAAAAATAATTAAAGACAATAAAATAATCATTTGGAATATATAAACAAATTTAATTTTAATAAAATTTAAAAAATATTTTTATAATAAATAAAAATGAATAGGGTATGTCTGTTATTAAAAAACATAGGGAAATAAATATTTTTAAATAATTAATTATGAAATATTTCCTGTTTTTGTTTACATTTTATTTTACTTTTATAAAAAGCGGCTATATTGTTGTTTATTTAGACGGCATTTTTTATTAGCTTTAAAGTGTAATTATTGATTAAATAATATTTAATTATATTTAAAATTATATTAAAATTTAATTATATTAATTAAATTTATATTTAAGATTTTTAATTTTTAAAATTAAAACAGTTAAAGGATATTCTTAAAAACAGTTTATGATTGCACGAAGTGAATTACAGACTGAAATTATTTTACCTTTTTTTGTGAATTATCTTTTAATTTAAGTTAATTTTGCGTTTCGAAATACCACTTTCTTTTCCTATTTTTCTTAGGTAAAAAGTAATGTTCATAAAATAATTTTTGAACAAAGTTTACAGTCAAATTTTTAATAGATTTAATGATTTTAATAAAAAAATGTTTAATTAAAAAGATAAATTTTAACTAAAGATGAGTACAAGTTTGTTAAATGTTTAACAAAAAACAATTCTATTTAAATAAAAAAAATTAATTGTAAAAAATCAACTAATAAAAGTCGGTCAAAAAACCTTGGTTGTTCTGACCCGAAGGTATGAATGTGTAAATGTAGACAAATGGAAGGAATGATTTAAAGATTTAGTAAAGGTTGAAAATCCCGAATAATGATAAAATAAATAAATAAATATCCAATAAAAATATACTTAATTATTTTACAAATTTTTATCAAAATTAGCTAGAAAATTATATTCTTTCACTTCCTTTCCTTTATTTTTCTGTTTTTTATGAGGCTGATCTATATGTTCTTCCACATTAAATATATCAACTTTTGGAGGACCCAAAGACAAATGGCTTCCATCTAATGGTTGATTAGTAGACTTCTTTGATTTGTTATTTTTATCTGTAAATTCATATTTATTTTTTCGATTCAAATCCTTAAAAATTAATATTTGAAAAATTCAAGAATAATTCCTTATTCAGAAGGTTTGAGAATTAAATGCTTGCTATAATGATTTGAAACTAATTGAAGGATATCCCAAAGCTGATAAGCACTAAATTCTCAAAATTTAACTAATAAAATACAGGTTCTTTATGTCAAGTCTAATCATCTTTGATAAATTATATACCTCCTTGTGTGCTCGAATTAAATATTGGATCATTAAAATTTTGGTTATTTGAAGGTTGTTTTCCAAAATAGTTAGTACTGGGATATTCTTTATTTTGTTGAGAAACTAGTTGAGGATATATTCCATAATTTATTGGTAATGGTTCCGAAGGTTGAAAATTTCTAAAAAATTTAAATTTGAAAATTTAGCATTTACAAAATTAACTTTTTGTTTCTCCAAAAATACTTTTCGATCTCCGAAAGTGAATTCAGATTTATTGGAGCCTGAGTCTTTGAAGCACTTGCTGGATTATTTAAATAATGAAAGGATTCTTCGTTTAATGAATGATTTCCAAAATATTCATTAATAGGATTGGTTGATTGCACAATGTTTTGACTTGATTCATGAACTTGATTTCCTGATGCTTGCCCCAAATTTTGGATAACTCCTTTTAACTTTAATCCTTAAATGATAGAATAATGTTAAAGTTCCATTAATTTACAATCGATATAACAAACGAGTAACGAGACCTATCCAACTTTACCTCTTTGAGCGTTCGGATCAACTACCGGATTATTCGAATTATGGAATGATTGGCCATTTAAAAAATTAGTAGGATGCACATTTGTAGTTGGCAAAGCATTATGGTTATGAATTCCATTATTTTGAAGTTGTGAATTATTTAAATTATGAAAAGAAGAATGATTTTTAAAATAATTCTTATCAAGAAAAACATTAGCCGATTGCAATCCTTGATAATTATTCGAAAGTGAATTCAAAATTATCGGAGCCTGAGACTTTGAAGTAGTTGCTGGATTATTTAAATAATGAAAAGATTCTTCGTTTAATGAATGATTTCCAAAATATTCTTTAATAGAAGGATTGGTTGATTGCACAAAGTTTTGACTTGATTCATGAACTTGATTTCCCGATGTTTGCCCCAAATTTTGGATAACTCCCTTCATCTTTAATCCTTAAATGATAAAATAATGTTAAAGTTGCACTGATTTACTGGCGATATAACCAGAGTCAGAGATAAACGAGACTACTCCAAATTTAATTACCTCTTTGCGCATTTGAATCAACTACCGGATTATTCGAATTATGGAAGGATTGGACATTTAAAAAATTAGTAGGATGAACATTTGTAGTTGGCAGATCATTATGGTTATGAATTCCATTATCTTGAACTTGTGAATTATTTAAATTATGAAAAGATGAATGATTCGAAGAATCATTTACAAAATAATTGTTATTAGGAAGCACATTAACTGGTTGCAATCCTCTATAATTATAAATTCCGCTTTGTTGATTTGAGGTTGATTGACAATTTTTTTGATTGGGTTCGTTGATTTTTATTCCTTAAGGATAAATTTCAATTTAAAACAAACTCTTCAGGGACTAGCTAAATTCTAGATTTGGTTCGTATTAAAGTGGAATCTTCAAAAATCTGCCGAAACTAAAAGTATGATTGCCAAATTCAGACCATTAGTATAGAATTTGAACTATCAGGTATTGCAACATATCAACTTTGTTTTAAAATGTTATCGTTCTATTAGGCCGTTGTCCGGATTCCAAACTATACTTTACAGAATAACTATGATAACGAATTCTGATAAATAATTGAAAATAAAGAAATTCGCCCGCTTATTTTCAAGTGCTTGGAATAATATTTATTTGATGAATTATAGTAAAATTCTTATTATTTACCTCCAGCCTTAACTTTTTCAGGCAATGGTGGTTTTCTTAAACTTTCCAAATCATTGGCTGGAAAATTAAATTCATTTGCTAAAATATTATGGTAATATTTAATCGCGTTTATAATTTCTGCTTGATTTTGAATATTTAATTGTATTTTAATATCAAGTTGATTTCTGATTTCATCAGTTTTTGGTGTTGACTTAAAAATAAATAAATTCGATTATAAGCAAGATTAACAATTAATTCCCGAGTTACTGTTCAGAAACACCATTGATTTTGATATTATACATATAGATTTAAAGGATGTCTGTTTTGGAATATGTTTTAGAAAAAATTTTGATTTCCGAGTTCCGAAGTTCCAATTTCCGGCTCATCTGATTTCCGACACCTCTGACTGTTCCGACCCACCTACCTCTGTTCCTTACTCGAAATTTACAATTTAAAAACGCATTTTTACCATTAATTGATTAAATTGATTTTGTTGTACTTTAAGTTTACCAAACAAATCATTTTCAGCCTTCTTGAATGAATTTATGTACTCAAAGTGTTTCACTAAATTTTAAAAGACTGACAATTTTTTATAACTAAAAAACACCTAAAAATTTATTAGGCGTTTTTTAAATAGGGGTTAGATGTTATTTTTAGGTATATTTTGTTTTTAGTGTGTTCTTTAAATAGAGAGTGTCATTGTAATTAAGGGTCCATGATAATCTTGATAATCCAAAAATTTAATTTTTATTAATTGATTTATGAAATAGGTAATTTTTATTCTTGTTCTTACTATAAATTTCGAGGTTTTTTGAAAACTCTTCGATATCACTTTTTTGACTTTTGGCGACGTCTTAAAATAGCAAAAATATTAAAATTAAATTATTAAATTCTTAAATGTAAAGAATAATAATATTATTAAAAATTACCTTTTGCTTTTTCTAGTAGCATTTGATCAAATACCTCAAAAGGAAATGGACGAGGAGGTTGCAGCTAAATAAATAAATTGAAAAATATTATTATTTTATTTTAAATTATTAGCTAGTTAAACTATCCTTTAAACTAAAATCAGTCTCTTTTAGAAGGATTTTTACAATTCTAAAACAATATTTTTTAGTGTTTTTTGACATTTGCGGATAAACTGGATTTTTAAATATTATCCTAGCATTTTCTGCAATTTAGGCTGAAGGAACTTGGATAATTAAGTAAACTTTTTGCTTGAGTCTTCAGATTACCGAATTATCTTTCTGTTGACTACTACTTCCACCTGGTTCCATACAAAACACAAATAAAAATTGCAGAAAAATTAAAAAAAGATTTAACATTGTTAATTTTAATAAAATATTTTGATTTTCCGTGAGAGAAAATATTTTAAATTTATTTTTTTATAATTTAATATTTAATTTAAGGAATGCTATGAAATAATATAGAAATATTTTGTGTTTTAATGCCTTAATAAAGAATTTAAAAAATTTCTTTTTAGAATCCCCGCTTCATTGCACTTTGTCATATATTGGCATGAGGAGGGGAAAGGACGAGGAGGGGGTCTTTCACATTTAAAATAACAACATCCACGCATTAATTTGCACTTTTCTCTAAAAATTTCTTTAATATATTTACCGCTTTCTTCGAAAAAAATATAAAATAATTTTTAATTTTGAAATTTTGCATTAATTAAATTAAATAATTTTCCAGAAACATTTCCTTAACTCAACATTAGTTTTTAGGTTTTTATAGCATTTTAACTTCGATTTAAGAAAATAAAGGTACTATGCGTTTATATCCCCGCAATTCCGCAAATGTTTGTCCGCACTTTTTTTCATTCTTTCTCCTCATAAAGGATTGGAAACGGTCTAGTTAACCCCCATTTTTTCAGCGCCTTCTTTCTCCTCTCACAAAGATTAAAATGTTCAAGTAAAAATGGAGGAAGACAAATATTCGCTTGTAGAAAAATATAAAGGTAAAAAATAAGAGAATGTTTAGAAATTATCAGAAAGTCGTGAAAAAAAATCAGAAAGTCGTGAAAATTTACAGAAAGTCGTGAAAATAAATTGATGGATTTTAAAAGAAAATTTAAAAAGTTTTAATAGTACTAAATAATTTTTAAATACAGTCAGGGAAAAGAGATAGTAGCAAAGGCTGTTAATTTAATTTTTAATCGATTAACTTTTTGATTAATTTTTAGAAAAAAGTTTCAACACAAAAATTTTAATTAGAAATTTGAACATTTTCTGCAATCACAATTGCTACAGAATTTTGCAAAAAGCACGGGGCACTTGTTGAGACGTATTTTGATTTGAACCTATGAATAATAAATTTAATATTTATTAATAGAGCAGATTTAATTTACCGTATTTGCTAAAATGATTACCCAGGGTAATAATTGTTTCGACCTCTCGCTGCGGGGGAGTAATTAATAGAAAAGGGAAAATTATTTAAGCTTTTCTAGAAAGGCTAATTATAACTATTTTAAGGGGGGGGTAATTATTTTTTAGACCTCTGGTTGAAAGGGGTAATTAATAGGGCGGGGATAACTATTTGAGAAAGGGACATTATTTCAGTATATACGGTAACTAAGCTTATGATGAGACGCTTATACACTTTTTGGAACACATGCACTCTCAAGGGACACTTAAACGCTCATTTAATATACCTATAAAAGTTCATTAGTCTCATTTTCTAAACTAGAACCTTTTTTGAATTAACGGAAATGGAAAATTCAATATTAATCCAGAATTTGCATTTACTGTAAATATATAACTAACTCTCGACAAGGTAATTCTGAGTTGTCTCAATTTGGTTATCCAGAGGCGGCTGCGATTGTCCAGAAGTTGATGGATTTATTTCTTGTGCTTTCCAATTTTTCCCCATCATAAAATATTTTTCATCATAAAAAAACCATTTATGCCAGTTTTTATTAAATAAAATATTTTTAGAGAAATTGTGTATTTCTCTTTGCTTTAAATATTTTATTACGTTTTTATTAAAAGTATTTCTATTTTCAATTATTTCCCCATCATCAAATAAAGGGTAAAGTTCATGAAACAATCCGAAAAATTTAGAAGAATATTCCCCAAAAAATAATTTAACCAAAGCAAAAAAATTATTTCCGTCCTTTATCATCTCCCCATCATTTAACTTCTTTGAAGTCTTAACAAACATAAATTTTACAACTTTCTTCAATTTTTCGAGTGCTTTTTTGTCTTCTTCTGACTCAATATTAAATTTAGTCGAAGCACATTTTTTAAGTTTATCGTCAACTTTTACAAAAATTTGGATGGCTTTTACAGCAAAGGATGATCTAACGCCATCGGCGTGTACATAAATGAGTATGATATAGTTCCCCTTTTCTTTGTACTCCGCACAAATTTCAATATAATTCCATTCTTCGAAATTTAATGACCATTTTAATTTGGTAAGAATTGCTTTGTCATTACGGCTAATAATTGCATTCTCATTATTGCCGTTTTCAATTATTGGTTCGAAATTTAGGTTGGCATAAAAAAGTGGTTGAATTCTGAGCAGTTCCTGTATAAAACATGCTATAGTACGGGGGAGCACGAATATAAATTTGAAATCTCCAGAAAATCGAAAAACCATAAAGGAGACCTATACTCGGTGGACCATTCGATTCCTCTTGCCGGACTTAGTTCGAATATAGTTTAGTATACCGGAGTTTTAGTTACGATACAAGACCCATACCATTCGATTCATCTCGGCGAGCTGAGGGGTCTATATCTCGGTCCAATCAAGTCGGATTTCGTTGATTTTATTGTTTAAAGTAAAGACATTTCATAAATTCCACCTTTTTAAAAAAAAGTTAGAACCCCCATCCCTCATTATCTTTATATTCTTAATTTTCAGATTCTTAATTAAAATTTAAAATAAAATTAATTTACATAATTTACTCCATCCAATTTCAAACAACACCTAAATCCTCTTCTGTAAGCATCGTCGAATTTCTCTATAAAATGAATTTCTTTTTTCTCGTTTGTCAAATTCTCGACTTTATATATTTTTTCTTTAAATCCTACATTTAACACCCTACAAGTAAAGTATTCTTCATTTCTCATAAATAATTGATGTTTTTTGTTTAAAGCCCCAAATTCAATAATTATTTCCAAAATTTTTTCTGTTGTATTCTCATTTGTTTTGTTTATTTCAATTTTCTTTACATTAATATCTCCAACCAAATTTTCAGAATTCTTTTCGAAAATAACACGTTGATGTGTTTGAATATTTTCAAATGAGTAAGAAAAAAACGAAAAAATTAAATTGACAAAAAGTTTAATTTTTGTCGAAAACATTTTTTTCTAAGAAATAAAAAGTTTAAATAGGCAATAACTATGTATCTTTTATAAATTAAAATGTCGGAAAACAAAGGGCAAATTTTCTAAAATAAAAATTTTTTTACAAGCAGTTATAAAAAAGACTCATATCTTTCAAAATTTGGCAATATTTAAAAGAATTAAACGGAATAATAAAATAAAATTCATTATTCTCTAAATACAATTAATATAAGTAAATATTTATTAATTTAAAAAGCAATTTAATACATGCATTTCTTAATTAATTTTTAATTTACATTTAACAATAATACATATGATTAAAGCTATCGCTTTATATTTTTCTAAAAGAAAGTGCATATGCACTGTTATAATTTCAATTATTTTGCCAAATTGTTTGTCGGCAAAATATAATTAAAGGAAATAAAGGGCAATATTTTAAATGAAAAGTGCAAATTTTCTAAATATTTTTCGAAAGGTTATTTTAAGGGTAAACAACAATTTTGTAAAGAAAACAACAGGTTCCATAGCCTCCGACATTCCCTTTGATCGCATTTTATTATCTCTGGGACATTTAGAGCACATGTTCTCAAATGGGACGCTAAAATTCCATGGGACGCATAAAAGCTCGTGGGACGCGTGTCCCAAAATTGAGACTTTATTCGGCAATTTTAAATGCTTAAATGACATATAGGCAGTCTATCAAAATCTCATATTATTTTTTATATTCTCTCATTCTTAAGAATTTCTTTCATATGCTTTTTATATTTTCTCATATTCCTTTTTAATATTAAATAAAAATTTATTTAAATAAATTTAAAATTTAAACTTTTAATTTTATATTTTTAATATTTAGCTTCTAAATCTAATTTCAATCCTTTTTCGTAAAATTTTGCAGACTAAAATTAGTTATCATTAGAGAAATCACTTTCCTTTATTTTCCAAAATTAACTTGCGGCTCCGTAAGATTTATCAAGAAAAGGAGCACACGGAATTAGTATGGAAAAGCACTTTAGCTATTTTTCGCCCCAAACGCCGATTTTATCTCCTTTCTCATGAGAAATGTATAAGGAAAAGTGTCGAAGTCAAAGGAAATGGAAATAAATATATAAAATAATATTAGGGCTGACTCATCGGGATTTAGACTTTTTAATATTAAAGCTAACTTCGACACAAATGATGTTATCCACCTGATTTACTTGAAATGTATTTAAAAACTTTATCACAGATTTATATATTTAAAATTTTTATTTATTTGTAAATAAACCTCTTTCATGTTTGCTTTTTTTTGTTATTCGTGCCAAACTGTCAACCTATCAGTTGATAACATGAGGATATGGTAGAGAGAAGAGATGAGAGGAATGCAGGAAAAATGAATTTTTGTCGAAAGTCATTTGCGGGTATGGGGACGACGAGCTGGATATTTACAATATCCCCAAAAAGTCTAAATCGGTAATCCAAAATCGAGAGAAAAAAACCTCGGAAATCGACGGTTGAAAATCGAAATTTCGAAACAGCTCTGCTTTTGACTCTTTCTCTTCTTAACACGTTTTAAAATTTATATTACATTCTCATTTTACCATTGCTTGCGCACTCATCTCCGCTTGCTCCTCAGCTTTAACCCCTCACGCCCAATTAAAAATTTCCATAGGTGCATGCGGCACTCTTTCTCGCCCTACTCCCCACTCACTCTCCCTCCTCTAACGTGGTTTAAAAATGCCTTCTCCTCTCCACCCATTAAATTTTATTCTAATTTATAAAATAAAGGTTTTTGCCCTTCACCGTCAAATTTACTTGTTTAAAAAGTTCGTTTAAAATTTTTTCTAAAATTATTCTTTGACAGAAACCCATTTTGAATCATTTTCTAAACTGGATTAATTAGGATTTATACTTGTTTGAATATTTATTTTTGTGAATTTTTATTTTTCTCTTTCCGTTACAGTATTCCTTGTTGAAATTAAAAGAAAAAATAATTATCATAAATAAAAAATAAATATATAGTTATCAAATAACATCGATTTGGGATAGTATTCCATGGAAAACGATTTGTAAGCAAACTGCGTAATATAATGAGCTATTATAAATGGATCACTTGTCCATCATTCAGATAAGATCTTGCGGCCGGCCAGTCCATCTTTTAAGGGAATGCTCATCCTTTATCTGTAAGAGCTTGTTTATGGGGAAAATCTCAATTCTTATTCCAACGCCATCAAATTAATATTTACCCCCAACATGTTCATTTATTTATTTCAAAATATTTGTTTAGCTTTAAATGAAAAAAATATTTATTTTATTATACTTTTTATTATTTTTCAATATTCCAATAGCAAATACAGGTATTTTATTAATAAAATAATTATAATTATTTCTATTAATGAATAAAATTATTTAAACAAATTTTTTATATTTTTTGATGTTTTAGAAAGAAAGATTTATTAAAAAATATTTAAAAAATAGTTTTTAAATATTTTTAAAAATTAAAAAAAAACATATTGTTTTGAAAGCTAATCTTCCATTAGCCCAAATGGTTCCAATTGAGTGCGTTAAAAATAACTCGTTTTCGGGTTGAAGGCTTATTTTATATGTTCTTGATTTATTTTATAATGGGGTTTATTACATAATAACTTAAATATCTTTTAGTGCTGGATAGCAGATTGGACTATGATTATGTTAAATTATTTTTTGATTCCAACATGGATGAGTTTGAATGGAATAAACTTTATTGGAGAATTACTCATCTTCTTATTAGTGAAAAAATGAATGATATTTGTGATAAATTAATTCATTTAAGTGATAAAAAAGAAGATAATAAGCTAGTTGAAGAATCGGATTTCTATTATCGTATTTATAGTTACGGTGTGGAAAACGAAGAATATACAGTTAACGAATTGCTAGTTGAAAAACATCTGCATAATTTCAACATATCTGGGGAAGACAGTAGAAGAATAGCAGAATTGCATTTAACTGCAATTACGCAGCTTATTTACTTTTGTGAAATTGATTTTGTAAAATTTATTTTGAAAATTAAATATTTAGAGAATTCTGAATTAAAATATTAATATCGACTATAATCTAAAGATTTGAAGACCCTTTAGATATAGCTAAAGACTTTCTTGACTTTTGAGCTTTCCAAGGTTATTAGGAAATTTTCCTGTTAAAGGTCAAAAATCTACATAAAGTAGGCCTCTGAACTTTTAAATTTTCGTCAGAATAAATAAAACTTTCTAGACTGTCACCCAAGTTCAAGGGTGTAGCTCAAATGTTTCCACAATTATTCCAACAAAATCTCAATTAACAATTAGTCTTGAAAATATGACTAATAAAGATTTAATTGGATTGACTAAATTGAGAATGCGGAAAGTTCTTGGAGATTTGATGTTGGAAGAGTTGGAAATGGATCAACCTGTTTTGTTTAAGATTGGTAAGCTTATGAGATTTTGATTACAAAAATGTTATTGCTTTTATTCCTGATTTCAATGAATTCTTAGGTTAAGCGAAAACCCGATCAGAAGTTTCTATTAATCAACCAAACGAACAATAATCTCATTCATCCCACTCAGACCGAAAGATTTCATTTCACTTTATCAAGTGGGCTTACAGCAACTATTGTTCTCGATGTTTTTTCATTCGGAAATTCTTGAGAAACATGGGATTTCCCGATAATGGAAAAGGAGTTTTTAGCACAATGGGAAGGGAATTTACAGCCTTGAAATTAATAAAATTAAAACATTATCTTTAAATATCTTTTCAATATTTCCAATTAATTCAGATGTTCTTTCTGCACACGATTACATCAATCTTTACAAAAACATTTTAAGCCATAGTCTTGGAGAAATTAAAAGTTTAAAAAATGAGTTACATATTTATTTTATTTTTGTTTATGCTGATATTTATGCAATTGCTAAAAAATCTTATGAAAAATTAAAAATAGGAGAAGATGGATTTAAATGGACTGTAAATAGTTTAATTAAAAATGCTTTGAAATTTGATGATTTAAGCAAGAAAAAATTAAATATTAAATCAATTCGGAGTTTAATTTCGGTCTGGAAGGATCTTTTATCTAAACAGGATAAAGATATATGCAAACAATTATTTAAGAATTATAATGATTCGGATATTTCAACAATTAGATTATTGTTTAGCGTGAATCATGCAAAGTTTCTTTTTTAATTATTATTATATTTGAGGCTTAATTTTAAAAATAATCTAATCTTTACCCATTGTTTATTGGGGTCTTACCGTATTTACTCGATTAATTCCCCTCCCTCAATTACTATAATTCCCCATGCCACGGATGGGTTGAAAAAATAATTCCTCGGGGGAATTAATCGAGTAAATACGGTATTTTATTTTAGATTATCCCCTTCAATTCGTATATCTTTTTACTCACAAACTCTTTTCCTCTAATTAACTTCATGCTTTAAAAACCTTAGGACTGACTGCCCAGGATAGTGTAAGGTGGGGATCCTCCTGAAATCACGTAATTTTGCGCTACGGAAGTTCACACAATGAAACTTGCGAACCACCAACTAACAACCCATTTAGAAAGCACTGGGAAACGGGACCAACCACTTTACTATAGTTATTTTTCAACAAACAATTTTATTTTTAAATAAACTTAACTATTTTTGTTGATATATTCTTGGTGTGTGCCATAAGTTTAGAAAACTAAGAAATTTAGAGCAACCAAACTTTCTTGTATTAAACATAATAAAAAATTTGAATTGGAGCTATTTCTGAAAAGTATCTAGGTAGTTTTGCCAACATTTATAAATTTTTAGCTTACTAATTAAAATCAAAAATGAAAATAAACAAATTTATGAAGAATTTTCACAATTTTTACAAAAAACTATCGGAACAAAAACACGTTTACGCCAACTTTTATATGGAATAGAAGTTGACCAAACAAATGAAGAATACCCATTTGATATAGCTCCTAAATATTTAAATGAATATTCCGAATTAATTCCATTAGTAAATATTGGTAGGTATTTAAATAATAAAAATAATAATAATAATAATAAATTAATAATAATTAATAATAAATTAATAATAAAATTGCCGGCGAAATAACTAAATTTTAATTAATAGTAGTTTTGAAATCCGGACCAGATCCAGATTACACGGACACGGCAGGCCTCAGGGCATTTTAATATAAACCTGATTCTCGTCATTTTTGTCCAGTAAAAATTGAAACCTGGTATCTGATTAGAGAAGAAATAAAAGATTTTAAGTAAAAAATTTCTCCTTATATCTCTGAAAGTTTATTAAGACTGTCAATACTGTTGCAGTTCGATTTATGCCTTATAAATAGAATTTCTTTTGTGTCAAGCTTTAAAGATTTGATTAATTTGATGGGGGATGGAATAGAACCATCGCAGCATGATCCCACACAGAATCACAGCTGTCTGTCACCATCTAACCAGATGAGTGTTATTTTTATGGGTTATTTTTATCCCCGTATTCCTTCTTTAGGAAATACGGATAAATCTCGAATCTCCTGAAATCCCGTGTCCGTATTTTGTGGGACTGGGCCCACCCCTGGTATACACTTTTTAATTACAAATAATTTTCAGATATAAATCAAAGAGAAATATTAGAAAGATTATCAGATTATTATATAAAAGGATTAAACAATTTAAATGAAGAGGATAATTTAAAATTTTTCTATAGTTCCTCTCTACTAGTAAATATATATTGGATAGAGGAATTGAGTAAAGATATAAATAAAGAAATATTTAATAGTGATCGTCTGAGAAGAAGGATTTTGCGACTAGCAGATTATTTTACTGACAAGGATTTGAAATTTTGTATTAAATTTGGAAATTCCAAATTAAATTATTTGTATTCGTTTCGGAATAAGTTAAGTAAAAATCCAAAGTTTATTTCAAAGAAAACATTGTTTGAAGCCACAGAAGATGGAAAGGTCTATCTTATACATACATATAGTGTTAATTAAAGAAATTTATTTTTTAAAATTTGTTATTTAACTAGTAAATAAAAATTTTTATTTTAAAATTTATAAATTACCTATAATAATTTAGAAGAAAGAATTGATGAATATAAGCGGACAAATTGAATCTAATCAAAAAATATTTGATATACTTTCTAAGGATCCGAAATTCATGGCCAAATTTAAAAGTAAGATATTTTAGCTCATTTTATTTATTTTTGGCAATTAAAACTTTAATATTAAATACACCCAATATAAACTAAACCTCAACTGAGCTTGGATGATCGCGTATTTTTATAGTTTATAGAAATGGTTCTTAATAATAAAGTAATATTTGATCCTTTCTAAATTCATTCGAATTTTTACCCTTTCGTAGGGCCAATTTATATTAGTGGAACTAGTTTTGTTTTATAAGAGGATTTACATTATCTAACGTTCAGCTCTACTTATTTTATCTTTTTTAAAAATTGAACAAGAAAAAGAAATTGGCCATTTAATGTATGATTTGCTGATACCAGCAACTTATGACAATCAGGTTTTAATTAGATAGATAATTAGGTTAAATTAAGTTAGAAGCCCTACCGTTCGGAGTTCGGGCGGAGTTTTTACCAAAAAATCGTCTGGGTCGTTTGCTATTCTTATCTTTTCTTAAATTTAAGCTGCATAAATATATTCGTTGCCCAGAATCTGGCACAAAGATTGAAGGTAATTTTAAGAAATAAATTTTTTTGGAGAAATTCAAAGTTCAAGAGATTTATTAACAGAAAAACTAAATTAGTCTACTTTAATTGTAAATTTTAATAACCTGTACTTATCTAATTGGTTTTGTTTAATAGATTTTTGGGCATAAAATAATTCGGGTTGTTGATTTATGATAAATAAAAAAATTTTCAATTCTGAAATTGGGATACTGTTTCGATCAGAACACCTAACATGATAGACACCTTAGACAGATGCAATCCCTTACAAAGTTAATCACTTTCCTAACAAACTCTAATACTTAATTGGCCCTATACGCATATAAGGGTCGAATCGTTTTTTTCCTTCATTTTTTTCCTTTCCTTTTTCCTTTCTAACGTTGACTGCCCGTGTTTTGTCCGTCAGAGTATTGTCTGTCCGTCTTCGTCCGAGTTTTGTCTGTCTGTGTTCGTCCGTGTATTCTGTCCGTCTTCGTTCGAGTTTTGTCTGTCTGTGTCCGTCTGTGCTGGTTCTGTCCGTCTTTGTCCGTGTTTTGTCTGTCCGTTTTCGTGCCTGTTTTGTCAATCTTTTCATTTGAATATGCCACAGGGAAATTCAATGAAAATGAACAAAGGAAGAAAGTCTTACCATTATGCTTAAATTAAGGAAAAATAAGGAAGGAAAAAATGAAGGAAAAAAAACGATTCGACCCTTATTTGCGTATAGGGTCCTATAATTTAAATATAGAAAAGGAGGAAACCCAGCATATTAAAGAATATTTAGCTACTCCAATAGCTGATGCAAAATTAATTATCATTAGTTCAATTGCTTTATATTATGAAACTAAAATAAAAGAAATTATTAAAGATTTTAAAACTTCTGATAAAAGCAAAATTGTAAAAAATTTAGTTGAAATATTAAAAATAAAGAATCAAGAAGAAAAACTTTGTGGTCTCTATTTTATTTTAGATGGTGATATAAAAAATATATTAAATTATAAAAATCCTCAAAAATGGACTGAATATTTGAACAAGTTTGATATTAATGTAAGGAATTTTAGATTTACAATGTTTATTTTTGCATTATATTTTTTTAATTTGGGTCCACATACTTTATCAGGTATGGGTAAACTTTAAAGTATCTGTTGTCCGGTCTGACTTCTTTCTAACATAGCGAGGAGGGAGGAGGAAAACCAGCATAAAATTTAAGTTTCTAAAATTTGAACTCGTGAATTATATTTACTCCAAAAATTGATTTTTTCTAGTTTTTTTTGAAATAAAAACTGTACGAAACTCCGCGATAATTTCATAGCTTATCAAGCCTAGAAAAAATTTAAAGTTTAGTACATAGCCGTTCTCACCCCATGAAAATTATCAGAAATTTACATCAACTTTATATTAATATTATCATTAGGTTCACTCTGATCTTCCAATTCTCCTAAAGGGCAATTTACAATGCAAAAAAGATTTCGAACAAACGACAAAACATATTCTTGACAAGTACTTAAATTATAAGCACAAAGATGAACTTCAAAAAATCATGTCTAATTACTTCGAATTTTTAATTGGGAAATATCCAGATCTGAAACTTTTCTTTTGCAAAAATAGAATGAAAAAGGAGGAACGTTTAGAATATTTGGATTTATATAAGAAAAATCTTTTAAATTTAATTGGTATTGAGAATTTGAACAAATTGGAGATTAAATATCCTGAAATTTTGAGAATAGGTGAGTAAATTTCTCTTAGATTATTTTGATAGATTACTAAATTTTTGATTGTTGTTATGTTAAATTTATATCTATGTTAATTTGAACACTCAAATTTTTGAACATTCAAAAAAATTTGTTTAGTAAAAGTAAGAAGAAAACTAAATAACGGAGTCGGATACGGTTTTCGTATATAAAAAGTCCAAAATTCCGTAAGCCCCGGAGGGTCTTCAATCTTAATTCGATAATAATTTCCCTATTTTCTATAAAATATTTTATTTTTAATAATTTCTAATACAAAATTTAACTCTCTAACTAGAGCTCTATTATGGATTCATTGCAACAAAAATTTATAGAAAAATGCAATTAATGTCCATCAATTTTTAAATTATTTTCTTTAACAGATTTTTTGCTAGAGGATATAGCTATTTCATATTATAAAGATTATGTTCAAAATCCAATAGACTCCTCGATTTCTATAGAAGCTATTAAAACATTAAATATAAAATTTTTGTTAAAATTGTTAATAGATAATTATTCATTGAATGAATCACGAAAAAATGAGTATTTGAAAAATATTTTTAAAGAAAAGTTAAATTGGGCAATGAATGTAATAGTTAACAAAAATGAAGGTATCTACTCAGATGAGAATTTATGTTTTATTATTAACTTTATTAAACTTCTCCAAAAATGTTTAAATGTGATTATTTATTTTTAAAATTATTAGGTTATTAATAGAAGGTATTAATTAAAGACCGCAAGTTCGTACTGAACGGTATTCCGTAATGAAATATCGAAAAATACCGATAAAATTCAAGATTTTACGTACCGTATTCTGTACCGTATTACCGACTGTAATACCGATAAATATCGCAAAATACCTTTAAAGGTCGGTATTCCGTACCGTACTACCGATACGGAATACTGATAAATACCGAAAAATACCGTCGTAGTACGGTACCATCCGGTCTCTAGTATTAATTAATGCAATTGAGATTTACATCAGTTTTAATTGTACAAAGTTAATAAATATATTATAGATGGGAGTTACCGATCCAAATCATGCAGCTTTACTAGTTAAGCTCTGGACTGGTTCATTTTGTAAAAGAAAAATAATAAATAAAAATACACTAATGGATGTACAGAGATTGGTCTCACATGAACATTTTAAGCTTTTAAAAAAATTTTCGTCCCAAATATTGCAAAAATGTACAAAACCTGGAATGCTTTCTAAACTGGATTTACTCATTCCTAATGTGACCGTTCAAGAATTTTATGAAGTCGATAGTTAGTTTGTTTAATTATTGTGTTTACATGTCTTTAAATCTTTATACTTTTAAATACATATTTCTAGGGGGGGGGCTAAGGGGCCGCCATAAGATTAGTTATAATTCGTGACACATAAATAGGGCGCTACTGGATATTCATTTCATTTGGTACTTCCTGTTTTTCAAACAATTATTAAAATAACGATAAAATTATAATTAATCAAATTATTTTCCAGTATCATCTTCTAAACAAAGAGAGCGTTTACGTAATCATTTTATTAAAGCAATTCTTAATGACAATGAATCCGAAAATATTTTAAACAAGACTGCTATTCAAATAATATCGTTTATTCGATTAATTGAAAAAGTTAGTTACCTAAATATTTTTCTGAATTTATTTTAATTAAACAGATTATTTCTCAATTGGAAGGAGTTAATTCCAAAAAAAGTGTTCCAAACAAGTCGTTCAATTTTAGTAAAGCTTTGAATTTAAAAAGTGATGATCAACTAAAAGATTTTCGTACTGAAGTCCTCAAATACAAATCTGATTACGATAAAATTTTTGATATGAACATTGAGGAATTAATAAAAGAACAAACAAAATTAAATATTCAACAATTTAAATTATATAAAAAATTAATTAAAAATAAAAATATCAAAGATTTAACAATTAATACAATTTCTGATTATGTACAGGAAAAATCTGTCAAAATTTTAATTTCTGTTAGTGAAAGAAAAGAATTTTTGAAATGGCGTCAATTAATTGTCGCAAATGAATTCTATGAGGAACTTGGTATAAATAATGAAATTAAGCTGCAAAATGAACGTGAAAATAGAGAGATTTTCAAGAAGCAAATAAGTAAAGGTATGATAGGAAAATTCTAGTGATGTTCGGGGGGTTAACAAAAGTCGAGAGTCGAGGCCTAGACTGAGACAAATTTGAATAATTAACTTTAATTTCTTTGAAAGATTGGATATTTTAAGATGATATCTTTGTTAGTCCTAAGACATAAGATGATATCTTATGTCTTAGGACTAACAAAAGAATAAACGAGATAAGGCTAGTAATTAACGAACTGTTTATTACCATGTTCTTTCTGTACTTGATAAACTTCGATGCCTTGATAAGAAAAAGTCCTTATTTAGTCTTAAAAGGATCACTTTTATCAAACAAAGCGATTTTAAATGCTAGATAGTAGGGTTGTTCCCCGACGGGGATGGGGTACAACCCTACTAGATAGTTAAATCATCTCTTTGCTATATTTATTTAATTAAAGGACTCTCATCATCTTTTTCTTCTCGAAAACGTCTCTATAATTTAATTGGTCCAGAAAATGCTCTTAAAAGTTTTAATTACCTCAATATCAAATTTGAAGAATCAGACAAACTAAAAAATTTAGAAGAAATAGAAGGAGAATATTTTGATGAAGAGGAAGTAAATAATATAAAAAAAGGAAAAATCGTCGAAGAATTTATCATAACTAATAAAACGGAAGGTTCGGCATTTTCAAAAGATAAAATTTCCGAAGACGAGACAAATGAAGTAATTCAAAAAATAATAGATCGCAGAAATAATATAATGGATAAATTAAACGATATATTCAGTAAATCGAAGTTAGCAGAAGGTGAATCATCGGGAAATAAAATTCCAAACAAAGAATCTCCTTCTAAAATAGGAGGGGACAAACTAGCTAAAGTTCAAGGGGACGAAAAACAAAACTCCTCTCTTGAAAACACGAGTGAACAACAAACAAAAACAAAGGCCAGAAAATCAAAGAAACAAAGAGATAAAGAGAAAAAGAAAAATTTACAAGTTGAAAATTTAGAGGAAAAATCGGGTGGAAATATTGAATTGGCTGAAATTTCTGATAATAAAGTGGAAGGTGTTGAGGGGGAAAGTAATACAGAAAAAATAAACAGTCATTTAGTAAATGACATAAAATTAGGTTTGGATTTTATTTTTGGAATATTTTTAAAAACAAAAGATACTATGAGATAGTTTTTAATAAAAGGTGTCAGTATAGGGGATTAGATTATTTAATTTATGAGCGACCTTAATGTAGTTTGGGGTAGAGTAGGTCGAGGTCGAGGCCTCGCCGAGGCCGAGGTCCTCGCCCATTTTCAAACCTCGACCTCGATTTTGCTGATCTCGGGCCTCGGAACCTCGGTCTCGGTCCTCGCCCAAAACCTCGCCGAGGACCGAGGCTAAATATACACTCCTAAAGATTGACTTTTTTAGCAGCAATAGAAGAATTTTGGACCATTTTCCTTCAAAAAATTCTCAAAATTTCGCCTGCGGCGCTAGAAAAGAAATAATTTAAGCTTATCGGCTTTGTAAATTACCAAAATTTGGAATGAGAAATTGGCTCATATTAAGAAGGTTAATCCAAAAAAATGCGGTCGGCTCCGTTCCAGCTTTAGGTTTATGTCAGGGAACGAGCCGTCCCGAAAAGCGGAAACCCACGACGTTTTTCTGGGTCGGTATCCCGATTTCCCGAAATCGGAAATTAAAATTTCATCGGGAATTCACGTTCCCGATTCCGGAATTTGATTTGAAAAATCGTGGATTTTTAATACTATATCTAGTGATTTGGGCTTCCAAAATTCTAAAAATTTTCGCCGCGCAAAAAAGCAGGAAATTTTGTGAATGATTTTCCAAAATTTTCAAAAGTAAGAAGTACCAACTTTGATATTCTGAGGGACTGGGTTCGAATCCATGATTCAAAAATAAGATTTTTTGACATTTTTTCTTCCAAAAAAATAAATTTTTAACTTTGATTTGATTTTAAACGTGTGACATTATTTTTTCAAAATTTTACACTTGAAAAAACTTTAAAAATTTAAATTTGGTCATGAATTTCACAAAATTTTCGCCTGAGGCTCAGAAAATTGAAGAGTTCTGGCTTCATGACCATCTAACCTTCAAAAAATTTTTGCCTCTGGGTCTAACACATGAATTTTTCAATTTAGGCCTTCCAGAATGCTTAAAATTTTCGCCTGCGGCGCAGAAATTAATAAAATTTGGTAAATTTATTTAAATTTTGAAGTTTTATAAAAATTTTTAAAACCCTCGGTTATCCTCGAACCTCGACCTCGGACCTCGGCCAAAATTTGCCCCTCGATATCGGCTTTTCCAGCCTCGGTGATCCTCGGTCTCGGTTTTTTCAAAAAACCTCGACCTCGACCTACTCTAGTTTGGGGTGGCACAATAATTTTTAGCCTATAGGCAATAATGAAAGAAATTGAAAAAAGCATTAAAATATTTATTGAAAAAATTTTAAAAATTTCAAAAAATTTTTAATATTAAACAGAAACAACAAATGAAACAATGACTCCACCTAATGAGAACACCATAAGTGAAGTAGTAAAATCTAATGAAATCACCATAAGTAGCGTGTCTGATGAAGTAAAAGAGGAACAAGAAACAACTAAAAAGTTTGTTTTATTCTTTTCCAATAAGCGTTCAAAAATTAAAAATCATTCCTCTGCTTTTCTTAAAAATGTACCTATTCCGAACAATAGAAGGAATCAATTTTTAAAGAAATGAATAAAAATTATTCTGAATTAATAAAACTGCAAATGTGAGCATTTTCATTTGGCACATAAATGCTCATGTCCTAAAGTAGAAATACGCATGTCCTAAAGTAGATCACAAGAAGGCCTCTGATTTTCTTACAAATTATTCCGAACAATATAAAAACCGATGTGAGATATACTTTCAAATATCTACAGTGTGCGGCAAATTCGCGCAACTTTTTGTTTTTAACATAACTTTCTTCATTCTTATCGAAATTTGATAATTCTTTTTTTATTTTACAGCTAACACTTTAGCAAATTTATTGGTACCAAATAAGAAACATGTTGTTTTCGAATAGCGAAGAAAAACGAGTCCGAACATCAAAACGGGAAAAAATGGATTTTTCATGTCAAAGTTTAATTGATCATAACTTTGTTTAAGATCATCCAATCCCAATAATTTTGGTACCAATCGACATCTATTTCAGGAGTATCGAAATAGCTTATAATCTCATTTTTGAAAATTTCACATAAAAAATTCATATTTGCCAAAATTTGTTTAATTTATCATTATTAATTTAATTTATTTAAGTGAGCCGTATCTCGGTTCAATTATGTGATAGCCCCCTGATTTTTACGTCATTCGAATCTGATTGAGGAGCTGATTCGAATGATATATAAAGTTTACATATCAAAACCATACCCTCAACACTAGGCCAATTTTTATCAAAAAAATTTTCCTTAAAATTTGACGGGAAATTAATCAGACTAAATTGTAAAATTCAAAAGCAATTTTGATATCATCAAGTTTGCTAGTGTTAGTTGTAAAATAAAAAAAAAGAATTATTGATTTTCGATAAGAATGAACAAAGTTATGTTAAAAACCAAAAAGTTGCGCGAATTTGCCGCACCCTGTAATATTATTTAATTTAGACCAATATCGAAAACAGAAAATACGAAAACAAAATTCCCCAGAACAAAGGGTAAACAAAGTTCGAAAAAAGGTTCTAAAGCAAATCAAGGAAAATTAGACAAAGAGAAAGTTCATCAGATAATTACTATAAATGAAAATGAACTAAAACAACCCCGAGAATTGACATTATTTGAAGAAAATAATGAGGTATTTATAAAAAATTATTGTTGAAATTAGGTAAAAAAGTTTGATCAATTTGATCAGAACCTATAAGCCCCTTCAACCTTTTTTGTAAAGTAAACTTCAATTTTAACTAAAATCATAATTCAGAAAATAATTTGATAATGTATGAAGTTTCAATTTAGAGTAACATTTAAGGAAATGAATTTAGGGAAATAAATGTATGTAAAAATTATACTCGAAAAAATTAACTGATATAAAATTTGCTGATCCACCTGTATATCTTAATTCTATGAAACACTTTGAACTAGAGTTGGCCGGTATCGGGATTTTGACAAAAACCCGGGATCGGGATTTTGGAATGGTGATCCCGATCCCGGATCCCGACACGGGATCGGGATTGGCCGAAATCGGGATCGGGATTTGGAATGGAGATCCCGATCCCGATCCCGAATCGGGACCGGGATTGAAAAATCGGGATCGGGATTTAGTAAAAAATTTTTAAAAACTTTTAAATTTTTATTTTCTTCACATACGACTCAATATAATTCTAAAATTTCAATTGCGGTGCTGAAATAGTGAGTTTAAGTCTCATATACGCATGATTTACTTTCCGGTTCAGGGGATTAAGGGAGGATAAGGTAATGGGGGGTGAGGAACAAATGGGATTGGGCTTCTTCCATTTTAAGCGCCGCAGGCAAAAATTTTGAAAAATTTGGAAGGCCAAGGTGCCAGGTTTCCTCCCTTTTAAGCGCCTAAGGCAATATTTTTATTTTGGAAGGCCTCGATTTCTCTTCAAATCTAACTTAATCCCTGCAAATCCACCGATATCCTTCTATACTCCAAATCCACCTATACTCCCCTCAACCCCTCTTGATCGCTCGATATCACACCAAATCACTCAATATTTCGTTAAAGTCTTAAAGACAGTGATTAAGGCCTCTCTATAATGCATTAATCACTCCCTTTTCTGCGCAAAATTTTGATAATTTTAGAAGTCCATTGGCCAAATAATTCACTTTTTCGGCGCCTCAGGCACCGAAAATTTTGATTTTCAGCGCCGCAGGCGAAAATTTTTTGAATTTTGAAGCTCAAGAAGCCAAATTTCTTCCCTTTTTTGCGCCGCAGGCGAAAATTTTTCTTACTTTCATGCCTCCCCACTTTTGTTAACTTTATTTCACAGACTTCTAGTCAATTTATAAAATCGGGATTTTCTTCGGGATTTGATGCACATCCCGATCCCGATCCCGGCTCGGGATCGGGATCATCCAAAACCGGGATCGGGATTCACCTTTCGGTCTCGGGATCAGAAAAATCGGGATCGGGATTCGAAAAACCCGGGATAATCCCGCCCGATCCCGACCGGGATCCCGATCCCGGCCAACTCTACTTTGAACCGCCTATTTTTAGGCGATTATTATTCAAAATTCAATCAATTCTGAATAATAATCAGTTAGTTAATTAAATTTTAAGTAATTCTTCCATTAATTAATTTCATCACTTTATTTATTCACTGGCCGTGTTGTACATATTAAATAAAGAAATTGACTGTGGGCCAAATAAGTACCCTAGTTTTATTTGAGAAATTTTTGTTAACCGATTACAATTTAAAATTCAAATTTTTAAAATTGAACTTTTTTTTTAATTTATGAAGCTGGTCGATTTATTAAATGAAAAGGGTTATTGGAATAAAAACAGAAAAACTAAAATTAGTTTAGACGAAGCAATTATTGATATAAAGAAAATGGTTGAACTCTGGGTAATTTTAATTTTTTAAAAAATAATCTAGTATATAATTTTTATGTAAAATCTGAACTTCGTTGAGAGATACAACCATGAAGCTAAAAATTTTATCAGAGTTCTTTTATAAAAAGCCCGAATCTATTTTTTAATCGGTCATTGATATTATAGATGATCAAGCATTTTTCTTAATTAAGCGTTTTACATGCATTTACCGTAATTTCTCTCAAATGGATTCATTAGTAAGTCGCTCTTTGAGGCGCTACATTATCGTTAAGCCTTTGTTTAGCTATTTATGGGGTTATTTTACTTCTTAAACTAAAAAATTTCTTGTAAAAAATGAATGAGATAAGATATCTTCAGTAAAAATATCTTCAGAAAAATTTTTCCTTATTTTACAAATTCTGATAATATTAAAAAAAACAATCTTTCAATTTTCAGAATAAAAATGCTTTTACATTAATTTCTGGCTCTTATCTATTAAATATAAATTCTGTTGAATCTGACGTTGATTTTATTGTTGTATTACCATTTAATTATAATGATAATAATGGTAAATTTGTAACAAAAATAATGTTGGATGATGAATTTATGGGTAGTAAATCTGAATGTAATTATAAAAAAAGGGAGGAATGTAGTGAGAAAGAATCGCTTTACTGCTTCCTATGCAAGGTTATATTATAATTTCTGTGAAAATTATAACGATATTGTCCTAATTTGAATAGCCCCTATCATATTAAATTTTTATCATATTAAATTTCCTATAGAGGATTTAGCTTCATAATTTTGGCAAGAATCATCAGATCTAGCCATTGTTATCATTCGACCAAGCTCGAAAAGCTTCTTAGAATGATATATAAATTATATATAAAACAAATAAAAGCTCAAAATGGTCAGGGAAACGGGAATAAGGGGGATGAGGGCGACTTCCAAACTATTACCGGGAAAGCTTCTTCCATTTTCACACAGCACAAAATTCACAATAGAAATTATTAACTAAACTATTTCCTTTTTTAATAGAACAAAGCAACATCATGGCTTAGAAAAATTACAACGGGTGTTAGTGAAATAAATGCCAAAATTCATGAGTATTCTTTTGATTTAGCCTTTGTTGCATATCCTTGGGAAAGAAATTCTGAACAAGTTTTGAATTTTATAAAAACTGAAGAAAGTTTAAAAAATTTAAATGAAATAGATAATTTTATTTTAAATTTTACTGAACAATTTGGGACGAATCTGCAATTTGATCGTTTTGGAATGATTAATTCTTTATCCGGTATGCTTTTCTATTTCTAAAAAATGTTTGGTTAGTATTAAACATTCTCAGGAACAAAATTTAGATAATTTGCCCATTTGGATTTTTATTGGGATATCTGGTCCTAATCTGGACTTTGAAAAATATGTTGACCGAATTTGTGAACCCGTTTTTGGTATTTTCCCATTTTTCGTATTTCTTATGAAAAAGAGGATTTCTGACTTGTAGGCCTTTTGAAAATTTTGTTAAAAAATAATAAAAAATATATTGAAAATCCGGAAAACCCCCTAAATCCTTTAATGATTAATAAATTAGGCCTGATAAAATTACTAAACAAAAATAAAATTAAAATTTTTTATTTAAAAAGGTTATCGTGCTAATATTCGAATTAATGAAATTATTGTGAAAAATAAAACTAAATTTCGATTATTATTATTGTCTTTAAAACTTTGGGCAAAAAGTAAGATTATTTTATTAAAAAATTTAGCTAAATATTCAAAATCTAGCTAAATTATTCAAAATCTAGCTAGATAATGCGTTATTTATTAAATATTTTGAGAAAGATTGATCCCAACTGGATAGAATTAAAAACGCTTAGAAATCGGGGGTTTAGAATCTATTAGAAACGTAAATGCAGGTATCAAAAGCAGAAAAATATTGTAGTTTATGCTGATCGGTCTGAAAATACTGACTTTTGATAACTAGTGCGAAATTGACTAGCCTCAACGGATCAGCATCTGCTGTATGCCGAAGTTTGAATATTAATTAGCAGAAAAATCTTAATTTATAAGTGTTTTCTAGAGCTCGACGGTTTTGACAATCGATGACATCTTTTTGACAACCGTTGACAGATTGTATTTAAAGAGAGTCAACATATAATCCAGGGGTTTTCTCCGGTTGATACTCCCCTATTACACACCCTAGTATGGTCGAAATATAATAAATGTTTTATTTATTAGATAAATCTAATAATAAAAATTTATTTATTAAAAATAGAATTAATGCAAATTGAAGAGGAATAATTTGAACATAAAATTAGTTAAACAATTTTCTTGTATAATGAATGGCGGCTTGGGGGTTGGGCAGTCATATTCTTTCTTCCGTCCAATGGTTTGGGAAAGCTAGCTAGGCTTTGTTGGCGATCGTTATCTTCCTAGCCTGCTAAAGAAAGAAGATGACTAAATTAGTGTAAAAACATATAGGTATTTATTATTGTATGGGAAAGTAATGGCGCGACGGCGAAAGGGAGATATTGCGGGAGCGATATCTCTCTTTTTTGCAAATTTTTCCTTCAGTAAATAATTTCAGGTCATTTTATTTATGATGGTAAACTTGGCTTCTTTAGTGGCACTTCATTAGCCATTTTAGTGACAAAAATACTTGTTGATTTTAATTCTACAAAAATGACAATTTTTCAATTATTAGCAAAGTTTTTTGATGTTTTTACATATAAAATGATGGATAAAATGTTTGTATATTTGATTTAAAATTGTCATTATAGAACTCCTCAAAATTTTTCGGAAGAAATTTCCAACCAACTTTTGATATACTAATACTCAAGTTCATAGGGAAATTGTCCGTAGTTTTAGATTTATATTTAATAACTGAGGAAAATAAATTTTTTTTAATTTTCTCCCTCCAGAGATGAGGATAGCAATAATACTCTAGTAAATAAGCAGAAAATAGAAGAACATCTAGAAAACGAATTGGAACCAATTTTTATTGTTGAAGAAACTAATAAAAACATTGAAGAATTACGTGACGCAATAGACTGGAATGAAGCAAAAGAGAGAGAATCTCGAAATAAACTTTACATAAATAATTCTGAAAATGTATTAAGGGACCAAATAATTGAAAAACAAAAATTTTTAGAAGAAGCACCCCCTTATCAAAAACAAATTTTGGAAACAGAAATAAACGAAAAACAATCATTATTGATAAAAGTAATGTTGAGTAAAAAGTTAATTTTGGAAAAGAATGCAAAAATGGAAAAACATACAAAATTAGTTTGGCCAATAATAACACCTGGATTGCCTAAACAAAATGCCGGATTTAATATTAATATGTCCAAAAGGAAAATAATTTGGAGAGAAATGAAAGGAGGTAAGCATAAGGGATTCCGTCATCCACATTTTTGCCTTCATCCGCTGACTTACATTCCTACTGACGGCCATTATTTTTTAATAATTTTATTTTGACCTACCAAAGAATTTTCTCTGAGGCGTTAAAAAATGGAAAGAATCTGACTTCAAAGTTTCCAAATAAATATTCGAAGCAGAATCAAATTCATTATTAAATTTTAAATTCATGAAATTTGAAATTAATTTATTTAATTTAAATTTAGCGCATGATTTTATGAAAACAAATGTAAAAAATGCTTTGAAGGTGAAATCAAAAATTTCTAAAAATCTTGATGGAAACCATGTTGATTTAAGAAATCAATGGGAAGGTTTGCTAAGTGGTGGTGCTGGTGAATTTAAGAACAAAGTTATAGTTTAATTATTATTTGCACAAATTTCTTATTGAATTTTTCTAATTAAACTAATAATAGTATTATAAAACAATTGTTGACAGAGTTCCGGCACTTAACTATTACGATTCTTAATTCAAAGTAATTTACATTTCATGATTAGTGAGCAGATTTTGGAAGCTCGTAAGAAAATTCATACTCGTACACACACCGGTGTACGAGTACGAGCAATTTTCAAAATTTCAAACACTCTTAGTGAGCGAAATTTCTATTTTTTTTTTTTTTTTTACCAACTGTAGTTTTTTTTTTTTTTTTTTTTTTTTTTTTTTACCAACTGTATTTTTTTTTTTTTTTTTTTTTTTGTTTTTTTTTACCAACTGTTTTGAGTTTTTTTTTTTTTTTTTTTTTTTTTTTTTACCTTTTTAGGAGTTTACTTAGGAGTTTACCAACTTACCAACTTAGGAGTTTACCAACAATTAGGAGTTTACCAACTGTATAGGAACTAGCAGTAATTGCACATAACTACATTTACTTCATTTTCCTATTTAATCAAAATAATAAAAGCTTTTAAACAAAATAATCTTTTAAGTATGATCAATTTCTCGCTATTGTCTGCACCTATAACCCCACAAGTGAATATGGAGATGAATTTTGTGATTTTTCTACTACACGTATCCGTCTTCAATTATTATTTTCAATTGAGACAGAAATTGATGCTATTTGTCATGCAAATTTACAAAAACCTATTCGAGATAAGAAGCAATGCCCAAAAGAATTTAGGAAAAAAGGATGGGTATGCATAATTTGGCTAGTTGGAATTGATTTTGAAATCAATGGAAATGATGGGAATAAGGTAAATTGATATATGTATCTAAGTTAAATTTCAAAATAAGTTGTTGTACAAATTTGGTGTATGTATAATTTCATAATTGGAATGTTAGTTTAGTCTGAGATTGTTTCATTTACAGCAGTGATGGAAAGGTTCCAGTTCCGGAACCGGGCGGTTCCGGAACCGATTCCAAAGATACACCCCTAATGATGGGTGAAAGAAGAAAAAATGAGCAAAGGATGGACTCCTTGCTAACTTGAAATGCCTCAATTTGTTGACTTGTGAACTTTAAGTATCATGTCTTTACTAATTTTTTGCAATTTATGGGACAAGTTAGATCTCTACAGTGGTTTACTCTTTAATATTTACAAATGCCGATTCAGCTATAATTTTAATAAAAACTTTTGCGATTCAATTTAGGTCCTTGAAGATAGAGAAAATATATTCGGTAAAGATAAAGGAAAACAAATTTTGGAAGAATTTAAAGAAAAAATTATTTCCTCATATTTACCCCGCAAAAAGGGAGTTTATTCCTATCAATCTAAAATGTCAAAGGAAGAAAGGGATAAAATTATGTCCCAACTTGGAATTGAAGTAAAATATTTAAAGAAGGATGAAGTTATTAGATGGATGTTGAATTAATTATTAAAATTGTTTTATAAATTGTATTAAATTTCTTACCTTTAATGTGTTTATTATCTGGCGTAAAGATTGCACGTTTGTACCAGGGATGGGCCGGGTTGAGAAAAAAGTCGGGTCAGGTTTCGGGTAACCAGGCCCATTCTTGGTTTATAAATACATACAAAATTTATCACCAAATATAGTATAGACAATCACCTAACTATATTTTAATCGCCCCCATTTTTAATACATATGCCTAACATAATTAAAAAGTTATCTCTCTCCAAACTCACAATAAATGACATTTTGACTTTTAATTTGTTATTTAAGAAAATTTTTGTTAAATTCACATTTATTTTATCACATTAACATTGTCTAAATTTTGCCTCGTGGGTATAAATTATTATCAGTTACCAGGTATTACAGACTATTAAACAGAAATAGGATTTCTGTTCTTACTATTTATGTTGTTACATTTTTAAAATTTGGAATTAAGTTTCAAAAAGCAATTCAAGTTTTAACATTATATAAAATTTATTGAAAAGCAAAAGTAAACCACAGATTTTTTCTTTACATTCTAAATAGAGAAGGTAGCTTTTTAGTAGATTATTTAAATTAATATTTAACATTCATATGGGTGAACTTCTTTTCCCATCTGTGTTAAATAATAATACAGCACTTCTATTTGGCCGGATCGACTATGTTTTATTATATTTCCTGTCGTGTCTAAAATAATTTAAAAAATGAGAATATTAAATTGATACGAACCATCAAAACAAATATTTTTCAAATCTGGTTTCCCTCATATTCGGCCTCGTTATTAAAGTGCTCTAGGGTTACAACAAAACTTTTTTGATCCTCTATACGGAGTGTAAATGTACAATTTTTGGGACGCATAAACCTTCATGGGACGCATAAATGTTCATGGGACGCATGTCCTAAGATAGAGCCAAGCTAAATATAAATTTACGAATTTAATTAGAATTTAAAGGTAAAAAATGGGCTTAGAGCAGGGATGTCTCGGGTACCCGAACCCCGTTACCGGAAACCCTGGTTTTTTTTATTTCGTGGGAGGTGTTAAGGATTTTTATATACTTTTTTGAAGTAGGTAAGTTTTTACTTTTCATTCCTAATTTTTTCAATAAATCTAATAATTAAAAAATAAAAGTATGTACATTTGTTTATACGTAAAAAATTCTTCAAAATGAATTTGCTTTGAAAAGCTTACTACAACCGTAAATCCAATAATTTAATGACAAATTATTCTAGAGATCCTTAACAGGCTATCACTTGAAAGTTTCTCAGAAAAATTACTTTATCTATGAAAACCTCTTGATCTATTCTACTTCAGAAACAGTTTCTTAATTTTAAGAACCGTTAAGAACCGTCTGTGCACCGTTTGATTACTTAAAAAGGAAAATCTCCTTTGAGGAGAGGGCTTGAATGATGTCATTTAAATAGAGGATTTACGTATATAAACTACATTTTAGATAAAATAATTTTTGCTTTTCAATAATGTTTGTTTTATCTTTCTTCAAGGTGTTGTTTTCTTCAAACTCTTTTCGGATTTCACAACATCATCCGTAATTCCGTCCTGTTTGCTTTACCTTTTAATTGATATTTCTTCATTTAAATATTTAGTTTTATTAATTATTCATTAAATTTTTTCTTACCTTCATCCAAAACTTCTCAATTTTTAAAATTTTTCTATTTCCAGTAAAATATAATAAGGGACCGGAAAAACAAGTATTATATCTAAATTATAATAATTGTTTGTTAGTCTAATAATTGGACGAGGACAATTATCACTCCATCTCGATCATAAATCTCGGTTTTAGATACCAAGATTCTTGATTGATAAAATTTTTCGTTTTCTAGATCATTTTTATTTACTCCGAAATTTATAAAGGGCCAGCAAGAATCCATGCGGTGATCAAGCTTCGATTCCTGTCAGTACATCGTATTGTCGTATTTTTACCTTTACTGATTTTTACTAATGGGTCTGTATGAGTTTTCTAGGTAATTAAGCGATGCTTTGCCAAAAGTCCCTAATCATGGTTTTTTGCTTTCCTAATTTTAAATAGTATCTACCCCTCCCCCCAGCAATCTACTTTTATTTTATTTCTTAACTAAATTATACTTGTTCTCATCTTCCCCAACATTCTCTACAATTGAACTTTCTTCATACTCGTTTAAATCTTCTTCATACTCATTCAAATCTTCCTTCTTCTCCTTTAAATCTTCTTTCTTCTTCTTCTCATTAAAAATCAGTTTTTGTTCCACTTTTTTATTTGCAAGTATTTCCAAGAATGTTTTCTCATTATATTTTTTAATTAAATATAAATAAGCTACATCTTGCATATGTTGCATTTTATCAGAATTAAGTTTATAACAGATTTCCTTTGGTTCATCCATAGTTGAGTTCATCCATAGCTCTTTTGAATCCTTTTCAGTTTTATCCTCCTCTTTAGGTGGAGCTTTGTGCTCTTTATGAGATGTTTCCTCATCTTTATGAGAGGCTTCCTTCACTTTATGAGAGTTTTCCTTCTCTTTATGAGAGGTTTCCTCATCTTTATGGGGTGTTTCCTTCTCTTTATGAGATGTTTTCTCATCTTTATGGGGGGATGTTTCCTCTTCCTTAGGTTCTGTCCAGCAAGCCTGAACATTTTTTAAATTGAAAGGTAATCGAACAAATTAAGATGATTAAGTTATTACTTGATTAAGAATAAGGTTAAAAGTCTGGAGGGATATATTTACGCTTAAATTTTCTTAATAATCTCATAACCAATATTCGAAAAAGAAGGTAAACGATTAAATCTGTCTAAAGTTAAAAAATTGTTCTTGTAACCATACCGTATTTATTCTAATATAACGACACCCTAGAAGAGGGTTGAAAAATAAAACGACATGTCGTTATATTAGAATAAATGCGGTATGTATATTAAGGTCATTTAAAGCTAAACATACCGGATTTATTCTAATAGAAACAGATTTCTATTTGAACCACAGCCTCTAATATCAGCACAAAATTTGAGGGCTTGGAAAATAGAACCACAGTGGTTCTATTAGAATGAATCCGGTATTTATAAAAATTCCTTAACCTCAAAATTTTCAAGAATATAATCTATACGTTCCTCCAAACTAAATAATTTTTCTAATTCATCTTTAACATCGTTATGAGTAGGCTTTATTTGTATCCACATAACCTGTTGTGCATCACTACCCTTTTTTAATTTTAATTCTTTTTTAATAGTAGAATCAACTCCAAATGCAAATGTAATGGACTCAGTCCATGCATTGTCTGTACTTAACTGAAAAGTAAAAATTATTATTTGATAATTTGAGGAAAAGGACGAGATCAGTGTTGGGTATGACTCCGTGAGCTAGGTCCGGGGCATACTTCTTTTTATAAAAAAAGTTTGCCATATTTTTTAGATTAATGAATTATTACCGCTTAAGCTTCCAAAATTATCAAATTTCCAAAAATTTCCCCTTAATCCCCTCCAACTTCTACGGTATCCGCCCAAATCCCATGATACATCTTAATCCCTAGATATTACTAGATATCAAATTTAATCACGTGAAGAAAATTGCCGGCTCCTGATCAAAGGTTTGAAAAAGGTCAAAGCCGGAGCAACAAATGGCCAATACCCAGTGTTGGACGAGATCATATCCCCAAGATGAATGGAAAAATCCTTCGTCACAACCAAGTTTTTTTGTCCAGTCTCAGTCAAACACCTTACTCAACACCTACCGTATTTTCTCTAAAATAACCCCCGGGGGTTATTTTTTCGATCGACCTCTAGAGGGGGGTTATTTTAGAGGGGGGGGGGTTATTTTAGAGAAAATACGGTATTAAACATTATAAAACACTAATTTGTCTATTACCTGGCTTAACTCAGCACCACCAAATTTAACTAATTCTCCTTTACCAATAATTTCTTCCATCTTTTCGAATTCTTCTTTGTTTCTTTTTTTCTTTAACCCAAAAGCTTCTTCTATTAATTCTCTCTTTGCTGAATATTCAAATTCATCTCCCATGTCTACAAATCCACCCGGGGTGACGATATCTTTAATTTGAATTATTTCTTAAAATATTCAAAACAAATATTTTTAATAAGAGAATTTACTAAAAAGATTTATTTCTTACACGATCGCTTCTCATACTTGCCATTTTCAACACCAAGAAACTCAAATTTATTAAAATCTTTTTCATCAGTAACATATAAAATCGCTCCAGCTCCGTTAGTCGGCCCCCACTGACCGAACGATCCACGGCCTTTAAAACCTGTTCGAGCTACTGGATTGAGAGGGTAACCATTATGCACAGGATATTTACTAAAATAATTTTTTATTATAAAAATTAATCTAAAATTAAGGAAATATTACTCACTACATACATCTCATAAATCTTTCGTTATCACCTCCAAGAAACGCCTAATGGCATAATTTGGAATGGGATTTAGAATAAAACATGTCAAAGTCAGAGCAAGCTTAGAATGGTCACAATATCCTTAACCCAATCTTAAATGTTTAATAAATTTTACCCATAAAATGAGCATCGGTTTATTACTCGATGTTCATCGTTTCCTTTCTCATGGTCAGGAAGTAAATCCAATTTGTTATCGGAATGCCAAAGGTCTTTATAAAGATTAACATCATCTAAATCAGGTTTAATCCAATGACTTGATGGCAAATAGCTTCGTGCTAAATTTAATCCAAATACTTCAGTTGGCTTGTATTTTACGTAAAGTTCGGCTAAATTAAATTAATTTTCAATTTTAAAGTTAAAGGATTTGAGTAAATGGTTAATAAATTTTTATAAATATAAATAGTAGTACATTCTCCTAAATGACAGGTTATTTATTTAGTCCCCCGGAGAAAACTCTTCAAAATTATGAGCACTTAGACTGATAATTATTATTATTATAGATAAATTGCAATTACAGCTGATCCAGCCATATGCAGCGCTAAAAACTGGAATTCTTGGAAATGAAATTTTAAAAGAGTTTCTGGAAAACGAATATTGTTAAGACTATACAATTTAGTAGGATAAGTTTAGCTCTAAAATTATTTTAAAAATTAACAAAACATACACAAATCTATTTTGCAGCCTCTAACTTGATCGAATTTATAACAAAAACGCTCATTTCTTCTTTCCATTTCAAAATTTTCAAGTTTAAATTGAAAATTCCTTTTATCTTTAGTCATTAAATATAAAAATTCTTGATTTCTTTTTTGAACTAAAATTTTATCAAAAATATCCAAATTATCATATTCCTCAACTTTTTCTCTCATTTCCATTTTTTCATCATCCGTAATTTCTAAATATTTAATTATTTCTTTAAATCCATCATCTTTTAATTCTTTAATAATTTTTATAAATTCATTAATTTTCTTTTTAATTTCAGCTTCCTTCACTTCTTTAATTTTTTTTATAATTGACCCCTTTTCTAAAGCCTGAAAGTTTAATCATAAAGTTTTTTTATAATTTTTAGTTTTTTAAAATAGATTAATATTTGACAAAATATATGATCAAAATTATTATCCATTAGAGCCGAGAAGATTCGGCTGATCATAGAAATTTAAGGATGATTCACTTAGAGCAGTTAAAACGCTTAGGCGGGGGTTAAACGATCTAAAAGGATAAAAGAGAAAGCATTAGTCGATGCACCGGTAGCTCTGTGATAGAGCTCCTATATGTGGTGCTGTGTTGCCGCGGGTGCAAAAAATCTTCGGGTACGGGTTTCGTGGCAAAGATTACGTGTACGGGCTACGGAGACGGAGGGTTATCCTAAACGATCTAAAAGGATAAGAGAGAAAGCATTAGTCTGTGCACCGGTGGCTCAGTGGCCAGCCTCCCCCCCCCCCTCAAATTAAATTTACTTCTTCAGTATCTATTCCTTTTATCTTATCTTCAATTTCTTCCATCTCCGTATTTTTCAGCATAAATTCAATCCCTTCCTTTAATTTTTCAATATTTTCTCTCATTTCTTTAATTTCAATTTTCAGAATTTTTTTCATTAATTTCCACCATTTACCCGTGTTTTTCTTCAATTTTGTCATTCTAATTTCATCCATAATTTCTATCATTTTTTTAATTTCATATTTTCCTTCTTTTTCATTTTCTTCAATATTTTTCAACAATTTTTTTATTTGCTTAATTTTTTTCTCCAATTTAATTTTCTTTTGTTTAATTACATTCTTTTTATGTTTCCCTTTTTCCGTTTTATTTTCCTCCTTTTTTTCTTCCTTATTTTTATCTTCATTCATTTTTTTGCCTTCACTTTCCTTTTCGTCCTTTTTACATTCCTGCATTTTCTCTTCTTTATTTTCTTCCTTACCTTTATCTTTTTTGATTTTATTTTCTTCTTTTTTCTTTTTGTCTTTTTTATCGTCCTCCACTTCTTTATTTTCTTCCGTTAATCCATTTGTAACAATCTTCACCAGTTCGGCAATTTCTTTAATTATCTTTTTAATTTCATCTTTTACTTCCTTCTTTTCTCCCTTTTTTTCTTTCTTTTTATCTGCTTCCATTTTATCTTCTTCCTTCTTTTCTTCTTCCATTTTCATTTCTTTCTTCTTTTCTTCTTCCATTTTCTTCCTCTCCTTCAGTAACTCTTCAATTTTATCCATTCCTATTTTCTCCATTAACTCATCAATTTCATTTTCCTTTATTTTTACAATTTCTCCTTCAATATCCTCCATTTCCATATTTTCTTCATTTATTCCTTCATTCATTTTATTTTCTTTTAATTTTTTTAATAATAATTTTTGCAAAATTAATTCTCGAAACATTAAATCTTTTAGCCATTCTTCTTGTTTTGCATATACTTTTTTGAAAGCTTCAACTTTTATTGTGTCTTTCTCGAAGAATGACGCTAAATTTATTATTTAAATTTATATTTGAAATTATTAATTTATTAATCCTTTTTTTAAATTATCTACATTAATTATTTATTTGTGATACATAACGGGAGGGAGTTTAATATAGGATACCGTATAACCTGTATTAATTTCTTCCCTCAAATAATTACCCCACTTCCATTAATTACCCCATCCACCGGTGGATTGAAACAATAATTACTCCCCAACAAATGCACTAAAACACGTTTAAATTTCAAACCTCGTATAATTACTAGGGTTTCACCGGAAGTTCCGGTTCCGGTTCCGGAAAGTTCCGGTGTTTTTTGGTTCCGGTTCCGGTTCCGGGAACCGGAACTCAAATTTGGTGAACAGACAGCCCTACTTAAACTACAAATTTTTTAAAATTTGCTAGCAAAAATTTTTTTAAAAGTTCCGGTTCCGGTTCCGGGCCGGAACTTTGAAAAGTTCCGGTTCCGGTTCCGGGCCGGAACTTTGAAAAGTTCCGGTTCCGGTTCCGGGAACCGGAACTCAAATTGGATCCGGTTCCGGTTCCGGTCAAAATTTCGGTTCCGGTGAAACCCTAATAATTACCTTCCCTCTATTAACTACTCCTTCCAGCGGAAGATCGAAACAATAATTACCCGAGATAGTTATTAAAGGATATACTAACGGCCTTTGAATTTTTCTCATTATAAGAGCGTAAATGATCCTAAATTTAAAAAATATAGATGGCCTAGAATTTAGATAGGTTCTTTAATTTGTCTGACAGCTTTGGATGGGGTTCAATTAATGACATAATTTAATGACCATCTCATTTTTAAATAAAACCTCAAGGTTTATTTAAAATCGAGTGGATTAAAATAATTTAAATTATTTAAAACGATTCCATTTTTAAAAATAAATAAGCTAACATATTTCTTCTTTTCCATATATCTTTAACTTTACTGGATCATATACACTCTTGTATGTTTGAGGCAACGGAAGTTGATATTCCGGTTTGTAGAATTCTCCAGTACAATCTTTAGGGTCGTTTGGAGGCAAATAAATGTCTTGTGGCAATCTTGGAATTTCTTCCAAAATTTTGTTATCCTTTGCCTCTCCATCTAATAGCAGTAAGGCAAAGGCAGCTACAACGAGCCAATGCATTTTGAAGCTTTTTCAAACAATTTTCTACCACTTCAAGTGATTTGAAAAAAATTGAACAATTTTTTAATCTGAATTTTAATATATGTATTAAAGGCTATAAAATTTAAAGAAAATTTAAAATATTTAATTCAAGGCTAATTTGAAGTCAATTTATAAGGAAAATTTTTTAAGCCCTAGGGCATGCTTAAACAATTTTTCCCGCCCCCTATAAAATTTTTTAAAGGCGTTTATTCTCGAGATTTTTTCCTCGCGGTTTTCCCCTCTTTATAGCCATTAAAAAATATTTTTAAAAGGGCAATTATTAAATATTTTGTTTAAAGCTTAATCGAATTTAATAAAGGGATTGGCATATGACTGAGAAATGTAGAAAGGGCATATTTATTTAATGAAAGAAAAATGCTTTAAAATTTAAAAAGATGCGCGCCGCTTTTATTTTTGGGACACTGATCTAAGAAAAAAATCGCTGAGCTAAGAAAAAAATCGCTGAGCTAAGAATTGAACTAAGGATTCTATATTATATCGGGCATTCTTATTTGTTAGAAATAAAATAACTAATGTATATTCTACTAATTTATTCTCCGTTTTAATATGTAATTTGTTGTTTGCGGTACTTTTTCGTTCTGATGAAAGAACATTTTAAAAGATGCGCCGCTTTGATTTTGGGACGCTGAGCTAAGAAAAAATCGCTGAGTTAAGAACAGAACTAAGGATTCTATATTATATGTGGCATCTTTGTTTTAATAATTTATTGTTTGCTTTTTAGGTAATTGTTATTTATAAATAGATTAATTAAAAAGTTTTGTGAAACATTATTTGACAAAATAAAATTTGTGGCCCTAAGTTGGTTCTCTTTTTAATTTAGAAACAAAAAAATTTTGCGAACATCAGCACAAATCCAAAAGGGACAAATAACTCTCGATTAATTAATCCTTTTTAAACATTAAAAATTAGAGCCCGGCATGATAAGATTTTTTCGATATATATTTTTTGATATCAAAAAATATCGCCCGACCCCTCAGTCCGGGGTCTATTAAAAATGATCAAATTAAACTTTTATTAAAAACTAAATATATATATTTATCATTACTAATTTATTTTTTCATATACATAATTTTAAATTAAATTCATAAATTAATTTATTATTTGTTTAGAAAATCTTTACTAATTTACTTGTAGTATTTCTAATTTATTAACATCGCACATATTTTATTGTTGCACCTAAAATTGAAATAAATTTTTAAAATTGGACTTAAATATTTCTTTAAAATGAGAGAATATCTCTTTATAACTATAAATTTAATTATTACAAACCCTTAGCATCTCCTACTGTATATCCACCAGGCTCTAGCCAGAGAAATGCCTGATCGGTGAAATCAACGTGATCAATCGCACAACCTCCGCACATGTTATTAATTGGCACAGTTAAACTTTAATTTATTCGTTTTTTTAATTTTGTAAGAAAGGATTATTAAATTTATTGTTTAGGCTTTAAATAGGTAACAAGTTAAAGAGGTAAACACGTATAGACGTTAATCTTAAGGATTTTATCCAGTGCATCATGGATTGATTTTTCTAATGAAGTAAAGTAAATTTTATTTTTTGGGCTGTGCCATGACACAAAATAGCTATGCTCAAATATAAACTGAATGACTTCTAATATAAAATATGAGATCTAATATAAAATAAAAATTTATTAAAAAAAAACTTACGTATTCCCCTTGTAGGTAACCTGAACACATTTACTCATACAAACAGGGTCATTGGCAACCGTACGTTTATCAGGCAGACAAGATTCTGGCCATTTAGCGCTGTTATTGAAAAGAGATCCAGAGACAGCTGCTGACATATCAGGCTATAATAATTATTTTTTATACTCATTTGATATTTAACGATAAAATTTTGATCTAAATAATAAAATTAAGGGCTTATTTTAATCTTGTGGTGAAAAATTTGAATATGCAAATGATAGCTCATTCGAGAGAGCTCGTCGAGCTGAGTCGATTGACCCCAAAATTAGCTCGATGAACAAGTTTGAGTCGAGATATAGGGCCCGAAATGGTCAACGTGACATATGTCGAATGACATATGTCACGTTCCGAACTTTTCCACCGGTACACTACACTACAGCCCAATTTCTCTCTGTAATCTTGATATAATTCTCCCTGTAATTTTAGATGAATTTATCAAGATTAAAACAAAACTGTATTTATATCGAATCCGCAAGCCCCTCTGCCTTGCTTTTCTGCTCTCCCATACATTGTAAAATGCCCATTCTGAATTTCTTTATTTAATTGAGCATAAATTGGTCCATTTGTATTTTCTTCTTTAAGACAAGTTTGAGCATTTGTAAATGCTGGACTTACAACTTTGGTTTCTTCAATTGTATAGCCAAAGATTGACAAAAGGATAAAAAATGAGTAAACCATATTTTAAAAATTTTATTTTAATTTTTTGATTAAAATAAGAAAAATCAACTGATTTTTATATTAAAACAAAAAAAAATATTTCTTAAATATTTATTTGTCCTCGTAATACAAAACACAAATTTTTTTACTGGTACAAAACTGTCAAAACAAAATTTTTTTGCCACATAAATAAAATAAATTCTTTGTTCTTTTTAACACGTTTATTTAATAATTGTTAAAAAATTTTGTTAAAAATTCGTTGAGGACATTCACGGCTGTTTTTAATATTCTCTAAAATTTATAGAATTTTGATAAAATTTTATGATATTATTTTAAGAAAAACAAAAAGTAAATTATGATTCATCATAGAAATTTTTGAAAATTATTTAAAATATTAATTTTTTATGAATTTTATTTTAAAAGTCACCCTGATTGACTTTTATTAAAATTTATATTTAAAATTCCTAATCACAAACCTCAACCTAAGGTAAATTCTATGTACTACAACTAAAAGTGGCATACTCAATAATTTTAGTACTATCTCTCAATTTAAGCTTTACAGATACACCCTCAGAGAAACTAAGGATACACCTAATCTAAAAAATATAAATTTATCTTCTGATATTTATTAACAAGTTAAGTCACATGGAAGAACATCAGTATCCCAAAGCTCACGGGATTGCCTTGTAAAGGCAGAAGTTTTACAGTTAACGAGTTTGGATTGTTGGGCAGTTAAGACGAGCGTTAAAGTCTAGAAAATAAAAAAATTTTATTGTTAAATTATTTTGTTTGTTGAGCTTATAGAAAAATAAATTTAACAGAAAAAATATTTATTATCAAATAAAAATTTCTACAAAATTAAAGTCGAATTTAAAAAATTATAATTAAAAATTATATTTCGTGAAGTTTCTTTAATTTTACACATTTTTTTAATTTAATTTTTTCATTTTTCCCGATCGAGTATTATATTTATTTATTTAATTCTTCAATAAGAGCTATAGATTTAGCTTCAATTTCTTTCAAATATTCATTATTAAGTTTAATATTTTCTAAATATTTATCAATTCGGTTAATTTCTTCATTATCAATTATTCCTTCCTTTCCAAAGCTCTCATATTTATAAATAGATTTTAAGAAATTTTGTGAATTATTTACAGCTATAGAGCATGTTTGTAAATGTTTATTGGCATCATTGATAATTTCGCTGAATTGTTTCTCTGTAATTTATTTAAAAAATTTTTAATTAATGAATGGAATTAAGAAAATGAAATGTAAGCATAATTTTCAGAAAAAAAGTGGAAATTAGAGATTTGTTTACCATTCGAAACAGTGTCAGAGTCTACAAGTGATAATTTAAAAAAATGCAAAACTTAACGCAAGGTCTTAAAACGCAAGACGCAAGAATTACTGCAAAAATTTTGAGAAATTTAGATGCAAAAAGAGGCATTTTTTGCCAAAGGAGGCAGCTTTTTTTAAGAATTTTGGATAGCCAAGAAGCCAGATTTCTTCAAATTTTTGCGTATAATCAGTATATAATCGACTAATAATATTTTGTGACAAAATTGGCATGCTGCTTTAATGACCAGTTTTAAAATTTGCTTCGGGCGTGTACTTCGTAAGAGCCTTTTTCCATCTTTACTCGTAAATATAATTATTAATGATAAATTTAGTACACTCTTCCAGACATTGTTAGGGACAACAAATCCCCTTGTAAATCACACCCGAAATATTATTTATACCTTTAATATTATTAGTGCCATCATAATGCTCTAGTTCAATTTGTTTTAGAATTTCCTTTCTTTTTAGATTTTGGTTTATTTTTCCTTTACCAGTTGCTTAAAATATAAATTTCAAATTAAATTCAAATTTTAAAAATAATTACCATTTTGGACTATTTGCTTGAAATTGTTTTGGTTTGCTTGTAAGAATATATCTGAAATTAAAATGTTTTTTAAAACTTCTTTAGAAGGTGGGAACTTGTGATATTTTGATTTAAAATCCATCACTTATGACCCATAGAAAACTTTCAAATGGTGCATAAATGTTGCAAGATGAAAAAATTTCGAATCGTGTTTTTAATATGGTTTTCATAATTTTTTACGGATGGGATTTCGGATTTCTGTTAAAAAAGACCTGGCATCTGGTTTTGGATAACCTGTGACTCATTAAATTAGAGTTGAGAAATAAAGCTAAAACTAAGGAGTTAGAAAAATTTTTATGTTTGTTGATTGTTAATTTCTCATTTTATTAATTTTCTTACATTGATATGTAGGATTTAAAATATCATTTTTATTGGTTTCACGGATTGGGTTTCGGAGTTCGGTAATCGCGTATCTGGATTTGGCCTTCCCTGAGATGGATAATCTACATAGTTTATTTTCTGATTAATTTTCTTACATTGATCAGTAGAATGCAAATTATTATTTTGAGTGGGTTCATTAATTAAGCTTCGACTAATACTAGCATATTTCGTTTTATTATCTGGTCTTCTATATCTTTCCAGTTCATAATCAATTTTTTCTACGTTTATCGTTTGTGGATTATTTCTATTCAATTTACACAATGAAGAAATCGCTGAATTATTTTCTTCAAAATTTTGAATTGTAATATGATAAGTATTTTCTATGTGGTTTTCATAGATTGCTTCATCACATTCAATTGGAACTGAAGGCCAGTGCTGGGTATTTGCCATTTGTTGGCTCCGGCTCCGGCTCCGGGCTCCGGCCTTTCAAATTCTTGGCTCCGGCTCCGGCTCCGGGCTCCGGGGTTTAAAAATCTTGGCTCCGGCTCCGGCTCCGGGCTCCGGCCTTTTAAAATCTTGGCTCCGGCTCCAGCTCCGGCTCCGGAGCCGGCGATTTTCGGAGCCGCTCCATGTTGGCTCCGGGCTCCGGGTGGAAAATCAATGAATTATTTTTCATTGGGAGATTTGGGTAGATGAAGGGGGATATAGAGTGATATAAGAGGATTAAGAGAGTTATCAATGGATTAAGCTGGATTTGGGTGGATTATCTTGTGATTTAGGTGGATTGAGGGCGATATCGGGGGGATTAAGGGGATTTGGATCCAAAAATCTTCGTTATTTGCGCCGCAGGCGAAAATTTTGAAAAATTCGGAAGATCCTTAAGCCAAAAATCTTTCTTTTTTTGCGCCGCAGGCGAAAATTTTGAACGATCCTTAAGCCAAAAATCTTTCTTTTTTTGCGCCGCAGGCGAAAATTTTGAAAATTTTGGACGATCCTTAAGCCAAAAATCTACCTTTTTTGCGCCGCAGGCGAAAATTTTGAAAAATGAGACTAAAATTAATCAATTTAAAATATTTATCCAGCTTTATTTAATAAAAAAATGCTTATTATAATTTATTTTCCAAATAAAAACTATTTTTTATTTATTTGTTGTGATATTTTTTGAACCTATAATTGGATAAAACTCGGAACCTAACACACTATCCATTCGGCCACACCTACATAGCAAAGGAAAAGAAAGAAAATCATTTTTACCCGTCCTAATTTTCTCTTCCTTTTCTTTTTACGCCTACCATCTTTGCTTACTTCTTTTTCTCTAACCCATCTTTAGGGGTGTATAGCCGGAGCCGTGGGGAATTGGAAAACCTTGGCTCCGGCGCCGGCTCCGGGCTCCGGGGTTTAAAAATCTTGGCTCCGGCTCCAGCTCCGGCTCCGGGGTTTCCAAAATCTTAGCTCCGGCTCCGGCTCCGGCTCCGCCGGAGCCGGCTCCGGAGCCGGGCTCCGGAGCTAGCTCCCGGAGCTATACCCAGCACTGCTGAAGGCTAAATAATTTTAATTTCATTTTCATATTTTAAATTAACTCAATTTTTTAATTTTAGCTTGAAATTGCATTTTCAATATTGGGTAAAAATTTAGAAAATTTTCATTCATTAGATTATTAAGAAATTTAAAAATTTTAGGTGGGGTTATAGTTTTGTTCCACACTGTACTCGGGTCATTTGAATATATTATTCATTTAGTAAAAATACAATTTTTAAACTCTAAGTTTGTTTTTAAAGGATATTATCTTATACACCAAATCCAAAAAATCCCACCAAAATATTCCTGGTCAGGCGAATCTATTAAATCAACTTACAATATTATATACATTTTCCTCTACATTAAGCAAATATTTATCATCTTTACAAACACGACGATTATGATATAATGTTGAATAATATTCCGAATGTTCAATTAAATCAAATACACCTTGTTTGTTCAGACAAGTTATTCTCATTTTTAGAGCTTTTTGAAATTTATTTACAATAAATTTAAGCACTCTTGTAGGCTTCTCAAAGTCCGCAAATTCTGTTCTAATGGCAGAATTGATTATTCTAGGTTTTTCTGAGGAGATCAAAGGAATTATGATTGCTTTGTCCATTCCTCCATCAATTTGCACTTGCCCAATTAAATTCTTTAAAATTTAAAAATTTTAGTTTTAAAAGTTTAATTGATAATCCGTTGTGTTTTGGAGCAGAGGTGGGTAGGAACAGTCAGAGGTGTCGGAAATCGGAAGGAAAAAAACTTCGTAAATTGGAATTCCGATCCACCACTGTTTTGGAAGTGTGCCCGTTCCATGAAGGCCTACTATTTCATTTTCTTTAATTAAGTTTAAAGATCATTAAGATCATTTTAAGAATATAAGGATCATTCAGACAACCAAATGATTAGTCACTTTATCTCTTTTTAATCTTTTTCGATAAAGTGAATAAAATATCAATCAATCTTTTTTGAGCTTATCAATCTTTTTTGAGGTTTCAAACATGAATAGCCTTTAATCCTCAAGACTGCTTCAGATAATTAATAAAATTTATCTTTTGTTACCTGTCTATTAAACAAAACCTCCAAATTATAAATATTCCTTTGAAATGCTATAGGTGTTTTAACATCTGTAGATAATTCATACTTATCAAATTTACAATAATCATATTTTTCTGTCATTTTTGAATGAAAAGTGTATCCGTAAATGGGTGAATTTTGTAATTTGGTTTTCACATAAAGTTTCACCTCAAAACGATTATTATCCAACTGATCAAGTTGATTAAATAATTCTTGAGGCAAATTATTCTCATATTTTCTCCATTCAATTTTAATATAAAGATTACTTTTAATTATTTTATAAAATTCAAAACAGAGTATTATTTTAATTAAATAAAATAATTTGTATATTTGCATATCTAAACATGTATTATTAAAAGTTAATTTATAAAATTTTCTAAAGTTGAACTACAACATTAAGGACACAAACAAAATTTATCCTGACAAAATTTATCCTGAATAATACCGTGATCCTGAATAAGAGTGTTATCCTCTTATGTAAACTTTTCCAAACAGCATAATCCAACAACATTAAGGACATAAACAACTTAAGAACAGAAACTTATATACCCTGAAAAAAAAATTGTTTGGGCTATAAAATGAGTATAATAATATTGAAAAATTTAGATGATAAAAAAAGTTTATGGCAAAATGAATAGTTTCCTGTGTATGTCTTGTAGGAAACGGATTAATTAGAGTTGAAAAATAGACCCAGAATTCTCAAGGCAAATCATAGCGAATTTTTAAACTCGAGAAAGAATAGTGTATTTTATTTTCCGACAAAATGTATATATAAGTGACTTAATGAGTGAGTAATGAATAAATCTTAATTAAGAAATATTATTTATGTGAATTAAATACGTCTATGAGAATTAAAGTGCATGAGAAAAGTTTTTTTAAATATTAGGAAATTTGTTATTTGTTAACAAATAAAAAGGAATTTTAATTAATTGTTGTAGAGGAGAAGGATTAAAGCAAGGAGAAGGATCAACATTCCAGAAGAGGATTTAAAGTGAAGCGTCGAAAATTGTAGTGGAGTAAAATAAAATTGAAGTGGAAATTGAAATTGAAATAAAATTGAAGTAAATCAGAATTCTCTAGGCAAATCATAGCGAATCATACACTGTCTACGACAAATTGAGAATAAACATGCTTCCTTATTTTAACAGGCTTTTTCTTCTGTGTATCCTTAACAAAAAATCTTTACCCATGCTTATTTTACTTGTTAAAGGCCTGTGCTTGAATTGCTTTTGCTCTTTGTTTGGCAGTCCGTAAATGCCATTTGTTTAAACAGCAATGATTTTTCAAATGCTCTTTCTTCCCGTGTCAGGCTAAAACACGGAACGGACAAAACACGGAACGACAGAACACGGAACGACAAAACACGGTCTTACCAAAACACGGAACGACCAAAATACGGACCATACCAAAACGAGGAATAGACAGAACACGGACTTGCCAAAACACGGAACGGCCAAAAGGCGGAACGACCAAAATACGGTCCAGGGAAATAATAATTCTTTATAATTTTAGAATATTTTAAATATTATCAAAAAATTATTATTCAAAAATGATAAAAAAAATTAAATCAAAATATTTTTAGAAATCAGAATTTTCAGAATTATTTATGTTCTGATTTTTAGAATATTTCTGATTTTTAAAGAATTTTGATTTAAAAACGGTAATAATTCTTTATAATTTTAAAATATTTTAAATATTATCAAAAAAATTTTTTAAATTAAATACATATTTCTTTAAATCAGAATTTTTAAATCAGAATATTCAGAATATTTCTTTCAATCGGATTTTTTTAAAGATCATAATTTTTTTAATCAGAATATTTTTTAAAATCAAAATACTTTAAAATAGAAATATTTTAAAAATTTATAAAAAAATTCTGAAAAATTCTGATTTTTAAAAATATTTTGATTTAAAAAATTTTATCATTTTTGAATAATAATTTTTTGATAATATTTAAAATATTCTAAAATTATAAAGAATTATTATTTCCCTGGACCGTATTTTGGTCGTTCCGCCTTTTGGCCGTTCCGTGTTTTGGCAAGTCCGTGTTCTGTCTATTCCTCGTTTTGGTATGGTCCGTATTTTGGTCGTTCCGTGTTTTGGTAAGACCGTGTTTTGTCGTTCCGTGTTCTGTCTGTTCCGTGTTTTGGAATTCCTGGTTTTGCCCCTCACCCCTTTCTTCCAGTGGTGGCTCGACGAAACATTAGTTTTTTTCCAAATTATTTGAAATCTGATCAAATATTTGACTTTTTTTTAATTTATCAAACAAATATAAGATCGAATTATTTGATATTTGAAAATATTTAAGAAAATCTGATTTTTATAAAACTCATCAGAAAATATTTGAGTCAATTAAAATTTGATCAAATATTTGATTTCGGACCTCAAATCTTTGTTTGGTCCGATCTCTAACAAACACCCTCGAATCCAATATACTAACCCCCGTGGACCCATATCTTCTCTTCCAAAATACCTCTTCGTTATGACAACAAAAAATACAAATTAACGCTGTGAAACTTTATCAAATTAAGAAAATCCAATTTTTATAAAACTTCAAAAATTAATTTGTAAGCAAAAAAATTTTTCTAAAAAATTGCCAACAACACCCCATCGAATTTTTCTTAAAAGATAATTTTGTCGTTGTTTTTCTGATACATTGATAACAGAATAATTAAATTATTTACTTATAATATTAATTTTATGTTATATAATTAATAGATAAATTAATCTTTTCTCAACGTTCTTTTAAAATAAAAATTTAGAGTTAGGAAAAGTAAAGATTATTTTAATATTTTATCTAAATACATACATTACCTATTTATTGTTATTATTGTTATTTGATTTTCAAATATAATTTTGCTTTAAATGAAGGTTGTTAGTTCCATTGAGGAAATCCGGTTTTTTATTAGAGAGAAAAGGTGTGAGGCAACAAAGAATGATCGAGAATTATGGTTGGTTTTTGATTTAACAAGTGGTTAAAAATGGAAAAATTAAAAATGGATTTACAGATTTTATTTTACAAATTTAAAAAAACTAGTCCAATTCTGGACTACTTTTTTTGGACAGTTCTGAACTTTTTTTCGATTTACAAACTAGTCCAATTCTGTTCAAAACAATTCTTAATTGTAAATAATATAGATCAGAGAGGACTTGATCTCTTGAGAAAATGATCAATTCTGAACTGCTTGAGACATGTTGTCGATGTTATGATATTTTAATGTAGAATAAAAAAGGGTAGAATCAAATTGTGATGGGAAAATCTACAATTAAAAATCGCCATCTCCTCTATACTAAACCACACCTTATCCACCCCCCCCCTTCCCTCTTCTATCAAAATTAATCTTTCAAATAATTTTTTAAAGTGTTAGTTTTGTTCCAACAATGGGTGCTTTGCATAATGGACATTTAAATTTAATTAAACAAGCAAAACAACAACATCCAAAAAATACTTTAGTTGTTGTCTCCATTTTTGTTAATCCTTTACAATTTGGACCAAATGAAGATTTTGATCGTTACCCAAGAAATTTAAAAGAGGATTTGGAAGAATTAAAAGAATTGGCTGATTGTGTTTTTACCCCAGAAATTAAAAATATTATTGGTAAGGAAGAAGAATTAATTAAAATGGATGCTGGGCCAGTTAGTAAAATTTTGGAAGGGAAAACGAGGCCTAATTATTTTGATGGTGTTCTGACTATAGTAGCTAAATTATTTAATATAGTACAGCCAGATGTTGCTTTGTTTGGGAAGAAGGATGCGCAACAGGTGGGGGAAATTAAGGGAATATTTTGAATTTTTGTTCTGGTTCTCTTCATAAAATTTATTCTGATTTTTCGGAATTTTTACTCCGATTTTTTCTGATTTTTTCGGATATTTCATGATTTTTTTCGGATATTATTCTCTTATATCTGGAATTTTCTATTTTATTCTGATTCCTCTAATTCCTCTACTCTAATTCCTCTACTTTTCGGGTAGAAGTTGAGGACTTCTACATTCCTCTACTTATACTTGTCGGGCTGGTTTTCTTATTATTCTTCTCTTATTTCGATTTTTATCCTAATATTATTCATTTACAATCGGTATTTTCAGAAGCATATTCTGATTTTTATGACTATTATTCTGATATTATTAGGGCATGTCTAATTTTTGTTCTAATTCCTCTGATTTTTTCTTTTTTTTTCTGAAACTACATTCTGATTTTTCTGATTATTATTCAAATTTTATGAGGCATGTCTAATTTTTGTTCTAAACTACATTCTGTTTTTTCTTACAACTTCTAGCCAAAATTTTTCAGCTATTTATCATACAACAAATGGTTACTTCACTCAATTTTCCTTTACAAATAATTTCCATAGAAACACAGCGAGAATCAGACGGATTAGCATATTCAAGCAGGAACAAATATTTAAATTTTGAAGACAGAAAACTTTCCTTAATTTTATTCAAAACTTTAAATACTGGCTTAGAAGAAGCAAAAAAGGGGTCAAAATTGACAAATATTTTGGAAGAAATGAAAATTTATTTTGAAGGAAATAATAATTTAAACAAAATAATTTTGGATTATTTAGTTGTTGTGGAAGCTAAAACTTTCAAACAAATAGAGGAGGATGGATTTAATGGGGAAGCTATTTTACTTATTGCAGCCATTGTTGGGGGAACTAGATTAATTGATAATATTGACATTAAGATTGGATGTTAAATTAATAAATAATTATTATTAAAATATTAATTACATAAATGTATAGATAGGAAATTATTCCTTAATGGTAAGATTTTTCTCCAGGATGGTACCAAGTGTTTTTTGTAGCAAATATTACATATGCTCTTTCTGTCCGGCCAATAAGAAAATTTATTTATAAAATTAATATTAACTTTAATATTTTTTTGTTTTTAAAAAATAAATATTTATATACTTCAACAAAAGACGTCATCTTGAATTCTTATAAAATTGAATCTAGAATTAAAAAATGTCAAATGTAAAAAAATTCTGAACAAGATGTAATTAACATATTAATTATTAATAATTACAAAGAGAAAATTTTTTTGTTTGTCTTTAAGGTTAATAAATAAATTTTAATTAATAAATAAAATAAGGAATTAAATAAATACCAGGTGAAAATACTGACTTTTGACGTTTTTTCCTTAAAATAAATATTTAAAAGTCTTTTGATAATCGTAATACATATTTAATTTTCTTAAACTCTAAATTAAAAACTTTAATAAAATCTTTTGTAAGAATGTCCTTGGATATACTTGATATTTTATTTAAATTAGATTATTTTGTTTGTTTATTAATTGGTTTTCCTTTAAATATTATTCTGATTATTTTAATTATTTTTAAAACACCAAAAGAAATGAAAACACACAGTCGAATTCTGATACAAAATTGTGTTTTGGATATTTTAATGTTGATTAATCAAATGTTTGTTCAATCGGTAGTTTTATAAAAAAGAATTGATACCCATAATTAATTGAAAATAAATCAAGAATTATTTAAAAACAATTTTATATTTATTTATAGTTTTATGTACTCGATACAGAAGGGAATACAATTGTGATTTTTCCTAATGGAATTTTGCTTATTTTTGAAAATGAAAATTTTAATCCATTAATAAGTTATTTTGTTTTTAATGTTTGGATATTTATTTCTCATTTAAATACGCATGGATTGTCTGTTCAATTCATTTATAGATATCTAATCTTGAATAGGTGAATAAATAAAAATATCAAAAAATTTTTTGTCTTTTATTTATTTATTTATTTATTTATTTATTTATTTATTTATTTATTTATTTATTTATTTATTTATTTATTTATTTATTTATTTATTTATTATTTATTTATTTATTTATTTATTTATTTATTTATTTATTTATTTATTTATTTATTTATTTATTTATTTATTTATTTATTTATTTATTTATTTATTTATTTATTTATTTATTTATTTATTTATTTATTTATTTATTTATTTATTTATTTATTTATTTATTTATTTATTTATTTATTTATTTATTTATTTATTTATTTATTTATTTATTTATTTATTTATTTATTTATTTATTTATTTATTTATTTATTTATTTATTTATTTATTTATTTATTTATTTATTTATTTATTTATTTATTTATTTATTTATTTATTTATTTATTTATTTATTTATTTATTTATTTATTTATTTATTTATTTATTATTTATTTATTTATTTATTTATTTATTTATTTATTTATTTATTTATTTATTTATTATTTATTTATTTATTTATTTATTTATTTATTTATTTATTTATTTATTTATTTATTTATTTATTTATTTATTTATTTATTTATTTATTTATTTATTTATTTATTTATTTATTTATTTATTTATTTATTTATTTATTTATTTATTTATTTATTTATTTATTTATTTATTTATTTATTTATTTATTATTTATTTATTTATTTATTTATTTATTTATTTATTTATTATTTATTTATTTATTTATTTATTTATTTATTTATTTATTTATTTATTTATTTATTTATTTATTTATTTATTTATTTATTTATTTATTTATTTATTTATTTATTTATTTATTTATTTATTTATTTATTTATTTATTTATTTATTTATTTATTTATTTATTTATTTATTTATTTATTTATTATTTATTTATTTATTTATTTATTTATTTATTTATTTATTTATTTATTTATTATTTATTTATTTATTTATTTATTTATTTATTTATTTATTTATTTATTTATTTATTTATTTATTATTTATTTATTTATTTATTTATTTATTTATTTATTTATTTATTTATTTATTTATTTATTATTTATTTATTTATTTATTATTTATTTATTTATTTATTTATTTATTTATTTATTTATTTATTTATTTATTTATTTATTTATTTATTTATTTATTTATTTATTTATTTATTTATTATTTATTTATTTATTTATTTATTTATTTATTTATTTATTTATTTATTTATTTATTTATAACGAACACCAAAAGGTACATACAAACATGTACACTTACAATGGATAAAAAAACAATACAAATAAATGCCTTGGTAAAATTATAAAACTTAAAAAAATAAATGATATTTGAAAAAATAAATGTGATTAAAAAAAATATATGTGATTAAAAATATATGTATGTGATTATATTTGATAAAAAAAATTTGATGAAAAATAATGTTAAAGACCCTTAAAGACCAAAATCTACACAATTAGCTAATACTCTAAATTTTTTATGATTTGCACACTCAATGACTTCTCTAGGCAATTTATTCCAAATGTTTATGACCCTAATAAAGAAATTATTTTTTGTCTTAAATGAGTACCCCTTATTTTGAATTAGATATTTCCTGCGTAAATTTCTTTTCGCAAATATAAAGAATTTATCTGGTCTTAGATGTGTATGACCAGTTATAAACTTGTATGTCATACATAAATCTGAAATACAGCGTCGCTCAGCTAGCTTCTTAAGCTTACATAATTTTAATTTTTCTTCATAGTTCCTAGGTGTAATGGAGCAAATTTTAAGGGCAATTCGTGTAAAGAATTTCTGGACTCTCTCTATTTGGTGGGAGGTTTCCAGTTTTGATGGATTCCATACTTCTGTTGCGTATTCTAGACACGTATTCTAGACATTCTGTCGTATTCTAGACAGAATGATAATTTTGTGTCGAGTACAGTATTAAGGCCTGTACGTGTACGAGCAAAATGTCTTCTCGTACACTGACCTAAAATTTTTTGAAGGAAAATTGAAAAAATATTTATAATTTCTCCCAGTTTATCTTGTGTTGATCAGTTGTTGAATAGTTAAGACGACTGATTTCATTTCGTTATTTTCAAAAGTGAGGGTTCGAATCCAGGTCTGGAATTTAGGTTGCAAAATTTTTTTCAAAAATCTCAAGTAAGAGTGGAGGTACGAGGCCAGAAATAGGGCTTGTACGAGTACTAGACAAAAAATTATGCAAATACGAGTACGAGGAACAACCTTAGTATGTATGTTTTTTATTTTTATTTTTGAATTTTTTATTTTTATTTTTGAAATTTTGTCGGGTATTTTTGTCTTAAAATAAATTACACCTGTGATGAAATTTTGATTTTAAATATTTTTAAATTAGAGACCGGACTGTGAGTGTCGTAACAAAGATCGAGATCTCGAAAAAGATAATGAAAAAATCGAATAATAATATATATAATGAAAAAAATCGAAATGCTATTTTTAATCGTGCACAAGTAAATCCGCAGTAATTAACTACTTATAATTTGCTCCTAATTCATCTGAATAAGCTTCTTATTGAATAATAAATATGAAAAAAAACAAAAAAATTTAAATTTTTAAATCATTATTTAAAAAACCATTGGAGACAAACTACGATTTTTAAATGTTATAAAATTAAATGTAAAAATATTAAATACGATTATCCAATTTCCCAACATTATCATTATTATATTTTTTAATTAACTGCATTTTATATTAAATTTTTCTTAAAAATTTTGTATATAATAAATACGTGGATTTTATCCTCTTTCTTTTTGTTTTTTAATTTGTGAATTTTTTTATATATTAAATTTTAAAATAAAATAAATTTAATGCAAAAAATCACTTTTTTAATTTAAAGAGAATTTCAATAAAATATTAAATAACTTAAAATAGGTAATTCAATTATTAAAAGTTTGTATTTAATTAGTAAATTTTATTTAATAATAATTTAATTTTATCTAATAATTTAAAAGTAGCGATTTAATCTTAGTTAATTAAAGAAAGCGATTTTGTTACCTCGAAATCCGATGGAACGATTTGGATAGGGGTTTTTGCTCCAGGATGGGCCTAAGAGTTTTTTTGTAGCAAATACTGTGCTCTTTCTATCGAGTCAAAAACAAAATTTTATTAACATTCAATTGAATATTTTTTTTGTTTTTAAAAAATAAATATTTATATACTTCAACAAAATACGTCATCTTGAAATTCTTATAAAATTCAACCTAAAATTTAAAAAGTTTCAAATGTAAATTAAAATTTTTAAAAAGATAAAAGTAACATACTAATTATTAATAATTATAATGAAAAAAAAATTTTTTTGTTTGCCTTTAAGAATTAAATAAATACTATCTGAAAATTTGAAATTAGACGTTTCTTACTTTTAAATATTAAAAAAATTTTTTTTAATTATTAAATAAAAAACTGTTACAATCATTTATAATAAAAAATGTCCTTGGATATACTTGATATTTTATTTAAATTAGATTATTTTGTTTGTTTATTAATTGGTTTTCCTTTAAATATTATTCTGATTATTTTAATTATTTTTAAAACACCAAAAGAAATGAAAACACACAGTCGAATTCTGATACAAAATTGTGTTTTGGATATTTTAATGTTGATTAATCAAATGCTTGTTCAACAAGTAATTAAAATACATTAACCCATAACCAATTTATAATTATTTCTAGTTTTATATATCTGATACAGACGGGAATCCAACTATAATTTTTCCTAATGGAATTTTGCTTAGTTTAATGAAAGAAAATTTTAATCCATTTATATGTTATATTGCTATAATACTTTGGCAATACATTGGCTATTTAAATTTAAGTGGATTGTGTGTTCAATTTATTTATAGATATTTAATTTTGAATAGGTGAATAAATAAAAATATTAAAATGAAAATGAAATAATCTTTTTAGGAATATGAAGATTAATTTTCGTCGTTATTTATTCATGGTATCCATTGCTTTATTTGTGTCGATATTATATATTTTGGATGTGTCATTATTCATCACTCCATACTATTCTGGCGGTATTAAATATTTTGAAGACTTTAACAGAACTTGGCCGATTATTCAATATACCAAAGTGGAAACGGTATTTTTAAATAAATACTGTAGTTGCTCTAAAAGAATGACATTCTATTTATCAATCACCTTCCAAAGGGCATTATACATATTAAAGATGGTTCAGAGTATAGGGCGGTTCGATGTGTAAATCCAATTGCTTCAAGCTTTAGCTTGGAAACAGATAGAGAAAATGTTGAAATCGAATGCGAATATTATTTGTTTTCTATTAATTTAGAAATTTAAATAAAATTTATGTATTAAAGAGAATTCTGAGAGATAAAGTGGATGCCAGTTGGTTTTAGGGTATTAAGAGAGTTCGGATTATAGGTAATTGATCAATCTCGAGATCCCTTTCGTTCGATAATTTAAAAAAGGTCTGTAAGGGTTCCCGGATTTAATAATAGTAATACTACGAAACTCAAGAAGAATAAGAATAATGTATAGAAACCATATTGGATTGGATATTATTTTATATTTGTAAAAATTTCAACGATAAAATAGTGAGAGGAGATATTAAAATAGAGGAGTTACGATATTTTTAAATATCTAAAAATATTTGTAGATAACTTTTTTGGCACTTGTACCTATAGCTTTATCTCAAATGCTTCCTTATATAATAATGATTATTTGTGGATTCAAAATGATTAAATATGTCAATTTATACTCGAATTTTAATGCGAATTTAAAAGTATTGAATAAAGCTTTGACAAAAGTTTTGATTATTTTGGTAGGAATTTCTGTTGTCTTTTTATTAATTGAAAATTTTAAGGCTATTGTGCCATTTATCAATCAAGTTGGAAGTTTATTTACCATGATTTTTTCAAAAACAAACAACAATACAACAAACATTATTCGAATATTAATTTATATTTTTTATCATTTAACACCCGTATTTAACCCAATTATTTGTATTTTAACAAACACACCATATCGAAAAGCATTCATCAAAATTTTTAAAAACCCAAATTAATTTTATAAATGTTATATAAATTATTTAAAGGTTTATCTATACTAAATATTGTCAAAATTATTTAACACAAATTATCATACATCAACTGTTCGCCGAAACGCAATTTTTATAAAGATACATACCTATTTAATAATTTTTATATTTTTCCGTTAATCATCATTGTTTTTATATTTAAAATATTTATGTTCAAATATTTTTACTCATAATATATGTACATATTTCCATCTTTTTATCCTTTCCAAAACCCATTTTTGTATTAAATACCAAAATTCTTTTCCCTTAGGTTGTTGGCGACCGGTTATTAACCGGTACCCCCGGTTTTCGGTTAATCTAAATTTTAGAAACCCGGTTTTGGTTTTGAGTTTTAGGCAAATACCGGTTTATTTTTGGGGGAATTTTAAATAAAATCACTTTTTTCACAAATTTCCGGTTTTCGGTTTTAGAATTTTCTAAAAACGGTTAATTTTTGACAAAAAATTTCAAAAATTCGGTTTTAAAACCGGTCGCCAAAACCCTATTTTCCTCTAAAGATTATTCATAATTTTGTATTTTCTGGCCCTTATCTAAGCTGATTTAAATTTTCTTATTTTAACTTCATTCATCTTCCTTTTTCCCCAAACATTAAAACTTTTGTATTTTCTAAACCTTGGATAAATAATTATATTTTGGATAATTGATTAAATTATTGTTATATTATTGGAATATAACATCAACAACTGCTACAAAAAATAATTAATTATTAATTTGCTAACATATACTATATCAAACAAGAATAAATATTTTTTGAGTCAGAAAATTTTTTAATTTATCAAAACTATAAATTCTGGTTTATAAAAACCAACAAAAAGTTAAAATTGACAAAAAATTTTGGAAGGAAATTAAGGAAAATTAATTTTTAGAAATCTAATAATATATTTAAATAATTTTGGATTGTGTTGAGTCCATATCAGAGATTATGATTACGAAAATAGCGGAAATATACATATCGCTTCTTTTATGGCTCATATCTCATCCTTCAGCTTCCGGGCAACTTTTGATTAGTAGTTCGAGGTCCGACTGTAATTATTATTATTTAAATAATGGCGGCGCAAATGTCAGGTGTAAATTAATATGTACTTCAAACAAGATGTAAGCAACATACTAATTATTAATAATTTAAAGAAAATTTTTTGTTTGCCTTTAAGAATTAAATAAATACTATCTGAAAATTTGAAATTAGACGTTTTAACTTTTAAATAAATATTTAAAAAAAGTTTTTTTAATTATAAAATAAAAAACTGTTACAATCATTTATAACAAAAAATGTCCTTGGATATAGTTGATATTTTATTTAAATTAGATTATTTTGTTTGTTTATTAATTGGTTTTCCTTTAAATATTATTCTGATTATTTTAATTATTTTTAAAACACCAAAAGAAATGAAAACACACAGTCGAATTCTGATACAAAATTGTGTTTTGGATATTTTATTATTAATTAATCAAATGCTTGTTCAACAGGTATAAAACCAATTTTATAATTTTTTCTAGTTTTATATACCATAATTAATTTAATTAAAACCAATAATTATTTAAAAACAATTTTTATATTTATTTGTAGTTTTATATACTTGATACAGAAGGGAATACAATTGTGATTTTTCCAAATGGAATTTTGCTTATTTTTGTAAATGAAAATTTTAAGCCATTAATAAGTTATGCTCTTTTTATTGTTTGGGCATTTATTTCTCATTTAAATACACATGGACTGTCTGTTCAATTCATTTACAGATATTTAGTTTTGAATAGGTATTTAATTTAAAAAATATCAAAAATTTTTTGTCTAAATGATAATTTTGTGTCGAGTATAGGTTAGGGTTCGGTACCAGGGGTGAGCGCATTGCGTTTTGCGTTATTTGCGTTAAATTTTGGCCTTGCGTTGCATTTTGCGTTTTTTTTGATGAAATTAACGCAATAAAACTCAAAAAATAACCCAATCTGAGGACAAATTTGGAGAAATCTGGCTTCTTGTCTTCCCAAATTTCTCAAAATTTTCGCCTGCGGCGCAGAAAAAGGAAGAAATCTGGCTACTTAGCCTTCCAAAATTTTTTTAAATTTTCGCCTGCGGTGCTAAAAAAGTATAAAGACTGGTTAAGGGAAAGATCAGTTGACCTGAAGGGTTGTAGAAGAGTTATAGAAGGTAAGAAAAATTAATCCGAGGGTAAGAAAAATATTGGTTCAGTATCTGGAACTCAGATCTCACGTTATCTCTCCAAATCCCTTGATTCCACGGCATCAATTCATAACTACAGATAGCCCCTTATCCTTCGATATATCCCCAACTCAACCGACATCCGTCGATAATCACATGGATTTTTTCAAATCTCCTTGATCCCTCCAAATTACGTCCGTAATAACCAGCTGCTTTGTTAAACCAGTTGATCCCTTTAAATCCTCTGATATCCTTCATAATCTCTTATATCCCCTATATCACCCCAAATCATACCCATTCAACTTACATGTATCATAAAATCGAGTAGGACTCCCCGACTTAAACTAATACGTCGATTTTTTAACTGAAAAATGGCTAATACTTGATAAAAAAAAATTTTCCCCAATTTTTCGTTCTTGCGTTTTGCGTTATTTGCGTTAAATTTTGGCCTTGCGTTGCGTTTTGCGTTTTTTGAGATTGTCTCTTGCGCTCACCCCTGTTCGGTACTACCGCGATACTATCGTCAGTACACTAATATAAAGTATGGTTGTTCCCCATCCTAGTCCTCTAAAGTCAGGGAATACCCCAGTAGCGCTGACTCCCCGAAAACTATTCCTCATGGCTCCCCCCGCTCGTTCGGAACAACTCTATTATGTATGTATAAATTAAATATTAAAAGGAATATGAAAATTAATTTTCTTCGTTATTTATCTATGTTCTCCATTGCCTTATTTGTGACGATATTTTACACTTTTGATTTAATTTTGTTTATCATTCCGTATGCAAATGGAGGTATTAAATATTTTGATACTTTCAACAAAACTTGGCCTTTTTTTCAATGCAAAATGGAAACGGTAATTCTTAACTAAATTTATGTTTCTTAAAATAAATTTAAATATATGTAGATGAATATTTTCTCACTTTTACCATTGGCGTTAATTGAGATATCTGCATATTTAATAATAATTGTTTGTGGATTTAAAATGGTTAAATATGTCAATTTAAACACTAATTTTGATGAAGATTTAAAAAGATTGAATAAACTGTTAACAAAAGTTTTGATTATTTTGGTAGGTTTTTTGATTGGATTGAACTTCTAAATTTTTGATTACGAGAATATTTTAACAAGGTTCAAACTAAGTATAGGTAGTCATATCGTAAAAAAAGGATAATTCTCTCATTAATAATAACTTTGTTCATTTTAAGAGAGAAATTAATACTTAATCAGGCAATTTTTAGATCGTATTCTTTTTTAAGATTATTTCTATCATTAGAAGATAAATAATTTATTAATTTAAAATGTTATATTGGCTTCTAAATCAAAATTTTAGGCTATTGTACCTTTTGTTAATCATACTGGACTTATGCTTCTTATATTCTATACAAAAATAACCAACATCGCAACAAACATTATTCGAATATTAATTTACATTTCTTTTCATTTTATACCTGTATTTAACTCAATTATTTGTATTTTAACAAACACACCATATCGAAATGCTATTTTTAATCGTTCACAAGTAAATCCGCAGTAATTAACTACTTATACTTTGCTCCTTCGAATTCATCTGAATACACCGTGACATTGTGTCTAATTTTTTCTAATTTATTAAAGGGTTGGTCCTCATTCCCGAAAGTCGGGGAATTTGAGAGATTTTTTCAAAATTCCACGTTCTCCCCCCCCCCCCCCCCCCCCCCCGTGGCGCTGCCTCACGAAAACCTTTCCCTTGGCCCTTCTCCGTCGGGGCCCAACCCTAATTGAAAACATTAATATCCATTATTATTATTTTATATCCATTATTATTATCCATTATCCCATTTCCGATCATTATTGTCATTCCAAATCAACAAATATTTAATTTTTCCCGTACCATTACGGCACGAAATCCAATCACTCTAATAAGAATATTAGAAATTCTCCAGTAAAGTTTATTCCACTCAAATATTTATGTTATGATCAAAGAATAATTTAACATATGTAATATAGTCCGATAACTTGAAGATATTAAACATTTAAAATAAATTTAACATTAACCTAAAAATAAAAAACTTTCTCTATACAACTTTTTATACTTAGTATTTGTACATAAAAAGCTTATAAATATTTCGTTTTTATTTAATAATAAAAAGACAGCTTTTAAACTTGGAATTTATATTTCTGCTTAAACAAGGAATAATTTACATCAGGAAGGTTCCCTTTAAAATAAAACTAGGGGCCGGAACTAGACGAGATCAGTAATAAAATATCGAGCATCGAGATCAATATATTGCGAGATATCGAACTCGATTTTTGTACTCCCCCCTGTTCAGTTTCTAATTTAAATTTCTGTTAATAACTAATTCAACTCAAAATTTGCATTTAAATTCCTCGATATTTTAAGACAAACATCGAATTGGATTTTTTTCACTGTTCAGTATATTTTGAATATTTGTATAGCAATAAATATTTGGCCAAATATAGCATGTTTATACATAACATACTTCGAAATATTTTGCAAATTTATTTAAATAAATATAATAAAAATTTTAAAATAAAAAATATACAATAAAACGGACCCCTTATGACCAAGAATTTCCATAAATGGAAAATTTAGAGTTTCAAAAATATAATACACAAAAAATTAAATCATAATAATTTACATAAAAAACTATTTTTTATTATCCAAGCAAAACACAAAAAATTTTAAAATAATAAAAATGAGGATTATTCAAAACAAACAAACAGGCTTTCCTGTACATATTTTGTGTTAAAAAGAATTAAATGAAATTTTTTTAAAAATAAAAATGGGTTGTACAAATAATTTATTCTAAATTTTATGTTTTTGATCATAAATCAACTAAAAAATTTTTAATATAAAATAACTACAAAATTTCTTTTAAGTCTCTTAAATTTGCAAAAATTATTAAAGTAATAATTTATTTTAAAATACACAATAATTCTCTTACTTTAACCAAACTAAAATTTTATTTTAAATATTTAAAAGGAATTTTTTACTCCATTATAGAAGGATTTTCCGGGGTACCGTCCTGAAATCCTGGATTTTTACCAACAAAATTAATTTATGAGACACATTGGCATCAAATTAATTTCATGGTATAGGTCTCATTTAATTCCCTGTTTCTTTATAATCCAGTTCCTATATTTGAATGGAAATTTTTATTATGTTTGGACACTCGAAGCAGAAAATTATAGCATCTTCCTCACAGTTGAATTTACTATTTCTGTAATATAATGGAGGCAAAATACCTCTACGTACTAATAGTCTAAACCTAATAATAAACCTTTTTTTGTCCTAGTAAAGTGACAAATTAAGGATATATTCTTTAAATTAAATATTGCTTTTATAAAAGTAGGCCTATGTATATATGTACAGGGATAGATAATTTTCAATTTTAAAAAGCAGAGGCAGAATTCTCCGAAAGGAAGGAGATCCATCCCTGATATATACCCTAACAATAGTTAGTATTTAATTAAATTTTAGATATAAATTAATTTTTAAAAATGAAATCTACAACTTTTCAATTTATTTTTCTTTTAATTATTGGCATTCAATTAATTTATAATCTTAATAATGTTGATGGAGCTAATGAACAGGAAATAAATGTTGACAAAATTAAAGGAAATAATAATGGTGATGGAGGTTCATTATTAAATGAAGACTATGCTGTCCCCGGGAAAAAACCACCAGATCATAATCCATAAATATGAAGTTTGGAAATATTGAAATTTATTCAAAAAATTTTGATGGAAATTTGTTTTATTAATAATTAATTTGTTCGGAAATAAAGCAAAAATTATTTTTCTCGAATATTATCGAGTTTTTTATTGAAATTATATGGCAGATAAACTCCGTCTTATAAAATTTGCATCCACCCCTATTTCAAAAAAAATTTCCGATGTTAGTGATCTGATTTTTTTCAAAATCTGAATAAACTTCATCTAATGAATAACTACCAAGATGCATATGGAATCCTCCAAAAATCCCTAAAATCGTTACTCAATGTGTAATTAAAAATTTATTAAAAAATATATTTTATTTTTAGTTATGCTTAGTGTTTGGAATTTTAAAATTTGCCCGTACTCTTACTTTCGTACATGCCTTATTATTTCTTCGTACTCGTACATGCCCCTAATTTTCTTTTTCGTACTCGTACTTCGTACACAGGTACGATAACGAATTTTGGTACGAGCTTCCAAACACTGGTTATGCTCTCATTAAAGGTATTGGTTCTCTTATAATTTCATCCTCTTCTTCCTCTCCAATTTCTTCAATTCTTCCTTTACCATTTTTCTTTTTCTTCGCCTCATCACCACAAAAATAATTTTCTCCAAATAATTGTTTGTTTATTAAATTTAATTTATCCAAATATTTGTGTAATCTCAATTCCTTTGTTGTTTTACACAAAATAGCAATTACTCCGTCTCTAGCGCTTAACTGACAATTTGCTCTTTCAACAAAAGCCAAGTCTCCAATTTTTTCTAAAATGGGTAAAACTGAGGATTATGTGTGGAATTCAATATTTTTGCGGACAAAATTTGCGGACGAATATTTTCTGTAATTTTGTCCGCAAAGTTAATCCGCAAAAATTTTGTCTGCAAAGTTAATCCGCAAAAATTTAATCCGCAAAAATTTGTCCGCAAAAATTTAATCCTCAATAATAACGAATAATTATACCTAAAAATGCCCTAGAATATAAACCAACAGAAGATGAAGACCTATCAAAAATTAAAACATTTCCATAATTGTCAACACATAAAGCTCCAGGTCTTTCACATATCCCAAGTATTCGGGCATTTACAACTGTTGAATTGTAAATGGATATTAATTGGACATAACAACGATTAGTCTCCACTAATAATAATTCTGTTATTGGACCTGAAAATTAATTTTAGATATATTTTTCGACATCAAAAGCTACAAGTGAAATTTTCCAAACCCCGCCCTAAGTAGGTCATTTAGACTCCAGCATTCCTGATATTTCGAATTCACTATTATCGAGAAATGTGAATTCTTGAGCCAAAAATTGTCGGGAGTTCACGAATTTCGGGAATAGTGTACCAGGTCGGCGTGATCCCTGATACCTACCAACACTAGCAAAGTAATTAACATCAGCAAATTGACTATTTATTCTCGTTCCTTTACATTCAATCCACTTTCCATTTTCACAATTTAATTCAAACAAAAACCCTTTATTTGGAGTATTTGCAGCCAAATAAATAAATTTATTAAAAGAACACATTTTAAAACTCCAAATAACCCTTTCTCTTAACCATTTTGGGGCTTCTATCCTATCTAACATTGAAAAATCAGAAATTGAAAATCTGCAGATATAACGACGCCATTCGGGTTTTGATTGGGGTTGTTGTTGTTCTAATGGTTTTTCATTAGTTTGTCTTTCTTTTAAAATTCCTTTTATTGGAGAGGTTGGAGGTATATCAGAATTTTCTTTATTTTCTTTATCGTTATTCACATTGTATTCTAATAAAACCTGAAGAAAATTTTAATAAAAATATTTTTGAATAAAAAGACAATAAAAGTTTCGTCTCAACAAAGCTTAATTACGCAAAATACAGTATCGACGACTCTTTTTTGAAACAAGCCCTGACAAGTTTAGACTTCGTATTTAATGGCACTCCAATATTATTAGGGGAGTTATTAAAATTCGTATTTCCTCTATAATAGCCCCAACTCTAAAAGAACCCACCCTCTGAAATAGACCTCCTACCCCATGGGGCTATTTCAAAGGAACTACGGTATCTACATAAATAGACATAAACAATTAGAGCAGGACATTGTATCTAAATTAGGCAATTATCTGCCGCAAAATCGACCACTTAAAAAAAATTTACAAAGATTGTCTGTTCTTCTCCGTTATTATTTCCTCCACTTCCCAAGCAACAACATTCTGGACTTCTCCAAACATTTTGTTTTGGACTTATTTGTTTTAAAACTTGTTTTGATTCCAATGAAATTAATAAAAGACCGGCATCTGAATCAACAATTAATAAATTATTTCCAGGCAAAAGAAGGCAATCCATTGGAAATTGAAGTAATGATTGACTAACTGAAACACATTCTACATCAAGGATTGGACTGTAAATTGTGAGAAAGAAATTTATATTTTGGAAGGTATGGAGGACTATAAATGGTCCCAATCTCCAAATCTCCCATGTATCCCATTCATAGTTACTAATGTCCCAGTTCTAGTCTTACAATCCTTCAATTACTTCATTTTCAGTCATCTCATCATCATTGCTGTCAGTTTTCAATTATTCAACCCTTATATTAAATTTTCAGTTATCCCGTGTAGGGTTGGGGCCCGGTCATCGGGCCTTTCGGACTCTCCCCGATCAGCCCCTCCGCTAGTTAAATCCTAATTAACCTGCTCAGATCCTATATAATTAAATCTTTTTCCGGGCCGAACTGGGCCACAGCCTTAATCAGGCGTGTTTGTTATGTTATCGAGTATAAGTTGTTTTTAATTTAAAGTATACCTAATGATTTAGGATTTGGCTAGTGGAGGGGCCGATCGGTCCCAATCTCCAAATCTCCCATGCCGATCGGCTCATTTCGCCAAAGACTAGCCCGAAAAAACCGGACGCCACCCTAATCCCATGACATTATCCTCTACCAAAAGTGGAATAGGATAGTGATTAATCAAAGAAAATTTTCAAATAATCACCAACCCTCCTCCAATTTGAATAACAGATTCTGGTATTTTTGTATCCAATCCAACAGTCCCTCTATTACTTCCAGATAACCCATGAATTCCTGCATTTAGTGCTTCTTTTAATTCATCCTTTGGAGTATTAACTGGTCTATCCATTTCGAGATTAAATTGAGAAGGTCGAGTGATTGGGGGTTTCTTTAAATAGATATGTATAGTAATTAAGTGGCACGAAAATAATAGGTAGTTAACTCCGTTTCTAGAAACTTCCAAGACTCTTGGTCTTGAATTTTGGAAAATTTTTGGTCTTGGAAGTCTTTATCCATTTCCAATGACATTCAAAATGATCGAGACCGACTTATCCTATTATTCAGATGTTAATTCATATCTAATTAATACCTATATTCTTATCATTATACCAAAAAATTCTTTCCCTCTGTTCAGAGTTTCTTACTAACATTCCCTACTATTTCAAGGTTAAATTGAGAAGGTCGAGTGATTGAGGGTTTCTTTAAATAGTTTTCCTTCCAACGTTATAGACACTGAACTATTTTAAAATCCAAAAAATATACTTTTTCTGTCTCTTGTGCCTGTAATCCACATATTTTATCAACCAATTCCAGTGCCTCTTTAGAACGTCTTCTCAATTTTAACTCATATTCATCCAAAGAAGATATTTCATCCTTGGGCTTGTTTTCTCCAATCTTTTGTTGTTCTCCTTTTCTCTCCTCAACAAATCTGACATTTTTTGGCAAAATAATTGTTTCTGTTAACATTTTCTCTTCTTTATTTTCTTGAGGAATTAAATAATTAACATTAGCTGGTATAACTTCAGTTAATTCAAGTGTTTCATAATCGTTTGGAGGAACTTCATAAAATTTTGTTTCTTCACTTTTGGATTCTTCTCTTTTTATTTTATCTTCTTTTTCGTCTTTTTCTTTAATACTTTCTAAAATTATTTACATTAACTCCGAGTATAACGACATCTCAAAGTGACGGAAGAATCCCTTAGAATCCCTTAGATAAACAAGGGACTAGGCCAATTTACCGCCTCTCAATATAAATGTTTTTTTTTATTTTGGCAGGACGGGGAAGTGTACCGTTAACGTCGGAAGTTGTTCCTTCAACAGGGTGTTCCGCCCCCGTTGTTGGAACAACATATCCCATCAAAATAAAAAATTTTTGGGGGCGGAAAAGTGGGCTCACGGTACAACGGGCAGAGGTAAAATCGAGTGTACCCACAGAATAGCCTCTAGACAAGCTATACAACCCTGATTGGCAATTCCTCCACGAAATTTTGTCTTTATCCCCACATTACCTTGATCTTCCTGTATCAACCTATTTTCTTCTTTATTAGAAGAATCAGCTTCTTTTGAATAAGAAAATGGTTGTATTTTAATTTCTGTAGATATTCCCTCTAAATTATCCAAATTTTTATTTTCTCCTTCATTTATTCCATTAATTCCCCATTTATTTTCTTCTATCTCTTTCAACCCAATTTCCGTTATTAATCTTTCTGCTTCCTTTTCCGCAGCTTTTATCTTCTCTGCTTCTTCATTTTGATTAATTAAAGTTTCATTTTTTGGAAAATAAATTGTTGGAATTTCAAAAATATTTTCCTCCTTCCTATTTTTGTCTTCCCCATCCTTTTCCTTTTCTATCGGAAAAAAATTTGATTGAATATTAGCAGTAGGCGTTCTTAATTCTTTTTCACCTTCATTATCCTCCTTCTTTTCTCCCTCAAATATTTTTATTTTAATCTCATCTCCATTCTTATTTTCATTTTCCTTCTCTTCCTTCTCAACAGAAAATGCCACCTTCTGGGCAGCCCCAGTTAACAAATCCTTTGTTGTTGGAATTGTTAATTCTTCTGATTGTTCGTCACTTTCTACTGGACTTATACTACTTAATTCATCCGGAAGTCGTTCAGTTATTTTTTCTGTAGATTCTGACTGTACATTATTTGTTGGTATTATTGAAGTTGTGGAGGTTGTTTGAAAGGTTTCAAAGGGTTTTTGTTGTAATATTAATTCATTCTTAAAAATATTTTTTAAAAAATCCTTGATCAAACATTTTTATTTCCAAAAGGAAAAAAACTTAAAAAAATATTTGTAAAACAACCCAATTTTCCAAAAAAGTTTTATAGGTTAGCTAACATCTAGCTGCGAGTACTCAGCGAATACTTGGCCATTTTTTGGAATAAAGTTTAGCCCTCATAAAATGTTCTACAGATTATCCGAGCAAGGGAATCTGGTAATCCCCTTCTTAGAATACCTCCACCGATAGTCTCTGTTTCGGCCGCATGGTGGTAAAGTTTTAATGCAACGGTGCCACCGGAGAAGCCCGTGGACTGAGTTATAGGTTCCCGAAAATCTAAAAACCACCGGTATACTATACTATATCCGCTGTTTAAAACACATCCTCAGGGCCAAGCAACTGTTTGATTGACTAAGTTATGGGCTAAATATGAAAATCTTCTCTTTACTATGATCATGGACCAAAATTGTCATGACATAATAATGGGAATAATTTACCTGTTTTTGTAATAGCCCAACATTTTGTTCCTTTTCCTGTTCCACGCACCCCTCATCATCTGTCACCTCTATCCATTCAACATCTTCATCCTCTAAAATTGTAGAACTTTCAATCTCTAGGTCAATACCCTTTGGAGGCTCAATTAAATTATTTGTTGAATTTTTTTGGGTATTTTGAGAATTATCCATTTGATTTTTAATGAAAAACAAATAAATTGAGATAATATTTATTGATCTCCCTTCAATATTTTGAAAGATGAAAAACACTTGGGATTGAATGAATCAAAAATGATTGAAAATAAAAATTTGTTTGTTTGTATCAGCTGTTGTTTTTAAAGTAATTTTTTGTAAATAAAAAATAATTTTTACACCAGTTTGGAGGATATTATAGGGCAAAAGCTGCTTAAATTCTAGTGATGTTCGAGAGTCTCGGTCTCGACTCTCGAGTCGAGAAATTTCTCGGTTTTTTTGGGCTCTCGGTCTCGGTCTCGGTCTCGGGGTTTTGGTCTCGGAAAACGAGACTAAATTTACACCCCTAATGACGGAAATTTTTTGAATTTTACTCGTCCCTCGCGTACTCTAACATTTAAATTTTTAAGGAAAAGGGAAAGAAATATTTATATTTTCTCTTATTTTTTTTTGTTGGTCGATGGTTCAGTGGTTAGGTTGACTGACTTTACTCACTTAATATTTTGATTGATATGGGTTCGAACCCATAGAGGGAAATGAGGGTGAAAAATTTTTGCCTGTAGTTCTTACAATTGAATTTTTTCTACTAAGGCCTTCCAAATTTTTCAAAATTTTCGCCTGCGGCGCAAAAAATGGAAGAAATCTGACTTAAGGACCCCCAAAATTCTCAAAATTTTTGCCTGCGACGCAAAAAGAGGTTTTATGGAAGAAGAAGGTTTCGGGCCGGGTTTTGAAAAATTCACAGGTCGGGGGTCGGGTGAAAAATACTGGGAATCTTATTAATTTTTAATTTAATAAGATTAAAAAGATTAAGAGGGATACTGGGGATTCTGAAGGATTAAATCAATATCAATGGACTTGTGCGTGGCATCGATGGATCAAGGAGATATCGTCGGATTTGGGAGGGATATTGATGGATATGAGGGAATTTTAAGAGATTAATGTGAATATCAGTGGATAAATATTGTGGGTATATATTATGAGGGATATAAACGGATTTTTGGGGATTAGGAGGGACATCAAGTGATATCCCTCTTAATCTCTCGGTCTCGACTCTCGGTCTCGACTCTCGACTCTCGTTTTGCTCTCGGTCTCGGGGTTGATTCTCGGTCTCGGGTCTCGGTCTCGACTCTCGGCTTTTTTTGACTCTCGAACATCACTATTAAATTCACTGTTTTTGTTATGACAACGATACTATTTTTTTAATTTTGTTACAATGCTGTCAGGAATCATAATTATTATTTCTTCTATATTTCCTCAAGTTTGGTTTTGAAGAAACCTTTCTGAGTTTAATACAGCAAGCCCAGTAAGATTAGGATTTACCGGAAATATTTATTTTTAAATTTCTCTCCAATGTCTCTTAGCATTTTTCCCATTCAAATGAACAAAGTAAATTAACTAAAACATTATAATTTCCAAAAATTCTATCCCCCCCCCCTCACAATTAATAGTCTTTAAGTGTATAAATAATTTCATTGATATCCATTTTTTCAGCTTAACAAAATAAATTGTAAGATTAATTTAAAAATTTTTTATTGGAAAACTTGAAAATATTTACGTTACTTATCCTTAAATACAAAAAATATTTGTGAGAAATTTATTTTATATTTACATTAAAAACTTTTTACATAAACATATCATGAGATATTTATTGCTTAATTAAATTTTCAATGAGAAAATTATTATAATTTCAAAAAAAAAAGTTATAAAGTACATATGGACTTTTACTAAAATATTGAAAAATTCTGTGGTTAATAGATGCCGTCTGAGATCTATGGATAGCCTTTTATGGGACATAGACAAAGAGACTCGAGTTTTTTGATTAATTTATCGCAGACCCTTTGCTCTAAAATTTATAAAAAAGAATGGCTTTCAGATTAAAATCATGATAAAAAAAGAAAGCAAAATTTTATTCAGTTATTGTGGGTGTATTTGTGAACGTTTAAAAACAGCATTTCGATATGGTGTGTTTGTTAAAATACAAATAATTGGGTTAAATACAGGTATAAAATGAAGAGAAATAAAAATTAATATTCGGATAATGTTTGTTGTGATGTTTGTCGTTTTTGAACTAATCATAAGAAATAGAAGGCCAGCTTGATTAACAAATGGTACAACGGCCTATAAGTTTAATTAAAACTATATTACATTATTCTGATTAATTATTAGAGCTAAGACCGACGGTTGAGGATTAAAATTGAGTAAAAAATATTGGTATCATAAAACAAAATTGATAACAAATTATGTACTACGAGAAGCGTTGGTGGTTCCTAGGAAATCTCGGGTATCCGAAACTGGAAAGGATAACCGAACTGAAAATTTTCGAATACCCGGGGTTATTTCAGTTCCCGATACCCGGAATCACCAACAATTACGAGGAGTGTTGTTTTATATTAGGGCGAAAAATTTATCTAAATTTTGAATATTTAACAATAAATCATACCAAAAGAATCAAAACTTTAGTTAAAAGTTTATTCAATCTCTTTAAATTTCCATCTAAATTAGTGTTTAAATTGACATATCTGACCATTTTGAATCCACAAACAAATATAATTATATAAGAAGATATTTCAGTAAGAAACATAGGTAAAGCTGACAAGGCATTCATCTATATATATATTTTTGTTTATAAAATTTAATTAAAAAATTACCGTTTCCACTTTATATTGAATAAACGGCAATGTCTTGTTTAAATTATCAAAATATTTAATACCCCCAAAAGAATATGGGTAAGAAAAGAAAAGTAAATTCAATATATAAAATAAATTTACAAGTAAAGCAATTGACAACATAAATAAATACCGACGAAATTTAATTTTCATATTCCTAAATATGTAGTGTACGGAGAGATTTTTAATTTTTACACATTTACCTATTCAAAACCAAATATGGTAAAATTCAATTTCGTACCCCCCCCCTGCTTTTTCCTTCCACAAAGTATTACAAAATGGTCAGTCAGGCTTAGGTTATAGAACTCGTCGAGCTGTGTCGAATGACACCAAAATCAAAAAAATCCTACTTGATTTGACCAAAATACAGACCCCTAAAAATTGAACACCCATAAGAGCGATTTTTGGAATAAAAAAATTTTACCCAAATGATAGCTCATTCGAAAGAGCTCTTCGAGCTGAGTCGAATGACACCAAAATCAACGTGATTAGACATGGTTTGACAAAGTTATGACATTATGTAGATCTAACGGAGTCGCCGACTTATGTCATAACTCTGTCAAATCTTGTCCAATCGCGTTGATTTTTGTGTCATTCTACACAGCTCGGCGAGCTCTTTTGAATGATGTAACATTTGTATGAATGTTGGTCCCCATGGTTTTTCGCTCTTATGGGTGTTCAATTTTTAGGGGTCTGTATTTTGGTCAAATCAAGTCGGATTTTTTTGATTTTGGTGTCATTCGATACAGCTCGACGAGTTCTATAACCTAAGCCTGACTGACCATTTTGTAATACTTTGTGGAAGGAAAAAAGGAGGGGGGGGGGGTACGAAATTGAATTTTACCCCAAATATCTATAGATAAATTGAACACACAATCCATGTGTATTAGAACTACAAATATATTGCCAAAAAGCTAGGACAATATTACAAATGATTGGATTAAAATCTTCCTTCATTAAACTAAGCAAAATTCCATTAGGAAATATCGTAATCGGATTCCCTTCTGTATCAAGTACATGAAACTAAAATTAATTGAAAATTCGTTAGAATATTAAAGCTTTTTCAGATAGTATTCCGGTAAAGCTCAATGATTTTAAAAAGTATTCGAACAATGGCCTGACACTGGTAGGATCTTCAAGCCATAATACTCCAAACTATTGTGTTTCCCTTAATTCCACGATATCGTTTGAAATCCCCGATATCTCCCAAATCCACTGATCTCTTTTAATCCAGCCAAAATCTCTGACCACGATATTTTGAAGAAAATTTGGGTTTTATTTTTGAAACAGGTCTCTTAAATTTGGGGCAACTTTACTAGACAACATTATTTGAGTTAAAATTTATAAATATTTTTCAAAATATTTTTTATTAATTTCAAGAAAGAAATTTTTATCATTTGAATGAAACAAATTTTGTTTTGGTTAATTTCAAATTTTTTAATATTCTGTTGATAATTCTGATTTTTAATGTTATAAATTAATTTTGAGTATAGGTATTCTGATTTAATTACCGATTGAAGAAACATTTGATTAATCAACATTAAAATATCCAAAACACAATTTTGTATCAGAATTCGACTGTGTGTTTTCATTTCTTTTGGTGTTTTAAAAATAATTAAAATAATCAGAATAATATTTAAAGGAAACCCAATTAATAAACAAACAAAATAATCTAATTTAAATAAAATATCAAGTATATCCAAGGACATTTTTTAAGTTTTATTTACAATTTATTCTTCAAATTAAATGGAAATTACTTTAAAAATAATTTCTTATTAAAAAGTTCTAAAATTTTCTCATACCCTTTAAATGTAAAAAATATTTTTGAGAAAATTTTGTTTAATATTTGAAAAACATGTCGTGGGATTTTAATCTCTCTCTCTTCTCTCTTCTCTTAGGTATTGAGGAAATTCCTCGCCAAACTATTCTTTTTATTTCACCAATTATCGGATATCCTAATTTACCCAGTGCCGGAACTCTTTAGCCAATTTGTGATTATTAGGGAACGGATTTATATGGATTTCCATATTTTTTTCCTGGCCTAGTTGGGTCCTGAAACGTCGAAAAAACATAGTTTTAGCATAGGTTGATAAGACCGATAATGAGTTATCAATCCATATTTTCCATATTTTTCCATATTTTGGCTTTCCGTCCATATTTTCCATATTTCGTCCATATTTCGTCATTTTTTGTAAAATTTTGCCAAAAATTGGTAAAATTTTCAAAATTTTGACAAAAATTGGTTAAATTTTCAAAATTTTGGAATTTTTTTTGGTCAAAAAAATTTTTTATAAAAATTTTTTGGAAAAATTTTTTGAAAAATTTTTTGATAAAAATTTTTCAAAAAACTTTCGACTTAAATATTATCCCAAGTATTTTTAGAAACAAAATAATTACTATAAATTGATTTATTTGTAATATTGTGAATCAAAATTAACTTAATTAACACTTTTCTGCTTAAAAATTGAAATTTTGCTTTAAAAATTTTCAGATTTCGGCCCATATTTGATCCATATTTTGGATTTTAGTCCATATCTCAGTCCATATTTTAAGATTTTTAGTCCATATTATATGTCCATATTTTTCGATTAATAGTCCATATAAATCCGTTCCCTAGTGATTATCTACCCATTATCCAAACAATTTTAGAGAATTTATTTGTATAACCGGTTCACCTGGTTAAAGTCAGAAAACTGACTTCATCAGAGAGATATAGAGCCTCGGTTTTTAACTGATCGATTCCATAATAATGATGAGCTATTTATGAACGATCAGACCTTACTGATATGTCTAACTCCTTTAATCGGAATAAAACTTGAAAACTTAAAAATCCTCAATCGCTGCTGTCTCTCATCAGTATTTTCAATAACAATATTTTAATTATTAATTTAAAATAAATTTATACATAAACATCAAACATCGCCTTATAATTTTTAAATGTAAAAGACCGAAAATCCGCTTGTGAATAACATGGAAGATTGAAATCATCCATCCAAAAAGAATTTTTTAGTTGCGCGTTTATAAATAAATAAATTTAGTTTTAACAAATTTTCGATTTATGTTCATTAAAATAAATTCTTATTAAGCTCTCATATTTTTTACGGAAATATAAATTTCCTTTCGCGAATGTCAAATGATCTAATATACCTAGGTATATTGGTCTTGTATCCACTACTAATTAGTGTACCCACCATTTTTTTCTCTTCCGATTCCTCATTTTTTCATCAGTTTTTAAAATTCGAGCATTCTCGTTTATTTTCGTTTAAAATTTGTTTGTAAAATTCCCAAAAAATACTTGATTCAAAGGTATTTATCATAGAACCTAATGAATATACAGTCATATCCTACTTACATTAGTTGTTACACCCTCATAGGAAGGTCGGATCTTACTTAGTTGTTAGACCTCACGTTGACGAAAAATCGGCAGCTATTCTGAATGATTATTACAATACTGTAGATATAGCATAGTTTATTCAAACGAATTTAAAAATTAAGACTATGTAGATTGATGTGAATAGATCAATCAGTTTAGTTTTCTATCTGATCAATTTTTTAAACTTTTTTGAATTAAAAAACAATTTTAATTATAAATTAATTTCAAGTTTTCCCATCTTATTTTCAAAATAATTTTTAACACAAATTAAAAAAAATTTTTTTTATTTTTATTGACACACTTTTTTGTCAGCGAAAAACACGCGCGGTCTTTTCCGATTTTAATTTCTGTTGCTTTTAAATAAATAAATATTTTCTCATATTAAACTGGTTTTAATTTTATATATAATGCCGCTTTATTTTTTTTAATTGTTTGGGAAGCGGGAGGGGGTATTTTTTCATTCAAAATTTAAAAATATTTTTTTATTAGATAGAAATTAGATATCAATTAAAAATAATTTTGCTTGATTCTAGAAATACACAATTAAAATTTTTTAAATAAGTCATTAATAACGAGGGCCTGAAGTTTCTCAATTCCATACCTCACTACCCTCTCCTCTTTCCTTGCAAGACCTTTGTAAATACCTTTGATCCAATTTCCGATTTCCGACGTTTTTTTCCTTCCGATTTCCGAAATAAAATTTTGATTTCCGATTTCCGATTCTCTAGTTCCGACTTTTGAGCTAGTTCCGATTTCCGGCTCTTCCGATTTCCGACAGTTCTGACTCTTACGACTCACATTTGATTATTGGGAAAATTTTGATTTTGTCATACTCTTACTCCTTAACATTTCTAGTATAATTACTCGTACTGGTATCCATGCGAGGTACGGAGTTTGGAACGAGGTCGATTAAAAAAATAGGATCGCTTCAAGAGAGAGAGAATCTCGTTTAGCGAGACCTTGATTTTCAACCAATCCCTATTATTTTCCACAAAAGCTACCTCCAATCTTTCCCTTTATTCTTTACAACTTTGCATTAACTAATGACGTCATCTCTATTTTAATTAATATTTTTTGTGTTGAGATAAAGATTAGATGAATAGATTATATATTCTTTCTCTTCAAAATAAATTTTATATTTATACATATGTATTTTTTTATATTTTCTTTAAAAAAAGTTAGTTGGTAATAGTTTAATATTTACGCAATTTAACGACGTATTATTTTTTTATTTTATAGTTTTTTAAAAAGAGAAGTTTATATAAATTAATTTATTATATTAAATTATATTTTAATTTAAATGCATTCTAAACTTAATTCAACACAATTTGGGTAATTTTTGATTAATTTTAAAAGATATTTTAAATAAGACCTTATATTTAAAATAATTGTGTACATCAGGGTCGGTCGGAAATGACGAAGGTGTCGGAAATTGGAAATAGCTCAAGGTAGGAAATTAGCCTAAATTTTCGGAAATGCGAATTCCGACCGACCCTGGTGTGCATACACTAATAGTAATGTGCATACACTTTGTCGAAACAATTTTAATAATATTTGAAAGTTAAGGAAAAGGTATTAGTTAAAACATGCTAGCCGGTAGATTAAGATAAATTTAAAAAAATTTTATCTTTTCTATTAAAAGAGAAGTAAAATCTAGCAACATCTCTGTAGTCGGGGAGCAATTGTAGTAGGATCACTGATGAATCCATGAGCGAAAGAGCCTTCAATAACTGCCAAGAATTTGCATGATCGTCGAATACTTTCTCTCTCTCTTACCACATAAACAACTGAAAAATATTTTTAAAAATTATTGTGTTATTTGATTAGAAGCTAAAAATTTTTAAATTAAATTATTTCCATTTTCGTTATTTAAAAAAAAATTTTTTTTAATTAATTTAGAGAGCCTCTCAGCAAAGAGTCAATAAATTTAATTCAGCAAGTACGTCAAAAATTAACTTATCCAATAAATCCGAATGTAATTTTTCAAAACTAAAAATTTCAAAATATTAATTTCCTTTTAAAGTTTAACACAGATTTTAATATTTATCGTTTTGTGGCTAATGCAGAAAGAAATTTTAAAACAAAAATGGAAATTGTTGAAAATGCAGCTAAGGCTCTTTCGATGCATTTACGTGTTAGAAAGTGTTTTAATTTGGTGATTATTTTATTTTTTGATTTAAATTTATCTTTGATAGAGTTTAAGTCCATATTAAAGGAAATAAATTTACAACACTTGTTGAACTATAATAGCTTAAACAAGAGAAAATACATTTAACTACATTTTAATGACATGTTATAACTTTAAAATTCATAAGATAAAAGCAATGTGAAGTACATACAACTAAAGCACGGACCGAAAAGAGTTTTTTAAGACATCGATCTGGATTCTAGGACAATAAGCGATCTCGACACTACCAATCAAGTCTCTAGGCAAAACATCTGCATGGTTGTTTGAAGCGCCCAATAATTACCAGGAATAGTAATTTTCTGTCACCCACTTCCCTGATTCGTATCAGCTAAATTAATCAAAAGATCTAAGGATTAATGTACTTATTTAGCGGTAAAGCTAAAACTTTTTAAAAAATCCGGCAAAAAATTTTACAAAAAAAAATTTTTTGCAGGATGAACTACCCGATATTCCCTTTGAAAAAAATCCAATATTTATTGAACGCCTAATGCCAATGAGTCCAATTTTGGAAAATGCCACAGATTCTTTTAATAGACTACTTTGGTTTGTAGAATATAAATCCTTAAATGTTGAGGTTATTTTCTAAAAAATTCTCTCAAAAAAATATTTTTCCAAAAGTCAATAGCAAATGGAATAAGAAGTTCAGAATCTATTAAATTCCAATTTTGGCAATTTGAACATATGTTGAAGCTAGTTAATAAACAAGAAGAATTAACTGGTCGTTTAAGCTCGATACGTCATGTTATTGATATGACTGGTTATGGTACTCTTGAATATTTTATTTTTAATATAGGAAGTTCTGGAAAAAAAATCAGAATTTAAAAAAAAAATTCTGATAGACTAAGTTCGCTCCTCGAGATTTTCCCTATGAGCTATTATTAGCTTATTGTTTTCTAACCACAAAAAGTACCTTGGCCCACTGCACTTTTTGACTATTTAGAGCCCTATAACTTGTTCCCTAGTCATCGGATTGATACCAATCGGAGGTGGGTCGGAACAGTCAGATGTCGGAAATCTGAATTCGTACCCATCTCTGATACTAATACACTTCATTCAACTAGGCTCTCCGAGCTAAGTTGAACTTTATATCAGAAAAAGCAGAAATTCAAAAAATCAGAATTCCCAATAAAATCAGAATTCACAATTAAACTAAAAATTATTTACAGAAATTAATCCATTCACAATGCTTTTTGTCAGTTCTGGTACTCTCTCCTATTATTCCCAACTTCTCCATTATGATAATTATCCAGATTTGGTTTATCCAATTGAAATGGTTTGAAATAGAATTTGAACTAAAAATTAATTTAAAAAAGGTAAATATTGCCAAATGGATATATATTCCCTATCGTTTGATTAAATCTATGATGCCTGTTGGTTTTGTTGATCGGTTTAGATTACACGACGCTAATTTTTTGGAAAATCTTTGTATGGAAATTAATTTGGATTATATTCCACATTCACTTGGAGGGCAAAATCAGGCGAGAAAATTTTTGTTTTAATGTTCTGAGCTGACCTCTAACTTATCCCTCTCTTCGGAATTGACCCAAGGCGGGATATCTGTGGGATCTGAATAGTCAAGATGAGGGATATTTAATTATGATAAATACATGGATTTAGCTGGGTGGAGCAAGCAGAAGTTTGTGATAAATAAACAAAAAATCTCTGTTATCACTCCTCATAGTGAATAAATATGTGAAGTTCAAGAAAATTCAAGGATTAGGTTACTCGGGTAGCTGCAGCGACGACTTGACCCTAAGCAACTCTCTCTTCTTTTTGATTTATGGGGGATTGGCGTAGATAGGGGGATAAATAAACTTTTAATCCGAAGAGTACGGTATAAATTTTTATATATCCTCCCACCTTCAATTTATTGTACTGGCCCTGTAGGACACCTAAAATATTTTTATAAATTTCCAGTCAATATATTGTGTCCCAATGCAACACTCTACTCAAAGTTGGCAACCTATAGAACCAAGAGTGCTCAACCATTTGGAGAATTTATCTATTGGACCGAGGAAATATAAATTTTTAAAAATCCAAATTGACCCAAATACTGCAAAAAAACATTTTTTAAGTTGGTATTTCCGAACAGATGGAATAATTCAATTTGGGGTGTTTTTCGAGCCATTGAAGAATGAAAGGAAAGAAAATAAACAAAATGGTGAGGAAATGAGTTTTTCAAGTTTTAGAAATACCGTAAATGATCTAATAAGAACACATCTCTAATAGAAGCACACCCTACAAGCACATAAGCTTTTATTAGAGCATTTACAGTATATCTTAAGTATTACTTGACATTTTATTATATTTTGAGTTAAGAAAATATATCTCAGAAAAAATATATTTCAATCCGATATGTCAGAAATTCTTTAAATTTTATAACCCAAAATCCCCTACAAAATTTTAAAAATAATTTTAATCAGGAAAGTATTTAAATGGTCATCACAATGGAATAAACACAACAATAACGAGTAGCCGTCCTTCTATCGAATATTTTGAAAATAATATGGAATGGGTCTATATGTGGTTTAAATTAACTGCTAAAATACACCATGAGGTACATACATACTATGCATTTTATTTTAAAATTCGAGTGAAGATTTCAAATAAATAATTTCGATGTTTTCAAATCCCTCTACTATATCTTCTACATTTTTCTTAATCCTCAGATACCTCCATTATTTAATGATAACCCACATAATCCCCCATTCTTCTTACTTTTCCTCCACTTGATAATTCTCATTCACTTTTTTGGTGAATTAGTCGAAAAAAAATAATTTTTGCATAATTAGTTTTCAAACTTTAGTCGATATTTTTTGTAAAATAGAATAATTACGGAAATCGAAGTATTCGTTTCAAATTCTAACGTCAATACACTTTTATATTTTAAAATTAATCTTGAAATGAGTTATTTTAAATGCTCACTTCACAGGAATTCAAAGTCTATTAAATATACTAGGTATATCTATGAAGTAGGGTAGCACTCCGGCCCCCCCCCGAACCCCGACATGCCCTCCACGGCAAACCCGATCCCCGACACACCCGACACCGAAGGCTCGGGGGTGCTACCCTGCTATGAAGTATTGAATGTATTTTATAATAAAGTCATACAACGTCTAAAATGATCTAATAAATTAATTTAGTGGGATAGTGTAGAATGTACTCAACCAGGAATTTATTGGATAATATTTTCAAATTGTCATAGCTGGATACATAAACGTTATGTTGAGGTCATAATACAATTAACTAGTGAAGAAAATGAACGAACAAATATTAAAAGAATATGGCATGACAAAAGGGAAGAAGAAAATAATAACTTGGAAAATTATGAAGATTTGAGAAAAACTTTTCAAATGAAAATTAAAACTTGATAAATTTTATATGTACTATATTGTTTTTAAAAATAATTGAGTGTTCTGAAAAAAATTTAACTTTATTAATATATGTAGGTACTTTTTATTGATAATGTAAGGATGCTTCACCTAGATGCATATTAAACGCTTATGTGGAGGCCTTGTATCATAAAGCCCTTGTATCATAACCCTTGTATCATAAAATCGTTACAGGACACGATGAAATATAATCATCTTACATCACAATAAACTGATACTTGATAGAAGATCAGTATATTGTGACCCCCTGTGGCCATTTTATTAGAAGAAATACGATATGTATAAGAAGATTATTCGATTATTGTGGATGTATTTGTGCACGATTAAAAACAGCATTTCGATATGGTGTGTTTGTTAAAATACAAATAATTGGGTTAAATACAGGTGTAAAATGAAAGTAAATATAAATTAAAATTCGAATTATGTTTGTTGAATCATTGTTTGTTGACAAAAAACTTATAAGAATTATAAGTCCTGCTTCGCTAACAAATGGAACGACAGCCTAAAAATTGAATTATTAAAAAGCTGCCCTTAAAAACCTACCAAAAGAATCAAAACTTTAGTTAAAAGTTTATTCAATCTTTTTAAATTTCCATCAATATTAGTGTTTAGATTGACATATCTGACCATTTTGAATCCACAGACAAATATAATTAAATAAGGAACTGTTTGAAATATAGCTAGAAATAATTGTCACCAAACACTTATCTAAAAATGTTCTAGTTTACATACAAATATTTTATAATACTTTAGAATACTGTAAAGTAGAGAGAGATCCAACTGGCTATCATATAAAACGCTCACTATGCGAGGGTTTAAGAACTATTAAAAGAGAAGGTGAATAAATGCCAGGAGGTCGCAGGATCGGAACTTTTAACTAGCTCTTACTATACAAATTAAGATTTAAACATTACTTTCTCCATTTTGCCTTGAGTAAACGGCCATGTTTTATTAAAATTATCAAAATGTTTTATACCTCCAAAAGAATAAGGATTAACTAAAAAAGCTAAATCCAAAGTATAAATAATTGAGACCAATAGAGCAATTGATAACATGTATAAATACCGACGAAAATTAATTTTCATATTCCTAATAATATTTTAGGAGAGATTATTTTTATCTATTTACTTATTCAAAATTAAATATCTATAAATAAATTGAACACACAATCCAAAAAAATTCAAGGAAGCAATACAATTCATAAACATTAAATAAATAAAGGATATAAACGGATTAAAATTTTCCTTCATTAAACTAAGCAAAATTCCATAAGGTAAAATATTAATTGTATTCCCTTCTGTATCAGATATATAAAACTAAAAATAATTAAAAAATGATTTTAAATAGAGTTACCGTATATACTCTATTAATTACCCTCCCTCAAATAATTACCCCATCTCTATTAGTTTCCCCCTTCAGCGAAAGGTTGAAACATTAATTACCCCCTTAAAACTAGTTATAGGTAATTAGCCTTCCTAATTAACCTCTATCAATTACCCTGCCTCTATCATTTACCCTCTCCAGAGAGAGGTCGAAACAATAATTACCCAGAGTAATTACTAGAGTCTATACGGTAAGTCAATCGGAAATTATAAATAGTTAGAGATTTAGAGAAGTTGAAATTTTGTTTAAATTATTTACCACTTGAACAATCATTTGATTAATCAACATTAAAATATCCAAAACACAATTTTGTATCAGAATTCGACTGTGTGTTTTCATTTCTTTTGGTGTTTTAAAAATAATTAAAATAATCAGAAGAATATTTAAAGGAAAACCAATTAATAAACAAACAAAATAATCTAATTTAAATAAAATATCAACTATATCCAAGGACATTTTTTTATTTTACTTACGTTTTAATTTATTTTTTATTTTATTTTCTAATTAAATGGTAAAATTACTTTAAAAATTTCTTATTAAAAAGTTTCAAAAATGTTCTCATACCCTTTAAATGTAAAAAATATTTTTAAGAAAATTTTGTTTACTTTCATTAAACAATCAGACAAAAATAAATCATGTAATTTTTTGTTGCTAGGTTAATTTTCTCAAAGTGACGGGAATCTTAACCTAATGGCAAAACAGTGAGTTTTTTAGGTAAAGTTAATTTTTTAATTAATTAATTTTTTAATAAACTTTATTTTCAGAGTCTTATATGTAGCAAAATTAATTTTTAACATTAATTGAAATTTTTTAATATTGTCTCTGATATTCACATTAAAATACAAAATCATTGTTGACAATATTTTATAATATTTGACACAAACAAATCGTGGGATTTTTTTTCAAATTAAATGGTAGAATTACTGGCACTATCTGAAAGGAGGTCGGTAATCGTTTTTTTCATTACTTTTTTCCTTCCTTGATATGACAGAGTGGTCAGCATTTTCCTTTAGAGATCGGAATTTTGAAAAAACCGGGTCCGGGTTCCGGGAAACGCGTTCTGAAGGTTGACCGGGAGGGACCCAGACCGGGAATTCACGTTTCCGGTTTCAACCCGGTCAAAAATGACCGGGTCCCGGCCAGGAAACCGGGAAATTCTTAATTTGTTGAAATGGGGCTGTATTTGTCTACATGGGGATGTATTTTTCAACTATCCCTCTATATTTATTCTAAATAACCTCTATTAAAGTAAGTAAATGCTAGAGAGCGTGATTTTCAAAAAACCTTGACCTTGATTTCGGTTGGGTACATTGAGCAGATTCTTGGCCTTGAGTCAAGGAAAAATTAAGGATTATTTTTGCCTGCATCAAGGCTTTGATTCTTGATTTTTTATTTGGACAGATATCGGCAGATTAAGCAGGATTAAGTGGGATATACTGGTATTTAAAGGGATATTATAGGATTTGAAGGGATATTACCTGTATTTACCCAGGGATCGGATTCGTACTAATTTGGAAGTACAGTACAAAATAAATCGACCCTCGTACTTAAAAATTGAAAAGTAAGTACGTACTCGCACACAATAAAGAAAAATTTACCACAACATTAAAAGTCTCACGCAATGTTTTTCAAATATATATTAAACAAAATTTTCTCAAAAATATTTTTCTTTGTATTTAGAAAATATTAATGAGAAACTTTTTAATAAAAAATATGTTTAAATTAATTAACTTTATTTAATTTGTTAAACTTTAAAGCTTAAAAAATGTCTACATATGGATATACTTGATATTTTATTTAAATTAGAATAATTATTTAATCAAATTTATTTAATTATGTATACATATAATTACAGTATTTTCCCGATTAATTCCTCTGGGGAATTATTTTTCAACATTTCCTTGGCATGGGGAATTAATCGAGGGAGGGGAATTATTCGAGTTTAGGCATTTGAACGTGCAGTAGGGTATTTGGGGGTGTGGAATTATTGTTTCAACCCAACTCGGTATGGGGAATTAATCGAGATGGGGAATTATTGAGGGAGGGAATTAATCGAGAAAATACGGTAAATTAAATTATTTAAATTAAATTAGATTATTCTTGCCATTTTAGTTTTTGCTAATAATTATCCCTTTCCCGTATCTATATATAGAAGGCTGTAATTAGTAATTTTTGACAGTAAATAAATAATTACAAAAAAATGTTGCAATATACAGCCTTACATTTAAATAAATATTTAAAAATTTAGACAAAAATTCTCTACTAAAACTTTAAAAATGTCCTTGGATATACTTGATATTTTATTTAAATTAGATTATTTTGTTTGTTTATTAATTGGTTTTCCTTTAAATATTATTCTGATTATTTTAATTATTTTTAAAACACCAAAAGAAATGAAAACACACAGTCGAATTCTGATACAAAATTGTGTTTTGGATATTTTAATGTTGATTAATCAAATGTTTCTTCAACATGTAAAATTAAATTATTTAAAATATAAATCGAAAAATTAGCTTAAATTAAATATAATATGCTGTGTAACTTTATCAATTTTTTAAATTTTATACATATTATCTTCTTATCATTAAATTAGAATATACAGAAAATTAATTTCAATTTAATTTTATAGTTTTATATAAATGATACAGATGGAAATCCAAATGTGATACTTCCTAATGGAATTTTGCTTCAAAAAACATTTTTTCTTGCCAAACTTTAGTTGATCATAACTTCGTCAAATCAAAAAACATTTTGCATCAAAAAACATTTTTTCTTGCCAAACTTTAGTTGATCATAACTTCGTCAAAAATGATTCAATCCCGATGATTTTAGTACCAATCGACTCGTATTGTTCAGGCGCATCGAATAAGCTTATAATTTCATTTTTGAAAATTTTATCCAAAAATTTTGTAATTGCCAAAATTATTTTAATAAATCATTCAGTAAACCATATCTCGGTTCATTTACGTGATAGACACCTGATTTTGGTGTCATTCGAATCAGATTGGAGAGCTGATTCGAATGATATATAAATTTCTCATATCAAAAATATAGTCTTGAATCCAGGCCAGCTTTTATTCAAAAAATTTAACTTAAAGTTTGAGAGATAATAAATCAGACTAAATTATCGAATTTTTAGGCGATTTTGCTATCAAAAAAATTCTTAGAGTATCAGGAATCCAGCAAAAAAAGAATTAACGGTTTTCATTAAAAATGAAGAAAGTTATAGTCAAAAGAAAAGCGGCCACTAATTTGCCGCACCCTGTATAATATGCTGTGTAACTTTATCAATTTTTTAAATTTTATACATATTATCTTCTTATCATTAAATTAGCATATACAGAAAATTAATTTCAATTTAATTTTATAGTTTTATATAAATGATACAGATGGAAATCCAAATGTGATACTTCCTAATGGAATTTTGCTTATCTTTATGAAAGATTTCAATCCCTTCATATGTTATATTGTTTTAAATTTTTGGCTATTTATTGGTACTTTAAATACACATGGATTGTGTGTTCAATTTATTTATAGATATTTGGTTTTGAATAGGTAAATGTAATTATCTCTCCTCAAATAAATATTTTATTAGGAATATGAAAATTAATTTTTGTCGTTATTTATTTATGTTCTCCTTTGCTTTATTTGTAAATTTATTTTATATATTGAATTTATTTTTCTTTCATAACCAATATTCTTTTGGAGGGATTAAATATTTTGATAATTTTAATAAAACATTGCCGTTTATTCAATATAAAATGGAAACGGTAATTTTTAAATTAAATTCTGTCTAAAATTATATTCAAAAATATATATAGACAACTATTTTGAAAATCTTACCAAATATTTTAATTGAAATATCTGCTTATTTAATAATAATTATCTGTGGATTCAAAATGGTTAGATATGTCAAATTAAACACTAATTTGGATGGAAATTTAAAAAGATTGAATAAACTTTTAACAAAAGTTTTGATTATTTTGGTAAGAATATTTTTGGGCTGTAGCCTAATTTAATTTTAGGCTACTCTACCAATTATTATTCAAGCTGGCCTTTTATTTCTTCTGATTAATATAGAAACGACAAACAATACAACAAACATTATTCGAATATTAATTTACACTTCTTTTCATTTAACACCTGTATTTAACCCAATTATTTGTATATTAACAAACACACCATATCGAAATGCTATTTTCAATCGTGCACAAGTACATCCACAATAATTGAATAAAAATCAGCTTTATTTTTTATCAAGTTTTTAATCTGAAAGCTACCGTAAATCCTGTATAAAAATAGAATGCCATGGCATTCTATTTTTCAATCACCTTCAAAGGTGGCATTCTATTATAGGATGGCATTCAAATAGAGGGTGGCATTCTAATACAGGAAATACGGTATTCTTTGTCGTTAATTTTAGAGCAATCTGTCTGCGATAAATTGATAAAAAAACTCGATTTACTTGCCCCACTAGAGACTATCTATAGATCTCAGACAGGATCTATTAACCGCAGCATTTTTCATGTTTTAATTAGTAAAAGTGCATATGTACTTTATAACTTCTTTTGAAATTATAATAATTTTCTCAGTCAAAATTTAATTAATGTCACATAGTTTTTAACGTAAATATAAAATAAATTTCTCATAAATATTTTTTGTATTTAAAAATGTAAATATTTTCAAGATTTTCAATAAAAAATTTTTAAATTAATTTTACAATTTATTTTGTTAAGCAGGAAAAATGGATATCAAATGAAATTATTAATCACCTAAAGACTATTAGTTGTAGGTGGGCTTAAATTTTTTGGAAATTAAAATGTTTTAGTTACCTAATTTACTATTTTATTGGATTGACGACAAATTTAAAATAAAATATTGTAAATATCCTAATATAAGCCCTGGGCTTATATTTTTCAATACCCCCCGTCGGGTGGGCATCTAATAGGACATGGGCTTCTATTTTTCAATGTCAAATTTTTATCATGTCAAAGAAATTATTTACCGTTAAACTACAAAAAGTAAAATCATAGCAACAAAAATCATAGCAACAACCTTTTTTTGTTCAAATTCGAAAAATTTTTAAGACAAAAGCCCAAGACGATCTCAATATTCAGGACGAAACTTTTACAAGAGTAAAGGATTTGTATTTTCTTGAAAAATTACCAGGTCCGCAAATGTCGGATTCGCTAATGTTAATCCGCATCTGTCGGTCCGTAAAAGTCGATCCGCTTCTGTCGGTACGCAAATGTCGGGTCCGCTTGTGTCGTTCCGCAAAATTCAATCCGCAATTGTCGATCCGCAAATGTCGTTCCGCAAGTGTCGGGTAACCGTTCTGACAATGGGTTAAAGAAAAGTTTTGGCAATGGGAGAGAGAAGGTCTGCCTATGGTTTTGTTGATATGTTTATGCTTGCCTCGCCCGAAGGGCGAGCCTAGTGATATAAAAATTAATTTTAATATTTCTTATTAAAAAGTTACCAATAATTTCTAAATACAAAAAATATTTTTAAGAAAATTTTGTTTATTTCCATTAAATTGTTTATATAATGCGTGGTTTAATTTTGACTTTATAAAATTAAAACTGATGAAGAAAAGGAAAATGAGAAAATATTTGTGAGAAAATCTTGTTTATTATTTATTGTAAAATTTCAATTGTCTGGTTAAATTTTGAATGAGAAAATTGGACATAAAATTGAAAAGTGCACTTGTACTTTTAGCTAAATAATGCCTGTGTCAGAGCTTTATAATTAATTTTAAAAAATTTTATTTAAAAATATATCCATTTTCTCTTCAATTATTGAGGAGTTATTTGTGCACGATTAAAAACAGCATTTCGATATGGTGTATTTGTTAAAATACAAATAATTGGGTTAAATACGGGCATAAAATGAAAAGAAGTGTAAATTAATATTCGAATAATGTTTGTTGTATAGTTATTTGTTGTTGGATAAATTACAAAGAAAAGAATCCCAGCCTGGTTAACAAATGGTACAATAGCCTAAAAATTATTAGAAAATATAAATATCGTGTATTCTGGAATAATTATCTTGACAATTATTTTTTAAATCTTTCGCTGGAAGGAGTAATTAACCATGAGACGTGAGGGGTATTATCTGGGAGAGGAGGGAGACGGTAATAATTGGATGTTCACCTCCATTTTAATGCTTCTTTGAGGGGTGATTGAAAAATGTTTTCCCGGACACACAATCAGTTTTTGCTAGAGCTCGGTCTTTTCAATTTGCTAATTTGACCCGGGCCGGGCTTTCCGGGCTAACCGGGGCCCGAAAAGCCCGGATTTTATCAAAATACCGGATTACCGGGCCCGGAAGCCCGGGCCCGGCCCGTGTCCGAGCTCTAGTCTTTACTGTATATTCTCTTCAATTAAAGAGCTAACCTACCATTATTTTAGTTAAGTAATTATATAAAATAAAAATCCTGTCAAAAATAAATTTTCTTTCAAAAAACCTACCAAAAGAATCAAAACTTTTGTTAAAAGTTTATTCAGTCTTTTTAAATCTCCATCAAGATTTGTGTTTAAATTGACATATCTAACCATTTTGAATCCACAAATAATTATTATTAAATAAGGAACTGTTTGAGTTAAAGCTACAGGGAACAGTGACAAATTAGTCGACTATTTTTTGAATATAAATAATTATTTTTTTGAAAATTACCGCTCCCATCTTAGCTTGAATAAATTGCAATGTCGTGTTAAAATTACTAAAATATTTAGTTCCTCCACTAGAATATGGACCGACAAATAAAACTACATCCAACATATATAAGAACGTAACAAATAAAGCAATAGATAACATTAATAGATAACGGCAAAAATTAATTTTCATATTCCTTTTAATATTTATTTAAGGAGAAATTTTGGTAATATTTTAAAATCAGTGATGCAAAAGTTCTAAAATTTCTCTGGAACCGGTTCCAGTTCTAGAACTGCTTTTTTTTAATTTTGGCAGCTTCAGTTCCGGTTCAAACCGTTTCCAGCCTTTGCTGGTTCCAATTCCAGTTCCGGAACTTGAACTGGAGATCGGTTCCGGAACTGGAACTTTTACATCACTGTTTGGAAGCTGCCCCTCCTTTTATCCCGTTTCTTGACCATCATCAGCTTTTTTGCTTAATATACTAGTGTATTATATATTATTCGGAAGATTTAATGATTCTGAACTAAATTATGAGGCGTAATCCTAGCTGGAAACTTTTTGTTCCGCTGCAGGATAAAAAGGGGCGTCTTCCAAAATATTAAATAAATTCTTAGTATTTTCTACATTTATTTACCTATTCAAAACCAAATATCTATAAATAAACTGAACACACAATCCATTTAAATCTAAGGTAGCAATGTATTGCCAAAATGTTAAAACAACATAATATATAAATGGATTAGAATTTATGTCCATTAAACTAAGCAAAATTCCATTAGGAAGTATATCAACGGCATTCCCTTCTGTATCAAATACATGATACTATAAATAATTATAAAATTGGATTTAACTTGCCGTAAATGCTCTAATTAAAGCCTTGGAAGTCTATTTTTCAATGGGTAAATTTGGGTAGGCTTTGGGCTTCTACTAAGGAATGGGCGTTTATTTTTCGATGGGCCTCCTTAGGTGGGCTTATATTAGATATGGGCTTCTAATAGAGCCGGGCTTTGATTAGAGCATTTACGGTAATTTTATTTTATCTATAGTAAAGCGGTTGGTCCTGTTCCCCAGTGCCTCGTTGTTTAGTTGGTGTTATAAGCAGAGTCGAGCAAGTTACAATTATGAGTGAACTCCGCAGAGTATAGGAAATAGGTGAATCGCTCGCAGTAGGGAATATAGGGAGATGTCTTCCTTAAAGGACTCGATGGATTGGCCCGGCCGGCAACTCTCAGCTGAATGAATAAAGAAGTGATCTGTCTTAGCCTATTCCATTAGAGCTTATATGCCACTAGCTTTATTTATCACTAGCTCTCTCAAGGATTTATGGCCATATTTATTTCAATAAAATTCGTCCTCTATTAAATTACCGATTGAACAAACATTTGATTAATCAACATTAAAATATCCAAAACACAATTTTGTATCAGAATTCGACTGTGTGTTTTCATTTCTTTTGGTGTTTTAAAAATAATTAAAATAATCAGAATAATATTTAAAGGAAAACCAATTAATAAACAAACAAAATAATCTAATTTAAATAAAATATCAAGTATATCCAAGGACATTTTTTTATTATTATTTACAATTTATTCTTCAGAATAAATAATAAAATTACTTTAAAAATGCCTTAATTAAAAGTTTCAAAATGTTCTCATACATTTAAATGTGAAAAATATTTTTGAGAAAATTTTGTTGAATATATTTGAAAAACATTTCGTGAGACTTTTAATTTAATGTTAAATTTTGATTTATTGTGAGAATAAAGTACAAATAAGTACATATTATTTGGCGCTCCTGAGGAGAGGTCCCTTCGATGGTGGGAGAGATCTCTTCAATAGTGGGAAAGTTTGTCTACAAAAATATTCGTTAATATTTTGCTTCGTCTGGCAATCGTTGGACCTTTATTTATTTTTAATAAGCAAAATTAATCTGTCCCTAGGACCTTTGAATAGTTGTTCCGTGGTGGTGTAAAACTCGATTTAGTGATATTTATGAAAATTTTTTGTAAAAAACTTATTTCAATTTTCTCTCTGTGGGTTGATTGAATATCGTCATTTTTTTATTAAAATTATCAAAATGTTTTATACCTCCAAAAGAATAAGGATTAACTAAAAAAGCTAAATCCAAAGTATAAATAATTGAGACCAATAGAGCAATTGATAACATGTATAAATACCGACGAAAATTAATTCAATCAAATCATCAAAATACCGGATTACCGGGCCCGGAAGCCCGGGCCCGGCCCGTGTCCGAGCTCTAGTCTTTACTGTATATTCTCTTCAATTAAAGAGCTAACCTACCATTATTTTAGTTAAGTAATTATATAAAATAAAAATCCTGTCAAAAATAAATTTTCTTTCAAAAAACCTACCAAAAGAATCAAAACTTTTGTTAAAAGTTTATTCAGTCTTTTTAAATCTCCATCAAGATTTGTGTTTAAATTGACATATCTAACCATTTTGAATCCACAAATAATTATTATTAAATAAGGAACTGTTTGAGTTAAAGCTACAGGGAACAGTGACAAATTAGTCGACTATTTTTTGAATATAAATAATTATTTTTTTGAAAATTACCGCTCCCATCTTAGCTTGAATAAATTGCAATGTCGTGTTAAAATTACTAAAATATTTAGTTCCTCCACTAGAATATGGACCGACAAATAAAACTACATCCAACATATATAAGAACGTAACAAATAAAGCAATAGATAACATTAATAGATAACGGCAAAAATTAATTTTCATATTCCTTTTAATATTTATTTAAGGAGAAATTTTGGTAATATTTTAAAATCAGTGATGCAAAAGTTCTAAAATTTCTCTGGAACCGGTTCCAGTTCTAGAACTGCTTTTTTTTAATTTTGGCAGCTTCAGTTCCGGTTCAAACCGTTTCCAGCCTTTGCTGGTTCCAATTCCAGTTCCGGAACTTGAACTGGAGATCGGTTCCGGAACTGGAACTTTTACATCACTGTTTGGAAGCTGCCCCTCCTTTTATCCCGTTTCTTGACCATCATCAGCTTTTTTGCTTAATATACTAGTGTATTATATATTATTCGGAAGATTTAATGATTCTGAACTAAATTATGAGGCGTAATCCTAGCTGGAAACTTTTTGTTCCGCTGCAGGATAAAAAGGGGCGTCTTCCAAAATATTAAATAAATTCTTAGTATTTTCTACATTTATTTACCTATTCAAAACCAAATATCTATAAATAAACTGAACACACAATCCATTTAAATCTAAGGTAGCAATGTATTGCCAAAATGTTAAAACAACATAATATATAAATGGATTAGAATTTATGTCCATTAAACTAAGCAAAATTCCATTAGGAAGTATATCAACGGCATTCCCTTCTGTATCAAATACATGATACTATAAATAATTATAAAATTGGATTTAACTTGCCGTAAATGCTCTAATTAAAGCCTTGGAAGTCTATTTTTCAATGGGTAAATTTGGGTAGGCTTTGGGCTTCTACTAAGGAATGGGCGTTTATTTTTCGATGGGCCTCCTTAGGTGGGCTTATATTAGATATGGGCTTCTAATAGAGCCGGGCTTTGATTAGAGCATTTACGGTAATTTTATTTTATCTATAGTAAAGCGGTTGGTCCTGTTCCCCAGTGCCTCGTTGTTTAGTTGGTGTTATAAGCAGAGTCGAGCAAGTTACAATTATGAGTGAACTCCGCAGAGTATAGGAAATAGGTGAATCGCTCGCAGTAGGGAATATAGGGAGATGTCTTCCTTAAAGGACTCGATGGATTGGCCCGGCCGGCAACTCTCAGCTGAATGAATAAAGAAGTGATCTGTCTTAGCCTATTCCATTAGAGCTTATATGCCACTAGCTTTATTTATCACTAGCTCTCTCAAGGATTTATGGCCATATTTATTTCAATAAAATTCGTCCTCTATTAAATTACCGATTGAACAAACATTTGATTAATCAACATTAAAATATCCAAAACACAATTTTGTATCAGAATTCGACTGTGTGTTTTCATTTCTTTTGGTGTTTTAAAAATAATTAAAATAATCAGAATAATATTTAAAGGAAAACCAATTAATAAACAAACAAAATAATCTAATTTAAATAAAATATCAAGTATATCCAAGGACATTTTTTTATTATTATTTACAATTTATTCTTCAGAATAAATAATAAAATTACTTTAAAAATGCCTTAATTAAAAGTTTCAAAATGTTCTCATACATTTAAATGTGAAAAATATTTTTGAGAAAATTTTGTTGAATATATTTGAAAAACATTTCGTGAGACTTTTAATTTAATGTTAAATTTTGATTTATTGTGAGAATAAAGTACAAATAAGTACATATTATTTGGCGCTCCTGAGGAGAGGTCCCTTCGATGGTGGGAGAGATCTCTTCAATAGTGGGAAAGTTTGTCTACAAAAATATTCGTTAATATTTTGCTTCGTCTGGCAATCGTTGGACCTTTATTTATTTTTAATAAGCAAAATTAATCTGTCCCTAGGACCTTTGAATAGTTGTTCCGTGGTGGTGTAAAACTCGATTTAGTGATATTTATGAAAATTTTTTGTAAAAAACTTATTTCAATTTTCTCTCTGTGGGTTGATTGAATATCGTCATTTTTAACTCCTATGAATAAAACTTGAATTTCACTACAAAGTAGAAGTATTTGGAATTAAGGTTGCATCATACGAAGGCGATCAAAGACCAACCGAGCTAGTATGCTCCTACTAGACTGCCGCCGTATTAATTTCTATTTTATCATTAGCAGTACCTTATCTCTTCTAAAATGCCCCCCCCCCCGATTGGCCGACTTTTGCGGCCCCAATGAGAATAAACTTGGAGAATAAACGTGATTTATTGAACGATAAATTAGTATTTTTTTATTTTAATTTACTTAATTTTCTAATCATGGCCGCAAATGTTGGGGCCGCAAATATACGGGCCGCAAGTGTCACAATAGGGGGAGCCTCAAATGTCAAAACCGCAATAGTCTGGGCCGCAAGTGTAAGGGCCGCAAAAGTCGCATCACCCCATCCCCCCCCCCCCTCCCCCATAAAACTCCACAATAAAAATAGTCTGGAGCGAAAGTGAGATGTTAATGAAAATAAAATAGAGACAATTTAAAAAATTTCTAAATATTTTACAAGTATAAATAAGCAATTACATAATTGTTAATGTATTCGAATGTGTTTTGAATATTTATTTAAACAAATTTCTATTTAATTCTTCTTCGAATTTAATGAAAATTAAATTCTGCATGCACTTTCCTCCATTTCGCTCTTCTCTGTTGAAACCAACTATTAACTTGTAAGCTAGTAAGTCCTGTTTTTACTGCCATATCATCTCTCTGATTTGAACTACTATATTTTTGTTCACAAAATTTTTGTTCCAATATTTTTTTCTTTAAAATTCAAAAATATTTTTTAAATCAAACTAACCGTCGATTTTATTTGGTAATAGTTTGGTTTAGACCCCCCCCCCTCTTTTTTGCCTATTTCAGTTGCAGTATCTGTTCTCTTTTTTGCCACATTATATATCATTCGAAAGAGCATTTCGATCTGAGTCAAATGTTATAGAATCAACGAAATCTGACTTAAATCAACAAAGTTATGACCGCTTTTTTAAACCCTTGTAGCAACACAAGTTTTTCCAGCGTGGATTTAGCTTTCCAATTTTGTGCAGAATCACCGAACTAACCGATTTTGGTATCATTCGCCCCAGCTTGCAGAGCTCTTTCGAATACTATATGTTAAATTATATATCAAACAAAAAAGCTCAAAATGTCAGGGGAAATGGGGGGAGGGGGGATGGGAGGGTGAACCAAACTATTGCCTTTTACCTGAATTGTAGTAAATTTTCTTGAAACTTCTTTAACTTTTTTGATGTTTGGAGAATATAAAATTTATTTTTATTGAATAAAATATATTTGAAAGAGTTTTAACTAATTAAATTTTTATCAAAATTCAAAATCCAAACCAGTGAGACCCTTTCCAAATCACCTAGAGGGAAAATTTTCGCCTAGGCGAAAATTTTCAGAATTTTGAACGGCAAGAAGCCAGATTTTTTCCTTTTTAAGAAAAATTCAAAAAAGTGGCAAAAAGATGCATGAGAAGATGGAAAAAAAGGTACCCAATTTTATTCTCAATTTTTAATTAAATTTTCTACCAAATTTTTCCTCAAAAACATCATTTTCTTCTAACAAGCGAAAGGCAAAATCTTTGTTGTTAATTTTAAATTTATTCCATTCCTTGCTGGATATAAATGTTTTTCTATTACTAGAAAAATAATTGAAGCAAGCCTTAAATGTAGGTAAATAATTAATAAAATTTGAAAACAAATTCCGATCTCTTAGCTGATTGGACATTCACTGTTAACCCTCCCACCTTTCTCCTCTCCCAATTTTTTTTCATTGTGACTAGTGTCCGGTAAACTTGGTTTTCCGAAGCCAGATCCGGCGGATTTTTCCGGATTAGATCAGTACGGGGTAAAACAAAACACAATAAAACAAAGATTTTAGAAATTCATTTTCAACCTTTTCAAGTTTCGGAAGACAATAAAGTTCAGCATATTTGCATCGATCACTAAAGTTTGCAGCATCTTTTTTCAAAAAGAAATTATTTTAATAAAACATTTTTGAATATTTCTACTAGAGTTAAGAGAAGAATAGGTATTTTGGAATGTGCGGCTCGGTACGGTATCGAGATCTTTTTTTTGTTGGTATGAGTAAAATCGGTATCGGGATTCAAAGTAGGGTTTGACCCAGAACGCTAAGGGGGCGGGTATGTCGGGGTAACGCTTATTCCTATTTTCTACCAATATTTGCAGCCATGTAATTTTCACAAACTTCCATTAATTGTTTAACTTCATATTTATGTGCAATAGCAAATAAATCTTCCGAATGTTTTTCAATTGTTTCTTTTAAAAAAATTTTTTGAAATTAAAAAAATATTTTTTTAAATACTCTTATCAATTTCTCCACTATAAAAATATTCCAGCATTGCTTTAAAACATTCTGGAGAAGTATCAACAATTTTAATTTTACCCTTAAAATTTTATTCTAATTAAAGATTAAATTAATGTTTTATTTACACTTTTAGCTTCTTTCATATTTTTTTGTTCAAACATTCTTTGAAATACAATACTGTAGTTTGCCAAGATACATTTATGAGCATTTATTTTTTCATCTCCAATTTAGAAAAAGATTTTTTTATTAAAATTCTCGTCGAGAAAGCAAAATTTGCTTTAATCCCGATTAATGTTGGTTTTGGGTATCGGAAATAAAAAAGGCTGGAGTTCCAAGGATTTCTGTCTCGGCTCAAGAGCAGTCTAAAAACTCGGTCATTTCCTATGGGCGACTGGAACAGTTTATCTGAAAGGAGGTTGTATTGCATTTTTCCGACCGGTTCCTTATCAACGTTTCAGCAGGTTCCCCATTCCCAGTTTTAACAAAATTCCGACGGTCTCACAGTTCCGGTTCAATGAATTATTTTAGAAAATGCAAACTTTATCTTTTTGTCTGTAAATTTAAATGCTTTGACTTTTACTATAATTTTTTGTTTCTAGACCAAGTTTAACAAGCGTTATGCCTTTCGAAAGGCTCTGAAAATTGAGTTTCTTGGCACCAAAAATCAGTTTGCCTCTCATGATTTTTCTATTTTTATTTCTGTAATCGGCCTCTAAATTTAGTATAAGTCATAATACTCGAGAATTTTTGACCCACAATCAGACAGTCTTGTGTTTCAAAATTAATTTTAAAAAGCCGGATCTTTAGCGATAAATTAATGAATTTAATAGATAATCAAATCAAATATGTACTCTATAGAAAAACTTGTCTCAAAAACGCAATCAGTAAGTATTCCTTGTTTAAAAATTTCCACAAATGAACTTTTTGGTGTTGAATAATCAACAAATTCATTTTCCAATTTTATTTTATAGGGCACAAATTCAACATCACAAAAAATTATCAAAGGACCTAAATAAATTTCTGAAAATTTAAATCTGAAAATAAGTACTGTCAGGCATTGTTCGTCTGCGAATTTCATATTTATCTGATTCTAGTTGATTTTTAAAACTGAATGTATTGCCACTAAAATTTTGATAATTTTAATTATACGTCGAGAGACTTTAACAAATACAATCCCCCACTTTTTTCTTACATCTCTGACTATTTTGAGCTTTTTTATATAGGTATATAGGTATTAGGTATATATCGTTCCAAAGAGCTCTTCAATCTGGGTCGAATGATACTAATATAGGTTAAATTTGAGGATTCTGAGCAAGATTAAGCTTTATCGCCAAGCTTTATCCAATCAAGTCAGAATTTCGTTGTTTCGTTCCATTCGAATCAGATCGAAGAGTTTTCCACGAGATTGTGAAATAAATAGAAAAAAGGGGTGTGTCAGCCAAAGTATTACTCCCGGATACTCTAATATAGCTTCATCTCAATAAGATGAATCAACTCATCTTTCCACTAATATGTATAAATTTAAAAATTATATCCCTGTCCAGTTCTAAGCTCACGACGTATTGGGTGTGTTATTTGCTTTATCACCCTTCATTTTTGAGTCATGTTTTTCTAGTGGTCTAAGAATAAATTATTAACCTTTTCTCAATTTATAAAAAAAATTATAACGTACAAGCAACTAAATACTTTTTCTCCTTTATTATCCAATGTATAAATATAAAATTGAGCTTTCAGGGAATCATCCGAATTTTCGAGCCCCACTTGAAATAATGAAATTAAACTGCGTGGGTCCTCTATGTAATAAATTTTAAATTTTGTTTTGTCATGAATATCGGCTTCGGTTATAAAAACACTTTAAGGGGTTGGTCAATATGGCCATATCAATGATTAAGGGAGATATCGTTGGATTTATAGGGATTAAGAAGATTTGGAGGTTTGTAATTTTCAGTGGTTGTCTATACCTCTTTATACAGAAAAGTTCGGTGATACGATAGACACAGGAATGCCTTTTACGGAATTCCTTCTGCGGACATATAGGCACCGAGCTGAACATTTACCATTGATATCTCCTAGTATTTTAATCTCTTTTTAAACAGTTGAACTGTTTATCTAAAACACCCTTAAAACGCTGTCTTTATAACCGAACTCGACCAAGTACAAATATATACCAGGATTATTATTCGGGTAAATACGTAGTTCCCATTTAATAGAAGGCAATTTTGCATTGTAAAATTGCTTGCCTGAATTTTGATTAAATTTTTTGATTGAAATGTTTCATAAAAATTACAAACTCGTTAAAAATTGACCATTTTCCATAAATGTTTCATGTTTATAAAAATCATATAATTTCCATTTTATTTCACATTTAAATGATTCAACCTAAAATAATTTATTTAAAATAAATTTAGGCTAAAATGCACGTTAACAACCCGAAGCAGATTCTTATTAATATTTTTGACCTCAAAAATGAGCTTACTCCCCTCTTATGGTTTTTAACTTTTAAGGATATGTAGCAGGGATGGAACGGGTTATCCGAAACCCCCGACTTTTCAAGACCCGATACCCGATCCGAAAAATTTTTCAATATCCAACTTGAACCCCTACCAAACTTTTCCCTTTTAATCCCCCTAAATGACCCCGAGACACGAAACCCGGACTCTTTCCCTACCCAAACCAGATCCGAAGAAAATTTTGAATACCAGACCCGACTTTTTTCTTGTCCCTCCCATCCCTGGTATGTAGTTTTCAAAAGCTAATCTTGCAGTTATTCGACTCATATAGACAAGATCTCTCAAACAAATAATAAAACTATTCGGGTTGGTAAAGTGCAGTTAAGTTCCAAATATTTACTTCTGTTACATCCGAAAACATGTGTAGATTTGTATGAATATTTAATTTTAAGTGACAAAAATATTTTATAAGAATACACTCCGCGTCAAAATGATAGCTCCACCTAGATTTTTGATTTTTATCCACGAACTAGTGCACTAGAATTGTCACATTTTTTTCTAATATTGCTTCTATGAAAACAAGCACGAAAACATTCAAAATAAGAAATATATTTCAGTAAGAATATTAGAAAAATGGAAATACATGTTTTAGTGGTGCGTCAAAATGATAGCTCCACTTGAGATAGATACAGTTAAAAGGCAGCTAAAATTCCCCAAAAATTTCTGTGAACTTTTCCATCGATAGGTATCCTAAATAGAAAAAGAACGATGTCAAAAACTATCTTCATCACAGAGATCTCAAACCTCAGTTTTCAACTGAAAATGGGGGTATAGTACTTAAAAAAATATTTTCGACCCCTTAGGGTAGGTGTAAAATTTTTCTTTTATACTCGACAAATAGCCAATAAAATTTGCTATAAGATACAGCAGGACACATCCTTCTAAAAAATTTGTCCGGATCAGCGTTCTTGTTAGAATAACTGCTGCCCAGAAATAGCCTAAAAATGCACTGTTTTTGGTTATCGTTTTTTCTAGCCTGAACGCTGATCCGGACAAATTTTTTAGAAGGATGGGTCCTTCTGTATCTTATAGCAAATTTTATTGGCTATTTGTCGATTATGAAAGAAAAATTTTAAACCTACTCTAAGGGGTCTAAATTATTTTTAGAAGTACTGTACCTCCATTTCCCGTTGAAAACTGAGGCTTGAGATCTCAGTCATCTAAAAAGTTTTCGACTTCGTTCTTTTTCTATTTTATTACTAATTGTTAAATAAGTTCATAGAAATTTTTGGGGAATTTTAGCTGCCTTCTAACTAGGCTTTTTAAAAGTGGAGCTATCATTTTGACGCACCACAAAAACATGAATTGGAACTTTTTTAAAATATCATTAATGAAATTTTTTCTGTTTTGTATGTTTTTGAGCTTGTCTTGATAGGAGGGATATTAGAAAAAAACATGATATTTTTTAGTTCACAAATTTGGAAATAAAAATAGAAAATAGGGGTGGAGCTATCATTTTGACGCGGAGTGTACACTGAGGTAATAAATAAGAATAGACTGAGTCACACTTTTTTTAATTTGAAAAAAATTGTCAATTTATCAATGCTATTGATAAAAATTTATATTAATTAGAAAGAGCATACTTTAAACTATCATCTCAAAAAGAAATTAGGCTTCTAGCTTAAAGACTTCTTAAGTTATACTGTATCGAAAAAAATATTTTTCAAGTGTGCATAAATTTTTGCAACAGTGTAGGTGCAAAAATATATGGATTATTAAAAAGTGAAGCAATAGTCCAGTTTTATCTAAGTATATGTCTCTACATGTCCAATTGTTAAAAGTTCCTCTCTCTAACCTTCAACGAAAAAAAATATGTACAACATTAGGGGCCACCCAACATTTGTTAACATAGCAAGCCCATTTCTCATTTTTCTAGGTCAAAGCCTTAATGTCCAACATCTACCCCCGATAAAACCAAGCAAACTTCTCAAATAGGGAATTTTGGACTCTGATATGCATCAAAACCCCCTAAAAGACACACCAAATATTCAAACAAAATTGAATAAATTTTATAAAAAAAAGTTTGATTTAAGCTACCGCATTTCCTCAAATAGTACGGCTCCCTCAAATAATACGGCCCTTTAGATGAGGGTTGAAAAATAGTACGGCCCCCTCAAATAGTAGGGCCGGCCGTACTATAATATTTGAGGAAATGTCTCTCATGTCCAATTTTTAAGATATGGGGGAAATTAGAAGGATGATCGAAAACTTAAATTTTTAATTTCTTTTAGAATCCGGAACTTTTGAATTTCAGGAACTTTTGGAAGAAAGTCTCAGAAAATTGTTTTTAACCTGATTGTTTACATATATTTTATTAAATTAAAAAACAGAAAAACAAACTTTCTCTCTAAAAAAATAAAAATTTTAAACAATTTTTCTTCTTTTAATTTTTAATTCATCTTCATTTTTTATTCCATTTTCTTCAAAATTTTCTTCTTCTATTTCTTTTCCCATTTCTTTATTTTTATCAAAAATATATTTACACGGGAGAATTATCCTTGCACAATACATGTTTTTTCTTGTAGAAACTTTTCGATTGAAGAATAATTCCTAATTTAAAAAATTTGATAAAATTATAGGTTGTATTTCAACTATTTTTTTACACAAAAATTCCTCAGATACTAAGAGATATGGGGGAAATTAGAAGGATGATCGAAAAACTGAAATTTTTTCGCTTACGACCTTCCAAATTCAAAAAAATTTCGCCTGCGGCGCTGTAAAAATAAAAGTATAGATTCAGAATTTGCGTCCGGAATAAACGCAAAATTTCCAAGTAAACGCAAAATTTTGGTGCACATCCAAAATTCAGGAAATTTGACTTAATAAATTAAACCCCCCCCCCCAAATCGCCCAAAAATAGTGGTCCTAAACCTCTAAGGATGTCAGGGAACGCAACAGCAAATTAATTATTTATTTGATGCACAAAAGCCGATACGATTTTTTGCAGAGGAATATCAACAGAGGAAAATTCCATCAAAAAAATTTTTTCTATTTTTTTAATTTAAAAAGAAAACCTTAATTTCTACATCTTCCATCCCCATCTTTTCACAAACAATCCTTTTTGCTTCTTTATCATACCAACTCATTGGAACGTCATCGTGCCCTTTCACAAAGAAATGGCAATGAACCAAAATTGAAAAAGAATTATTTTCGAATAAATTCCTTAAAAAATTTTAAATTTTAAGTAAAGTTTAAAAAAAATTTTAAAAAAACCTAATTTCCTCAAATTTTGAAAGAAAACCACAAAAATAGGGCAAATGTTCAGCAGAATATCCAGGTAAATTCATCACAACATGAAATACAAGGTTTGTCAGTTTTTCTTTTTTCAATTCTTTACAATGAAAATAAATTTTTTCAGGAATTATTTTTTGAATAAATTCAGCTCCATTTAAAACAAATCCTTCAATTTTGTCTTCAGAAATCTTTAAAAGAGAAAAAAAGAATTTTAAATAAACTAAATTCAATTGGAAAAAAATTTTCTGGAATAATTATAAGACAGACATTTTCCGAAAAAATAACAACTTCAAAATTATTTTTCAGAAAAAATTAGGAAAGAAAAAAATAAAAAGGGAGAAATTCTAAAAATTAATATTCAGGAACCCTTCAGGAAAATAATTTTGAAATTACGGAAAAATAAATTTATTAAATAACAACCAAAAACCAGAAACCGGACTAGATGTGTTATACGAGAATCGTACATGATATCTCGAAAAATATCGTCTCAATAACCATTCGAGATCTCGTCTTTTGTCCTATCTTTAATAAAAAAAATGAATGTTCCCGAAATAATATAAAACTTTGAAATCGAGAATATTTTTTACCCTTTCTAACCGGTTAGAGGTCAATTTTTACCCCAAAAATATTTTAATAATAAAAATAAACCTTATTCAATTTAGCATTTTGTTTCAAAAAATCAATTGCAGAAGGATTTAAATCATTTCCATAAGCTTTAATAACATTTTTAATTTTTACAGCAGGCAAAATGAAAGGGCCAATACCACAAAAAACATCAAAAACAACAGAATTTTGATCAAATTGTTCGACTGTTTTTGAATGAACTGTAATTAGTCTACTATTCCAAAATACCTTTAATGATTTAAAAATTAATGAAAAATTTTAAAAAAAAATTAATGAAAAATTAATGCCCCTCACCCGTTAGAAACGAGCAGGAATTGAACTGCTACAATATCGTTTTATGTATTTCTAGGGGCACAACTCGTCGTGTGAGTTTTCCGAATTTTACTACTGACCAGAGGTGGGTCGGTCCAGTCAGAGGTGCAGAAATCGGAAGAGCCGGAAATCGGAACTGGCTCAAAAGTCGGAACTCGGAATCCCGACCCACCGCTGCTGACATAGATTCACTACTGAAATGCTATAAATATTATCCTTCGCTTATGCTTACTTCTATATCTTAACCAGCCCCGAATTTCCCATTCATGACTAAAATTTATTTAAAAATTCCCTCAAAAACCTTAGAATAATCAAGCTTGTATCGAATTCCATTTTCTATCACTTCAGTTGCATAATCAGCATCTCCAGCCAACAATTCAACATCCATTATTCGATAATCATGAGTTAGAGAGTCTAATTTGTTTATTACTGTTCTGAAAATATTTAATAAATCCTGGTCAAAAATATTTTTCTAAATTCAGCTCCTGATTTAGTAAAAAACCCGGACCGAATTTGGTGGAAACCCCACGGTCCAGTACGGAGCAGTTCAGCCAAGTTCTGCCCTATAACTCATGAAGAGATGGTCATTTCATAATGTTCTTGGTTTCAAGTTATAGGAATTGGGATTCTATTTAGGTAAACCAGGTACAGCAACAATCTGGGGATCATAAAACCTCGGATTCCATCGGATATTGAAATCGGGTGAATGGTGAAAATTTATTTTTTTAAATAAACTTAAAAAAAACGCCCATCCATTCTTTTCAATACCCCTTTATCTTCCAAAAAACCCTTAAAAAGTTACAAAAAAACCTCGTCCTTTGAATCTTATCCAACAAAATCCTCCCAATAACAAAACGAAAAGGTAACAATTTTTCTCTCAAATTCAAATGTATAATATGTCCACACTGTTCAAATCCGCTAAATTCAACATTTTCAGGCAAAATAGCTTTTAAACAATTTTTAGTAGTCCAATCTTCATATTCCATTAAATAACAAAACTTTTCAAATTCAACTTTTGAATTAATTTGCTTCTCAATTTGCCCAATTATTTCTTCTTTTTCCTCCTCTCCAATTTCAACTAATTTATCAGGGTCAAATAAAAGCCTTTTAAAATTGTCACTTTCAGTATTTCTAAAAGTCTAAAAAAATTTTAAAAAATTTTGAGGAAAAAACCTTTAATCGAGGCAAACATTCAAGTCTGTATTTATTGAAAAGTGGAAGGCCAGCAATTCGATTGACTAATTTTGTTGGAATTTTAATTGAAGGAAACTCGATTAATTTACTTTGAAAAAATTTTAAAAAGAATATTTTTTAAAAATTTTTAAAAACCTGAATTTGTCTTTTTCTAGTTCCATCATTTCTTTAACAGAAGTTGGAGGGCAGAGAATTTTATTAACAGAAGTAGCCATTTGAGAATAATATTTGAATGTAGGTTGAATTAAACGACAAGTTGTAGAAGGCAAAATCATAAAATTTCTAAAAAATAAATTTTTAAAAATTAAAAAAAATTAATTTTGTTCGAAAGGATAGCCCGATAAAATTTTTGATAAAAAGGAAGGTAGGAAAATATAAGATGAAAAGACCGCTCTCTCAATTACCCTTACTAATTCTACATTTTCAAAAATGAAATTTTGGAAACAATCCCACGAACTAATTAAATTAGAGAGAAGTTGGGACAGCCATTATCGAAAAACGGCACCAGCCAAACGCCAGAATTCGGAAATATTAAATTTTCAGGAAACAGAAACCTCCAAAGTCAGGATCAGACTCACCTCCAAAAACAAAACTAATGAAAAAATCAAACCTTTCATAAAAGAAAAAAACCAACATTTGTTAGAATAAAGTAATTATAAACATTATAAAGGGAAGATATTCCCGTATAAAAAAAAATAAATTTCATCAAATCAAAAATATATTCTGCGAATATCAAATCATCCAAAAACAAAAATATTAAAAGAAAATAAAATGTGTTATGCAATAAACAAAAAAATAATTATCAAATATAACCGTTATATTCCTCTTATATTTTTCCCCCTTCTATTCAATTCCCAACAAAATGATCTTTTTGAGCCGGATCATCAAAAACTCTATCCGCTGCGAGTGCCAACACCAAACGCTTAACAACAGTTGAATTTCCAATCCAGTTTCCCTTAAAAATAAAATTTATTTTAAAATGTATTAAACACTCCTCGCAAATAAAAAATTTATCAACAAAATTCCTTACTATAATCAAATTCCACAAAAACCTTTAAATTATGGCAATGGGAAAAATCGGTGAAAAGGTTTCCCAAAAAAAGCTGTTCCGAGCAGAGCCAGCCCATGCAAGGGTTAAAAAGTTAAAAAAAATCAACAATAATATCTCATTTCCATCATTAGAAAGAGGATTAGAACGATCAAGTCCTTACAAATCAAGACCCCCCTCCCCCCAAAATAAATTAACAACCTTTTCATACGGCGGCAAAATCGTAATACAATCAACACCACTACCGACAATTATTGTTCCTTTTCTTCTTTTTGCTTTTGAATTTTTTGTTAACCAATTTTCGTCTCCATTTTTGTCCCCTTTTTCTGTCATTTCTTCTTCTCCTCCTTCCTCTCTGAATTCGATTCCATTCCTCTTCAATGCATCGATCAACAGCTTCTTTTTGCCCTGAACGAAGTCTTCGAATATTTTTATTTTCTTGGAGATTGTCCTACAAAAGGGAAATAAATGGTGAGGAGAGATTGGAGTTTTTGTGTCTGGAGGGGGCAGCAAGGACGTAGCCAAAAAAACTTTTTAAAGCTTATATAATAATAGTAATAATTTATTCACTAAAATGGGCGTAGCAAGTACGTCACTTAAATTTAGTTCTTTCTACATATCAAGGGCGTAGCCAGAGGGGGGCTTCTGGGGCTATAGCTCCCTCTGAAATGGGAAAAATTAAAAAATTTTAAGAGGGAAATAAACAGAAAAGTGAATTTTTTACGCCAACAACCACCAAAATTCTAAATATTATCGCCTGCGGCGCTGAAAATGTAATTTTGGAGCACATCCCACTTTAGCCCCTCCCCCTGAAATCGACCTCCTGGCTACGCCCTTGCATATATTCCTTGTTAAACTCTGAAAAAAATTTCCAACCCCTTGCTACGACCTTGACTTTCATCCAAAAAATATTCCAAAAAACTTAAGAAGGAACCGCTCATTTTCCCATTTCTCCTCATCATTCATAGCCAACTCGCCAATATTCATTTGTTCCGAACACTTATCCATTCCTGCAGCAATCTTTGTAGGAAAAAATAAATTATCCATTTTTGCTTTCATTTCTTCAGTATTTCTTAATCCCATTGTTTTTGTTTCTTCATTATTTGTTGTTGTTATTTGATTATTTTGTTCGCTTTCATCTTCTAAAACCTCAAAATTTTGAACAGAAGTACCGGGAATAAATATTATATCTGATGGTTCTTTTTGATCTGAAAAACGGCGTTTTATAGTTGAAAAATTTTTCTAGGCAAAATTCTAAGGAACATTGGAAAATTATAGGATTTTGGAACAGGGCTGCACGCAGTTGCGACCTTTTTTTAAATTGCGTGCAGCCGTTTTGGACAATTTTTGAATGGACATAACGAAGATTCCAAAAAACCATATTACCCGCCTTTTCGAGCACAGAAAATTAAACGAAAACCTTCAATTTAAAAAACCTTTAGTCTCAAATCTCGCAATAACCAAAGAATGGCTCTCAGGATCCCAAGTATACAAATTTCCAAAAGCAGGCGGGCACTTTGCTTCTTTCACAAAATCAACACGAACTTTAGCGCCGAGCATATCAATTAATATTTTGCTATCAACCATGAAAAACACTAAAATGATCACAAAAAAATTTATTTTAAGAATCAAAATAAATTGATATAGCAACAATAAAAAAAATGAAAGAATTTTAAAATTATTTTTATTGACAATAAATAAAATTATTAAAAAATAAAAACTGTGATAATTTAAAAATGAGTTATGTATAAGTTAAAATCATGGTTAAACTTTTAGTTCTGGAACATTGAAGGGAGTCGAAAAATTTATATTTGCTTAATAAATTGGCATAATTGCGTAAACTTCGGTCAAATTTTACTAAAAACCAACGCAATGGTGAAACCGTAACGCTATTTATTTATAAAATGTCAACAACCCCTTCTTTTTTGTTTGAGTAAAATGCTCAAAATATCTGAATTTTTGAACAATATTTGGATGTTTTACCTATAATATAGCCAAATCTTAAAATAAATGTTAAACTGTTCAAAGACATTTTTAGCACCCATTTTGATCATTTTATTGTAATGATCAAAATTTTATTGTATGTCGTTATTGAGTTTGCAATAGCAACTAAATTTTTCAGAAAATTTTTAATTATTAAAAATTCAAATCAAACGTCCTTTCTATACTCTTTAGGAAGATGGGGCTTTTCTGGCCTATTTCTCTCACTAACAAAAAAGCCATTGAAAGCAAAATCTTCTATTGTTAACAATTTTTGCCCTACTCTTTGAAAGTTCATAAGTCTTTAAAAATCCGAAATTTACATAATTTAATGCCAGACCACTCCCAGTTTTGTTTAAGTTGATTGCTGTACTAATAGTATCTCTAGCTTTCTGGAGGAAAATATTTCTTCGTTTCTTATTGTTAGGTTGATTTAAGGCTTGCAAAATTGTACTTTAGCTAATTCATAAGAAAGCTCACTCATTTGAGCTGATGATTGTTGGATTCTTTCAATTAGGAAGGTTGTAAACAAAACCACTTCCAGTTTTGTTTAATTGGATGGCTGTACTAATCTTTGAAGATTGAAAGAAATGATAAGGCACATGTGTGTTACAACAAAATGTGCAAAATGGAGGTTAAAAATGTCTTCGAGCAGGTTAACATTTGGTTTAAGAGGGAGTAAAATAAATGTAAAGTGTTGAAATATTTTTAATAATTTACTTGACTACAAAATTTGAGGAAAATTCAATATTTTTTTTCTCGTGCTCTGGGGTAAGGTTGTAGATTTTTACCTTTACTTTTTTCAGGCATTATTGGATGAATTGGAGGCTATAGACGAGAACAATGATGAAATCCCTTTGATCAAAGGAATGCTCTATTATTCAGCATGTTCGGCACCTACAGGAGTTAAAATGGCTGCGAGCTGGTTTTGTAGTACTTCAATAAAGACGTTAATGGATGGTGCAACGTATGAGAAGGCATTATCTTAGTTGTTGCATACGTTGCACCATCCATTAACGTCTTTATTGAAGTACTACAAAACCAGCTCGCAGCCATTTTAACTCCTGTAGGTGCCGAACATGCTGAATAATAGAGCATTCCTTTGATCAAAGGGATTTCATCATTGTTCTCGTCTATAGCCTCCAATTCATCCAATAATGCCTGAAAAAAGTAAAGGTAAAAATCTACAACCTTACCCCAGAGCACGAGAAAAAAAATATTGAATTTTCCTCAAATTTTGTAGTCAAGTAAATTATTAAAAATATTTCAACACTTTACATTTATTTTACTCCCTCTTAAACCAAATGTTAACCTGCTCGAAGACATTTTTAACCTCCATTTTGCACATTTTGTTGTAACACACATGTGCCTTATCATTTCTTTCAATCTTCAAAGATTAGTACAGCCATCCAATTACACAAAACTGGAAGTGGTTTTGTTTACAACCTTCCTAATTGAAAGAATCCAACAATCATCAGCTCAAATGAGTGAGCTTTCTTATGAATTAGCTAAAGTACAATTTTGCAAGCCTTAAATCAACCTAACAATAAGAAACGAAGAAATATTTTCCTCCAGAAAGCTAGAGATACTATTAGTACAGCAATCAACTTAAACAAAACTGGGAGTGGTCTGGCATTAAATTATGTAAATTTCGGATTTTTAAAGACTTATGAACTTTCAAAGAGTAGGGCAAAAATTGTTAACAATAGAAGATTTTGCTTTCAATGGCTTTTTTGTTAGTGAGAGAAATAGGCCAGAAAAGCCCCATCTTCCTAAAGAGTATAGAAAGGACGTTTGATTTGAATTTTTAATAATTAAAAATTTTCTGAAAAATTTAGTTGCTATTGGGAAGTAAATAATGACAAACGAGCTTTAAATTTCGGACTTGCATTGGTTTTACGTTGATATAACCGAAATTGACGTTTTGCATTAATTTGACGAAATTTACGCAAAAATCACATCATAAATGATTCCTCCCCTTCCACCCACCCAAAAATTTTTTTCCGTCAAAACGATGTCCCAAAATACCCAAAATAAAAAAAAACTTGAGAGTAAAAACTTTGTATCAATCCAGTTTTAATCCAACATCATTTTTTGCATCCATTTCTTCTTGTAATCTTTTTATAAGTTGTAAATCTTCAGAAGAAGGTTTATATATTCTTCCAATAACCACTCTATCTTTAAACATTTTTGCCAAAAGTAAATAATTTGCAAACATTAGTAACACCAAAGTAACAATTTGTTGCCAATCACTGGTCAATAATAAAAGCCAAAATTCAAAAGCAACCATTGAACTTTGAGAAATACATAAATAGGTAACCAATTTGACTGGATCTTTTGCAATTTTCTATAGAAAATAAAATTTGAAGAAAAATTTTAATTTAAAAATTTACATAAAATCTCCTTTGTTCTTCATTATTTGGTTCAGCAGTGACTGTTCTAAAATGTGGATGACTTCTTGCAATATAAGAATTGTTGTTATGGACAACTCTGGTGCCGTCTTCATAAGGTGGATTGTCTCTAAAATTTGAGAAAATTTTATATTTTGTCAATTTTCGGATTTTGGAAATGAAACAGTAAAAGTTGATAAATACTGGAGTTAATAAGGAAACATCTCAAACTGTAACCAAAAATTTAGTATTTTTTCAACCACAGTGTAGCGTCAATAACTTATGCCAATTGTAAGCTTTTTTGGCCCTGACCGCAAATTGAAAAGTTATAGGGCTCAAAATTTCGAATAAAGAAAGAATAAAGAAAAAGTGTACATTCAAAGAACAATTTGCTTTGGTTTAATTGAAGATCTGGCCAAGGTTTGTGCACAGAAATAACATAACCATTTGAGAATTCAGATTTTTCCTTGGCATTTAATTGAAACGATGATTGGCTTGACAATCTAGAATTTAATGAATTAGTAATTAAATTAGGTTATGAGGGTAATGGTGTCCCCTATTGTTAGATGGGTTTCAGTGCTTTAAGAGGTTTTAGTCTTTAGTGAGTTTAAATGGGATTTTACAACATTGTTTTAGTCGTTTTAAAGAAATTATTTTACTTATTTTTGTGTGGAACAAATTGTCTAAGTTGCACTTTGCCTTGTTGTGTCTTTGAAAGCCTGAACTTTTGAGCTTTCTTGCTTGACATTATCACTACATTTTGTCGTAATGGCCAAGTGAAAATTCTAGAATGGAAGAGACAATGAAAACTGATGAGAGTGGCTAGAGAAAAATAAAATGAATAACGCCACAAATTACGCCAAAAGTTATATTTTTAAAACCCTGTTTATTGTTTTCTTTTTTCATGTTAGGCAAAAAATAAACTGCGAGTAAGGTTGGCGGTTGCGGGTATTCGGAACCGAAAATCTGGGGATCTTCGGTTCGGATATCCGGAGAATTCCCAGGAACCGCCATCCTTAGCTGCGAGTTACCTTACAGATTATTAAATGTATTTAATTTTAGCAACTTACCTAAATATAAAATGAGCAATCCATAAAATGAATAATCAACTAAATTATTTTACGCCTTCCAACTTTACAAGACCGAATACTGAAGGTTGTTTTGAATTCATTAAATATTAACAAAAGAATTTTCTAGTCAATTGGGCTCAACTTGCACAAAGATGGATTTATTCACATCAGATGCAACAACAGCAACAGGCCTTCATTCCTCCACCACCTGGACCTTTTCCACAACAACCGCCTCCACCACTTATTCCACCAGCTCATCCGCCTCATGGTTCCGATTTTTATCCTTTTATCGATACTTATTCAAAATTAAGGTCATCCAGCTGGTCCTCATATGCCATATCATCAATTTGAACGTCCTCCGCAATATCATCAGCAACACTTTTCTCATCCGCCTCCTCCGCTTAATCATTGGAGGCAGCCATGGATGCCACCTCCTCCAAACTTGGGATATCCTCCGCCACGTTATCCACTCAATGCGCTTACATCATCTTCGGAATCTTACCCAACTAATTTGCAAAATCAATCGAATGACGATGAAGAGGTTTTTATTTGATTTTCTAAAAAAATTCTAGGGTAAATTTGGAGTTTACTTGTCCCCAGAAAAAATGAGGAAAAGTTCTTTTTGATATTTTCCTCTTTGCCATGAGGTAATCGAGTGCTGAGTCCGAATCTGAACTTAGAATTTTGATTCTGAATCCTGGACCCGAATTTGACAAATTGAATTCCTGGTAAAAAATCGAACCTCATTTTCTAGAGACCAGTAAACTCCACATTTACCATTTCTTATTTAAGTATCAAGCCCATTACGACCCTTCACTTGATCAAGATGAGTCTACGGAATGTTCTCAACGTCAACCCCAGACTGAAACTGACTCGAGTAATTTACCAGAAGGCGCAATGAGTCATTGGATGGTTGATCAGCCTTGGGCTTCGGGCGTCTATAATTCCAATTATATGCCTGTTATTGGTATTTTAAGGTTTTCTTTTTTGTTTTCAAATTCATTTAAGATATGCAAATGCGTAAGAAACTTCCTTATTGGATTCTGGAAGGCTTGGAAAAAGCTGAAAAAGAAAAGAAGAAAAAACAGGAAAAGGAAGAATTGGAAAAACGCAAAAAGGAAGAGGAAGAAGAAAAACGCAAAAAGAGGGAAGAGAAAGGGCTTGGAAAATTTGTATTCTTTTAATGTCATTTTTAATTTATTTTTGTATTTTTTAGGATTCTGATAGCGAAGAAGAAGAGGATGGTTCTTCCAATGGTGAAGTGAAAAAGCAAAATGGGAAGAACTCTCCAGTCATTCCTGAGAAGCGCCAATTTCGAGAATTTGTTCAAGAAGAGATTGAGGATACTCGAACAGAGGAGGAGCTGAAAGAGGAAGCGGTATATTTCTTTAATTGATGATCGAGCTTATTTTGGGAGTCTAGAAAAATTTCATTCAGAGAAAAATTTCAGAGATTCACGTGCATTAGCCATTTCTCCCCATTCTTCTAGTGTTGAGAGATTCGAACCCCACCATTCAATCAAAAATGATTGGAAAAAAGCCAATATGGTTAATTAGATTTAGATATTCTTAGGGAGGGAGGGGGTCAATATCTTGGTTAATTGTAAGGTTTTTTTACTTGTTATTATTTATGATAGAGCTAGATTATCTTATTCTTTCAGATTGCATTGATGAGAAGTCTAATAACTAGCGTACTTTTGAGTGTTACAAATCTAGAAATTGAACGTATTGCTGAAGAACAACTTACAAAAGAGAAGAATAAAGGTTGGGAAAATTGGGACTTTCTGGCGATTATTATTTATTCTTGGTGTTGTTGTGTTTATTCATCAAAACACCACCCTCTCTAACTATTAGGAATTTTTTCAAGTATTTCAATTTTGTTTAGCACAACCAAAATTACTTGCAAAAAGCTCGGCACTTGCCGCTTTGACTTCTTTATTCGGTAAGCTCTCGTTTTTCTAGTTGTGTAAATTATATGTCACATTTAAGTCCAAAATTGCATTTAACCGCACAAATTACATTTGGATATTCTAAATTATTTAATATACGAGAATTTGTGGAATTTGATTTAAAAATACCAAAGAAACACTTTCTAAAAAGGATGAACTCTCGTGTATTAAATATTAATAGAAGAATAATTTAGAATTCGCAGTTCAAATGTAATTTGAGCGGCCAGAAAAACTAAAAATTGTGTCATATATTTTATTCAGGCAATCCTGTGGAATTATGGCCCTTTTCTATTTTTTAATTATGGGGTTTTTATTTTTTGTATTTTTTTCGGGTCTCTTATTTTTCGGGTCATAATTCTGCGGCTTGCTTATTTCTTTCCTTTCAAGCTTTAACATTGTTTCCCGGGGGCCTCGAAATTGTTTCAATTTTTGGGAAAATTTTTTTAAATTTTTTCTGATTTTTTGGCTTCTTTTTATAAATGTTTCTGAATACTTTTTCGATGCCCCTTGGGCCCTTTGAATTAAAAAAAATTTTTTCGCTCGCAAAATTGTCTTTCATTTTTAAACTGAAATAAAAATTTTATTTTAAAAAATTTTGCAAAAAATTTTTTGTCAAAAAATTTTATTTTTTAAATATCTAAAAAAAATAATTTTTTTAAATCGCACAGATGATGAAGGTGATGATGAATCAAGCACGGATGGAGAAGATTCTTCTCCAAACAAAAATACTTGTAAAGATTTGGAACAAATTGGACAGCCTAAAATAGAGGAAGGATTGAATAAAGCAGAAGAAAATTCTGTGGTTTTTAAGGTACCATTGGCCCCGCAACCGAGGAGGTTGTTCATTGTATTAAAATTATTTTAAATAACAAACACAAAAGACCTCATTTTTGACTTGAAAAAAATTTTTTTAGAAAAAAAATAATTTAATAAAATTTAAATTTTAGTGTTACAAAGTTGGAACTGTCGCAAGATGAAAAATTGGAAAAGCTAAAAAAGTTTATAGAAAATAAAAATGAGGAATCCAAAGATGAGAGAAGGAAGGAAATTAAAAAGGAGCCGAATTCAACATCCAAGGTTTTTAGCATTTTTTAAAGATGATTTTTTGGTTAAAGGAGGGTGGGGATGGTGATTTTTAAGTTAAAGTTTTTAAATTAAATGCCATTTCTGAATAGGAGGATGCCACAAAAAAAAGTTTGCAGAAATTTATGAATCTCATTTTATTTTCGGACTTGATGTTTTAAATCTAGTGATGGCTTACAATTAGTAAATAAAGTATAATAGGAAATAGGATGCCCATTTTTAATGTCAAAGCCTATTTTCCAATTACCTTTAATAAAACATCCTTAAAATAGAAAAGTCCACCAAGCCGTAATAGCCTTAAAACATCAAATCTTAAGAATTCTATCAGTCCAAAATTTTGAATGTTTTGTTGTTCCAGACCCGGGCTTTTCTTTTCTTAGCTCCAGTTCTGCAGCTAGCTTCAGGAGCCATGCTCTGTTACAAACCTTTGAATTAATAAAAAAAATTTTTTTAGGAAGATGTCGTCAGTTTGCCTTCTCGCCATTCTCCAAATAAAGAAAAGGAGCGAGGTAAGGAATCAGATCGTGATCATCGTAGAAGGGGTGGCGGGGAAAGAGAATCTTCTTCTTCTGGAAGGCGTGATCGAAGCAAGGAACGCAAAAGGGAAAGAAGTCGAGAACGGGGTGAAGAAAGGTATATTGGTTGTAAAAATAAAGAAAAAGGAGGAAGGAAGGAATATGAAAGGGATAGAAATAGGGAGAGTACAAGAAGACGTTCAAAAAGTCGAAGTCCTAGAGAAAAAAGATACAAAAGTTCGCATCACAATCGTTCTCCAAGACGTTGAATTTTTTTTGTTTGGTAATTTAATAAATTTAATTTTATTGTAGTACATAAATATTTTTGAAGTATTTTGTTGGAAATGTTGAGTATTTTTTAATTAAAGGGCCAGAATTCATCTCTGTGTTACTAAAGCGCTTTTAGTGCCTTTCCTTTTTTTCGAAAGGATTTTAGGACCTTTTGATAAAAAAAGGATCCTGAATATAACCCCTTCAAGATTGCCCTCGAATGTCGGCTTAACTCTAAAGTAGATAAGGGAGGTTTCACTTAAGGTAGCACTCGGGTATATTGTATTTTAAGAGAAAGGAAAATGCTAAAAAAATTCAAGTATTTGTTTAGTATTCTTTAATAAAAGGGCCAGATTTCCTCTCAGTATTACGATGCTTTTAGGGCCTTTTCTATTAGGGTATTAGAAATTATTCGATTTTCCACTCTCTAGTATGTTGGACTGGGAATGGGGATGAAGTACACCTTTAATTCTAAGAATTAAAAAAAGGCGAACATTAATAAATATTTTTTTTCAAAAATTATTCGTTTATTTTCTTAAAATAACAAGTGAAAAATGTTTATTAGGCAAGAACTATTACATATTAATTTTAAGCTTCTTTTTTTCTAAACAAAAATATTTTAAATGGTTGGGAATTTTGCATTATAAAATTTTGTTTTTAAAGCGTTGTAACTGGAGTTTCTCCAGGAGATAAAGTTTTTGTTGGTGAATGAATATTTGCCTGAAAATATTGAAAGGGATTTAAGGAAAAGGGAAATCGAGCTGGTTTGGCATTTAAAACGCTTAGTTAGGCGGTGAATTAATTCAAGAGGAGAAGGTGAAAGCATTGGTAGCTCAGTCGGTAGAGCAAACCTTTACGAGGTGAGCGAAATTGTTTGGCAATAACTGTCAGAAGCTTCCATCCACCTTCTCTTTTCAATAGAACGCTGGTTTGGCCTACCACCTGCCTAAATAAGTTTTAAATGCTAGCCAGCTCAATTTCCCCTCCTTAAAATAATTTTAAAATTTAATATCAAAATCGGTCCTAAAAATAAATTTGGGAATTACATATTTGGTCCGTAGAGGACTTAAACGAAAGGACCTTTTTGAATAAAATTTCTTAAATGCCTATGAATGTCTCGTCTCTACTCGAGAATGTTAACCTTACATTCCCCAAATATTTTTTTTAATAATTCCATTTAATTTATTCCACCTTTGATTTGTATCGCTCAAAGAGTGAAGTAATAATTTCTCCAACAAGAAGATCTCCGCCATTTGTCTGAAAAAAATTTTTTTAATTATTTTTCCAGACCGTTTATTCTCCTTTCTATTCCCCAATCCTCTTAAGACAGCCCCTAGCCCCTTTTATTTATTTTTTTAAAAATTGCCTGAATCATTCTCAACAGAAAAACACCATCAGTACGTAGAAAATCTATAAAATTATTCACTAAATGTATCTCAAAGGCATTGCTAGTCTGTTCAATAACCCCCATACAACGCAGATATTTTGTTATAAAAGCACGTTTACAGCCTGGGAGAATAGTAGCTGTAGACCAGTAGAATAAGCCTAGTAAAGAGAGAACTCCAACAAAGAGAAACCAGAACCAGAAAAATACAAAAACTTTTTCATTAAACCTGGAAAATTAAAAGAAAAAATTTAATTCTGATTTTAAGTTTATTTATGTAAATAATTCTGATTATTAAAAAAACCAGAATTTTTTAAAATAAAGTTGAAACCAGAATTTATTAACAAAATCAGAATTATAAAAAAAAACAAAAAAACCAGAATTTTTTAAAATAAACTTAAAATCAGAATTTTTAAAAAAATAAACTTAAAATCAGAATTTCTTAAAAATAAACTTAAAATTAGTATTTTTAAACTAAACGTAAAACCAGAATTATTAAAAATATAAAACCAGAATTTTTAAATAAACTTAAAATCAGAATTTTTAAAAATAAAACCAGAATTTATAAACAAGCCTAAAACCAGAATAAACTTAAAATCATAATTTAAATAAACTTAAAATTAAACCAGAATTTTTCAAATTAAACTTGAAGCACCTACATATTAATCATCAAAACACACTGTACAGTCTATAAATAAATGAAAGAAATAAATGAATCTCTCTATGTATATTACCCATCTATGTATATTCCCCAAAACTCGAACGTTAAAATCACACATTGTCACCCTAGGGAAATGTCCAGATTCACTCCATTCCCTCCCATTCCAAATATCTTTTAATATTCCAAACCCCCAATAAGTATATTGAGGGCCTAAAAAGGCATTTAAAATTAAAAATTGCAACAAAATATTAGCCACGTAGAGAAATTTAGTGAAAAGGTATAAAACTGTTAAGAAGACTCCTGCACGCTTTCCAAGGCTTGAAAGTAACTGAGAAAAGAATTGATGAGAAAATTAAGTTTTATAAAACATACCGTTGTTGCTGCAAGTGTTGGAAGAGAGAAAAAGGAAAAATAAAGTTTATTTAAAAACCAGAATTTAAAAAATCAGAATTTTAAATAAACTTGGAATCAGAAAATTTATTTCAAGTTTATTTTTAAGTTTATTTAATAAATTTAGAATCAGAATTTTTAAAAACCAGAATTTTTACAGAAACTTAAGTTTAGTTAACAAACCAGAATTCAAGTTTATTTACTAAACCTCAAACCAGAAATCGTAGAATAAACTTAAAACCAGAATTATTAAAAACCAGAATTTTCAAGAATGTTTATTTCAAGTTTATTTTTTAAAATTCCTTACAAGTTTTAAGCTCCCTTTGCATTTCCAATGCTTCCAGTATATGTGTAGCAGCTTTATCAACCTTTAAATCAAGTTTATTTTCATAAATACAATTACAAACTTGAGCATTTCTTGTATTTTTATCAAACTTTTTTTTAACTAAAGCAGCACTATTTAATACACTTTTGACGTTTATGCCTGTATTAAAATTAAATGCCTTCCAGAGGAATGAAGGCAAATAGAAAAATAATGCTTGGGCAGCCAGAACTAGGGGGACCTTTTGAGAAATTTTTTTAAATTTTATTTTTTATTTCCAGTACCCATTGATAATATCCAATAAATATATTTTCTCTAGCAGCATAAGAATCGTCAATGTGTAAATCATCCATAGGCAAAAAATATGTTCCCTTCACAAAACAATAAGTTTCTGCGTATCTGAAAGGAATTTTTGGGTTATTAAAACCTGAAAAGTTTATTTAAAATAAACTTTTATTAAAGTTTATTTAAAATCAGAATTTTAATATTAAAATAAGCTTGAACTTAATAAACTTGAAACCAGAATTTTTAAAATAAAATAAACCTGAAACAAGAATAAAACTTTAAAAAAAGTTGTATTTATTTAATTTTTAATTAGAACTTGAACAACTTAACTTCCGGAAAACCTATTCGGAAATAAAGTTGTTAGACATAAAATTGCTTCCAAGTTTATTTTTCTGATTCGTCAGGTTGCTCAAGTTCTAATTAAAAATTAATTAAATATTATCTCTTTCCTCCGTAAATTTTTTGCGGACGTCCGCAAATTATTAAAATTAAATTTTAAAAAATCCACCAACTTTTCCCAAGCCCCAGTAAATTCTGGAGGTACCCAACACTGTATAGGCTTCCCAACATATTGGGTAGCCGCTAATGTAATGGCTGCAAATGAGAGCATAATTGCTGTATATTGATAATTGAGACGGTCAATTATGTCATTTGATTGGTAACTTTAGAAGATAAAATTTTTTAAATAAAGTACAGTTGAGCCCTCACTTATAAATACACCTTTATGGACAGATAAAAATGTACCTTATAATGAGGGTATATTAAATAGAAAGTACCTTATAATGAGGTGTCCTTAAATAGAGGGTATGTTAAATAGAGGTGTATATTATAGAGAGTATATTAAATAGATAGTTTTTGGTTCTGGGTGTATCTTATAATGAGGTCTGATTATAAAATAAAAACTACCTTCTTCTAATTTTACTCAAATATGGAGTTAATGCTCCAATCATTGTTTAAATAAATTAAAATTTTGAAAATTAATTAAAATAAAATTTTTTTAATTGATTAATTAAATATTTCTCTTAAAAATTCTTTAAAATTAAATTGGTTTAAAATTGACCATTTTTTATTTGTTGTAAATAGTTGTGGACAGGAAATCTTTGGAATTTTCATGAACAGAAAATTTCCAGGGATATCCAACAATAATTAATTGAATATTGTGGAAAAGTAGCGGATAAAGAGTAAAAAAATATAAAAAAAGTAGAAGTAAACTTCCCTTGGTTTTAGGTAGAGACTGGACCGAGACTTGAACTCGTTCGGAAATAGAAAGAATTTAGCAAATGTTTAGCGGGCAGGATTCGAACTTGCGCCTCCTGATAGTTATTGCCTCAGTTTTACCCATATATACCCTAAGGGTATGTGTACAGTCGAGATTTAACTGCATTTGAAAGGACAAATGTAACAACAACAAAATTACTATATTTGTTTTGTATACAACAACCTGAACAAAACTAAAATAAAATTTATTCCCTCTCCTCCCTCTATTCTCTCTTCCACTTCATTCAACGTCCTCCAAAAATACATAATTCAATGCCCGCGCAACCAAAAATAATAAAAAAAAATTTTTTTGGGGGTAATCAATAAATTGCGATTTTGTGTTATAGACAGGCGGCGTTAACGTTTTTATGGAAAAGATGGAAAAATAAAATTGAATAGAAAAAAAATAAATATTTTTTCTTTTTGAGGGAAAAAATGTAGAATAGTGATGGAGGGAATATTTTGGGGATATCATTTGAGAGGAGAGAAACAACGGGGACTTTAATTTGGTAGGATTTTAATTAAGCTTAGGTAGCTACTACCACCCAATAAACTTTAAAAAGGTTGTGCGTACAATAGAGAGTTTAGGCGTATTAGAGGTATGTACAGACGGGATTTGATTGTATTACTGTGAAAAGTAGCGGGTAATGAGGGAAGGATATCGAGAAGCATGAGACTTCCTTCGTTTCTCTTCTTACTTCTCCCACAGGCAGGGAAATGACGATTCTTTTGAGACTTCCCTATAACTTCATAATCCGTGTTCGACTGCTACAGTCAGACCTCAGTCTTATCCCGTCGCAACCCTTTTTTTCTTTATTCTACCTACATGTTCCCCCCCCCCCCCCCACTCAACAACCTACATAATTTTTTACAGCATAAAAGTGCATTTGTCGGTAAGAAAAAAATTAGTCGGTGCCCTTCTCTAAAAAGAGGAAAAAATAAAAAAAATAAATAAAAATCGAATGTCCAAATAAAAATAAAATTCTCGATCGATTCACTCTATACAAGCATTAAAAATAAAAAAAATATAAAATAAAATTTTAGACATTCCTCTTTTATGGTTTTACATTTTTTGAAGAAAAATGGGGAGAGAAGAATAACAACAACAATCTCCCTCTCCCCCTCTAAAATTGAAACTAATTTTATTCTAAACCTCCCCCCAAAAATAATTTTTTTGTTAATTTAAACAGCAATTTAAATATCTACACACCTCTTTACTGTTCAAATCAATTTAAAATTCCACGAGAAAAAATTTTTTTTTATCGACCTCCTAAATATTCTTTTATTAGGTTATAATAAACGCCTATTATACCCTTCTTTACTAGCCTTCATTTTACCTTCCTGTGTTAATTGCCCTTCATTCTCAAATTAACTTGGGGGTTTATGGAATGAAAGGCATTCTCAAATTAACTTTAAAATCCCTTGAGTATCCAACCACTGCGTTTATTACTTAAAATCAGGACCTTCCTAAATCAACACTCTAAAGCACCGTTAGTATTTTTAATAAAAGATATACCTACCAGGGGTGGCCACAAAATACGAGACACGAGACGAGCGCCACCCCTGATACCTACCGTTTTTCCTATCTCCCTCATATGAATGCCCTCTTCTAACAGAATGCCATTGGAAAGGAATTGAAAAAATAGAATGCCATGGCATTCTATTGAAGGAAAATCGTTAACTATTGAAACTCCTTCTAAAGCCACCTTCTTTTTGGCCTAAATATCCTCCTTTATATTATTCATTAATTCTATTTATTAATTCCATAAGCAAGCTTCAACAATCCTCATTATTTCCTTTACTTACAATACTACATAATAACCCTCATGACTTTTCTCAATCCCAGTTTTATAAGTTTTTCCCTTTCCAACACTACGATATATCAAGAGCCGGGAGCAGATGTCCAGTTGGCTCCACCATGCCCGCAAAGATAATCCGCTTTTTTCTTCCCTTTTCCTGCATTTTTTGTGTATTGAGAGCCTTCCAAAATCCACGAGCCTTCCAGAAATACCTAAATATAGTTTATTAAAGAGAGCCTCGTTCAATTAGAGAGTATCTCTCTAATGCTAAGGCAAACAGTTACATTTAAATTAAATTATATGATGTAATATTCTATTTAATATTTTACTTTAACGTTAAAAATCCTCTTCCTCGTTTAAATGTTCAAAAAAATTTATTTAAAAAGTACAATGCCCTTTTACATTATCGGCACTTTCAGTCAATTATTAATTTAAATGTCACCTTCCCAAAGTATTTTCCTCTTTTTTCTGATTAGTCACGTGTTCTTCTGTGGGGGGAATTTTCTTTTAATAATAATAATAAAGACTTGAGTGATTCATTCACATCCGAGAAAAACTAAAAAATGATTGGCGCGCCATTCTTTTTATTTAAATGACCTTTCTCACAAAAATTTGCACTTTTCGAATATTTTTTTATTCAATCAGTCTTTATTTAAAAGGACTTTTTAATTATTTTAAATGCACTTTTTAAAAATAAAAAAAAATTTTTTTAGACCTCAAACATTCCTTCCCTCGGTATCGCCGAATCAATTTCGAGGCCATATTTTGGGCCATAACTTTTTTGATCCCTAACCGATTTAAATAATTTTTATATCATTCGAAAGCTCTGAATGTGAGGATTATTTTATCTAACAGGACTGATTTGGTCGGATCATCCTACAAAAAGTTACAGCCAAATAAGTGCGCGCAATCGTGTTTTTTGAGCGCTAACTTTAACGGTTTTTAATTTAGTTTAAAAATTACTTTATTTTACTCCTTTGGCATTCTGTTATTTTTATTCCGTTTTGTTTTTCTCTCTCCAAAATCTCTCTTGTTATCGTACTATCCTACTGGCTGGCACCAAATAAACTTCATTTTTTTGTGGATTTAATTTCGAAATCGTTGACTGAACTCTTTTTTCTTTCTTCTTTTCTTTGTTCTTTTCTATTGCTGTTTTATTTTTATTTTATTTTTCTCTAAACTTAGAGGGCAAAGTTAAAAGAAAATAATGGTGGATTGCCAACTAGGGACAAAATACCGTCCGGACAAAATACTGTTTGGACATTAGAGTAGGAATCCTCGTCACTTTTTACAGAGAATAAATTTGATTTATGTCGATATTATGCTATCTAAATATCTTTAGACCCTCCGCCTATTAAGTCTTGGTTAGTACTTTAACTACGATCCCTAAAAATTCTCTTTTGAACTTTTTCGCTTTAAACTACTGGACGGTAATTTTTACTCTAATATGAGGACGGTATTTTGTTCAGACGGTGTTTCGTCTTGATACGATAGCCGACATTATTTCTCTCTCTCTCTCTCTCTCTCTCCTTTGTTTTTCAGTCTTTACTTGAAGTCCTCCCTAAACTTTTCTCTCTTTTTCGGTGACAAAGACCACATAGACAAAGAAGGTTTGTTGTTTTTTGTTGATGATTCATTCATAAGTTCTATGGTTTGTGGACACTTTTTTTGACTACACGTATAGTCATTTCCTTTTATAGTCCACGTAATTGAAGTTACCCTTCGAGAATTTTTTTCCCTATATTTTTTTTGTTTATGCCACTCTTCTTTATCAATTTCCCGTAGTTTATTCCCTCCAAATAATCATCATTTTTTAAACAAAATACTTTGCTTTACCTTCAATTTTTTAGTTAAATAAACAAAATCTCACATGTCACATTCTTTTTCTAATCATCAAAGAATGGCTACAATACCTCCAAATAATTTGACAATTTGCAATATTGACGGGACTCCGATCCAGAATGCTGGAAATTTTTTAACAAATAATAGTGGAGCACATTCTTGGCAGACAGAACAGACAATTAATCTCGAAACTATTAATCTCGATGAATTTGATAATGAACACTTTAATTTGGTAAGCGGGTTTTTCAATTATGGAATGGATTTGTGATAGAGATCGGCCTGGACCATGGCTTGTTTCACGTGCCTAGAGTCAGGCCCTGACATTTTTTGACATTCCTGGGTTTCTCCTGGGCCTGGATTTTTCCTGGACTACAGGCTCAGGATCCGGTCCAGGCCAATAAATCAAACCCAGGAACAGGCCCAGACTTCAAAAATTCCGACCTCTAGTTTTTGGGGGCACTTATGAATTCTGAGCTTTTGTAGTACCCACTCGGTTACTCGAGACTGAAGGTTTTTCTAGATTTGGTGTGATAGTTGGGGTTTTTAGGAGTTGATTCGTGGGCTTTTTGGGACTTCTGGTTAACATGAGACATTTTTTGGGGTTTCTCCCGGACTTTTCTTGCTAACATGACCTTTCTTTGGAGCTCTCCCTGCTGTTCTGATTTCTTTTTAGGGATCCGGTCTCATCTTTAAGAGATGGCGTCTTTCCTATTTTTATGAAAATTCATCCCAAAAATGGTTTTTTACCTCTAAAATTTAATCTATTTTACAGCTAAACTTTATCAATGATGGATCTTCACCTCTAGAAGAATCTGGTCCGAGATTAGAAGACGACGAAATTCAAAAACAGAAGGCTGAAGCTCTATATGCGCAATATCAATATGATCAAATGATGTTTGCAAATCAACATTTACAACAAAGAAATGGTTTGGGGCTTTTATTAGATAGCCCTGATGATTTAATTGATATTTATCTTTCTTCAGATTTCGGGCCCAATGAATTTGTGACTGCTCCCGTACCTTCTTCTTGCTTTGGAGAAGTTGGTGTTGGCCCGAGATTGGAAGCGGGCGGTCCTGTTCGAGATGAGGAAGAAGAAGAAGTGAGGAGGAGACTTTTGGAACCTCCAAACACTTCAAGTTTGGTTCCGAGTACTTCAAATGCTTCAATGCAAAAGCTTCTTCGAGTGCCGGTTGTGAAAGAGGAGCCTTTCAAGGATGAACCGTTGGAACAAGTAAAATTTTCTTTTTGATTTAAGATGGATTTTTGGGTTTTCTAGGCTTAATAGCCTTGTCCACTAATACGGCACCTTTTTGGGAGTATAAATTCATTTTTCTTTATATTTGACGTTTTCTGGACTAACGAATTTAGCCATTAAACAGATTAATGAATGGCTTCGATTATTATCCGGTACTAAATTTTGTCCGCAAGATAGGTCCGCATTTTTCTGAAAATTTTACAAATTAACAAATAGGAAGATTTAAAAAAATTCTTTTGATTGGACGTTTTATGTAAATCTTCCAAATCGATCTTAAATAAATTTTTACACGAAAATATTTTTTAATTTAATTTTCAGGATAATGTAAACGTTTCTCAAGTTTTTGGTTCTTCTTCCTCACGTGCTTCCAGCGTTGCCAGTAGCGTTTTTACTTCAGTACTTTCAGCATCACATTCCGGAACTCCACGAAAATATCGGATTAAATCAGATAAAGAAAAGTCTAATCCAATGTATAGACTTAAACGTTTAAAGGTTTTTTTTAATTTTTGTGAATATTTTTTAAATAAATTCCTTTTTTAGAATAATGATGCTGTCCGTCGCAGTAGAGACAAGGCAAGACAACAACAAATGGCAAAGGAGCACAGGCTTCTATTTCTGGAACATGAGGTTTATTTTATTTAAATATATGGGAACTAGATGTCCTTAGAAGGGGATATATTTTGTTGGGCATGGGTCCTGTTCAGAGATGTTTCGAAACAAAAATCTTCGAAAATCGAAATAAATTTAAAAATATCGAAATCGAAAATATTTTTCAAAATCTTCGAAATCGAAAGAAAAATAACCTCGAAAATCGAAATTTCGAAACATCTCTGGTCCTGTTAAAAAATGTTTTTTGATTGTTGATGGTTATTTAGTTTATTTTCAATGATTTTTCTTGTCAGGGATTGTTTAGTTATCTTATAATGATATAAAGGACATCCTATTTTCTTAAGGCTAGTGAACCCGAATTTTTATTTTTTGCACCATTGGCAAAAAATTGTCATTTTCGATAATTCTCTTATCATTAGTTTTGTCTCCGTTTCAGGAGGAGGCGGGGGGTAATTTAATTTTCGTGGGATGTCTGAAATTTTATTTTCACATATTTCACCTTATAATAATTTTATCAAAAAATTTTCTAATTTTATTTTTCAGACACGCGAACAAGCAGTTTTGATACAAGAATTGAAAGGCCAGAATGCCGAGCTTAAGGACGAATTTCAAAAAATTAGACAAAATTGTAGATGTGGGGCTATAAATTTAAGTGAACAACAAAGGCATTAAATAATGGACAAAGACAAGAGAATCTAAAGAAATGTGTGTTGAAGGTTAATAATTTAGTCAAAGAAACAAATAAATATATATTTTTTAGTTTTTATATAATCCTTCCTTTATCCAATATTATATTTATTTTTGCCTAATTTTTTTTGGCACTTCTTGGCAGACTTTAGGGAAATTATTAAAAATTTAGGCAGACTTGGGAAGGAATTTTATTTAAAAATTTTATGAAAAAGTAAGAAATTCTTTTGATCCAAGAGAACCTTAAAAGTTGGGTAAACAACCGAAAAAATGAAAAAAACAATATACAAGCCTCCTTTTAGAAGTTGGAATCAACCTAAGACCGGATGTATACCTATTAGAGCTTGTTTAAAATTTTCTAAAAATATTTTTCAATAAAAAGTCTGCCAGGAATTTATTTTTTATATAATTTAGTATATTTTTTTAAAAAATATATATTATTTTGCATTCAAAATAAACTATAATCCCCATATATTTTTTAACAAACTTTTTTTTTGAGAAACATTTAAAAAATAATTTCTTTCATTTTTTCGTTTTATAATTTAATAATAATTGGAAGGAAATAATAAAGTTTAATAAATCTCTCTTTTTTAATTTTTAAAATACTCTTGGGGAGTTGCTTGTATGTAATTTTGGAGAGTTCAAACGAGTTCTATCCAATATCCTTTCTTGAGTTGATTTTAATTGTCATTTTCTAATTCTGAATAATTATAAGAATTTAGCGTCTTTGGGGCAGGCATTCAATTTGCATCCTTCCTAGCAGTATTTGTTTCTATTAGAGCCCAGACGGTACTGTTTTGGTATTCCTTACCAAGATACGCTCTGGTACAAAATTTTGGGTAGTAGTTGTTGCCAGACATGGTCATGGATACGGATTTTGCTATCCGTATCCGGATATATCCGTAGGGTCAATATCCGTATCCGTTTGTATCCGTCCAACTTTTGAGGCATATCCATCCGCGGATATATCCGTTTTTTCTCAAAATGGTCAACTTGACTAAAATTTTCAAAATGGTCAAATTTTTTTAAATTCGAGGAACGGTTAGATAATGAGGTAATAACTGCATGCAGCAAAACGAACCTTGCTTATGAACATCGGAGGTTCGAAAATCGGAAGGCAGAGGTCGGAATTCCGACCCAACGCTGCATATCAGGGATCATATCGACAAAAAATCGGAACGGGCCAGGTGAGAGCCGCCAACTGAGAGATGCCAACTGAGAGCGGGCAACTGAGAGCCGAGCCAACTGAGAGCTAGCCAATTGAGAGCGGCCAACTGAGAGCCCCTTATAAAAGGGCCAACTGAGTGACAGGACTTTTAATAAAATATTAAGATCCGCTGGGTTCTGCACAAGTTACTTAAATCTGTTCCTTTTTACTAATTCTCAGCCTTGAACGACGATCTACCCCCTAATAGCAATACAAAAACAGTCATTTCAGCGAAAGTTCAGTTCCTCGCAATTTTGTTTAGAATCATCAAATTACGGTAATTTTGGTATCATTCGACTCAGCTCGACGTGCTCTTTCGAATGGCACCTCAATCGACCAAGTCGGTCTACCCAAAAAACACCCTATATGTCACAATACCCAAAATTAAGACCAAGACTTCAATATAAGGCCGAAAAACAAAGAAAAAGTCTTAAGTTATCTCGGCTGCCATTTAGAAGATTCTTTAGAACGTAAAAAGTAAGAAAACAAACAAAAAATATTCTAAAATTTTTCTGGTGATTAAAATTACTGGCACTCAGTTGGCCCTTTTATAAGGGGCTCTCAGTTGGCCGCGCTCAGTTGGCCGCACTCAGATGGCTCGGCTCTCAGTTGACTCGCTCTAAGTTGGCCCGGCTCTCAGTTGCCCGCTCTCAGTTGGCAGCTCTCAGTTGGCGGCTCTCACTTGACCCCAACCGACAAAAAATAAGATTTTAAAAATTTTTGAAAATTTAAATTCCCGATTTAGTGCCGAAATGAAAATTTTGTTTAACTTGCAGTTGATTTCAGCGCCGCAGGCGAAATTTTTTAGAATTTTGTAAGGGCGTAGACCAAAAAAATGCACTTTTTTGCCCAATCCCCACACCAAATTTCCTTTTCCCCAATTACTCCCTCCCTGGCTACGGGCCTGGTATAAATTTTTAGACCTCCATAATTCTGAAAATTTTTGTGTGCTCAGCTAAAAGTGAATTTTTTTGGCCTACGGCCTCTAAAATTCTCAAAATTTCCGCCTGCGGCGCTGAAAATGGAAGAAACTGGCTTATTGGCTTTCCAAAATTCTAAAAATTTTCGCCGTGAGTAGGGCTTCCCGAGCCTCGGGTTCGGGATTGTCAGGGATCAGGGTTTGCCGGGGAGGGCATGTCGTGGTTCGGGGTCGAGGTTGATTTTGGGTCGTGGGTTGGGGTCAGGTGCGAAACTCAATTATCTCCTGGTGTTGTGAATATAATAATTTTCTCTTGTCAAAATGTATTTTTAAAATTTAATCAGTGATGTTTAATCGCATAAATTAGGGACGGATATCCGCGGATTCGGAGCATCATATCCGTATCCATCCGTATCCGTCCAGTTTTTAAAAAAACACCAAGCCTGGTTGTTGCTACACGCTTACGACATTCAACTGGTCTAAATATCGGAAAAACATGACTTTTGCTTTTCATACATTTCAAATTCTTGCACAAACGTTTTAAATACTAATCAGTTGAATCTCATTATATAATCTTGATAACTACAAATTTCAGGATTATGGAAGCATTACAGGACTATAGTTCTCATAAAAAATTTCGAATCCATAGTTCAGAAGATTTCCGGTTCGAATAGCGGATTCAGATACTCAGGATCCACCATCCCTTCATGTTTTTAGCCTTTCTATTTTTTATTTTTTTAATTTTATCTTTTTCTCGTTACGAACATCTATTTTTATAAGCGTTCTTTCGGCCAAAGTTTATTTATTTTTCATTAAATTCTTGGATAAAATTTGTAAACTTAATCAAATTTTAACTAGAAAATTTTAGAAAACAATAAACAAAATTAATTTTTTTCCCTTTTTTTCATTTTCCCTTAAAAAAATTTTTTTCTGGAAAAAAATTTTTTTTTAATTTTCGAAAAAATTCTTTTAGGTTAATGACTAATACACACATAATTTACTTACATATATCCTCATCTACTCCCTTAAATTTATGCCCTAGTTACCCCAACCTTCTCCAATCCTTTTCCCTTTCCCTCCCCCAAAAAATTAGGGCGACCACCCAATGTTAAAAATATAAAACGGACTGCAAATGAAGGCCAATTTTGTGGTCTTTCCCCCAAAAAAAGAAAGAAAGGAAAATGGCATTTCTAAAAGGCCAATCAATGTTAGCGCCCGGAGGCGTTGCAACTCCGCAAAAACAAATGCTTTTCTTTCTTTTGTTTGTTCTCAGTTTCTTTTTTTTTTGTTTGAGATTTTTGTTTTTAATAAATAATGAGGAAAAGTTGTCCACAAAAGAGTTTTGAGTAGGCTTGTCATTAAATCTGACAAATGACTAAATTTATTTGGCTTTGAAAATTATTTTGGGGTATTTTGATGTTATTGTCTCTATTATTTATTATTAAGGTAGGAGGGATTCTGACGTCCTGACTTAGCGGAAATGTGAATTCTCGATGTTTTTTGGGTCGGGAATTGGATTACCGAGAAGAGGAAATTTATTTTCTATGTCGACAGATCCCTCTTACATAGATACTTTAATTTGTTAATCAAGAAAATATTTAAAAAAATTTTAATTGTCATATTATAGAGAGTTGTTTATAATATCAATTAAAATTTTGAAAGTTATACATGAACAACTTATAGTTCCTGATAAGAAATATTCTCAATTCCTTGAGTGCTTCGCTTGAATAATTACCTTGGGTATTACCATTTTATTTCTCCACTATTTTTAACGTCTCAACGAAAGAAGTAATTAATCGAGGGGGAGTGATGAGGTTTTAGAGTTTTGAAATAAGATTTGTTATAGGGTAATTGAGGGAGGGCGATTATTTAAGGGAGTATCCATTTGATTTCTTATAATAATTTTTATTCTTTTCTTTTAAACTGTTTGACAAAACAAATTTTTTTGTCTAAAATGTCTTTTCACTTCACTCATCCATATGACTATCTATCAGTCAAAATTGCTCATTCCAACCATTTTTTTGGCCATCAAAAAATTCCTCAATAAGCACACACATTGCCCTCTTAAAGAAAGTTTCAAATTTCACAAAAACAAAATCCACACATTTTTTACTTCTTTAAAAATCTAAGGAGAAACGAACCGAAACATTACATACTCTCTCAAAAATGTCTCAAACCATCCAAACAAAAAATGCCATAACCAAACAACAAATTTATTTATTTAATCCCTTTGAAAACCAGTCATTCGTTCATCCATTTTTTTCTTTTTTATTTTTTTAATTAAATTTTCTAAAAGGAAATTTAATTAAAAAATATAATATATCCCCCTTGGCGCACATTTTCTTGCTTGAAAATTTTTTATTTTTAACACATTTTGGTGTCTGTAATTTATTACCGTTACGAACACTTTTTACGATTTTAAATTTATATTTAAATTTTTTATGGGATTTTTAAATTAAATTAGTTCCCTATTTTTAGACATTTTTTAGCGTTTTACTTATTCACTCTAAATACGAGCTTTTTTAAACAACCAGAACAACGCTTTGTTTACTAAGCTGTAAAAAATTTATTTAAAAAAAGTTTATTTTTATTTTCAAGTTTATTTTCACACTAAATCAAGTTTATTAAATAAATCAGAATAAGTTTGTATTTATACAACTTGGAATCGTTAAGAAAGTCGTATATTCTGATTTTCTGAAAAAGTTTATTTTAATTGTTCTGTAAAATAAGCTTTTTAAAACTTCCAGAACAGCAATGTGTTTAAAGAGCTACTTTGAACGATTACTTTGAATTTAAGAAATTCTTTTCATTATTATTTTTTTCTGAATTTCTTATTTTTTGGATGTAGCCGTTTGTTCGAATTTCAATAGTTTTTAAATTTTTCCGCAAATATCGTTAAAGTTTAAATTCATTCTTTTAACGTTGATCTCTTCCCTCTACCCTTTATTGTTGATCAAACTTTACTAAATTTATAAAGAAAAAATTTGCACAGGTGTTGTAATTATTATAGTAAATCAGCTTTGCAGAAAAGATTAAAATATTTTAAGAGATTTATGATGATTAATTAATTATAATGCTTGACTAGTAGAATTATTAACTTTATTATAAATAAAATAAAAGAAAAAATATTTCTGACAGAATTATATCGGGAATTCGAATTTTAATTTCCTTAAATCTTCCCATTATGTTCGTTCTCCGATTTTTTAAAGTTATTTCCAATTACTGATACTCATGTCAGTTCCTTTCCACAAGAAATTATTCTGAAGACTCTACTTTGATGATTTTCTTTAACCTCTATGAACCAAAAAACTATTAAAAATCTATGGGACATTGTGGAAATCTCATGGAAAAATTAATTTAAAATTTTCTCTTTTATTTCCTTTTTAATTTCAGAACCCCCCCCCCCCACCTCCACAATATATTGGAATGTTTTTATAAATTTTCTAAATACAGCTGTTCATTTTTAAAGAAACCTATTTATTATTTCAAACAATTGCCCTAAACACAGATGCAATTAAAATAAATACTTTTATAAAAATATTTTTTTTCTTCCAAACTTTAAATAAAAATATTGTATGTCTGTCAAATTAATCACACCAATTTCTTTAAATAAAATATTCCGATTTATTTTTAGAAATTCTGATTTTTAAAATTTTTATTGAAATTCTGATTTTAAGATTCTGCTTTCTTAATTCTGATCTTAAGATTCTAATTTTTATTCTGGGTTTTATTCTGATTTTTTAAATTCTTATTTTTTAATTCTGATTCTTTATTCTGATTTTTAATTCTGATTTTGCAATTTTGATTTGTTTAATTCTGATTTTTAAAATTCTGGTTTATTTAATTTTAGTCTTGATAATTTTTAATAGTCTTGATAATTTGCTATAAATTGTAAACCCCTTTTTTGCAACAGAATGTATTTTATTTCCAACTATATATGCCTACCAGTGCTTCGAAATTTCAAATTTGCTCGTACTCGTACTCGTACTTCGTACCACCTCTTTTTTTGGCCTCGTACTCGTACTCGTACCTCGTACCACCCTTATTTTAGGCGTCGTACTCGTACTCGTACCTCGTACCACCCCTATTTTTGGCCTCGTACCTCGTACTCGTACCTCGTACTTACTCGTACTTGAGAAAAAAGCAAAAAATCTAAAATTTTTATGATTTTTTGGAGTCAAGGATATCTAGTTTTAAATTTTAAGCATTATATGCAATAATTTTTGAATCTTGGAAGGCTTTGAAGCCGTAAATCCGTCAATATTATCCATTTTCTGCGCCGCAGGCAAAAATTTTGAGCATTTAGGAGTGCAAGGTGAAATATTGTCTTCAAGATGGGTCGGGCTACCCGAAATTTGACATTTTTTCATCCATTTTCCGTCTTCTTATATCTCCTGATATCCCTCTTAAACTCAAATTCCTTTCAAAAATTTTGAGAATTTTTTATGTCCTTAAGTTAGATTTCTTCTATTTTTTTGCGCCGCAGGCGAAAATTTTGAAGACCATGAAGCCAGATTTCTTCCATTTCTGACCGCTGGAGGCAAAAATTTTAGAATTTAAAAGCCAATATTTCAACTTTTTTATTTTTTCAGCGCCGCAGGCGAAAATTTTGAAAATTTCGGAAGGCCGTAGGCGAAAAAAACTCACTTTTTAGTGGTATAATAAAAAATTTTAAAATTTTAGAGGGCCAAAAACCCATAATTTCTCCATGTAAGAATAAAAAAAATTTTTAAAACAAAATTAAACTTATAAAATAAGTTATTTATGGAAAGAAAAATATGAAAAATCCTTGTCCTCTGACTAGGCATCGAACCCACCTCTAAGTCATTAACGTCTTTGGTGAAGCCTAACACATTAACCACTCGGCCACTCGCCCACATAATGACAATATAAAAAATTAAACATATCTTTTTCGATTTTCCTATTAATACCAAGTACGAGAAGTACGAGCTCGTACTTAGGCCTCGTACCTCGTACTTTTCACTTTTTTTGGCCTCGTACTCGTACTCGTACTTCGTACCTGCCCAAAATTTTTGCTCGTACTCGTACTCGTACTTCGTACCAGGTACGAGTACGAGTACGAGGTACGAGTACGAATTTTGGTACGAGCTTCGAAGCACTGATGCCTACAATCTTTTACAAATCTCTAGAGAGATTTTCCTCAAAAAATATATAAATAAATATATTATTTGTAGCATCTTTTATTCATTTTTTCCAAATTCAGACGACCATTTTTTATTTTTATTTACAATTTTTTTGTTTTTTATAAATGACCAAAATATATTTAATTTAAAAATTCAAAAATTTCCTCAGAAAAAATTTTTGGTAATTAACCCTTTTATTAAAAAGAAAGCTTAGAATATGCCTTGTACTTGTTGGAGTGTTTTGATGCCTTGAGGCTGAAACTGAATTTTTATGGAGTACAATCAAATGGAGTATAATCAAGCGTCTCTTTCCTTGTTAGTAGGGTCGGGGGCCAGATTCGGTTCGGTTCGAAAGATTGAACCGGGCTTCGAATTTTGGCCCGAAAATGACTCGAACGTCGGCCCGGTTCGAAAAATCCAATCCTACTTGTTAGGCCGGACCAATTCGGTTCCGACTGATGTATTTTAGCGCGACTAGACTCTCGATATCTCGTTTCTTCAAGGGACTTGTTTGTGGAGTACATGGATAGATGAGGGTCATTCTTTAAATGGCAACTAACAGGTCCCTTAACACCCCCCTCCCTCTTTCAATATTTATGTGTTCTAATTAATTAAACCATCCCAAGCTTCAATTAACTATTTAATAATCTCTTCAAATCCACTTTTTTTTTGCCCTCAAAAACTTGACATATCTTCTATAAGGTTAATTGCCTCCAATAAGAAATGACCTTATTTTTTTCTTCATTATTTTTTGCCTATTTGCTTTTTCTTACTTATTTTTTGTTATCTTCATTTCCCTTCAATTCCCATCTTTCTATAAATATATTTGACCTTTTTATTCATTCGATCATCATTCAATGTGTGTCTTTATAAACTAGCATTTTATTGCCCTTTCTTTAAGTAATATTTTTTCTAGTATTTTTTCTGTTAAAAGAAGACTATATCCATTAATTAAGAATTCTCTGATTTTTAGAGGAATATGGGGAGTAGAGGTGCTTTCATGCTTTCATTTACTTCCTATAAAGGATAAGACGCGCTGAGAAAAAGTCTGGCCGGAGGTTGGATAGGAATTTCACAATTTTCTTCGAAGTTGTTTTGGATTTCGGGTCGAAAAAATGACAGAGTTTCGGCTCTCGGTTATTGAGTTTCGAATAACACGTCCCATCACTGCTTCCTATAACATCAATAATTTGATAGATAATTAAGGGTAACCCAATACTAGACTAGATACACAACAATTTTTTTAATTTTATTGGCCACCTAGCTAGGTGGGAGGAAGCTGTTTAAACGATACCCTCTATTTAAAATACCCCTCGTTATAGGATACGATTTTTTACACATTAAAGATGTAGCTATAAATAAGGTCCGACTCTATTTATTTTTAAAAAATAGTCACTAGCTAGCAGAACCTATTAAAATCCTCTAATAATTATTATCCTTTAAATCCGCAAAATTTATCTGCAAAATTTCCATGTACTTATTTTTCTATCCGCAAGTTATTTTTCTTGTTATTTTTATTTTCTATTTTGCCTACCCCATTCATTTAACAAATTCCAATATATCTTTCCCTTTTTATCCTTTTTTCTGCAAAATTTTAAAATCCTTTTGTTTTCTGTCCGCAACTTTTGTCCGCAAAATTAGCTTGTTAAAAGAAGAAGCCGTTTACTAACCACAAAAAGCTCTTTTTGTGTGTATGTTTTAGTTTTAGTATTGGCCTCTTGACTTTCGTTTTCTTTCCTTTTAACCAACACCTATCTGTACATATTTTTGCTAGTATATTCCTTCTATCCCCCCCCTTCTAGTTGCGGTGGTTGAGGAGAGGTAGTCAATGAAAGCTAAAAAAAGTAGTAGAGGTTTTTTTCCATTTTTCTTTTCTCTATTGGCACATTGACTGCTTTAAAAGAAGCTTTTTTCTAATCTTGCGCATTGCAAAATTTATTTTAAATAATTTATTTGTAGCTTTAATTAGGCTTGGATCGGCGTGCAACTCTGCCTCCCCTATATTCTTTTATGACCTGTAACTTTCATTAAATCTCAACCTTTTGGGATAAATTTTGTATCATTCGAAAGCTTAGAGTATGCTGATTCTTTTTGCTAAAAGAATCAGTTTTGTCTGAGTATTCCCTAAAAAGTTATGGCCGGTTAATTGAGAGTAATCGTGATTTTTCTTGCTAATTTATTTTTTTCGCTTTCTTTGCTTATCATGCCTATCATTTCTAGGGGATTTTTGCTTCAGTTTAGTACGATCAAGTAAAATAATCCTAATATCTAGAGCTTTCGAAAGCTAAAAAAAAATATTCGAAAGTAATGAAAATTTAGAAGGTTATGCTTGACAAATATTTGTTGACGCCAAAACTTCTGCGCCTAAATAGACTAGTTTTTTTTATAATTTTTTCAAACCTTTTTAAAAAAAGGAAAGGATTGAATGTGGCACTAATTATTTACTATGTTTATTTTGCTTTTTTGTCTCTGTGTTATTTACACGTTCGCTTAAAAATATATAGAAAAGCCTTTAATTATTTTTAAAAAATACATACTTTTAATTTATTATTATTGGAGATTTATTCAAAATTTAGCTAGAAAAAATTTAAAAGTTGGTTTATATGTATGTAAAAATTGGGTATTTAATTTTTATTTTTTGTAAAATTTCATCAAAAATTTTTTAATTTTCTCTATTTAAATTTAGAATTTATTTTAAGACTTTGTATCATTTTATTCCAAAAATTTAATTAGATTTTAATATCTTTGGAAAGCCTCTATAGCTTTTAAATATGTTCTTTGGTCGCTTCCTTATTTTTATTAAAAATTTTATTTTGTGTTTGTTTGCATTTTCTTTTTAAAGAATATTTTTTTCGTTTTGGATAAAATTAATAAAAATTTGTAAGTGGAATCTCTAAATTAACGACATTCCTCGGTTCGAATCCGACCGACGTAAGAAAGAAAGTAATGTGTGAGATGGCATCGTTATAGAGAAGAATGTGGGAGAGTAGGGGACCGAGCTCCCCTCCAGTTTTGAGACTTTATCCTCCTTCAAAATCCTTAGTTCGGTTCAAGCATGTTTAAAATAGTACTTCTAAGGAGGGCTGTGCGCCAAAATTTTCGCGCCAAACGCCAAAACCGGCTAAAAATGGACGCCAAAACGTCATGGCGCACAGCCCTGCCTCTAAGAAGGGCATAATTTAAAATTAACTTATCCCAACGAGATATTTTGAGCTTTTTTGTAAATCGTCTCGATTGTTGCCTTCCCTCAATCAAATAACCGAGACTTTATCACAACCAAATTTTATATTTTTTTCCTCTGATTTATGGCTAAGAAGTGCCTATTTATTAGTGATGTTCGAGAGTCTCGGTCTCGACTCTCGAGTCGAGAAATTTCTCGGTTTTTTTGGGCTCTCGGTCTCGGTCTCGGTCTCGGGGTTTTGGTCTCGGAAAACGAGACTAAATTTACACCCCTAATGACGGAAATTTTTTGAATTTTACTCGTCCCTCGCGTACTCTAACATTTAAATTTTTAAGGAAAAGGGAAAGAAATATTTATATTTTCTCTTATTTTTTTTTGTTGGTCGATGGTTCAGTGGTTAGGTTGACTGACTTTACTCACTTAATATTTTGATTGATATGGGTTCGAACCCATAGAGGGAAATGAGGGTGAAAAATTTTTGCCTGTAGTTCTTACAATTGAATTTTTTCTACTAAGGCCTTCCAAATTTTTCAAAATTTTCGCCTGCGGCGCAAAAAATGGAAGAAATCTGACTTAAGGACCCCCAAAATTCTCAAAATTTTTGCCTGCGACGCAAAAAGAGGTTTTATGGAAGAAGAAGGTTTCGGGCCGGGTTTTGAAAAATTCACAGGTCGGGGGTCGGGTGAAAAATACTGGGAATCTTATTAATTTTTAATTTAATAAGATTAAAAAGATTAAGAGGGATACTGGGGATTCTGAAGGATTAAATCAATATCAATGGACTTGTGCGTGGCATCGATGGATCAAGGAGATATCGTCGGATTTGGGAGGGATATTGATGGATATGAGGGAATTTTAAGAGATTAATGTGAATATCAGTGGATAAATATTGTGGGTATATATTATGAGGGATATAAACGGATTTTTGGGGATTAGGAGGGACATCAAGTGATATCCCTCTTAATCTCTCGGTCTCGACTCTCGGTCTCGACTCTCGACTCTCGTTTTGCTCTCGGTCTCGGGGTTGATTCTCGGTCTCGGGTCTCGGTCTCGACTCTCGGCTTTTTTTGACTCTCGAACATCACTACTATTTATTATCTTGTCGTTTTATTTAAAAAATTTTCTTCCTTCAACCGCCCTCAAATGCAGCATTTTTAAAACTTTTTCTTTTTCTAGATGCCTTTAACAATTTAAAAATACTAATTGAAATTATTAAATGTAAAAAAGGCGCCTTTAAAGTGGCCATATAAAATTCTTTTTTATTTTCTAAATGTCTTCAATAATGTCTATTTCAAATCCATTCTTTGACTATTCAACAACTACATCAACAACAACAAATTCTTCCCAAATTCCCCCTTTTCTTACCCCTCCACTTAGACGTGCAGCTGCTTTAAATGATGAAAATAAATTAAAAAAAGAAAATTTAAATTGTAGCAATACAACTTTAAAACAAGAAAATGAAGCCTTTGAAGGCCCTTGTTGTGTTGAAAATCCGTTTAGTCAAGATGATGGGGGAGGAAATGGAGGAGGACTTTTTGATAGGTGAGAGGAAGTAATTTTTTCTACTAAAAGAATCTCTTATCCCACTCATTCTGGAAATGCTTCAGGATGGATAACTAAGAGATTCGAGGTTGAGATAACTAAAAGAGTTTAATTAGTGATCGGACAGTACAGTAATACGATCGTATTTTTCGGTATTTATCGGTATTCCATACGGAATACCGACCGATACGAAATTCCGATCACTAGTTTTAATTAGAGACCGGACTTTAGTGGTCGTTCGATAATATCGGTGTCGATAATATCGACATCGATATTTTCTATCGATATATCGTATCGATCTTGTCTCTAGCTTTAATGCCTTGGAAGTTGGGATGACTGAGGGATTATTATCTGTTCGGAGGTTGGGATAACTGAGAATATGTGAATCTATGATGCGTACAATTAAAATAGATTTCTAATCAGAAACGTAAGGGATAGCTTTGGCTTATTAAAAGTTTGTCACGTTTTGATTTTTAAATTTAGGTATGTATTTGTCTTTTTGGCATTATATATTTTTAATTTTTTAAAAATGACATTTGATCCCTTTTAATTAAAAATTAATCTTAAATTTTTCAAAAAAAATTTTTTCTGTGGATTTTTTTGAACAAAAATTTTTCAGAATTTTTAAATATTTTTTTTCATTTTCCATTTAATTATTAACGTTTTAGATTACAAAAAATTTTTTTTCTAAATAATTAATTAAAATGCCTTTTTTGACAAATAAAAGTGAAGAAACCAAAGCTGTGGGATCGCCCAAAATTTTATTAATTGACAAACCTATAATAAATAGAAGCCCTTTATTGGGAGCAAAAAGTAGTCGAAGGAGTTCAGCGCCGTTTTCCCAAATTTCATTCAAAGAATCTGATAATACGTAACGTCAATTGAGGATATTTCACCGTCTTTACGATTCACCGACAAAGAAAACAGGCTTTTTGACCTGAGATCCTTTTTAGAGAGGTCTTGGCTAGAAGAATAACTAGTTTCCGACACTTTTTCACATGAGAAACTTGTTGTCATTATGCCCTTTCTTGTTTTTCCTTTTTTCGGTTAGAAAATTGGATTGTCGGTGAATTGTCCAGACTGTGAACTGCCCCATCTTTTTACGTTTAAATTTTAATCTTTCCCCATATTTTCAGCCGTATAAGCCAATCTTCGTCAGCAGTAGTTGATTCAATGATTTCTGAAGGTTTTCTAGTTTCGTCATCTTCAACAACTGTTCCTACAACAAAAATGCTTCAAGATTCAGGATATCGTTCAACAATATCAAATTCCAATTTTGAAGAGGAAATGATGGTTATTGCTGAAAAAGAGAGGAAAGAAAGGAGAAGACAACGACGAAAAACAGGGTTTTTATTTTTTAAAGGGTAAAAAGGGGAAAAAAGAAATGTTTTTTGGAAACAAATTTGTGTTTATAACCGTTTAATGACCAAAAAATTGACCTCAAAATGGCGCAAATCTATTAAAAAGAACAAAAAAACGGAAAAATAAAAATACATGATTTATTTGTCGGAGTTTGTGGAGAAACAAAAATTTATTATTTTTTGGAATATTTCGATGCCGCCGGACGAGCTGTCGATCGGATTCGAATCGGATTTTTAAAATTTTCTTTGGATCATATTTGTGGGTAGGGTAGAACTTTTACTCGATTAGACTGATCCGACCTAACTCACTTGTTCTCTCCCATGACATTACTGATAGGGTTGGAGTTCGAGTCATTTTTTTCGGGCCGGCCCGGCCGAGTCAATTTCGGGCCAAAATTCGATGCCGACTGATCTTTCGGACCAGACCGACCTCCAACTCTAATCTCTGGTCTTCATTGACTATTTTTTTAATTTTAGATGTATTTTGGAATCTTTCTAAAGCTCTAAAAGTGTTTTTTGTTATTTCTTTCTTGGGGGAACCTATATTTTGAATAAATTTTTTTTTTTTCTTAAATTTTTTGACATTTATACTTTGCTTGTTAACAAATTTAAAGTGAAATTTAATTTTTTTTTCTTTTAAAGGTTAAGCAATCAACAAAAAACAAAAGAAGAAGTAATAATGACTGTTAAAAATAAAGATAATAATAATTCTTCCTCCGTCCCAGCATTTTTGAGAAGAACTTGTAGTAATGCAGCAAATGGAATAAATGCAATAAAGCCTTCAGGTTGGATTGGGGCGGCAATAATGAGGGCTTCTACTTCGGATGATAATGGTTTGTGAAATAAATTTTTTAAGGGGAAATTTTTTGACTTGATAAGGTGGATAACGGAACTTTTTGATTTCCTCCGACATCTTGAACCGAACCAAAAAATTTTTTTGAACCCTCAGTTCAGGTTCTGAAATTTATACTTCGACTTAGTTCGTTCCTGAGCGTAATCAGCGAGATTCCCCTATTCTGTTTTTTTTTTGATTCCTCAACTCCCCCCCCCCCCCCCCAAATATTAGATTCCCTCTCTCTCTCTCCAGCCTTTCATACAAATTGTTTGGTTATTTTTATTCATTTTTTGATAAGAAAATAGGCATAGAATTTTTTTATCAAAGAAAAAATTTCTTTGATAATTTTTTGAATGGTGAGAGGGTCGTTAAATTAGAAGAAAATGGGAAGATATTCTTTTAGTGTGATTTTTAGTTTACAAATTTTTTTGAGAAATTCTTCAAAAGTTTTTCTTAAGTGTTTAAACGAAAAGGTTGGAATCAAAAAAATATTTTTTAGTCAACAAAAATAATTTTAAAAAATTAAAATATCACAATCAAAAAATAAAAAAAAATAATCTTAAATTTTTAAAAATTTTCAAAAAAAAATTTTTTTCAAGTAAAAACCAAATCAACTCCTCGAAGAACCCAAAGTATTGGAAGCTCAACAACAACCACACAAATATTAAATTTGCCCCCAACATTTTTATATTCTACCGGTTGGATGGTTGAAGCAGACCTTTCTAGTGATGATTCTAATAATGAAAAAGTGCAAATTTTTGGTGCAAATAATTGTGGAAATGTTGAAGGTTTTTTCTTTCTAATTTAATTTTGGAGGATCAAAAAAAAAAGATTTTTTTATTTTGGGGAATTTTAAGGGAAATTTTAATTTTTTCTCGTTTAAGATAAAAACAAAGAAATTTTTTCTAAGGGACATCCCCTAGTGTTTATCAATTCTCTTAAGAAATTTTCAGAAAATTTCTTTTAAAAATTTTTGAGAGGAATTTCAGGAAATGATACTTTTTGTTTTTAATTTCTCTTAAATTCCATTCCCTCAAATTTTCTTTAAAAATTTTTTTGAGGAATTTCAGGAATACCTTTGTCTTTAAATTTCTCTTGAATTTTTATTCTTCACTTAATTTTCTTTAAAAATTTGAGGGGAGAATAAACAAATCACTTTACAAGTCTGCTTTGTCTAAACATTCTTGTCTAATTCTAAAAAAACTTTGTCTAAGCATTTTTTCTTTAATTTCTTTCTTTTAAATTAAAAAAAATTTTTTTTGTTTTAATTTTTAAAGCCTAAAAATATTTAAAAAAATTTTCTTAATTAATTTTAGGATGGGGATATTTTTTTTAATTTTTTTTAATGTTTCCCTGACTACCTACACCTTATTTTTATTTTTTCCTTTAATTTATTTTCATTCTCGCAACAATATTTTTATTCTTCCTTTTTTCAATTTATTGGTCATCATTATTTTTATTTTTAATGTCCTTCTCTATTTTCTCTCTAATTTTTTTTCCTTTTTTTTAAATAATATTTTTAATTCATCTAACCTTTTCCTTTCAAAACAAGGTTTTGGGGGTGGTCAAAAATGAGAAGGAAAACGAAAGGGTTTTTGTTTGTACAGATTTTTGTTTGGCCATACCCTCCCTCCCCTCCCCCCTCCAAAGCCAAGCCAAACAGACAACAAAAAAATTTTTTTATTTTTATTTACAATTTTAGAGAAGGTTTTCCCATACCTTTTTTTTAATATTTTTTCCGTTTATTTTTTCCGTTTATTTTATTATTTTTAAATGACAGATGCGCGCTATGGCCTTTTTATTTTTATTAATTTAGGAAAAGTAAAGTGTCCGCAAGTTTTGTACGCAAATTTAAAAATTTTTTTAAATTTATTTTATACTTGTTTTATTTTTTCTGGGTTAGACTTCCTAATAAAGTTAAAAAAAAAGTTTTTTTTATGAAAAATATTAATTTGGGGGAATTATTAATTTTTATTTAAAATATTTGCGGATTAAACTTGCGGATTCTTGCATTTTCTTGTTTTTTCTTTAATTTCTCTTAATTTTTTCTCTATAATTTTTTCCTTTTTTTAGCCCCATAAATTTTAAAGATTATCAAAAATTAAAAGAAAATCTCTTAAAAATTTATCTTTAAAAATATATTTAACGCTATTTTTGAAGTATAAAAGATAATAATGGGGGATAATATATAAATTAAAGGACCACCTTTCTTAACAAAATATTATATCCAAAAGAAGTTAATTTTTATTACAAATGTGTAAATATATAATTATTTTATTTGTATCTAGGGAAAAATTATTATTATTATTTACTTACCTACTTATAGCAAATTACTTTTTATAGTGTAGTACAACTTGTTTATTTTTTTTTCAAGTCATGTATTTTTCTGCAACATTTTTAAGTAGAAAATTGTAATTATTTTTTATGTTTCTCTAAAAACCTGGAATTGTTCCTTACAAAATTCCCACATTTTTATATTTTTTCTGAAATTTTTTTTTAATTAGCAATTAAGCGGCAGTCATTTTCCCAGATCATATATACCTTTTTTAAAAAAAACCTCGTAATTTACCCGCCTTTTTAAATTAGGTATTTTAGTATAGCGGTCCTATTATTTTGATCTGACTTGAACATATCCTTTTTGCTTCTTTTCTATTTTTCTGTTTTTTTTTTGAAATATTTTTTTTTTAAATGTTAGTAACAAATGATAAAACTTCTCTCTTTCGAGGCGTTTCCAATAAATCTTTTCCCATATTTTTTTTTCCTTTTAAGATCGGACCGAGACAAGATCTTGAACAAAAATCTCGGTTTTCGATGATCTGTATTTTTTGAGATCTTCTCGTACGATAGTGATGCTCGGGTATCACGACTCCCGAGGTCATTTCCCAACCCGACTCTCGTTTCCCGATTCCCGGGTTTTTCTTCTCCCGAGCATCACTATCGTACGACCATTCTAGTCTGTTTTCTATCTTTTGTATTGTAATGACAATCACTCTTTGTTAAGACAATCATTCCTCCTCTCAATCTCTCTCTCTCTCTCGCCGTATCCCCTCAAAATCTCTATTCCTTAAAATCTCTACAGGCTAAAATGCCTTATAATCTCTACACAGCTAAAATGCATTAAAATCTCTACTCGGCTAAAAATTATTAAAATAACTATTCCTTAAAATCTCTATTCCTCATAATCTCTACACGGGTGAAACGCCTTAAAATCTCTACACGGCCAAAAATAGGATAAAATGTCTATTTTTTCATTCGGAAGCCTTTTGAGTGCCAACGTTCAGTGCGGAAACGTTGTTCTGATTTCTGGCTTATCTTTTGATATTATTTTGCTTGTATTGTTTTTGCCGCTGCGGATGAACCCAGGCATGTCCAGCGGAACGACAGCAGCCGCTTCGATACGATCACCGCAAGCAAAATGAACACGACCGCAGCGAAGCAGTCGTGTATTATATCTTCGATATTTACGGCGGATACAAGCAGATATCCGCAGCCATTTTTAAATCAATTGTACAGGTCTGGGTACAATTGATTACCAGGTCTGGGTTTTCCAATGAAAAGTTCATATTTTACACTTTTGTTGAGACTCTACCATCCATTTGCACGGTGTAGAGATTTTAATTATTTTTACCCCAGTAGAGATTTTAAGGAATAGTTATTTTAAGGAATAGAGATTTTAAGCATTTTTAGATTAGTAGAGATTTTAAGGAATAGCGATTTTAAGGAATAGAGATTTTGTATGGGAGCCTCTCTCGCGTTTCATTTTTACAATCAATGTTCTCACAATTATTCTCTCAATTTCTGTAAATATATTACCAATTTCTTTTATTATATTTTAAGAGGGAGAGAATACCGACCACTTAAAATCGAATAACCAAAAAATTCGGAGAATTATATAAGTGATAGAAAAAAAAAGAAAGAAGAAGCTTGGGCTTTTTATTGTTTAATTTTTAAGTAAGGGGATGGACATTGGTTATCGGAGAAGGAAAAAAAGGAGAGAGGAGATTCTCCTTTCGGTAAAATTAAAGTAGGTGCGAATCTTCTTGAGAGAAAAATGGACACTGCTAGTTAAGTTATAATATAGACATGATCATTATTATTATTGGACTGTTTTGTTGACAAAAAAAAGGAAAATTATTCTTTTAATTTTATGTAGGGATGGCCTCTATCGAAAGAATTTTGGCAATTCTCAGTTGCGAACAGTTTTCTGTTTCTAGTGGGGGTTCCCCTTTAGAATTACTGATTTTTAGCTTCACTTTTGATTTTTTTTCTCCCTCATTAATGGAATCTCGTTTAAAAGTTCCTCTCCATTCTCCAATTTCCCAAGCTTCTTCCACGTTTTCTTAGTCCTAGGACTACAAGAGCAGCCCTGTTACTCTGAGGGTAACTTTAACGTTGCTCCACTCGTTCACCACGCATCCATCCTTTTGTCAATCAAAATAAAAAAATTTTCGATTAATTAATTTAATGATCGGACTGGGAATTCATACAAGAATCAAGATCGATACCTCGAAAAAATATCTATCTCGATAACCATGATTTTTTGTTCGAGATCTCGTCTAGGTCCGATCTCTAATTTAACTCTATTCCTTTTTAATTTTTAAAGTCTTCTGTCTTTTTGAAATAAATCTGTACTTAATTTTGCGCTCTTTTGCTAGGAGAGAAGGGCATTGACCTGTAAAACTTACCTAGAAATCCACACGTTTTTCACAAAAAAAATTTTTTTCAAGCGATATATGTCCGTTTAGTGTCCATTGTTATTTGTTCTTTTTACAGAAAAAATATTGACCGCACGCAGTAAAAAAAATTTTTTTTTGTATTTTCCCACATTAGTTTTTAAAGAAAATTTAACGTGATTTTTCTTTAAAATGTCCTTTCCACAATTACTAATTTAATAAAATTGAAAAAAAAGTTTTTTTTTCTTCTGTCGGTATTTTTTTTCTTTAAGATTTCCTTATCTATTATTTATTATCTAATTTTTATTATTTTTTTGTATTTTGTTTGGGATGATAATACATATTTTCCTTGCTATTTCCCATTGTTGGAGCTTTTGGAAAAATTTTTTATTTTATTTTAATAATTTTATAAAATTGTTTTCCTTCCGTTCATGAAGAATAGAAAAAGGACAGATCCTTGTTATTTTATATAGCATTGAATTTAAGTGTAGTTTCAAGGTATACGTAGTTTAAACTAGTGTTAGGCAAATGGATTTTTCCGGTACCGGTAGTACCGGAAAGTACCGGTACCGGTCGAGTACCGAAAATCCCAAAATCCGACCGGTACGGTACCGGTAGTACCGAAAAGTACCGATCCGGTACTGACGGTAGTACCGCGGTAGTACCGAACCGTGCCTAACACTAGTTTAAACTCCAAGTGCTTTTTATAAAAATTTTCCTTAGGATCAGTTAGGTTTCCAATTTATTTTTTAAAATTCCAATTTTTTAATCCTCAAAAAAGGGATATGAACCAGGGGTGCTCGAAGTTTCACTTTTTTCCTTTTCCATTTTTTCCCAACTTTTATTTTGAGCAACTCTGATATGGACATTGAATAAAATACAAAATTTCACGAAACAAAACAAAAATTTTTAACATAGGGTGATTTTTAATTTTAATAAAGGTTACCTTTTAAATAGACCTCTACTTTGGTCTATTCAAGAAACACGCCTCTGTTTGTCCTATACTTTTAAACTTAACAACAAAATTTTGTGTTTTGTTTTGCATTTTTTTTAAATTTTATTCAAAGTCCATATATCTCTCTCCTTTAATGATTAAATAAAGCCGCACTCTACATAAACAGCAACATCATTGACCTCGTTTTTTTTAAATTTATATTTTTCTCTTTTTTTATCTTTTTAAAATTTATATCTTTTAATTATTTATGTACATCTGTGCTAATTTTTAACACATTTTTAAATACAAAAATAAAAAAATATTTATTTTTATTGTTAATCACCTCTTCCATTTTCTCTCCCTTTTAATCAGGGCTTCGATCTCGAATTTTTTAAAATCCGCAATTTTGATTGAAAAAATCCGCATTTGATATGAAAAATCCGCAGAAAATTTTCAAACACAAAAATTGAATTAAAATCACTTTATGATTTTAATTCAACTTAAAATCACTTTATGATTTAAATTCAATTAAAATCACTTTATGATTTTAATTCAACTAATGACTATCTTATTAAAATCCGAATAATTAAATGAAAAATTACAGCTGACTTGAGCCAATGCTTTCACCATACCTAGTTATAGTGAATTGTTTACTCGAAAAATCTTCTTTTTTTGCGCCGCAGGCGAAAATTTTGAGAATTTTGGATGACTAAGAAACCAGATTTCTTTATTTTCAGCGCCGCAGGCAAAAATTTTGCGGATTTTGAAGTATACTTAAGCCAAATATCGTCCTTTTTCAGCGCCGCAGGCGAAAATTTTGCGGATTTTGGAGGATCCTTAAGCCAAAAATCGTCCTTTTTCAGAGCCGCAGGCGAAAATTTTGCGGATTTTGGGATGTCAAGAAGCCAAAAAATGATATTTTAATAAAAAACTACAAGAAAATACAAAAAATCCTCATAATCTTCAAAAGACCACAAAAATCCGCAAATCCGCATTTTGAAAAATAATCCTCATCGCTCTATCAAAAAACCACAAAATGAGGAAAAATCCGCAGAAATCGAAGCCCTGCTTTTAATGCATTACTAAATTAAAAATAATGTAAAATACCCTCGCCTTTCCAAACCACAAAAATAAAAAAATTATTTTTGTGGTTTGTTTGGCCTACAGATTTAAAGAAATTACCCCAAATTTTATTGGCGCTCTATGGCCTTTTATTGGTGACATTAATTTTTTTTAATATTTTTTGGGGGTGGTATGTATTTATCATCCTTGAGAGAGAAGCAATGCCTTCTTTCCTTAACCTTCTCGTTTACTTAACACTCCTTATTTTAAGCTTTAACACACTCACACTCCCGACATTTCACAATTCATTATATACTAAATTAATTTTTGAAATATATTTTTCTATAACCGATAACCTGATATGTATGATTATTTGGCCAGGTTTTAGATCATGTTTAAAATGAATTTTTCCTTTCAAATTTTGAACTGAAAACTAGTAGAGGAAATTTTTCGGATATCGCATAGATTCTAGCGGTGAAATTCTCGATTGAGAAGGTCTCGGTTCTTCTATTCAATTCTAAAAACGGCAATCCATTCTTGTGGCAATTTATAAAGAAAAGGGAAAAATAAAATACTAGCTGATAAGTTGATAAGTAAAAATTTTTTTTACAAAATTGGTACTTGCACTAGCTGTCCTTTTCAGAATTTTCATAAATATTTTTTTGTATTTTTTTATCTATTTTTTAATTTACTATTTTTGATTAAAAAAAGTTTTTTTTATATTAAAAATGGATTGGTCTTTCAATAATGACAATTATAATTCTAATTCTTTAAATAATTCTATTATTTCTGATTTACCTTCAACTCGCCTTTTAAAATACCGGTGGCCTGAAAAAATTGATGATGGGGGTAATTATATTTTGGGAAAATAAAATTACTTTAAATTTTCCAAATTTTTACTGTTTTTATAGATTGTATTATTGAACTTGATGGCCAACGCAAGTTGGGAATTCAACGACTGCACGAATTACTTATTAGTAGATTTTGCTTTATTTCGGGTAGGGAATTTTTGTTTTTTAAAAATTAAATTATTTTTAATTGAGAATTTTCTTTGAAATATTTGTTAATTAAATTTGAATAGGTAGGACTCTTAATTAGATTCAGTTAATTTGGATCCGAATAAAGTTTGAATATCCGAAATATTTGGTTTGGATAGCTGATAGAGTTCCCAGGACCATTAGCCCAATTCTACTCATACACAAAACTTTTGGAAAAGACAAGCTCCTAAACAGGGTTGCCTAAAATTATCCGTCTCAATACGAATTATCAAGTCAGACATCACAAGTTTTTCTCTTAAAGTGAATCGCGAACACTGAGGTAAAATATAACCCTGAAGAAATTATTTTAACATCTGTTTGACTCAGAACGGTAAACTTAAAAATTGATGGCCAATGAAAGTGAAAATTTTGGAAACCCAAACCAAAGTTGGAAAACCAACGAAAAAATTTTTTCTCTAAAAAATAAATTTTTAAGGAATGAAAACACTTAAAGGCCATCCTCTTGTAACCTTCCCAGATTCAAGATGTTGTTTAAGTTTTGAAAATTATCAACTTTTATTGGATTATTTATTTCAAATAAATCGGGAAGAGTCAGATCTGTCAACAGAGGATAATAATTTAATTAAATCAGAATGGATTGTTATTGTTGATCGACGTCAAGATAGATGGTCTTCTGTTAAAACAATACTTTCTTTTTTGGTGGTAAGGAAAATTTTTTTTTATTTTTTAGAAATTAGATAATAAAGTCTAAATTTTATTTTTAAATATATCCTTGGAAATGAAAAAAAGTGTATATTTTGAATATCTCATTTAGGCATTTTTCTCCCAATTCAATGGGCAACCAAATTTAAAAATACCTAGTCTATCTTTATCTCATGAGTATTCATTTTTGGAAGTATTTTTTAGTAGTAAGGTCTAACTTGATGTTATAGAGTTAATTACAATAGTAATACGTCTCTCTCTCACCTTAATACGTCGATTTAGTTAGGAAATAAAATTTTCTAAAAAAAAAATTTTTTTTTAATTCTAAAATTTCTCGACTAAATAAAATTCTATTTTTTTGGATTTAAAATATTAAAAAAAAAGTTTTTCGAGATAAAGTTTTCGAGATAATCTCCTTTAAAAAACGTTATCTTGATACCTTATTTTAATTTTACTTGTTTACTTTTTCTATTTCTAATTTTTCCAAAAAAAATTTTTTTGCTGATATCTCTGGATACTTTTTTTAATTTAATTTGTTTTTAACCTGTCCGGGTCCTTCCTTCACAAACCTCTCATCCTTTTATTTTTCTCTTTAATCTTTTCAATTATTTTTTTTCCTCTTTTTATTAGCCTGGTTATCCATCCGCATGACCGGACTAATCCTTTTGGTTTTTTTTAAATTCAGGACCTTCAAAAAATTTTTTTTGAATGTTTCGTTTTATTCGATTTGTGCTACTTTTTATTTAATAAAAAATATTTTTGCGTGAACTGGAAGTGTTTCTCCAACAGAGAATTTTGAGGGGAAAATACTTGTTCACATGATTAGTAGGGGAGAGGGAAGGGAAGGGATATTTGGTCACTCATTTATTTTTTTTTAATTTTATTTTTGTGGGAAGAAGCTACTCATTCATTTGTTTTTCTCTATTTATTTTTAATCCTCTTTTTTAAATCACCTATAGAAATGTGTAAATATTTTTTTAAATTTTTTAGAAATTTTTTAAAATATTAGAAGACAAAGTTTGATTAATGATTCATAATTTAAATAAATAAAAAAGAAATATTTTTAGAATTTCCCTTTTTGATATTTCTTTAATTTCTCTCTTTTAGTATTTTTTAAACTTAAGGTTTTGAATTTTTTCTAGGAAATGAATATTGGTAGGGCCTTATATCAGAGGTGGGTTGGAATTCCGATTTCCGAAAAAAAATTCTGATTTCCGGCTCTTCAAATTTCCGACACCTCGGACTGTTCCGACCCACCTCTGCCTCATATTCAATACTAGTAGGATACCCTCAATTTAATTAGGAGTTTTTAATTTGGTTGACCATGAATGTAGGGTCTGCTTAAATTTAAATTACTTTTCATTATAAGATACAATTTTTTCAATCCAAGTTGTATATAAAAAAGGGGGGTTCGACTGTATTTTTTAAAAATAACTTTAAAATTTTTTTTCTTAATTATTAACATTTTTAAATAATTGTTTCTAAAAACAATGTAAAAATTTATATCGCCTTTTCCTCAAGTTTAGTAACAAAAAAATTTGTTTAAAAGTAAAATGTAAAGGGGTAAAAATTATTTTTTGCACATTTAAAGACTTGCAAAAATAAAATTTTTTGGCAACTTTTTCCAAATTTTTGGTGAAAATACCAAAAATAAAAAGAGAAAAAATGCTTTTTCTCTTTTTATTTTCTTTGAAAGACTTTCTTGTTATTTTTTAAACAATTCTTGAAAAATAAACATTTTTTCCAAAGCTTTTTTTCGCCTTTCTATTCCCCTTTTTATTTTCTCCCCAATTGACCTAAATTAAATATTTTCTCCTATTTTCAGAATTACTTTCCCGAACCAATTTATCTCGTTATTCTGCTCAAACCAGAAGGTGTTCTTCAACGTGCAATAGAATACGGGTACAAAAGTGTGTTGGATGGATGTGAAAAGTTTAGGGTAAAAAAATTTTTTTGGAAGATTTTGGAATGATTTTTGGAGTTAGGGTAAAGAGATTTTTGAGTCATGAATTTATTTATCTCAACATAAAAAATTTTTGTCGAGAGATTTTTGGAATGATTTTTGGACCTTTCTCTCACGTTTTCTCTTTGGAAATTTTTTTTCTGCAAAAATCCACAAATTTTTTTTCAAACCGGGGGAAATATTTTGTACATAAAAACAACTTTTCTCAACACGTTTTTTAAAAGAAGTTTAAATTTTGATGTGTCCCTAAGGAGAATATTTGTGAAAAAATAAAAGAGAAAGGTTAACAATCTGACATGTTTTTTGGTTTATTCTTGAATATTTTTTTTGGAAAATTTTGCAAAAAAAAAAAAGCATTTTTCCTCTAATTTTCTATTATTTATTAAAAAAAATTTTTTTATCTCGTTTAGCTTCACATTTGTCAAAATTTTTCATCTCTTCATGAATTTATTGAACCAGATTTTTTGACAATGGATTTGGGTGGTTCAGTGCATCATAATCATGATGATTGGACAAATTATCGAATTGTAGGTTTAAGAAATTTTTAATTAAATGTGATTTTTGGTCCCCAATTTTGTCGAGAATGTTTTTATGGTTATTTGGAGTTTTTAAAATTAATTTGAGATATTCATTGCGTTATTGGACGGAATGAAAAAGGCCTATGGCGCGAACTTTCAGCCATCCTCTTGCAGTAAGGTTGTCGGATCCGGATATCCGAATCCGATAAAAGACGGGATATACGGAGATTTTCGGTTCGGATATCGGATCCTTATACTATCCGACAACCATTCTTTTGCGCGAATCTTTTCTCAAGTTTTATTAATAGATGAAATTGAATCTAGTCAATTTGGTGTTTTCCATTGTATTTCGTTGAATAGCCTCTACCAAAATCGACTTTCTCTTTTTTTTGATGATTTTATTGTAGCTGTCCATCAGGAATCTTGGCGACAGAAAAATAAATTCCGTCTTTTTGGGAATCGGGACGGCCTTGATTTGCACACTATATTACTGATTTGCTCACAAAATTTTATTTAAAATTCATTTGGAACATTTTGTTGTTTTTCCTATACAAATGCTTGAAAAACTAAGCTTTATTTCATTTCCCTTCAAGTCTTTGAACGATTTAAAATGTTGAGAAAAGAATGTGTCCGTGTTTCCTCCATGCGTGAATAAGCTGCCTTGTGTATAATTCATCCGTTCTTTCCCAAAAATTATTTTTTTATATTGAAAATCCCTTTTTTCAAGAGCTTTTCTCTCTATTTGGTTATTAACGTTTTGATCATCATCAAAATTTGTTTTTAAACTTGTTGTCTATTTATATACTTAAAATACACTTACAAAATCAAGTGGATGGACACCAACTAACTATGCGCAACTTTTCTTTTCTCTCTTTAAACGATTTTTCCTCTTAATATTTGAATAATTTTTTTATTAAATCATATTTCTCTATTTGAATAAAAATATCCAAAAAAAATTTCCAAAATATCCCTCCGAAAATTCCAAAAAAAATTTTTTTCCCTCGAAAAAATGTCTCGTAATTGGTTCGGCTTTTCCCACTTTCCTTCTCTACAAAATTCCTCTATTCGATACCACTCATCAAGTGGTGGATATGTCAGTTTTACTTGTAAAGGCACAGAAGGAGATTTGTTCGATTGGATAAGACGACCCAAAATTATTTGTGAAGATAATGATAAAAATTATTTTATCAGGCGAAGAGTAGATTATGGAATTGAAAAAGTTTGCAATTTTTTGGTGAAGAAAAATTTTGTGTCCCTATCTCGGGGATCATTTTTAGTTACTTGATCCTCTCTCCTCCTCCCCCCCCCCTCCCGCTCCCCTCCCAACTAGATATTCCTTAATTAAAGTTACTCTTTTGTATTTGGTTGGCTGCTAGGTGAGAGCAGCTAATTAAGGTCAAAGTTGTATCTACAGATAGGGTCCGATGGTATTTTAAATGGCAGTTAAACAGATTATTTAATAAAAATTGAATGGAAAAAGCATCGAATAATTTTAATGAAAAAATTAAAATATAATGAAAAAATATGTCTAATGGGTTTTAAAATAAAATTTTATTTTTAGGAGATTGAGCGCATGAAAAGTTCCGCGCGTGTTATAGCCGAATCTTTGGGAGACTTTGGAAAGTGCCTTCGTGAAACGGAATTGCCCAATGATGTTCAAACAACAGAAAAAGTGTTGGAAATGCAACAACACGAACGGGATGCTATAAAAGAAGATTTTCGAATTTCTATTCGAAAAGGATTGCAATTGTTGAGACAAGTTAGGCAGACAGAAGAAAGGTGAAAATTGTTTTTTGATGAGTTAGTAAAATCAGTCACCTATTCCTTAAGGAATGATTTGGTAACGTCGGACCTCTCTATAGGATGCACTGAAAATTGGATCTCTATTTAATATACGCTTTTTTAATCTAGCAGTCAACAGATTGGAGAGGGCTATCTAAGCGATACCCTCTATTTAAAATAACCCATTTATAAAATAGACCTTATATATATTTGAAATACATCTTATATTTGGTATACATCTTTTTATCTGATTAAACTCAAAAATTAAGGAAAAAATAATTTTTAGAAATTTAATTCTCTTTTTGAAGTCTACTACATTTAGATTAAATAATTGATCTAGCCTCTTTTATGATATGTATACCCAGTTGACCACTGGGAAGGGAGGGCGAAGCTATTCGGTACCCTCTATTTAAGCTACACCTTTTTATATTATACACAATTTTCTCAAGAGTATATCTTTAATGAGGCCCAAGAGAGTACCTTTAGTACCTACTTTACCTAAGTACCTACTGTTTTCTGAATCCTATATCATTCTAACTAATTTTCCCACAATTTTGAAGTTCAAATATTGACCATCAACACCCTTCACCTTGTAGTCTTCAAAATATTGCAGCTATCGAAAGAATGATTGCACAATTACAAGATACTGAAAAAAGTTTTGATACTTTTTGGCAAAAACATCGTTTAAGGCTAATGAGTTGTTTAGAGTTGAGGCGATTTGAGGATGAATTTAGAAAGGTAAAAAATGAGGGAATTTTTTTAATTTTTATAAAATTTTCATGCTGTGATTAATGAGACAAATCTCATTTCTTAAATTGGGGGAGTTTAAATAAAATGAGGAGGAAGTTTACTGAGAGAAAAAAGGATTTTTGAGTTTGCTAGTTGGAAAAAAATTTGGAGGACGAAAGACCTATTAAAAATTTCTAACCCGGTTCTTTTTTTGAATGTTGAGTTTCAGACATTATCTGACCTTCCCTATTATAGTCTTACAATTTTTATAATAAACTACACATTTTTAAAACAACTTATTTTACAGTTACAAAATTCCTTTGCCAAGCATATGCATCGTTTAGAAGAACAAAAAATTGAGCTAGGCAATAGTGAATCTAGTGCTGCCCGTTTAGCTCTTGAACATCGTGATTATCGTGCAGATGCAATGACTGATGTTTTTGCTGCTCGAACACTTAAAGAACGTGGTTTAATGCTTGCAGAAAAAGAATTGACAGAGTCGTTGAATACACAAGGAAGTGATAGGTGAGGAGGAAAAAATTATTTTTGCCGGGTAATTTTTGCTTGTGGCCGCTCTTATTATTTTTTTATTATTCTCCTTTAAAGCCACCACAGGCAAGAATTAACTAGGTTGCGACCTTTCGGGGCAGTGAAAAATTTACGGGGGACGGGGGTTGCGGGGAATTCGAGTTCGGGGAACGTGGGTCGAACCCTAGAAGTAGCTGATCGTGAATGACCCTAATTTTAAACATGAGTTGACGTAGTTCCAGATAGGAAACTGCCAAAATTAGTTTGAACATTTGTCCATTTAAGTATGATTTCGTGGCTTGCCCCCCTTTTTTAAAAAAGATATTTGGCTAAAATTTAAAAAATATAATTTATTGTTTGGCATTCATTTTACGCTCTTAACTTACATGCCTTTCTTTAAATAGGACTTTTGGGTGGTAATCCCAAAAGAGATAGAATGTTTTTCTTCACTATTTCTTTTAAAAATGTGTTGATATATTTAAAAAAAGAAGAAATTTTTTGCACATTTTTTAAGTTTTTCATTCTTTTTTTTGTCAGTGTTGGCCCAAAATGTGAGGAATTGACAAGAATGGCCGATGCTTTAGAAATTGTTTTAGAACAGAGAACTAAAGCACTTGAAATTAGCCGTCAAATGCATTCACAAATTGGAAAAGTGAGTTTTCTTTGAAGATAAAATTAGTTAAGATTTTGAATGAAAATTTCAAAAAATGGTAGCATGGTTAAATGACATTATTTTTGCCTTCCTGAAAAATAGCTTTAATTAATTGGTTCGAGACGAACTGAGCATTCAAAGCTTCAAGGCTTATTTGCTGTATAACAGACCCCAAAAAAGGATGGGAATCTCTTCCGTTATTCATCTATTTTCGACTTTCTGGTCCTTCCGCTTCCATCCTCCATTTTTATTTTTTTCGTTTTCCTCGGCTTTTTAAAAATGCGGAAGGACCGTACCGGTCATTTATCCATCTTTTAAGGATGCCCGTCCATATGTAATTTTTTAAATTATTTTTTGTTCCATTTTTTGGCGTTAATCCAATCAACATATCTCTTTTTTTTTACTAAAAACACGCTTTCCTCAATACATATATTTGCACTTTCAATTAAAAAAAATTCATTTAATAATGATTTTTATTATTTATTTTCTCTTTTTTAAATAACCCGAAGAAAAAATTCAGACATTCCTCTCATTAATCAATCACATCCATCATCTTTTTCTTTTTAATATTAAAGTACTATAACCCAATAAAATCAAAAACTTTTACATATTCTTTTCTCAATTCGCAATGAAAAAATTTCTTTTTTTTTCATTAATTAATTAATTAAGTGTATTCAATTCTTATTTCTTTAAATATTTGTCTCAACCTAAGAAACAAAATTAAGAGGGCACGGCACATATGTTCAAGCGGTCATGACTTTAAACGGTTGTCGGCTTGGAACCGAACTGAAAAACCGATGATTTTTGGTTCCGGATATCCAAAGATTTTTCGAGAATCGATGTCTCTAGTCATGTCATGTTCCAATAAATTTACCTCATTTGTAGTTAACTTTTGGGAATGAAAAAATCCTACTTTATAATCAGAGGTACCTTAAACTGGAAGAGTAACTCCTCCCAATGACCAAATTAATTTTAAAAAACTATAAAACTTGAGAATTTAAAACGAAGTTAAACTAATAAGAATTTTAGGGATTCCTTTTTTGTTTAAAACTAAAAATTATACCACACACAACAATGAAAAAAACATTTTTTTTAATATTTTTTTTAATTTTCTTATAACCTTGATATGGATGTTTTTGTAAAACATATTTTTTTAAATTTTTTTTTGTAAAAAAACGAAAAGTTTTGTGTGGTAAATTTTTATGCCTGGACGATTTTATTATTATTATTTTAGCCATAACATGAAATTCTTCCTAAAAAATATTTTTTTCCTTTTTTCTATTTAGTTAAAGTTAAGTTCTCCTCTACACACATCTGCTGCTTTTCATATTTTTTAGTTATGTTTATCTCCAAAAATAATTTTTTACAAAAAAAAACTTGTGTATTTTCTTTAAAATAAGATTTACTTGCTAATTTTTATTTTTAAAAATTAAAAAAATATTTGGCTTTGGTCGTAGTCCAATGAGAGTTTATTAGTTCATTCAATTGTTTATGAGTCCAATGAGTCAAATATATTTTTTTAGAGACTCGTACTCGATACGAAGTACAAGTACGAGTTTATCTGAAATTTCCTAGCACTGTTGATCAACAGAAGATAATGTTTCCCTTAGCTGATGGGTAAATATGTATGTGGCTAGCCCTGTTTAGCTTATCTAAAAAAATTTTTTTTTAAAGATTTTTATGTTTTTAGGAAGATTTTCTTTTAAAACGCGCTCCTAGAAATTTTTTCCCTCTTTTCACTTTTATAATTTCTTTTTTACTTTTAAGTAGTAATCTTTTATAATTATTGGTAATTTTCAATTTCGTACCCCCCCCCCTCTATTTTTAATTTCTCAAGGTGTTAAAAATGGTCAGTCTTGGGAAGAATGTAGAGCCCAACGAGCTGTGTCGAATGACACCAGAATCAAAAAAAATCCGACTTGATTGGACCGAGATACAGACCCCTGAAAATTGGAAAACCATAGGGGCGAAAAACCATAGGGTTGAGAGTTTCTACAAATGATAGCTCATTTGAAAGAGCTCGTCGAGCTGAGTAGAATGACACCAAAATCAACGTGATTGGACCAGATTTGACAAAATTATGACATAAAGTTACCGACTCCGGTAGGTCTAGATAATGTCATAACTCTGTCAAATCAAGTCCGATTTCGTTGATTTTGGTGTCATTCGACTCAGCTCGACGAGCTCTTTCGAATGAGCTATCATTTGTATAAACTTTTTTCATTTCAAAAAATCGTCCCATTGTTTTCCAATTTTCAGGGGTCTGTATCTCGGTCCAATCAAGTCGGATTTTTTTGATTCTGGTGTCATTCGACACAGCTCGTTGGGCTCTACATTCTTCCCAAGACTGACCATTTTTAACACCTTGAGAAATTAAAAATAGGGGGGGGGGTACGAAATTGAAAATTACCTAATTATTTTTTAATGATTTTTCCTTTTCCTTATTAAAATTTCTTTCTACAAAAAATTTTTTTATTTCGTTCCAAACTCAAAAAGCCAAAAAAGAGCCGCCCGCCGTCGGCGTTTTTTCTATGTTTACCCTTCTCTCAAAAAATAATTTTTTTCAAACACGAAAAGAAGGTTCAGAAAAAAATAGCAGAGAAGTTTAGTTAGAGGGGATGTAAATTTTAAGAGAGGTGGAAATTTTGGAAAAAGAAAATTTTTGGAGGGGGAAATGAATTTTAAACAGCAACCAACTACATAAATGCTGCTATGTTCCTTTCTAAACCCTTACTTTTTTAGTGCTTAAAAAAGAGAACATTTCTTGTTTTTGCACTAAAAATGTTCCTTTCCTTCCTGTCTTAATAAGAAATATAATTTTAATGAAAAAAATTTTTTCTTAAATTTTGTTGCGAAAAAACAATAAATATTTTTTATCATATTTTTATTACTTTTTGAAATTGAATTTTAAAAAAATAGAAATTTATTCAAAAAATATTTTTTTGTTTATTAAAGGAATAGGTTTAAACCAGGGTAGCACTCGAGCCTTCTGTGGCGAAAGTGGCAGGTTTCGGGGTTTGCTGGGGTAGACCTTCAAGTTCGGGTCGGGGTTTTTGCCAAAAAATAGTCAGTGTTTTGGTGGACGTGGTGCTACACTAGTTTAAGCCTTTAGAAGGCTTTGTTACGCTTTTAGAGGTCTTTAAAACTTTTTTTTGTATTTCTAAATGTCATGAAATCAACATTTGATCAATTATATAATTTTTGAATTTTATTTTTTTATTTTTTTTGCACAAAAAAATTTATTTAAACTTTTTTTCTTATTTTATTTCAAATATTTTTATTTTTCCCTATCTAGGTTCTACTATTTTATTATTATTTATTTTATTTTTCTAATCAATCTTGTTTAATAATTTTTTAAAAATAATTTATTTAAATTCTCTCCTCTCCAATTTTATTTTTTTTTATTATTTTTGCAAAATTTATTTATCAAAAAAAAATTATTTTCCCCCCTTTATTTAATATTTCTAATTTTTCTAGGCCAATGATTGGTGTCGCCGTGGTGTTGAATTATTATCATCACCTTTTGATTTATTTTCATCTTCCTCCTCAAATTCTTTTGCCTTTTTTGAAGAAGCCTTAAATAATTTAAATTTATTTATTAAAGAAGGAGATAATTTAAAAATGGATACTTTAATTAAACAAAAAAATTCTGTTGGGGGAGATTCTAATAATCAATTATTTGTGTTAACTAATTGTGATACTTCTTCACTTATTGCGCAGGTAAAAAAATATTTTTGTTGGTATTTTTCTCTTCTCATGTAGAAACCTGGCAAGGGAAAACTTTATTTGTACAAGAATTAAGGTGGCAAGATTCATGTTTTCTGTCTAAATCCAAAGAGCTATAACTTCTTCAAAGTGATCGAATCCGAGACGCCCTGGCATGGTTCGATGCACATCAACGAGCTGAGTCTATCTATACCAGGCCGTCTTGGGATCGACAATTTTGAACGAATTTATAACTCTGCGGTACCTTAGGCTTGCAGTATCTTGGCCTGCTCCCCGAACGAATCAAATATTCGATCTTTTGATTATTTTGAATTTTAACATTGACCTAATTTTTTGTGAAAAATCGAATAATTTTTGCAGTTCGATTTTACCTTTTTTTCTAGAGCCAAACTCTTCAGACACTTATTTTGACTAAAAAATTTTTTTCTCGTCATTTTAAGGATTTATTTATAACTTCATTTTTCTCTCTAAATTTCACTTTCCTTGAAAAAAATTGGAAAAAAATGGTTAAAAAATCAAAATTTTTAACAGGTAAATGAACGTATTGACGATATTCGTCGTTTAAGCTATTCCCGTCGTGATGCTTTACAAAAAATGTGTGTTGATAAAATGGCTATAGTTAACCATAACAATAGTCAACAACAACAAAAACCTGTCCAAATAGTTTCTCCAGAAAAAAATAAAAAAGAAACAAAACAACAACAACAAAATAATAATGGAAAGTTGGTTAAAGGTGGAGGAATAGGGGTGGGTTTTTAATTATTTTTAATTATTAAAAAAAATTTTTTTTTGGAAAAATTAATTAAAATATTTGGGTTGAACTATTTTTTGAATATTTTTTTATTATTATTTTTTATATTTTTTTGTTAAGGGGTTTTAAAGATTATTTTTGTTTTTAATTTTTTTTAATTATTTTTTTTTGTTATAATTCCCACACAAAGGCTTTTTAAATTAAAATCATATTTTTCTAAGCTCTTGGCCAGATTACGCGTCTAATCAACCTTTACGTTTCCAATTAAACAAATTTTTATGTGTTCAATTTTATAGCGATAAATACCCGCTTCTGCGTGTCTACTCACCCAAAGTTATGGCACCGAACCAGAGGTTCTAACACAGAAAATTGGGTACTTATTGCCATAATTGAACACATAAGAGATGTCTTGGACGCATAAAAATTTTGGTTTGACGCGTAATCTGGACTTTTTCTATCTTGATATTTGAGATTTTGGATTTAATTTTAATTTATTTTTTGGTATTAAAAAAGATTTATATTCTTAAATGGTCTTTTTCCCCGTTTTTTTTTCATTTAATTTTACACTATAATATATCCAAAGTCCGCTTATTAACAGATTTTTTTCTTTTAAATTTTTAATAATATTTTTAATAATTTCTACAGAATTTTTATTTTTATTTTTACACATTTTTTTGTACAATTTTTATTTATCTTTGATCAGAAAAAAATAATAAAATCAATCCTCCTTCCTCCTTTTCCTTGTTATTTAGCTACAAATATTTATTATTACTTTATTTTTCGCACATTCTTTCATTAAACTAGAATAGGGGGAATGGAAGGGATTGACGATTAATTGTGCCTATAAAAAATTTTTTTTATCCTCATTTTATTGGAAATAAAAAAATTACTTTTGAAAATATTTTTTGAGGCTATTAATATATTTTAGGAGAATGTTGCTCTCAAGATTCTTTCAAGTTACTTCTTCCAAAAGGGATATTTTTTACTACTGCCCTTTTTTCTTTTGTCTTTTTTATTGTCTTTTCTAGCCATCTTCCTTCTTTCTGGCCATCCTTCTTTCTGGCCACCCTCCCGCTTTTTTAAAAATCTGTTTTCAACATCTTTAACCTTCTATTGGCATAAAAAATAAATTTGCCGATTTTAGTTAAGGGGAATTCAGGACACAAAGAAACGCCTAGAAAAAAAAGAAACGCCTCGTTCCTATTCCCAAGTTTCGGGAATCAAATAGCACCCTTCTATATTATTTAGATTATTTTATGTCCCTAGATTTAAATTTTCCCATTTTTATTTTTAAAAATGTTCAAGTACTTGTAATATATTATATTGTTATTGTTGTTGTCCTCCAAACTGTCTCTTATATTTTTCCCCTCCTTATTTTTACCCTTGAAAAGCATTTTCTTTAACGTTATATCTTCAAGCACACACACACGTTCCCAAGCCAATTAAGATTTTCTTTTTTTCTTTAAATAAGCGGATAAGTAACAGCCAAATAAATGTGCGCGAGAATTGGTATATATTTACTACAACAAGAAAAATTGGCCCTAAACACTAATCTGCTTATTTGAACGGTGGGAAAGTTAGGAAAAGGGGAAAGGAAAGGCTCTTTAAAATTACTTTTTTTTATTCTTTTCTTCTCTCTAAAATTATAATTACTCTCTATTTACCCTCTAATTTAATAAATTTTGTCTGAAGGTTTGGGAAGTCAACTTTTTTTTTTCATTTTTGCCTAACCTCTTAATTTATAGCCTCAGGCTATTTGATTAAATACATGATAGAATGATGACCTATTTATTAACTACAAAATATGTCCAGACATTTCTAGTTTTCTTTGACTAGTCAATTAATTACCCAGAGATTTTCCTCTACCAAATATCCTTCCTTTACTTCCTAACCTTTTCCAATCTTTTTTAAATTCTATTTACTCTTCAGAATTCCTAAATTTAACAATTAAAAAATTTGGATTTGAAAATTAAAAATTTAAAAAAAAAAGTCTTTTTAAAAGAGTGAAAATTTCTTCTTTTTCTCTTCACTCTTCTTTCACAACAGAATTTCTTCTTCACTCTTTTGGAAGAAATAAAAGAGTGAATTTCTTCCAAAATATACATATCTTTTCTTCTTTTATAAAATCCTATATCCACATTTCTTTTATAAATTGTTTGCCGCATTTTCTTCTTCCTCCTATTTTTTTCTTCAAAATTTTCCCATCAAAAAATGCCGCTTTCGCGCGCCTTCATTTAATATTATATATCTTATTATTTTCTTCCATTTATTCTTTTTTTTTATCGACACCCCTTTCCTTAATCTTTTTAGAGTATTTTCTTCTACTTTGTCGCCAAATTTAATCTAATAAAAATTTTTTTCTCATGCAAATCCGCCAAAAATTTTATTTTTTTTGATGTCTCCGAATTTTTTGATTTATTTTTAGAAAAGTTTTGTTGATCTATTTTTACGTCCTTGATTTAGTTTGGTATTTATTTACATACAAATAATTTTCACTAGAAAACACGCTTCAATGCTTCTTCCTTTTCTTTTAAACCCGGAAATTTCAATTTAAATTTTTTCAAAACTTTTTTTTAATTTTTTTATTGTTGTGTGAAATGAAGGGGAGATCCAGCTTTTAAAACGTTTACTGGGCTTGGGTTTAGAGAATACATTTGAAAAAAATGGGAAAAGCAAATCACTGGTAGCTCAATAAATTATCAATAAATTATCAAAGGGGGGGGGTCCCTTTCCCAACCTTGATCTGTAAGTGGTGAGCTAACAATTCAAAGCAATAAAACTACCAAGATATCTTTGCTCAGTGCTAAACTTTTTTTTACATCTCCCCCCTCTTTTCACTATTGTCAACCTTTCTATTTTTATGTACAAACAGTTTAAAAAAAATCTGGTTGTATTGAGGATTGTTAAAAATAAAAGGGTTGTCGTCTATTTTTATGCGTTTTTCCACTCCTATTTATCAAAACTTTCCCAATAAAGTTTGTATTTTAAAGTTGCAAAATATATCTGTAGAGCTTTCAATTTTTCTTGAAAATAGTTTTGTTGTAACAAACATTTTTTTATTATTTTTATATTAGCAAGAAAAAGGGGAGTGATTGTCTCGATATATTCTGTGCTACTAAATTTATTTCTATATAAATATTTTTACATTAGAAGTAGGTAGGAAGAGTCAAATTGGAACTAGCTCTCAAAGGTTGATTAAAAAACAAAGGTGAAAAAAGCCTCGGAAAGCCTCTGATCTCGTAATTATTGCTGGGCTTTTTCGCTTACTAATTAAAGTTGTTCTACCAATATCTTTCACCTTTTAATATTTTTGCCTAGTAAGCATCTTTAAATGTTCTAGCTAGCGCAACACCATAAAAAGTGTATCACGGCGATTCTAAGAGTAGTGCAAAAGGTTAATCGGCAGATGGGAGCGAACCAGCATCTTCAGTAGACCGGACTGATGTGTTAGCCATTACACTATGCCGCCTACTGCTCAGCCTTAGGAAATTAATAGCTATTTGTATCCTTTACATAAGAAAATTTTTCGGATATTCGAAACATCAACCCTATAAACTTCTTTTTACTTCCTTTATTTTATCTTTTAATTTTTTTTAAATTTATTAACAAACAATTGATTTTAAAAAAATTAAAAAAATTGTCTGTTTTAAAATGCCACGTTTATTCTCTCTTTTTGCTCATTGACTTTCTCTTCTTTAAAATTTTTTTTTATTTTTTTTTCTCGTCTTTACCCGTTCTCTCAATATTTATCAATTCTTGTTTTTTTTATTTATTTAAATTTATTTATTTATTACCACCAATTTTTGCATTCCTTCAATTTCATAAATTCTTTTTTTAAAAATTCTTCTTAAAGAATTTTACTTTCTCGCTCTTTTCCCCCCGTTTATTTAATTATTTTTAATCACTTAACTATCTTCTCTCCATTGAGAGAGAAATAGAAATTGTTGGTTAAAGGAGCACTTCGGCCATTAATTTTAGGTTTTTTTTTTAAATTACAAATTCTTTGGGGAATTTTTAAATTATAGCTAATATTCTTTCCCCTTTATTTATTTGTTGAACTTCTTTTTTGGCCTTTCTTTGAAAATGTCGATTTTTGTTTTATTTCTTTGTATTACTTTTCTTTTTAATTTAGAGTCGTTGCCTTTTTTGGCAAACATTTTTTTGTTTTGTTTTTTTACAAGGTTTTTTTCTTACAATTTTTTATCTTTGACTTTTAATCAATTTTTGGGTTTTTTCCTTGAATTTTCAAGAAAAAAATTTAAAAAAATTTTTTTTTGGTCAAAAATATGGTCATAAACAGACTTTTCAACGTTTAGAACTTCTGCTTTAACGTCGAAAATTTGCCTACTATTTTTTATTGTTTTAAAAATTCTCTCGTTTTATTATTTTTATCGCGTTCATTTTATTGAAGTCAATTGGATTATAATTTTATTTGCATATTTTTTTCTAAATTTTTTTTATTAAAAAAGTGCGGAAGGCCTTTCTTCTGTTCTCCAGACATTTTTTCCAACACTTTTGTTGCCCTAAACTTTATTATTTTTTTTCGATAGAATTTCTTCTCAAAAAATTCTTTTTCTCTAATTTCTTATACACGTGGACTCTCCCTTTCACAAAAAAGGATCCTTTTAAATTGATCCTTGCACGACACTCAGGGGCGGTAGAATAAAAGCTCAGTTTGCTGGTTAGGTAACCATCAACCGGCAGTTTTTACCGGCAGCATAAGACGGTTGTAAGGTTAACCATTACCTTGTGGTTCGCCATTAGTGATGTTCGAGACTTTCGGTCGGGAAATTTCCCGGCCCGAGTCGGGAAATTTCCCGGGCTTTTTGGGCTCTCAGTCTCGACTTTTTTTCACTCCCGAATATCACTAATAATCGTTACCAACTTCTTATTCTACGGTCCCAGATGTCAGAAATATTAGGGGATCTTGTTTAAGTGAGATACGACTTGTATTTAAATCTACCTATTTTTAAATTAATAGACTTGGAGCATTATGTTAACTATTTTTTAATTAATTAATTAGTCTAGTCTTTCAAAGACTTGTAAAAAAATATTTTTTTTCCTTCAACAAAAATTAATCAAAAAAAATATGAAACGTCAACTACCAAAAATTTTATTTAATTCTTTCCGTTCAACAAAAAAGAGACAAAAAGCCCCAGCTTTAGAAATTGAAAATTTTGAATTGGAGGAGGATGATAGTCAACCAAAATTGTTATCTTCAAGTCAATTTTATACAGATTTTATGGATTGGGAAGGAGGGGGAGAAGGGAGTTGTTGTAGTTGTGGAGATGAGGATGATGTAAATATTATTAAAAAATGAATGCAATTTTGATAAAAATATTTTTGAAAAATTTTTTTCTGAAAATTTAAAAAATATTTTCTTAAATTTTGTTTTTAACCAAAAAAAAGAAGAAAAAATATTCTTTTCCTAATTTTTTAAATATAAAATTAGAGACGTTGAGAAAGACTATGTAAAAAGAGGAGAGCGCTCCTTCTGTTCTTCTAAAATTTATTTTTTTTTATTTTTTTTTTATTTTTTTAAATTTTAATTGAGATTTTATTCTTTAACAAAAATTAATTTTTAAAATTTTTATTTTTTGGGGGTACTTTAAAAAATTTTTTTAATTTTATTTTTCCCGTTAAAAGTTCGAAAAAAATTTTTCTTCTTTCTTTTTAATTTATTTTTTTTTAAAGAATCAAACTTCATCTTCTTCCTCTCAACGGAGCAAACACGACAAAAAAGAAAAGAATAATAATAAAAATATTATTTCCCCCATCGATAGCCCCCCAAATTCCTCCTCTTGTGTTTCACTGCCACGTGCCAAATTTCCTCTAAAATCATCATGTTCACCTTTATCCTCTCCAATTACTGCTGGTCCAATGGAGAAATGTTTGGGTGGAGGAAAAGTGAATTATGTTCTAGATGAATTGGTTAGTTGAAAAAAAAAATAAAAATTTTTTTGAAAAATTTTTAAAAATTCTAAACACTATTTTCTACCTTCTCCCTAAGAAAAGTTTTACTCGGTCCTCTTGTTAAACTGAATTCTTTTAGACTGAATTCTAATTCTTTTAGGCATTTAACATACCCCTAACTTATAACGAGGGTTATTTAGATTACTGGCAATGACCATGTGATGGGTCGATTTTTTCAAAACCCTAACCTTTTTTTCTACCCAAAACCCGATCCGACATTTCACCTCCCGGTTATCAACGTACTTTTAAAAAACTTAAATAAAAAATATTGACATTGAAAAATTGGTACTATCGCATTATACCGCCACATGTCCGCAAATGTTTGTCCGCAGGTTTTTTCTTCTTCTCCCATCCTTTCTCTTCTCATAAAGATTAAAAGAACGGTAAATGTTTAATAACAAGTTTTCCTTTTCTCTTTTCTCTAAAGTTTTTAGGATAAAAGTCCACGCATAAATAAATGGAGCAAATGGGATACGACTTCCTTCTAACAATGTTCCGACCCTAGTAAATACTGCAGAACGACACGTACCACCTGGATTTAGACAAGGATGGTAATATTCACCTTCGGTCCCCCCTCCTTTTTCCTTCCTCAAAGTATTAAAAATGGTCAGTCAGTCCTAGCTTATAGAACTCGACGAGCTGTGTCGAGCCAGAAAAAAAGCCACAAATGAGTTTCTGTGTGTGCTCTCCCAAAAATCGAAAACAGTTGAAGTTATTTGAAGACAAGCAACAAGCGAAGACGTTTGGTTTCGAAAGGCGGAAGGAGTGTGTGTCCGCATTTGCAGAAAGAATATAAATGAAAAATAAATAACACATCATCGGGTTCGATGGTGGCGCAGTCGGTTGTGCTTCGGTCTGGGCTCTTTCTATGATGGTTCTATTCCATCTCCCATCCAACGAATTTTTCCACAGCACGTCGTATATAATATTTACCGTTCTTTTAATCTTTATGAGAAGAGTGGGAGAAAAAGGAAAAACCTGCGGACAACCATTGCGGACATGTGGCGGTATAATGCGATATATTCACAATTTTCTAATTTTATTTTTTATTTATTTTTAGTTGAGTACAGAGCGCACTTATGTCCGCGAATTGGCTGAAATCATTCATCATTATATTCAACCATTAGAGGCTCTTGAGTTTACTAGCAACAATGGAATAGCTAATGCACATAATAATATTTTACCAGGACAGTCAAATATACTTTTTGGAAATATTCGAGAATTGGTAAAAAAATTTTGAGAAAGGGGGATTTGTTTAATAATGACGGGGAATTTTCTCTCCTCTCATTTCGATCTTTAATGATCTCAAAGTTTTGAATGAAAACGAATTTTTGAGCTGGGTTTTGACTGGGTGGATATGTTTTGCTCTGTGGGGCCAAAAAAATTAATTTTGAGGGTTATAGGGTTATGTCTTGGAATCACATTTTGATCTTGGGGACTAACCTTGGTTTAGATTTGTATGTCCACGTATCATTTCAAAAAAATTAATTTAAAAAATTAAATAAATTTTCACAGCACGATTTCCATCATTCAATACTTCTCCCTTCCCTTCACCAAAATTCAAATTCTGTAGAAGGTGTTTCAACAGTTTTATCATCTCAAAGGCATCGACTTTTATCTCTATATCGTCTTTATTGCCGAAATAAACCAATTAGTGAAGAATTAAGAAGAGAACATTTAATTGATCAAAATAAATTTATTTTGGATTGCCAAAGGAGGGCCGGTCATTTACTTCCTCTCTCCGCCTATTTATTAAAGCCTATTCAACGAATTACTGTGAGATTTTTTATTTAATCGAGTAGGATGCTGTTGTAGGATGCCCTCTTAGGAATGGAAATTTTTACCTTATAATGAGTTGTATATTAAATAGAGAGTTTTGCTTTGATAGTTCCCAGTGGTCAACAAAAATTTTAAAGAAAGATTCTTAAATAGGTGTGTTTATGAGAGCATTGATTCCTAAGGCTATGCAGGAAGCGGCATGGTGTACTGGATATAGATAACACTTTAATCCGTTTAATTAAGATGCCTGGTCGATCCCTGTCACCGAATAACCTTTTGCACTATGTAGCTGAAGAAGGAAAAATATCTTTTAGCTTTATTGAGTTAAGTATTGGATGTATGTATAAGTGTAGTGAGATCGTAAAACCAATTACTCGAAGACTTTTCATAATTAATTAAGACACTAGATCGATGTCTCTAAAAATCTTTAGCTTAATAGTTAGCAGTTATTTTGAACGAGATCTCGTCTATTTCCGATTTCCACCTCTTAATTTTTTTTAATTTTATATTTTTTTTCTAGAAATATCAACTTTTGTTAAAAGAATTAGTTAGACATTGCCCAACTGCTGGGCAATCATTACAACATGTTCAAACTGCTTTAACTTCAATGCTAGAATTATTAGCTCAAATAAATGCTGATATGGAACAATTACATATACTTGGATATCCTGTAAGAGAAAATTAATTTTTTTATTGGAAAAAAAATTTTCTGAAATTTTTTAAGGGTGATCTACGCCTTTTAGGCTCTCTTCGACTTCGAACAGAGTGTGATGTTTCTATTTATAAAAGATCAAAGAGTGCAAGTGCTGGAGGTGTAAATGGAGGGAGAAGGAATGGAATTAAAGGGAAACAACAGAGAAGGCATTTGTGAGTTGTTTTTTTTGATACAAGAAAAAAATTTTTTTAATAAAATATTTTAAATATATTAAATTTGGATTGATTAAAAAATAAATTTTCTCTGTTAAGTTTCTGTTAAATTCACCAATTAGGTGAATTTAACCACCATTTCCCGAAAATGTGTTTTTTAGGAAGATAGTGGTGTCCTGACTAGAGGTCGGCAAAATCGAACTTCCAGGATGCCGAGTCGGGATTTTTTTCTTAACCGATGCCGGGACGGGATCCCGAGGGATAAATCCCGAAAAAATCCCAGATCCCGAATGATCCCAGTAATTAAAAAAAACCCGGGATATCGGGATCCCGGAAAATCCTGTCGGCATCCCGTCCCGCGCCGACCTCTAGTCCTAACCTGTTTTGTTGTGGTTTTTTTTGAGAGGGCAGGGTCCCTTTTGATCCTTTTTGGGGTGGAAAGAAAGGAAAAAGATTCTTCAAAAGAATCCCCGTCTGTCCCCCTCAGTAACAATTATTTTTATTTGATTGTAGCGCTTAGTTTTTTTTGGAAGGTTCTTGCCGGTCCATTAAAATTATTTAAAATTAAATACCGCGATTCAAAAAAATTTCTTTTTAATTCAGATTACTTTTTGATGGAGGCATTCTTTTCTGTAAAAAACGTTTACAAACTACAACAACTACTCAACCAGACTGTGAATATTTTGAACATAAATTTTGTATTCCAATAAATTCTCTCGGTTTTGCTGAATGTTCCCGTTTTTCTGATGAAAAATTTGAGATTTGGGATATTAATGAAAGTGGAAATTCTGCGAGTTGTTTTGCTATACATCCATTAGATGAAAAAGTTAGGCCAAAATGGATACACAAACTTTCTAAATTAACTGTCTTAAATCAACAACAACAACAATTAGTTGAAGCTGCAGCTTTGGGGATGCCTGATTCTTCTTTTTATTTACAACAAAGAGAAGAATATATGAATAATAGGTAGTTGTTATATGGAATAGAATCTCGTTTTAGTGTACGCTAAACACCGGAATGAGACGAGATTTCGTTCAAAAATTTCTGATAATTTTTGAGAATATCTCTTATGATTCCCGTACGACCCTCTCAGTCCGGTTTCTAGTGTAGACCGCCTTGGAGTCTGAAAAAATTGTACATTAAAATGAGTTGTGTGAAACTAAAATATGGGTATCGCTTAGGCATTTCCACCCAACGGTGACCAACTAACTTTAAAAAAACCACCAACCACCTTTAAAAACATTAAACTGAGTTTTATGATTAGGGGGCTAACGAGAGTTGACCTGTATTGGGGGATGAAATGGGGGAGCAGGCCATGCCGTGGATCTAATACCATTTAACGTCCCTCGATGAGTTAAGTCAGGATCCGAGTTTCTTAAGTCTAGTTCTGCAGTAAATTCGGGTTATTGTAGTTAGGAGTGTACTTGTTGAGAGAACTAAAAATTCAAATTATAGAACAAGACCTCAATCTTGGACAACTACTAGCTCTTCTGAAGATGGTATAACAACAATAAATCCACAACAAATTTGCAATAAAAGGAATAAAGGAAATAATAATAGTGCAGCACAATCAAGTCGTTCTTCTACTTCTTCCTCTTCTGGTTAATATTTTTTCAAAAAAATTTTCAAAAAAAATTTTTTTTCTTAAGCAGTTGTCTTTGGAGATACAAGCCCAACAGGAGAAGATTTGAATGAGACAGAAATAACCTTTAGAAGGCATTCAGACTCTTCCTCGTCTAGTAATTCTTCTAGAAAGAATGAGCTTTTACCCAGAAGTCAATCACAACCACCAGAATTTTTACAACTTGAAGAAATTAATAATACTAACGGTGGGGGGATGCAGAGAATTGATAGATTATAAATTATTATAATTAAATAAAGAAATATTTAGATATACGTACTAACTACCTATTTATTTTCTCTGTTTTCTTTGCGTTGTTTTAGATTATATATTACAACTTTCCGGAAGGCATACACAATTTTTCCGGAATTTATATTTTTGTTGGTGATTTTTATATTTAATTTCCGGAAAGTTTTTCCGGAATTTCCGGAAAATTTTTCCGGAAAAATAAATAAAATATAATTATTTTCCGGATTTTATCTACTTTTCCGGAAAGTTTCCCCATAAAAGTTAGAGAAACAATTTCCGGAAACTTCTGAAAGTTCCGGAAAGTTACATGGGATCAGGAATTATTTTCCGGAAATTAAACAAAATCCGGAATTCTTTTGTGAAATGTTAGGAAATTATTTTCCGGAAACACGAAAAATATTAAATAATTCCCGGAAACAAATAAAATCCGGAAAATATTATATCTATCAGATAAGGAAGATTAAAATCTCCCATAAATTAATTTGCCTATTGTATATTTAACACATATATTTTAATTACACAATTTTATAAGTATCGAACTCACAATCTAAAAATTATATATATTTTTTGTCGTTGTATTTTATTGCTAAATAATTTTATTTAAATTAAAAATAAAGAGATCGATTTTTAATATTTTTTTAAATTTTCGAATCAAACGGAAATTTACCTCACAAAAAAAATACTATAAAAGCCCAACAAATGAATACCTTTCCCATTCTCCAATTCCAAAAAATCCAAAAACCCCAACAAAAACAATCTTCAAACTTCTACAACAACAACAATGAGTGCTCCACCTCCTGAACCGCCAAAGAAGGACGCTGCACCGCCACCACCTGCTGCTGCTCCGCCGCCGCCAGCTGCTGCTCCACCTGCTGCACCGCCTGCTCCGCCGCCGTCAGATCCGGCTCCACCGCCGCCTCGTGCACCGAGTGAAGTGTCTTCCAAGAAGAAAGGAGGGAAAGGAAAGGCTTCTGCTGCTTCTGGAGGAGGAGGGGGAGGTTCTCTGTCTCAGCCGCCATCGTCTTCTCCAAGTGGTGCTTCTAAGTGGACAGCTCTTCGGCAAGTTGAAGTTCAAACCTTCAGCGACATTCGTCCAGCGTTGTTGAAATGGCTTGAGGGTCAGGATAAGCTGTTCGGGGCTGCTGAGAAGAATTCGGGACTTGAACGGGAAAAGGTGAGAGAGAACTTTTTTGATTAAGAGCTTTTAATCGACCTAATCTTTCCTTTTCATCTTGCAGATTTTCTATGGTATTTGTGGCATTCTCACGCTCTGGTTGATTGCTGGTCCTGGTGCTGGTTTCATCTGCAACTTGATTGGCGTCGCTTATCCTGTCTATGCTTCAATTCTGGCTTTGCGTTCGGGAGGAAAAGGTTTTTGAGAGAAAAACCTTTCAAAACCACCTCTAAACATTTATCATTTTACAGATGATGACACTCAGTGGCTCGTCTATTGGACCACCTACGGGACGCTGTCAATGTTGGATTTCTTCGCCGATCGCATCTGCGCCTACTTTCCTCTGTTTTGGCCTCTTAAAGCAATCTTCCTTCTCTACTTGGCGCTGCCTCAAACGCTTGGAGCCCACAATATCTACGTTAAGTATTTGGATCCGGCGTTTGACAAGCTGGCGAAGTGAGTTTTAGAAAAAAAATTTTTAAATGACATTTGATCCCAAAAATTTTTTTTCCAAAATTTTTTCAATTTTTAGGCGTGCGGCAGCCTTGTAGGAGCGTGGTGGACGTTGAAAGAAATTAGAGAAGAGGGAAGATAAATAAAAGAAAATATATATTTTGTTTTGTAGGTGTATAAATATAAAATTATTGTCCCCTCATTTATTTGTAAAATATATAGTCCTCTTATCTATCGAGTGTATGTTAATTGAATGTATATATGTTGTATTGTTGTAAATAAAATGTTTTGAAAAATTGTTCCTGATTTTTTATCTGACATAAGCTTTAGGTTTTTTAAGTTTTAGAAAAATTTTTTAAATGACATTTGATCCCAAGACTCTTTTACACTTGGCGGTGAACTGTACTTTTCGGTCCTTAAAAATTCCAAAATGACATTAGAGTCTAACAGTGTTAGAGAAGCTTAGTTATTAAGGGCAGGGTTTAATAAGCCCTCTAACAAAGTCAAATCTTAATACCATGGGGTCAGGGAAATAGTAGAAAGAGTACGGCGAACCGAGTGGTTGCTTTATCGGGATTCTAGTTTGACTATTTTTTAATTTTCTGTTTAGCTTGAGTTAAAAAATTTTCGAAAGAATTTTCTTCATTTAAAAATCCAACAGATCAAAAACCGAGAAAATAAAGAAATTTGAGAGGAAAATTCTTGCTTCTCTCGAGGAGTCCCTCCCTTTTAACTATTTTAGTACTCTGTAAGAGCAAACGGAAGAGAAAAAGGTTATAGTCTCCCAATCAATAAATAAACACATATGTACACATTTTGTCAGTTAAAGAGTATTGTCGACCCCTCAAAGCAACAGAAAAATAAAAAGAAAAAGACCCCCCTTTGCACACAAATAAATGTTACTAAATCTGTCGCCTTTAAAAAATATTTTTTCCATTGCTTTAACCAACACGCACACAAAATAATTAGTGCATTGTTTAAAATGAGAATTTACGTGGAGAGAAGAAATTTTATTCTCTCAACAATTTTACTCTTTTTTTGTTTACAATTTTTACCAAAATCGCGCAGCTTTAAAGCTTTTTGGTTAAAAGCCTTTTCCAACTTTTCTTCTCTTCATTTTATTTTTCATTTTTTTCCTCAAAAATTTTCTATTTTTCCCTTCATAAAAGTTAAGACTCAAATGGCACTGACGAAAAATTCTTATTTTTAAGGCCGTTTTGTCGCCAAAAGTTTATCGCATATTTTGGATACTTGAAGGGTTTCCAAAGCCAATTCCGAACCAGTTTTTGCGGGCATACATATTTATGTGGGCTCATAATGGTCAGATATAAAAAAGGAGTGGAAACTATCCTCAATAAAACCAATATTTCCTCCAAGCAATCAGCTTGTTTTAATCACTCGCGACAAAACGACCGTTACCAAAAAACAAATAAAATTTCCTTTACTTTTAATTTAAAATTTAATTTCAATTTTTAATTGTCACAACCCAAAAAAAGCCCATTTTATTGTCTCGATTTATATTTTCCTTTTATTTTAAAAGAAAAGGAGGGGAGAAGAAAAGAAGAAAAGCTTGTCTTTAAAACCAAAATCTTTTTATTGAGGATAGTTTTCACTATTTTTTATAAATGGAAGCATTCCGGCAATAAAGGAAAAAAACACATTTATTTTGCTTCTTTTCTCTTCTCTTTTCTCTTGTGCAACAGAAAAGAGAAGTAGAAAACGGACAAAACAAAAATATTTTTAAAAGGGGGAGAAGCCCTTCTTCTTCCATTTTTCTCTTTCATCTTCTGTTCTGTCATTCATTTATAAAATATCTCAGTCCAGTCGGAAGGACGGACATTTTGTCTCGCCCAGAGGGCAATAGTAAAAAGGAAAAGCTTTTTGTGTAAAAGGCTTCTGAAAGGCAAATGACGGCACAGCTGGACAATCCTTTCTCCCCTTCTAAAACATTCTTTTTTGGCCATTATAATCGATTCCCTATTTAAGAGAGAATCTCTATATTTTTTCTGTTCCGGCTTCTTATTTATTGCAAAAATATTTTTTTCCTTCTTCCAATAAAAAGCTTTAACTAAAACAACGAGAATATATTCTTACAATTTGGACATTTTTTGTGACCAAATATGGGTAGGTTAATTAGGGTAAATAAAAACAATTAATGAAAAAATATTTAAAAAATATTGAAAATTAGAAAATAAATTTAAATGATTGAAACACATCCGAAAAACAAATTTTTGAGAATTTATTGAAGTTAGGTCCTCCAGTCGCTAATTGCTTAGGAGGGTAGAAGCATAATTTTATTGTATTTAGTTAATTTTTAATTAGTTATTAATTAACAGTAGTTGTGGCTCAGTCGTTGTGTGTTAGTCTCGAAGGAGAGATAGGTCTGGGGTTCGAATCCTCCTATTTTTAAATAATTTAATAAAGCGTCATATTAGTTCATTTTTATTAAAAAAAATTTTTTCTAGGCAAAAAATGTCAAATTTGCAAAAAGAAATGCTCTGGAGACATTGTTCGTGCTGACGGAGAAAAATATTTTCATATAAATTGTTTCGCGTGCAAAAGTTTGCTTTTTAAATTTTTTAACAGTAAAGTTTCAAAAAATTCTTTTTAAGCTTGTGGTCGTTCTCTTTCTGAGGCGGGGTTTTATGTAAACCCGGATGGCTCTTATGTATGTCCAGAGCATGTCCAACAACCGCAAAGGCCTCCGTCCGCCGACAACGCCCAGCAAACACCAAAAAAGTCAAAGAAAGGTTTGGGGCTATTCAAAAGAGGGTCTTCTAGAGATTCGAAGGATTATTCTCGGCCACTCAGTGTAGATTCTAATATAGCAACACTCTCAAGAAATTCAATGATTGCTACATCACAAGGGTCTCCTGTTGCCGCTGCAAGTTTGTTTTTTCTTTAATTTTGTCTCTGGGAAGTTTCCTGGAGTTTGGGATTTTTCTTACAATTAATAATTCCAATAGGTGAAATTCCAAGGAGAGGGCCTGTAGGACAGCTTTTTAGCTTTATTTTTAACTACAAACGTGTTTTGACTTATTGAGAGAATATTTTTTATTTGCTGGATTTTTTAGGGTTATGATTAGAAATTTAAACTTCATGAATACTTTGTGGATTCCGGTTCCGGTAGGCCGGAAGTTCCGCGATTTTTGGTTTCGGTTCCGGTCAAAATTTCAGTTCCTATTCCGTCCAAAATTGCGGTTCCGTTGAAGCACTAATAGCTTCCCCAACTTTTCAACAACTTTTTCCACTGTGACATGATTATTTTTTAGGAATGGAGGGAACGGCTTTCCATTTTTTCAAAAAATTTTTTTCCATTCCTTTGAGATTTACTGATTATTTTTGTTTCTTTTTCAAGCCTGTGCCGGCTGTGGAGACCACCTCCAATCAGGCCAAATACTTTTGGCAATGGGACATAGCTGGCATGTTTGGTGTTTTAAATGTGCAGAATGCGCGGCTGTCCTCCAAGGGGAATATATGGCTTATGGTGGAAGGCCTTTGTGTTTAAGGGATTATGACAGAATAGCGTTTGTTTTTATATACTTTTTAGTTGGGATTTTATTAAGGATTTAAAAATAAAATTTTTTTGTTTGGGGTTGAGACTTGTACCGAAAATCTTTGTTTATTAGGCTCCAACTATGGTTAGGACATTCTGACTTTTTTCGGCTCCGGATATTCGTAACTGTGTCACCCTTAGTTCCAACGTTGTTTTCATATTTTTCCTTTTACGTGGGACTCTGATGGAATAAAGGCTAGTATCCAACTGCAAATTTCGAGGGTATAAACACTCAAAAAATTCAACTCAGAAACTCAAACGGCAGAAAATTTATTTGTCTCAAACTTAGAGACCGGCGCGGGACGGGATCCCGACGGGATTTTCCGGGATCCCGCTCCCGAAATCCCGGATTTTTTTCATTTTCGGGATCCGGGATTTTTCCGGGATTTCTCCCTCGGGATCCCGTCCCGGCATCGGTCAAAAAATAAAATCCCGACTCGGGATCCCGGATATTTTTTATAATTTTCGGGATTTTTATAATTTTCAAAATTTTCGCCTGCGGCGCTGAAAAGGGAAGAAATCTGGCTTAAGCAACTCCAAAATTCTCAAAATTTTCGCCTGCGGCGCAAAAAAGGAAGATTTTTGGCTTAAGGGTCATCCAAAATTTTAAAAATTTTAGCCTGCGGCGCTGAAGACGGATACGTTTTGAGTTATTATTTGAGTAAAGTGAAGGAATATTAATACATAGTGGGATTTTATCAAGGGACTTAGTGATTAATCCACCGATATCCCTCTAAATCCATTATAGAGGGAATTAAAGGAGGAGGACAATCCAATTATAAAAAATTATTGATATTTTTACAAATTTAATTTTATTTACTTAGTATAAATTCCAGTATTTTATGCACTTTATTCATAAAAAGTTTAAATTTTTTATTTTGAAAAAAAATCCCGAATCCCGGTCGGGATCCCGGGTAATTATTTTCGGGATTTTTGAAATTCGGGATTTTTTCGGGATTACTCCCTCGGGATCCCGTCCCGGCATCGGTTAGGAAAAAAAATCCCGACTCGGGATCCCGGAAGTGCAATTTTGCCGGTCTCTACTCAAACTAATGACGAAAATTTTTTAAGCGAGCTTGATTGACAGGAATTTTTAAGTTTGACTCGAATGATAATTTTTTAAATTTTTCTAGAGGTGTAAAATGCTGTGAATGTGATCGTTTTATTGCTGGAAAAGTTTTGGAGGTTTTTTCTTTTAAAATTATTTTTTAAAAAATTTTTTAATTTCAAGGCTGGCGGTTATAAATTTCACCCAACCTGTGCTAGATGTTCACGTTGTCAACTTCCATTTGAAGAAGGTGCAGAAATATATATGCAAGGAAATGAAATTTGGCATCCAAATTGTGAACATTATTTAACTACTGAAAATATTGCGGTAAATAGTTTTTTTGAAATTTGTGTGGAAATTTTTCTGAAATTTTTGAAAAATTTTCGGAAAAATTTTTTTTCGTAATTTTTAATTATTTTCAAAATTTTTTAGGTCTCAAAATCGCCATCAAAGGGTACTAAATTCCAACCACATTTTGGTCAGCATTTGACTTACATGTAAGAATTTAAAAATAATCTAGAAAAATTCTGTTAAATTCCTTTTGTCCATAATTCTATTATTTTCAAATTTTTTTGGAAGTAAACGAATTACTAAATTATTAAAATTCTATTTTCCAAATTAAAAAAATTCAATTTTTTGATCTTAAGGATGTCGCAATTTAATTTATGATTTTCGGACAATACTTGCTGACTTTTTGAAAATTTTTTAAAAAAAATTTATAATTTTTGAATTAAAGATGTCAATAAAATTTTTAGGTATATGTTACCAGAAGCTGAGCAAACTTATTTAAAACATCCCATAGCTCCAAATCCTCCACAACCTACACAATTCCACACTCCACATGGACCGGTAATAAAAATAAGAAAATCGCGTTATTCGATGCTCAAAACTGGAATGCAAAGACTAAGTTTGTTTTTTAAGAAAAATTTTTTTTAATTTTTCAAAAAAATTTTTTAAGCTGAGGATTTGGAAAGAACACGTCCCCGCTCGCGTTCCTCTTCTGTAGATAATGAAGAACCCATAGAATTGGCACATTATCCAGGAGCTAAAGTGCCGGATCCTGATCATGTACCGCCAATAGATGTTTGTTTTTTTTTAATTTTAAGAGAATTTTTCTGGGTAGTCTATACCTTTTGAGTTTTCTCCTTTTGGTCCATGTCTCCGAAATTTTAACATAAGATTTTAAAAGATTTGGAATTTATGAGAAACCGTAGAATTATCAATTTTTTTATTTTTGGAATTTTTTCAAACTGTGAATGGCCGTAATTCGGCATTAATTCATTTTTCAAGAAAAAATTCCCAATGTCATTTTGGCTTACGTTGGTTGGGTTTTAGGAATTTTTGATTTTGTTTTAGGAATTAAGACAGTTGGATTCGAGTCCTATCTAGGAAAATTAATCTGGGATGTTTGTCTTCATAATCTTTTTATATTTTTGGGTCCGAAAGTTTTCCAAAATTTCAAAAAAGATTTTTTTTAACCATTTTGAAATTCCTTTAAAATTATTTTTTCATCAATTTAAAGAGAGAAGATTTCCCAGCACCTCCCTACCCTTATGCTGTAGAAGAATTAAAAAGGCGTTTATCCTCCTCTTCAATAGAAAATGATGAAGACGAAGAAGAAGAATTATTAAATGCTGAAGGAAAAATTTTAAGACAAGAAGAAAGAGTACAAAAACACGTTAAAGCTTTAGACACAATAGACAAAGATTCTTCTATAGCTTACGTAATTAAACAAAATTTGGTTGAACAAACAGAAAGAAAACAGAGAGGAGGAATTGAACAACAAAGATTACATTGGGACCCGAGAAATGCGAGTAGAACACCTTCAGCGAAGAAAATGCCCCATTTAAAATTTAGATATGATACGCCTATTAATGCTTGTAAGGATTTTTTTGATGAGAAAATCAGAATTTTTATTAAAAATAAGAATTCTGATAAATAGAAAATCAGAATTAAAATAGAAAATCAGAATTTCTGATAGGTAATTGAGAAATCAGAATTTCTGATTAATTATAAAATCAGAATTTTGGTCTATTCAAAAGGAGTAAGAATAAAAAAAACCAGAAATTTTAATAGATAATAATTCTGATTTGTAATTGGAAAATCAGAATTTTAGTATCTGAGGCAGAATTCCAGCCTATTAAAAAATCAGAATTTTTACAAAATCAGAATTCTTGTATAACAAAAAAAAATCAGAAAATTAAATACTAAATTCTGATTAATTTAGAAAAATCAGAATTTTCGTTTAATAAATCAGAACTTCAATTCCTTTTTCAGCCCCATCAAGGCATTTAAATCGTCCAAAGCCTTGGATTTTTTGGAAAAATGGTAGCGGGGAGGAACGTGCTGCAACAACAGCAATTCCAAGCTTTCATTTACCACAAAGCAGGATGTGTACAATGGATGGAAGTGGTAGGGCTGTAACAATGCCTGACGGCTATGGATATTATGCTGGTGGTGGAGGAGGAGCTGATACAACAATTAGCACACATTATTCTGACCGTGAGAAGAAATTTTCTAAAGATATTAAAACTAGAGATAAGACTCTTTAGAGATCAATTCAGATCGAATTCCTAATTCTTTCGAGAAATTTTTAGTATGATCTCCTCTTTGGGTCGTTCTCTAATTGAAACGTTGATTATGATAATGGGACGTACTAATATCAACCTTATATCGACAATCATTGGGTAGCCCTCTTAAGAGATGTCTTCTTAAAAATAACATCGGTTATATCATCTTGGCAGATCCTGGGAAATCCTCGGATATCCTAACCGAAAATTTTCGGTCCATACTTTTATCTCCAATCAATCTTGAGCATCCCATTTAGTTGCTTCGTTTATTACTTACTAAACAAAATTTTTAAAATTCGCCTTTCATAGATTCTCTCGATATGTCAGCTGCAGTAGGTGGTGCTACGGCCAGTCCCGCTTATCTACGCAGTTCATTGCCGGATATGTCAAAGCCAGTAAAAATTTACCCATTAGAGCATTTACAAACTACAAATAAACAATTGCCTGAAGACGTGAGGAAAAATATTTTTTTCGAATTTTTCTGAAAGCTTTTTAGGTGGATCGCCAACATTTGGAACGCCATTTGGGTAGGGATGAATTTGATAAATGTTTTGGTATGACACCAATAGAGTTTTACAAATTACCAGAATGGAAACGTATAAACCTTAAAAGAAAGCACAAGCTTTTTTGAAAAGAAAGAAAAATTATGATTTTCTAAAAGTTCTGATTTTTTCGGCGCATTTTTCTGGTCTTTTTCCTGAGCCAAAATTTTTAATAGAAATCCAAAAAATATTTAACAATATATTTGAGTCTCTATCTCTTTCCAAATCTTTTTAATTTATCAAACCCCTCCCCCTCCCCCTCCCCCCCCCCACCTTATCACGACATATTTAATTTATTCTTCACTCTAATTTATTAAGTTTTCCCAGGCGTGTTCTTCTCCCTGGTTTTCATCCTAGACGTATCCCCCCACACTTTCTGATTTATCCTCTGCTAATATCCCATCATAGCAATCCCATGGATAGAGATTCCAAATGTATTTTAATCTAAACTAATAATTAAAATTAATTTTTTAATATTTTCCCCGTTCATTTTTCTTTTTTCCAAACGGGGAATTTTTTAACAAAATCACCGTCCAATCATATTTTTATATAGCTTTGTTTGCCCAAAATCAAAAATATAGTGGAACTTTTATCGAGATAATTTTCGGTCCCTCATAGGAAGGAGGGCGCTGCCCAAATCGTTAAAAAACCAATCGAAATCCGCAAAATTTTTTGCGGAATCCGCATTTTTAAATTTGGCCCTTTTTAACTCTTTTAGCCCTTTTTAGCTTTAAGAAAATTTTAAAGTTGAGAGGTTCCACTATTTAAGAAATTTATTTTTGCTTGAGGGTTTTTAATTTGCAATTTTTCCTTATTTTGATTATTTTGTTTTTTGCTTTTTTCCAATAAAAAGACTGCGACAACTAATTTTTATTTGCAAGTTAAAAAGTTGATATATTTAAAAAGGTAACTAAAGAACTAAAAAATACTGACAAAAAGAAAGGGGAAATTGATTATAATATCCTGAATTGGGGCAATTAAATCTACAATTAAATTATTTAAAAAAGAACTTTTCAATTCTGTTAATTTTATCAGAAAAAGATTTATTTGAAAATAACAAAAATTGAGTTCTATAGGGATGACCCTGCCATATTTTAAAAAGTATCCCCTCAATTCTATAACCTTAAAATCACAAAAATTTGTTAGAGAACAAAGAAGTTTTTTATATCAAGGTTAGACAGAATTGAAAAGTTGAAAAAAAATTTTTTTATCACAAAATTCACCTAATTTTCTAATCAAAATCATATATTTTTAAGTAATTATTAACTAAACTATATCTAAATGAAAATTTTATGTGGCAAGAGAAGGAGGTAATTAAAAGGGTTGCGTGAAGAAATTCTTTGTGGTTATTTATTCAATTTTTGAATTTAATTTTTTTCTGGGCTACTAAAAAAATTTCTTTTAAAATTCGTTTCAATCCAAAGCAACCCTCTCAATCAATTAAGAGACTTTGACTAAATATATTTATTATTGCTATAAACTAATTTTAAACTAAAAAATAAATTTCTTTAGAACCGAGCTGATTATTATAATAAAAATGTCTTTTATTTCCTATTCTAAAAATAAATCCAATTTTTAATTTGAAGAAAGTGAAAAAAGAAGCAAAACAGGCTGAAAAGTTAAAAAAAAATTAATAATTTTTTAAAAAGAATTTCCCCTTCCTCTTACTTTATGATCTCCAATACAATCATCCATTGCAAATGAACGATAAAATTTGTTGCAATTTAAAGAATCATTATTTAAATGATTTAAAAGATTACAAGCATTATTATTAAATAATATTCTGTCACACCAGGCGGGGGCTCTGAAAATTTTTTTTAATTTTGGAGAGGATTTTGAAAATAAATTTTTGTTGAGACCTTTTTTTAAAAAAACGAAAATGTTTTATAAGGCCCAAAAATAGCGTGAATGACAAATGTTGTTGGTACCAAAAAAAGAAAATGGTACCAGGGCTGGGTGAAATCTAAAATAAAAAGCGAAATTAGCCCGGCCCTGGTTGGTAAACTCCATACAAGACAGACCTCTTCCTCATAAATTTACATCTATATGCTTTGTATATCCATACGTCTTGGTCTTCTTAACAAAAAAATGCTCGGGTTTATTTTTGGCTTGTGTTTCATGCCACGGGTTAAATGAAAATTGTAAAAGGTTTCGGATCATATTTTTAAAATTCCCTTCCGATCAGGTTTCGGGTTGAAAAAATCTGAGGTTCAGGTAATCCTCCTTGAGACCCTTTAGTGTCCAATTTCACAAGTATTATAAGAAAAAAAAATTTTTCAAAACAAAATTTTAACCTTGTTTTCATTAAAGTATTATGATTTCCCGGCTCTTCACTCCATGGATATGTCGGTGGAAATTGTAAAAATAATTCTTTTAATGGAAATTCATTTAATTCACAATCATCCTTTTTTAAATTAAAAAATAAAAATTATTTTAAAAAAATAAAAAAAACCTCTCTATAAACTTTCCATTCACTCAAAAGCCATCTTTCATCAAAATATTCAAAGCGTTTTCTACCAACACGTAATACCCAACTTAAAAAAAAGATAATTAAGATTAAAATTTGGGCACCTAATAAAAAAAATCTTCATTTAAGTAATCAGCAAGTTAATCCGCAAGTTTTACCAGCAAAAAGTGTCCGCAAATTTTTAGAAGCAAAAAAATTCATGGGAAAGGAACCAGTTTTATAGGGACACAATCACTGTTATAATAACCTGTCAAAATACAACTATCAGACAGAAAATAATTTAAAAAAAACTAAAAATAGACCACAAAAGCAAAAACTTTGAACTCTCATTGTCAGTAGTAGGGAGAAAAAATTTTTCTAAAAGGAGAGCGCTAACAATAATAAGTCCAAAAAATATTTTTACTCATTTCTTGGAACAATTTCTTTTTCCAAACTAGACTTTATGTATGTAAATTCTAATCGAAAACCAAAGTCCGCAAATTTTGTCCGCAAATTTAAAAATCCAGGATAACCAATTTTCTCCATTCTAAATCTCTTTCCTCATAAAAATAAACAAAAACAAACCTAACATTTCCTCTTTGTCCATCAAAAGGACTTAAATACGACCTCATTAAAGGTTTGTAATATTCTATAATTGAATTTCTTCTTCTCGTAGACGTATTTAAACAAAAATTTGTTTCATTCAATTCATCCATATCATCACAAGAAGTTCTCAATTCATCTGTTTCTGAACTACTGGCTGAAGGATCTGTTGAGGAGGACAAAAATTGATTTTTTGAGTTTGTTGATTGTTCTAATAAGGAAATCTCTTCTTCGTCTAAAGTTGATAAATCTGAAGTTGAGGTTGTTGAACTTCTTGAATTTGTTTGTTGTTCTACAATTGGAGGACAGAGCAAAATTTGGCGGTCGTTTGTTTGTCTTGTTAATTTCTAAAATTTGAAAGTTTTGATTTTTACGCATTCAAAAAATCCGCAAGTTTTGTCCGCAAATAAATTGCGGACAAAACTTGCGGATTTAGACATTTTTAAATTCCTTACAAGCCTTTTTAAAGTAAAATAAAATTTCTAAAAAACCTTAACAAACGAAGCAAAATCCAATCTAAAATTAAAATCGCCAAAAACAAATAAATTGCTAGCTCCTTCAATTGTACCGCCATTAAATTTTTCGAATTTTTGGAGAACATAATTAAAAGCATTTTTTCTGTTATTGCTGTAGAGGGTTGGATTCTAAAATGAAAATTAGAATTATTACAGAATAGGATAGAAAATGAATAATTCCAAAGAGAATTAGTTATATTCATTGATTATTTTCGAGATGTTTAAATAAGTAAAAAATTAACGTAAAATGTCCTAAATGTAAAGAAAGCTTTTAAGGTTAACCAAGATATAGAAAATAATTTGGTAACTAATGTAAGTTTGTCCGCAAAATTTTTGTGGACAATACCAAGGACGTAGCCGGGGGCCTCCCCCTGAAATCGACCTCTTGGCTACGCCCTTGGACAATACTAATCCTAACATAAATAGGGATGCATGAAAATTTTTTTGATCACTTCATGAAAGGAAAAGGAAGCATTTCTTAGTTTCCGTAAGGAAATTTCTCTGAAATTACCCCAAAAAATTAAGAAAAACCTCCAAAAGATTCAAATTCGATTCATCATGAAATAAATGAATATTAATCAAATCAAAAATTCTTTCATCAAATTTCCATCTTGTATGTAAAAATCCTTTTCTGCCAAACCGAAAAGACGGCCAAAAATCTCTAGAGAATTTTTCTTTTCTAACAAATCCAGAACGATTTAATCCAGAAGTTAAAATTAATTGAGAATATTTTGAGTCAGAAATTGGAATAAATTTGCGTTGTTTGAAATTGAATTGATGGACAAATTTAACAGCAGATTCGTGAATGAAGAAAAGAGAAGAGAGAGCCTAAAAATGGAAAAATTTGTAAAAATAAATTTTTGTGGACAAATATTTAAAAAATAATAGGAAACATTAGGAGGTCAAAAATAATTTCTCCTAATACATTTATACTTCAATTATAAAAATTAATCTGCAAATAGAAAAAGGTTAACGGATCCGCATTTGATATGAAAAATCCGCAAAAAATTTTCAAACACAAAAATTCAATTAAAATCACTTTATGCGTTATATTTTTTGACTCCATCAATTGAATTGAGCAATTTTTTCACTACTAATGACTATCTTATTAAAATCCGAATAATTAAATGAAAAATTACAGCTGACTTGAGCCAATGCTTTCACCATCCCTAGTTATAGTGAATTGTTTATTCGAAAAATCTTCTTTTTTTGCGCCGCAGGCGAAAATTTTGAGAATTTTGGATGACTAAGAAACCAGATTTCTTTCATTTTCAGCGCCGCAGGCAAAAATTTTGCGGATTTTGGAGTATCCTTAAGCCAAATATCGTCCTTTTTCAGCGCCGCAGGCGAAAATTTTGCGTATTTTGGAAGGCCAAGACGCCAAAAATGACATTTTATCCTAAAAACTACAAAAAAATACAAAAAATCCTCATAATCGTCAAAAGACCACAAAAATCCGCAAATCCGCATTTTTAAAAATAATCCTCATCGCCCTATCAAAAAACCACAAAATGAGGAAAAATCCGCAGAAATCGAAGCCCTGGCTTTAAAGGAAGAAAAACAAATTGAAGAGAAGCAAGTTGTTAATTGCCCGGATTGTGAAACACGTGGGAGTGGTTCACTTTATGGAATTTTGTATGTATAAATATGCGTTTCGTACTTCAATACTTCATTTCTGTTGTTTATGGGCGACAGCTCTTAAGCAGTTTAGTATAGAAGCCAGCCAATAGTTTTCCCTCCTCCTTCTGCTAGTTTTCTACCTACCACAACCTTCATTGTATTTTCTTCGTCTGATAAAGTATCTGTTGTCTTCCTCTACGTAAGGGGAATGTACAATACGAGAATAACAATAGAATAAACGAAACTTTGTGCTGGAGTAGAATAATAGCTGCGACTGGCGGAATAAGACTATTTAACAGCGACTAGTAACATGCTAAAAACACCTTATTTTCGGAATCAAGTTCCCTTTCTTTTGATCGTTAAAACTTTCTTATTAATAAAGAATGGTTTGAATTTAAGTTTGACGATAGAATTTTTTAGCTTTAATTAGTGAAAAGGAAATTGTTGAGAAACAAGTTGAAAAGAAATTATTATTTGAACTCTCTTTAGTTGTTCATCTTACTTTTCAAGCATATCCACCAGCTTCCATTTCAAATTCGTGTTGTTTAAAAATCCATCAAAATTTTCATGATTTTTTTAAACGAATTTAAAATTTTTTTAAAAGGACTTAAGGTTATTAAATGAGATTTATAAAATTACCATTTCCATCTTTTTGGGACTATATCTAATATTTTTCTCAGGCATGTGTTAATTTCCTGTCTGCTAGTAAAGTTTTTCTTATCAGCAAAGAATGGGACGAATTTAAATCTTTTAATAAAGATTTGGCTTTTCGTTTAATGGAAGAAATTATTTTTGATAGAAAAGGTAAAATATCTATTACGAATTTCAATTAAATTAGTCCGAGATTCATTCAATTTTTTTCGCCTGCGGCGCAAAAAAAGAAGATTTTTCGAATAAACAATTCACTATAACTAGGGATGGTGAAAGCATTGGCTCAAGTCAGCTGTAATTTTTCATTTAATTATTCGGATTTTAATAAGATAGTCATTAGTAGTGAAAAAATTGCTCAATTCAATTGATGGAGTCAAAAAATATAACGCATAAAGTGATTTTAATTGAATTTTTGTGTTTGAAAATTTTTTGCGGATTTTTCATATCAAATGCGGATTTTTTCGATAAAATTGCGGATTTTAAAAAATTAGAGATCGAAGCCCTGTTTAAAGCTGATGATTCGAGTAGACGAAAAGCAAAATCTTTATTAAGAGATTTAAATTCTTTCCATTCTTTGCTGACGAGGAAGATTTGTTTATTAGCAGAAAGAAAATTGACACAAGCCTATTGAAATTAGTTGATATATTTAATGTTTATATGTAATAGTGATAGGTTTCGTGCCGTACGGTATTCCGTACAGTACCACGATACTGAATATCGATAAATACAAAAATAATGTCGGTAGTACGTTACAACCCGAGCTCTAGTTTATACTAGAGATCGGACCGAGACGATATCTCGATCAAAAATTTCGGTTATCGGTATCTAGATCGCGCCACCTTAGCAAGACCATGAAAAGTTTTGATAGACATAAACAAGATAACATAATAGCAATTACTACTATCACGTTTTTACATTGTGGCAAGGCATATTATTTAAACGTAGTCTAAAATCTATCGAAAAATGTCAAGCTACAAATGTTTTGAATAATTTCTTTCATTTTTGACTAATTTCTTTGCATTATTCACCAAGAAGAAAATATTTATAGGAAGATTATTTGAGGTTAAAACTGAAAATAAATAAGAGCCTTCAGCAATGAGTACCATCTAGTTGCATATTTATTTATAAGAAATAAAGGTGAATATGCATTATAAATAGTGTTCGGCAAATAGATTTCTTCGATGCCGGTATCTACATATAGTACCGAAAAGTACTTGTCCGGTATTCTGTCAGTACCTCGGTAGTACCGAACCGTGCCGAACTCTAATTATAAGATATACGAGGTGAATAAGCTTGTTGATAATAAGGTGAATAACGTGATGAATTCCTTCGTTGTTCACATTTCGGACAAACTTGCTTCTCTTCAATTTGCTTTTCTTCCTTTAAAGCTGATAACTCAAGTAGACGAAAAGCAAGATCACTATTAAGAGATTTAAATTCCTTCCATTCTTTACTGACAAGGACGCTTTGTTTATTAGCAGAAAGGAAATTTACGCAGGCCTGTTGAAATTAGTTGAAATATTTAAAATGTTTATATCCACCAAAATTTTCATGATTTTTAACTCTTTTTAAACGTTCCATACGGATAGGATAAGCAATTGACTGTGATCCGAAAACTCTGTCCGCAAATTTTAAATTTCCGCAATTGCCACAAAATAGATTAAATAATCTACCTTTTTGAGTTTTGAAAGATGATATAACTCAGCAAAAAGGCAAAGCTTGCTAAAGTTTTCAGCAACTAAAATTTAAGATGAAACAAAGTTGAAAATTATTTTTACCAATAGTTGAGATCATATAATCTTCACAAATATCCATTAATTGTTTTACTTGGTATTTATGTGCAATAGCAAATAAATCTTTTGAATAGGTTTCAAGTGTTTCTTTAAAAATTTAATTTTTTTGGTCATTCAAAATTATTTTTTAAAAATACTTTCATCAATTTCTCCACTATAAAAATATTCCAGCATTGCTTTAAAACATTCTGGAGAAGTATCGACAACTTTGATTTTACCCTTTAAATTTACTATTTGCTTAAATATAAATGAGAAAACTATTCAAAAAATATAAGAGAGATAACAGACTTCGAAACCCTATGGTTTTTTTATTTTCTGAATTAGACATCTATTACAGAGGGGGCTCAAATACTTATATAAAAATGTGGTGTTTGAATTCGGTTCGATGAGAAAAATCGGATGGTTCCCATTAAAACCTTAAATAAAATTACATTTTGCGCTTCAGTCATCCCCATTTGTTCAAACATTCTTTGAAATACAACACTGTTTTTAGCCAAAATAAATTTATGTGTGTTTATTAATTCGTTTTCAACCTAAAAATATTTATTCGAATAATTTAAAGATTTTTTGTAGATTTTAGTAGGGGGTGGAGAATTAACAAACCTCAATTCTGAACTCTTTCGACAGCGAAGGGTCCATGTCCACCCATGGATCTTGGTAGTTCATGACAAAACCTCAATTGAGGTTTTGTCAAGAACTTGGTGTTTCCATTGTTAAAAATTGGATTAAAGTGACATATGGGATGGAGACTGGGTAAAGGGCGGTTATATAGTCGGGAGAGCATAGAACTATTATTTTTGAACGAGATAATAAATAATGCCAAAAACCCCTGTTGGCTATTACTTCACTTAACAATTGTGTCACAAGTCGAGAAAAAAAGAGTAGGTTGGATTTTGTATTATTTCGGTTCGGGTTAAAGAAAGTACGTATTTCGAGTAACCCTTTACGTCACTGTACATTAAACAAACAAACATTTAAAAAATAATAAAATACCTCAACAACACAATCAGTAAGTATTCCCTCTTTAAACATATTTAAAGATCGTTGTGAAGTACTTTCAGAAGAAAAATCCACTATCTCATTTTCGCACTTTATATTGTAAGGAACAAATTCCACTTCACAATAAAGGTGCATAGCATCTAAAAATAAAATTTTAGACTTAAAAATTTGAATTCAGCCATCCCGTCCCACTTTCAAGGACCATCGTTTACTGCGAATTTGATATATTTTTGGTACCATTCGATAGAGAACCTCACTCCCTGCCCCCAACTTCCTATGCAAAGTGAAAATGACTTTGAGCCGAGTTATGGTCAAAGTTTCAGTCATAGGAAGTGGTTGAGTATAGGGAGAAGCAATGTTCAACACCCACAAAAATTTAAAAGATAACCTAAATTTAAGGTATCCGATGAGCCATTCACCAAAACGTAATCTCCTCCATTCTCTAAATTGTCGTTAGACTTGTCAGTCGTTTGAGATTTGAAAACTTGATATTTATCTGATTCTGTTCCGTGTTTAAAAACAGATGTAGTGCTTCTATAAATAATTCAAATTTTTAAATAAAAAATACTTTACGACATACGGACAACAAAAAATTTTATTTCCATCATCCGTATAAATATTAAATTGAGCTTTCAAAGGTTTTGAGTCTTTTAATCCTACTTGAACAAGAGAAACATAAATGCCGGCTAAAATTTTATAGTAATACAAAAAAGTATTAGAAAAATCACCAGAACTAAGTTGACAAATATTTGGGTAAACACGCAATTGCCATTTGACAGAAGGATATTTTGGATTATAAAATTCCTTGCCTAAAATTTTGATTTAGAACGGGATCTACCCGGGAGGTCAACATCCAGGTCTACATCAAAAGAACGCTCACATTGATCAAATAAGTCTATAGATCAGCTCCCAAAGTATCAAATTACTTAGAAGATTAACGCCAAATATCTGCGAAGATAAAAAGGGGCTCAAGATCAAGCATACGTCTACCTGCTCCCTTTTACCTTATCCAAACAAGAGAATTTCCATCTTATGTCACTTAATCCCACTTAATCTCAACAAATTCATCCTGATCCGCTCAAATCCATCGACACCCCTCTTAATACCCACAAATCATATCTAATCCAAACAAATACTTCTTTACCCGCTGAAATATTTGGAGTTGATCCCATGGGTAATTTGACATTTTGGGAGTTAACCTTTAATGTGATTTGATCACTAGTGAGTTGACCTTCTGAGGTGGACCAAATTAGTAAATAAATTAAAACAAACTTGTCAAGAATTGATCATTTTGCATTAAATGTCCGTGTTTATTTAAATTATATAATTTCCATTCGATTTTACAAGTAATTGATTCTAACTAAAAAATAATTATTTATTTAATAAAAATTTATTTAGAAACCGTTGATGCATCAGAAATCATTTTTATAAATTATCTAAAATAAAAAAATTTTAAAGTCTTTAAACTTTTTAGTTCCAATTTTAAAGATTAATCATTTTTACAAAACTTCATAAACAGTATAACAGTACGGCGGGTTAACTAAAACAGTACGGCGGGTTAAACGGGAAATCTGGGTGGCGTTGTGTATTTTTATTCTTTAAATACGCCAAATAGCGTTAACACTATTTCTCATTTTTCTGCTTTCTTTTTCGCAAAACGCACTTTATTCGCAGTTGTTTCAGTGCCAAAAATAATAGCCGTTTGAGTGCCAACTTTATCGCAGAGTTTGAGTGTCAATGAGAGGAACTCTCATTAGTTAAATCCTTATATCTTTTAACCTTCCCACCCGATTCTTTTCAAATTTTGCATTTATGTAGGCCAAAGATAGATAACAGCTCATGCAAATTTTTTTACACCAGTAAACCTTAAATCTATCCTTAACCCGGATTTTAGGGTCATCAAGATTTATTGATTTCGGGACACGCCTAAATAGGCGCGCGACCAAGTAGGCGCAAAGCCTTAACTACCTGGAAAATTTCTTTAACAATTTTGGTACCAATCTCTTTAGCTCGATGAGAGGAATCGTTTAATGCTAAATTTTGAAAGATTCGAACATCTTGAAGCAAGTTATGGCTTTGCGCCTACTTGGCCGCGCGCCTACTTGGGCTGTACCCATTGATTTCAATTGGTGACATTTTGTCCCACTTTTTAAATATTTTTTTTTATTTTTTAGTTCTCAAAAAATTCTTTAATTTAATGGCAACACCTTTATTTATTTTTTTCCGTTCACCATTATGTCGATTTCATCTTTTACCAATTTTTCACCGCAATTTTCACACAGGAGAATTACCTTTTAAAATACCTGCTCCAATAAAGGTTTTTTAAATTTAATTTTTTTTTAATTAAAAAAAAATATTTTAAGCGTTCTTCAACCGATATTCTTCAAGCAATGGCTGATACAGTCAAAACTGATGAAAATGCCCCTCATTTTGCTTATATAGATGATACGGCGACAATACCAACAACTCTTTTACAAAGGAAGAATTATTTACTTGCTAAGGTTTTTATTTTTATGGTCCCCAAATTTTTTCCTTTTCCCATTTCGGGGAGGGGCAGGGGGTCCTTTATACCCCCACTGGCTACGGCCTGTTAGGATTTTAGGTTTAATCTTATTTTCGATATTTCTCCGTTAGTCTTACTAAATTTTGAATAACATTATTTTACGTCTTTCCTCTCCCTTTTTTTCCCTTTTTAAATTTTCTGAATAGGACTGATATCTTTTAAGAAAAAATTTTTAAAATATTTATGCTTAAGGTTTTGATTTTGTAACATCCGCAAGTTTTGTCCGCAAATCATTTTTTAAACATCTCCGTTTTTCTCCTCCCAACGGTTCATTTCTGACTCAATCTCAATTTTTACGAGACTTGCAAGAGTTCATTAATATAATTTTAGGAATTTGGTCGTCGTACAGCTCTTCGTTTGGTCGAAGAATGGCCAACACTTTTTATGTTAGACAGAGACCAACCAAGATTAGCAGCATTTCGCCCTCAAAAACCTTTAAATCCTGAACTTGTTGAACCAACAGAACAAAATTTATTGCATATGATTACTACTAGACAAGTTGTAGATGCTATGAAAATGTATCAACGAATGGGGGAAAATGCAGAAAATATTGAAATTAGTACAAAGGTTTGTTTTTTGGTTTCAATTGACTTCTGTTTTAAGAAAAGAGGGTTATAATTTCTGTAAATCCGCAAATCCGCAAAATTTCTTCAAAATTAGGCTAAACAGGCATATTACCAAAAATATTTTCCTGTGGAGTGGAGGAGGAATAATCTTTAAAAATGGATCCGAATTTTTGCGCTTGAGGCGCTAAAATGTTCCCCCCTTCTCCCCTGCTTACGTTTTCAACTTGTTTTTTTTATAAACTAGTTGAAAAATTTTTTATCCTTGGCATTCCTAAAAAATTTTTATAGCACCGACCCTGTGAGTTTCAAACTTTATAAATTTTTAAGATGGAATTATTTAAACTACTTTGTTATTACAATGAAGAAAATATGCCTCTTGATGAAATTGAATGGGCTGCTACAAGAATATATTTTGCAGAAGAGGAAGTGAGAAATAATGAATGGAAAGGGTTAAAGGTTTTTTTTTTTTTGAATATTTTTTAAAATTAAAAAATAAAATATTTAAAGGGAGACATTCCTTGTTTGGCTGAACAACTCTTCAATAAATTACCAAAAACAGAAGAAACTTATTCCTATTTAATTTGTGGTCTATGCAAATTTCCGACAATTTATTCTCTTACACAAGCTAAAATTCTTTACAAGGTTTTTTTTTTAATTTTTTAGATTTGTTTAAAGGATTTAAAATTTTTTAAATCTTTTTTATAATTTAAATTTCTATCATGTTTATAATAAATGGAAAGCGTTAAAGGTTTTACCAAAAACGGAAAAAGAAAAGGTTTTGTCCCAACCTTGTATTTTTTTAATTTTTTATTTAAACTTCTATATCTGGCAATTGCTAAAAGGTATAGAGTTATAATACCAAAGCGCCGAGATACCAAATGTAGATAATTCAAAACCAAAAAATCATTACCAAACCATGGACGCTTTCCAAATCTAAACTTGTTTAAATTTTTAGAACAAATTTTAACCCCTGAAAAATTTGAAAAAATCATCAGAAATAAAAAAATAATTTGTCAACTCTTTAAGGAAATGATTTCTGCTGGTTTTACCCCTTTTGAAGATGTTTTCAATCTAATGATTAAAAATGAAATAACATTGGATGAAAATACAAAATTTGATTTAAAATTTTGGCTACAAGAAATGTCAAAATTTAATGTTCGGCCATCTGTAACAACTTTTAATTATATTTTTCAAAATTTGGCAAAGGTTTTTTTCTATTTTAAAAAATTTTTTGGGTTAATTTTTTTGGTTTTTAATTTTGTGTACAAAACTTATGGTTTTTTTTTATTTTTATAAAAATTTTTTAATTTTTTTTCGAGAATTTTTTTTTAATTAAAGATTTTTCTCCGAAAAATCTTTGAAATTTTACGGAAATTTTTTCTAAAAGTTTTTGAATATTTTTTCCAACAACCAGAAAGACTCTCACACACTCCCAAGACGCCTTTAAATATTATCATTTTTTCCCGAATTATTTTTTCTCGAACTTTTAAGTATTTTTTCACGTTCTTTTATTGGGTAACTCTTGATTTTAAGCCTTATTTCTCTTGACGATAAGATTAGTTCAAATTTCTAATGTTTTAATTTTGCGGACAAAACTTGCGTATTTTTTCATTTTTATAAAAAAATTTTTTATTTTTTTTAATAATTTAATTTTTAGAATACAAATTTGGAAGAAAATTTAGAAGAAGATTTAACAAATATGGCTTCGTCAGATACTCATTTTATTGATTCCAAAAAAGATCCTTTAAAAGATGAAGCATTAAATTTATGGAAATCTGCAAAAATGTATATTAATGAAATGAAAGCTTTAAATATAGAACCTAGTTTAATTATTTATGCAAAAATTTTGGAACTCTCTCCTGGTGATATAGTAAGGTTTTTTTAATTTATTGGGAGGGGTTAGTTTGTAATTGCCTCCTTATCATCTTTATCAGTGACTGATGATAAGGAGATTTTTATCAGTAGCCTATATTGGCAATAATGCTAATATTTCATCGTGACTTTAATGTAGATTAAGAGGTATTCGGAGGATATCAAGTGAAGACGGTGACGATATCGATTTTTATACAATACAAATTAGAGACCGGACGGGACAAGATCTTGATTCTCGTACGATAAGATTTTTCGATATTTCTATCGAGATTTATCGAGATAATCTCGATTATCGAGATATTGATTCTCGTGCAACACACCCAGTCCGGTCTCTAATACAAAAAATTTTTTTTCAATTTTAGAGTTATCGAATAGCTTTGTTGAACGAAATTTTAACAAATTTGGAAGAAAAATTATTTAACGGAAAAGAAATTAAAAATACAAATTTTGATGATCAAACATTTTTTCTCAATTCAATGTCAATTGCCTCAATTGCGCAAAGTGAAAGTTTGTTGGATAGAACTTTGGAAATTTATAATGATAGAAATAATCGAGTTAAAATTGTTAATGCTAGGGATGAAATTAGGTTATTTTTTTAAATTTTTTTTTCTAAAATTTTTGAATTTTTTTTTTAAATTTTGGGGAAAAATATTCCAAAATAAGAGGGGTAATAGAGAAAATAAAATACCTTTACTAAAAATTTTTTTTCTAAATTTTGTGAATATTTTCCAATTTTTATTCCCAAACATGGAATTGCCCCCCAAGCACGCCATTAATTTCTTCTAGTAATTTTGCTTAGGCTTATGTTAGTTGTGCCAGCCAAACATTGAACCAGAGAAAAATTAAAAATTTGGTTTCCCTTATTTTTATAGGATTTTCTTTCATTTCCTGGTCCTATGTTTCTTTTCTAAATTGACCCGAATTTTTATGACGTAATGACTAGGGTTGTCGTTTCTTGGAAAATCTTCGGATATCCGGAACTGAACCGAAAAATCCTCGGTTCTTTGTTTCGGTTCTGTCCAGACTGACAACCCTAGTAATAACACATTACCCGGAAGTCTGTTTTAATTTCTTGTCCAAAAATATTAATTTAATTTAAAAAATTATTTTTTTTCCAGATTTTTTGAAAATTATTTGTTAGCAAAATTGCGTTGCCTTTCTTTAAACAATTTCTTTTTGGTCTACAAAAAATTTGTCCCAAATATAATACCACTTACAACAACTATTTTTGGGACTATAAATAATCAGATTAATAAAGTTATCTTTTTAATTTTAAAGAAAATTTTTTTTAATTTTTTAAAGAGAAAACCTGGTGAATTTTGTTGGCCTTTACTTAAAAGATTAACGGAAACTTTTGTCAATTCTCGTTGTGCTTATTTGGATAAACTTGGTTTTTCTATGATTGAACAGTTACGTGAAGTGAGGCCAAATGTAAGAGAGGAAGGGTTTTTTTTAATTAAACGAATTTTAATTTGGAAGGGTTGAGTTTGGGATATTGTTTGGAGGTTTTTTTGAAAACTACAGAAAGTTTCTCATTTGTAGAAGATATCTTTATAGAAGATACCACAATATTTTTCCCTTAATTTTGGGGGACTTGTTTAATGATAAATCATCTTTATCAAAAAAATTTTTTGGGGGGTCTTTGAGTTAGGGGGTTCATGGTTGAGATTTTTATAGTTTCCCTACTTTTTTATTGCGAGTTTAAGGACAACTTTTATTATTAAATACAAACCTTCCAGTTAACTAGCAATAAGCTTTTTTCATCCTAAAAATTTTATACACTCTGTTACGGTCTCATTTGGGTCAAAAAAATTTTTTTAATGTCTTTTTGTTTTTTGAACTTTTTATGAATTTTTTCTCAATCAAATTCTTTCATTTTGTCCCCTATAATTAATAAGAAAAAAGTCCAATTCAGCAAATAACCGTTTATTTTTTATTTCCAGCAACATTTATCAATTGAAGAGACAAAAGAATATTTTAAATTATGTGAAGGATTAATTAATGTGATTGAAGAAATCGATGCCCGACGTGAATATTTGGAACAAAAAAGAAAGAAAGAAGAAGGAATTTTAGTAGAAGAGGAAGAATTAAATTTAGCTGCTGTAAAAGAAGAAAAAATTAAAAACGAATTGGTTGATGAAAATGTTTTGAGTAATGAATTTTATGTTGAAGATAGAAGATTATTTTAGATAGAAGATGATATTTGTTTGTGGTTTTATTTTAGTCAGACCTTACTTTAAGATACACCTCAATAATAACCTCAATTTAGGATACCTACCTATATTTATTTAAAAGCTTGGTGGTTGGATAATCGAGGGAAAATTAATAGAGAGCAAGTATGGACCGAGGGTTGAGAAAAATGTGGGGTCGAAGTTCGGATCGGGTTCTAAATTTTTTTCGGATCGGGTTGAAAAAAGTCAGGGTTTCGGGTAACCCTACCCATCCCTGATAGAGAGGGGAGAAGAAGGGAACATTTTTTAATGAGGGCTGAATATTATTTTTTGTTTATTTTTTTAATTGTTTTTAGAAAAAAAGAAATACTTTTTTGAATTAAAAAAAATATATTATTTTTCAGATATTTAATACCTTTTTAAAATTTTTTTAGTATTAAAAAATTTCTTTTGAAAATTTAGATTCTTCAGAATATGGCTGAACAACCAGCAAGAATCAGAACAATGGGGTTTTGTAACCGCCCAGGCTCACCGGTGCTTAAATCTGTCCATAATCGGTTACAAGAAATGCATACAGAGAATGGAAAGGTTTGAAATAAAATCTGATTTTAAAGATATCTCTAGGGAATGAGGAAATCTTACCTTAAGGAGTTCTCGGATAGAGGGTATCGCTTAATTAGGTCCCCCACCAAGTGACCAACAAATTTTAAAAATTATTTTAAATTGAGAGTCTTCTAATTTTGGAAATTAGAAGACTCCCTACTGAATGGAAACTGTTCTGAAAAATCAGAACAAATCGAAATACTGATTCAACAGACCAGAAATTATAGTTCAGACCAGAACAGAATTTCTTTTTCTGAAAAATTTAGAACTTTTATTCTTTCATGTCCGCAAATTTAGTCCGCAAAAAAAATTTCAAAAAAAATTTTTTTATTCTCTCTGCAGATTCACCGAATAATCCCAAAGAGTCAAGCAATATGTCTACTCGCCCATATCGACTCTCCAAATTGTATTTGGTTCAAAATGGTCAATAATATAACAGAACAAATGCAGTTACACAAATCTGCATATTTGGAACCTTTAAATAATTTAAATGAAGTAAAAAGTTATATTTATGTTATGGCACCTATAGAAGAGGGAGTGTACTCTAGAGCTAGGATTTTACATGTACAACCTGTCAAGTATAAAGAAACGAGATTTTCTTTTGTTTTTGCGCATTTTATTGATGAGGGATATGGGGCTTGGATGTTGGAGGTTTGTTTGAAAAGTTGATTCTGATTTTCTGAATTTTTTTTGAAATTCTGATTTTATTTTTAAATCAAATCAGAATTTCTGATATATCAAAATAGTCAGAATTTTCATTTTTGAAAAATCAGAACAATTCTGATTTAAAAACCAGAAATTCTGATTCAGACTAGAACAGAATTTTTTTGTTCTGATTATTCTTTTGGAAACCAGAACAAGCCATATTCTAGTCTTGTACCCTGTAAAATAAAAATTCTAATTTCAGAATAAATCAGAATTTCTGATATATATCAGAACAGGATGGGAATTTTTTCAGTTTCGCTTTGGAAAATCAGAATTCTGGTTCGATAGATTCTGATTTAACCATCAAAATTCTGATTTACTAAACCAATAGAAAATCAGAATTCTGATTTCAGAATAAATCAGAATTTCTGAAGTACATCAGAACATGTTCATAATTTTTCGTGCTCGTTCTGGAAAATCAGAATTTAATTTCAGAATGATCAGAATTTTTATTTAATTTTTTAGGATTGCCTAGCAAAAATGGATCCTCAATTGCATTGGCATCCTTGGCAAGCATTTCCCGTGTCTCTATTTAAATTTGATTTGCCAAAAAATTTGGAGTCTTTTCAACGTTTAAATTATTGGCCAGAAGAGATTAATGATGAATTAATTAAAATAATGGGGGAATATGAACAATTTAAAATTGTACCTGTTCAAGGCAAAATGACGAATGACTATTGTGAATACACGAGGGTATTTTTATTTTTAACTAAAAAAATTTTTTTAATTTTGCGGACAAAAATTTAACGGATTAACATTTGCGGACAAAAATTTTTGCGGTCAAAAAAATCTTGCGGATAAAAATTTGCAACAAAAAATTTTTTTGCGGATTGACATTTGCGGACATAATTTGCGGATGACAAATACAATGCAGTCGGACCTCTTTATAATGTACACTCAATTTTAGATATACCCCAGTTTAAGATATGTATTTTTAAATTAGCTTGGCCGCTGTTTTGGGGAGCTTTCTAAACGATACCCTCTATTTAAGTTACACCTCATTATAAGCTACGATTTTTTCTGTCCCAAGGGGGTGTCCAGAAATGAGGTCTGACTGCATATAAGATTTTAACTAAAAAATTTTAAGGCAGAAATATATGGATTAAATTCTGATAGAGACAATGAAAGAGGACAAGGAACAGCAGAATCTATAGGGCATCGTTTAGCTATCGAATTTCAACCTTTAGAATTGCTTGATAGAAATATGTTTCATGTAAATCAACAAATAATATCTAAAAGGGATGGAATTAAACCTTTAACGGTTTGTTTGATTTTAATTTCTTTGGGAAAAAATTTTTTCGACACAGGAGTTTGATTCTGTTTCGAGTCTTTTCCTTTATGCTCTCATTAATCCGCAGGTTTTATATTATTATTCTATTGAAGGAGAGGAGATCGAGTTGGTTAGTATTTTATAAATGCTTATTAGCAGGGTTCTACTACTAGGAATAACTTAGCAATAACTACTGGGAAGTCGCATGATCGTTGCCTGCTCATGGCTAAATTATTTTACATCAATATTTCATTTTCTATTTTATTTTCCACTGCCATTAGAATTTTTTTTTAATTCTCAAAATTTTTTTTTCTTCTTGCGGACAAAACTTGCGGATTATTGGGAGTAAAAGTCAAAGAAATTTTTTTAATTTTCAAAAAAATTTTTTTTTCAAAAAGGTGGGCGATGCAATTTTATTACTCCAACAAATGCCAAAATGGAGAAGGACTTTTCCTAATGATTTTTCAACTATAAGAGAAGAAATTATTCAAGAAGGTGAAGAAGAGAGGGAAGGACAACTTCCTCCTCATTGGCAATTAATTGCAGGGCAATTACCTTTAGTGGAGGATTTTACTTTTAATTTACTAAGAACACATTATTCCACAAATGAAGGAAAACAAGTTGTTTGTATTGAATGGGATTCTTTGGTACTTTTAAATTTAATTTTTTGGAAATTTAAAGCTACAGTAAAAGCACACTCTTGGGACTGAAAAAATCGTACCTCATAATGAGGTGTATATTAAATAGAAAGTATCTCTCTTAAAGGGTTCCTTCAAACAACGGCTAGTCAGATTAATAAAGCATTTTAACTTGAGGTGTATATGTTTTCGGGGATAGCTAAAAACGAGACTTTATTATATAAAAGTTTTCAAGGCTGGAGTAGTTTTCAAATGCCTTGGCTTTATTTTATCGAAACTCCTCGTACACTAATCTCTCCATTTTACTAGACAATTTTTGTACTTTTACTTTAGAGATATCCCATATCCTTCAATCTTTAGATATCCCATCTAATAAAGTTGGATCAGACTCTAGTGTCCACAAATTTTTTGAAAAGAATTTTAAAATTAAAATTTTTTTTCCAGAAATCCCCTTATGAATTTTATGCTTTTCCATTAAAACAAACATTACCAGAAGAAATAAAAAATAAAAATAAAGAAGTAATAATAGAGAAAAATCCAATAAGACGTCTCTACAATTTACAATCAGAATTGGCTTTAGAATTAAATAAATTTTATGGAGACCCAATAAATAGAAGGAAAGTTGATCCAGAAGAAGTTTTTGCAAATTTAGCTGTGGGGCCGTATTTTGGAATTTATGAGACAAATGATGAAATTAGGGATAGAAATTTTAGAAGAATTCAAATACTTGCAATGAGAAGTAGGAGAGGGCAAGAATGGACTACTGAATTTTGTAGAATACGTTATTTGGATGTTGGGGGGACTGAAATTGTGCCTATTTGTTGTATTTTGCGAATACATACGTAGTGAGGAGTTTTCTTTGAGTTTTTTGTGAAGGGATTGGACATTGGAGTATTTGTCTTTTTTGGGGTATAAAAATATGTCTGGGCAGCTAGCTCGAGTTTCAAACGGTTATCTCCTCCAATTATCACATTTCCGTTTATCCTTCTTTCTTAGTTATCCCCCTTCCTCTTGTATCTTCAATCGAGATACACAAGTCTTGATGTATAAGATAGAGACTAATGTACCTAGACGAAACCTTGAATTACTCGATACTGCCAGGATAAGATATCTTTGTTTCTATCCCTATTAACATTAAAAATCTTTTTTCTTATAGTCATTGTAACAAACCCCCTCTATGTATTCAACTTTCTCTACAAACTATTCAACCAGCACAAACTAAAAATTGGCATTTGGTAGAGTTATTAGATTATTAAAATTAAAAATTCCTTTTGTTTTTTTCAAGGATGAAATACGTTTCTTTAAAAGTCAGATTCGTGTGGACATTCCAGCAATATGCAAATTGCGTTTACTCAAGTAAAGTTATACATTGACTGACCTCATTTTAAACCCCCCCTCTCTTTAGGCATAAAAAATCATAGCTTATAAAGAGGTGTTTCTTAAATAGAGGATATTGTTTAAGTGGCTCCCCTAGCCTGGCCAATCAAATTAAGAAACAAAGATTTATCCAATAGAGACCGGCACGAGACGAAATCTCTCGAACAAAAATTCCGGTTATCGAGAATATAGATTTTTCGAGATCTCGATTCTCGTACCTAGTATTGGGGTTATTTAAAAACAAGATTTATCTATACTGTTAAATTTTGACAGATTTTCTAATTAAATTTCTTTTACTCAGTCCTCACAATGCGGTCACCGACTACAATTCATTACCCCAATCCTGGCCTGGCGTTTATGGTGCTTACGAACTTAATATGGGTAATGTTCAATTGGAGGCTAAAATGGTAGAGAGTGGAAATGCTGTCTATACAGAAGCAGTTAATCGTAATGGAAATTGATTTTTATAAGAAAATTTTGGATTAGTTTTTTAAAAATTAATTTTTTTAGGTTGTGGAAAGTGCCTTTACTTTTAAATATACATATCTTATAATAATATGGTCAGACCTCGCTATAAGATAAACCTAATATTAGAGACCCCTCTATTTAAAATACACTTTAAATTTGGTTACTTGGTTGGGGATCGCCTAGGCGATACCCTCTATTTAAGAGATACCTTCTTTTCAAGATACCCCCTATTTAAGATACCCTCTATACGAGATACTCTCTATACAAGGATACCTTCTATTTAAGAGATACCTTCTATTTAAAATACTCGCGATATAAGATACTCTATTTAAGACACGCCCTCATTATAAGAGACAATTTAGTCCCAAATATCCCAATCCTAAATATTCCAAATATTTTATAGTGAGGCCCGATTAATTTTAAAATTTATTCTTTTTTCCACCTTGATGACTTTCTTCTTTTTTAAACCACTTAAGATATACATTTACTTAATTTATAATTCCATTTTTTTATATTTTATATACGATAAAAAGATTATACAATCGGATCTCGCTTATACTACACCTCATTGTGAGAAAAATTTGATATTTACATAATAAGTGAGGGTTAAATTTCGTTTTTGTTCATGCAAAATTTTTTTTTCAGAAATTTGACGTCAATGTAGAAGTGTTGTGCAAGTGAGATCCGTTTTAATATTAAATTTTATTATTTTTAAATTAAATACGTATTTTAATAAGAATCTTTACTTATTTTAGAAAATAAACTAAAATAAAAACAAAAATTAATAGACTCTAAGAATTTTTAAATAAAAATCTTCCAAAAAAATTTTTTTTTAATTTTTTCACATTTTTAACATCCCAAACATTTGTTCTAAATCCTCACTTAACGAAACAGAATAATTTCGTTGTCGGTTATCAATAATATTTAAATGTCCTTGTTGTGGTTGTTGTTGACTATTTTTAATTAAAAAAATTTTTATTTAAAGGCTACTAGACTTTAAAAATATTTTTACTTTTCTTTTTAGACTTTTTTTAATTTTCTAAATCACGTTCAATTAAAAAATAAAAGACAGCCAGCGGATTCGAACCCACACCTCTTAAGCCCCAAGCAGCGCTCTTACCCACTCGACCATCGTTGCTTGGCGCGCCGAAATTTGCGGATTTTAATTTGCGGACCCGAAATTTGCGGACCCGAACTTTGCGGACCCGAATTTTGCGGACCCGAACTATGCGGACCAGAATTTTGCGGATCTGAGATTTGCGGACCAAAAATTTGCGGACCGACAATAAAGTCTACTGAACCTCGGAAATTTCAAAAATTTTAGCCTGCGGCGTTAATTAGGATGAATTCAGACATCATGACCTTATGAGATGGCCATATAAATGATTTCTTCAAGAAATTTTCTCGATTATTAAATTATGAAATAATTTTAAGATAAAAAATTGATAAAAATTTTGAAAAATCAAGAAAAAATCTTGATCTGGTACGGATCATGGTAAACTCTGTCGGGATCATCGAAAAATAAAATTTTTAATTTTTTCTTTTTACTCAAGTGTCGGTCCTAAAATCTTGGTTCCGCAAAAATCAGGTCCGCAAAATTCGTGTCCGCAACCTTCGGGTCCGCAACTTTCGTTCCGCAAATTTCGGGTCCGCAAAGTTCGGGTCCGCAAAATTCGGGTCCGCAAAGTTCGCGCCACGCGTTGCTTAGAATGACCTAAAGTTTCCTCTCGATTTTCCTTCTACCCTTCAGAAATCAAAATTTGTCAAACAAGAGGTCAACAATCCTTAATATCTTTCAGTATAGCCAAAGAGGTTCCAAAAACCTTTTACAATTCCCTAGTCTCATAAAAATTCCATTTAAAATTTACCCATTATTCCCTTCGTCTTCTCTCCCAATTTCCATCCCTCCTGCTAAATTCTCTTCATTTTCATAAGACTGATTAGAATGACCTGAAGAGTCTGAACTTTCCTCTCTTTCTTCCTCCTCTTCAGGAATTAAAATTTGAGGAATATTAATTTGTTCTTCTTCCAACACATTTAATTCTTCATTATTCAAAGTCATTGGAAATACTCTAGCTTTTGGTATTTCTTTTTTATTATTTAATCTTTCTTCTTTTTTATTTAACTTTTTTTCATGATTTTCTTTCGTTTGTCGTTCTTGTGGGCATTTTTTATTTTGACGTTCCACAAATTTCCCAAATAATTTTTCTTGTGTTTGTTCAAGTTTATCGATTTTAGCCTGCATTTTTTGAAGTTGTACAAGTAATTCACGATTACAAGAAGAGGAAAAATCAGAAAAACAGTGGCGATCAGAATTTCGGCGTCTTAACAGTTTTTTTAAATTTCAGATTTATTCTATTTTAACTTAAAAATTCAAGAAAAAATTATCTCCCGACAAAGGGATTCGAACCCTCACCCTCTAAATCAACAAAACTGCGCATTTACCCACTAGACCACATTAACATTAACTGAATCTATTTTTCCTTAGATGTAATTTTAAAAGAATAAAAATGAGTAAAATTATTAACGACCAACGGATTCGAACCCACAACCCTTGATGGCACCGAACTGCGCCTTTATCCACTAGGCTAATAGCACGCTTGGGCCCATTTAAAATAATTCCTAAATATAAATCACCTTTCCGGACAATTATTGTCTTTTAACCGAAATTTCCTTCTTGCCAAATCATCCATGCAATCTTCTTCAAAGTCTTGCAAGTCTCTAAGTTCATCCGTTCTTAGTTGGAATTCTTTTAAATTTATTTGAAAAATATTTAAACAAAAAATCACCGTTCAAATTGGTTGATTTGTGTTGTTGTTCATCATAGTGAAATGGACATAACATTCTGGACTTGAAAAAAAATTTTTGCAGGCGAGCCTCATATTTAGATAACCCCAAATGATACCCTCATTATAGGTTTGTTTGGCCATGGATGCCCGAAAAAATTTCAGTCCGCAAAATTTTTGCGGATAAAAATATATGTCCGCGAATTTTTGCGAATAGGAATTTCTGTCCGCAAAAATTTTTTTCTAAACGATATCCCCAAAAATTAAACGATACCGCCAATTTAACGTAAGCTCATCATAAGATACAATTTTTTTCAACCCGACAAGTGTATCAATAAATGAGGATCATCAGGCTGTGCGCCACGGCGTTGCGTTTTGGCGGCCATTTTTGGCTGATTTTGGCATTATGCCGTTTGGCGTGTTTTAAGAATTTGAAAAATTTGGCGTGCCACGCGAAAATTTTGGCGCACAGCCCTGAGGCCCCACTACATTTTTCCAATTACCTTACAAATCCTTCTAAATAACATAAAAATATGAGCTATTGGAGTAAATGGAGGAGGTAAAACTGGTGTTGATTTATATTCCAAAACTTGTCCATATCTCTGAAACATCCAAACTTGTCTAGACATTGCATTTGTTACATTAAATATATTACTGTATTTAATGGAGGATTTTTTAAAATTAATCAAAAAATTACTTAAATATAGCAATAAGCATATTTATAAGCAAAATATTTGCAATTAGAAGAAATACAGTCATTAAAATTGGAGGTATCCAGTGACCGGGAACACAATTTGTACCTGAAGAGAAAATGAAAGCGTTTTTTGCCACTTGGATATAATTGTTCGCAAAAAAATTTTTTGTCCGCAAATATTTGCGGATTGTCCGCATAAAAGTTGCGGATTTTTTGAGTCCGCAAATTTTTGCTCAAAATTTTTGCCCGCAAATATAGGTATCTTTACCTTCATCTCCACAAGTATCAATCTCTCCGGCATAAACTTCTCCATAAAGCATAAAATAAGGCTAAAAATATATTTTCTTAAACTTATTTTTAAAACTGTTTCAAACTTTATAAAAAATATTTCGTACAAGTATCCAGGACCATTTTTCATGTGGAAAAGTTATTGACTGCCGTGCTAAAAAATATACCTATTAGTGATTTTTCGGAAGGTTTCAATTTACTACCATTTAAGCTCTAATCAGACTCAAATGTCCTATCATACAAGTTCAGACTAGAGGTCGGCAAAATCGTGTTTGCGGGAACCCGCATGCGGGATTTTTTTTTAAAATCTTTGCGGGACGGGATCCCGCGGGAAAAACCCCGCAAAATCCCGCATCCCGCAAAATCCCGCAAATCGAAAAAAGTGCGGGATTGCGGGAGCGGGACCCCGCAAAATCCCGCGCGGGATCCCGTCCCGCGCCGACCTCTAGTTCAGACTATAAGAACAATCCAGACTCGAATGGATAAAAGACCTAGACTGAAAATACAATCAGACTCTAATTGCACTAAAAACTGGAGATCGGAATTTTGAAAAAACCGGGTCCGGGAAACTGGTTTTGGAAGTTCACCGGGTGGGACCCGGTGCGGGAAAACCGGCAATTCCCGTTCCCGGTTTCATCCGGGTTGCTTCAAAAAACCGGGAGAAGGGACCCGAGAAACGGGTCCGAGTCTCGTTCCAATCTCTATTAAAAACGTTCCCAATAAAAAGACACTACCTACACCAAAGGCCATTAAAGTAACCATTAATAAAGCAATAATATAAGACATTGCTAGAACCATTTTACCAGCCATAGTAATATAAGGCCCAATTCGGGGATGTACCGACATGTAATCAAAACTTAAAAGAAATTCTTTAACAAGAACGTCTAACAAACGTTTTCATATGCCAAAGAACCGAATTAACAGCCAAAATCACTCTGCTGTGACTGTGTACTCTAACAGGGTCAAAGCGAAAAGCAAAACCGACAAAATAAGATAAAATGGCTACTGTAGTTAACATATTCCAATATTTACTGTAGAAAATTTTAATTTTCTCTAATATGGAAGAAGCTTCGAGTATGAGAAGCTAAAAAATGAATTTTTGGGGGTGGTTTTGTTATTAATAAGGGGGGCATTTCAGTATGGGCTTATATCTTTATCAAGTGTTGAGCTAGAGCAGTGAAATTAGTCTCAGATATCCTAAAGGGTGTTATCTTTCTTCTCTAAAATCTTTGGAATTTTTGATTATGAATTTTATGAGTTATGGCTAAAAATGTCAAACAAGACTGTATTTTCTCGATTAATTACTCTGGGTAATTATTTTTAGTCTAACGCTGTAGGGGTTAATTAATCGAGGGAAGGTAATCATACAGCAATTGGCCTTGGGTTAGGGAGCCGCTAAGCGACACCACTTTCTTTGAGGTAGGTTATTATACATACTTAAGGTATGTACAATTACTTCTGCCCCAGAAGTGTGCTTAAAGTGAGGTTTGCCAACATTTTCAAAAATTCCTTTCCTCCCACCTTTCTAAAATGTTCCATTCCTAAAGCCAAAACATAAGCAAAAATAAGCCATTCAATATAGGTAACTTGGGCTGGAAATTCAATTAAAAGAACATAAATAAGAAGAAACATAAAGAACAGAAACGAGATTGCCCAAACCCAAAAAGAGGTTATTGGTGCTGAATAAAACATTCCAAACTTTGAAGAACATAAACACAGATGATTCTTCTTTAAAAATAAAAATAAATCATAAAATTGAACTGCAATTTAGCCTAGATGTTGGTCCCCCGACGGGGGGGGGGCACAGGGATAACTTTTCGGGGAGGCAGCGCCACGGGGGGAGGGGGGGGGGGACGGAGACGGAAGTTACAAAAAACACAAATTCCGCGACTTAAGGGACGGGGACCAACCCTACAATTTGCTAGATATCTTCCTGGACCTAGCTGGAGGCCCTTTATCAGGAAAAACAACTTCTCAAAAATCAGACTCTATTGGGCAGGATTAAACTGGCATGTTAAGCAAAAGGGGGACATTATAGAGTCTGATCTTTCTAACCATTTAATTTGAGAATCTAATGGCATTCCCCCCTTTTACCTTCTCAAAAGAAGCGTCTTTTACCATTTCCTTCAAATTATCATCGCCAAAACAATCATTTCCCAAAAGAGGCCTCTCAGACTCTAATGAACCAATAAATGTTGAATGATTGTTTCTTTCGGTATTTGAGGTATACAAAGGTGTTTTGAAGTCGAGAAGAAGAATGCTTGGTGGCAATAAAAGGCCAAGAATTACTTTGATGTTTGATTGGCTTAAATTTTGGGAAAATACTTTTCTTTGGCATTATGAATTTCTTTGGCGTTATGTATTTTTATTTTTACTATTTGAGTCTTGAGGACAGATTAAGACTTTTAGTCATTAGAGTCTTGAAAGTGTGTGCAAGACTCAATATTGAATCATGGACCCATATGAACCTCAGAGAATCAACTTAGATTCTCAGACTCAACTGAACTCAGGACAACATTGAGTCCCAGACTCAAACGACCCTTTTCCCAATAAAATATCTCCTACTTTCTAAGACGAAGACCACCGTGCCACAATTCAGCGAGCAAAATTTGACAACAAGGATGGGCAAGAAATCTTTTATTGTTAGCAATAACAGCCAAGGAAAGACAAGATTGTTGCCCCCAATTTGGCAATTCTGCACCTAATAATCTCATAGTCATTCTTTGGTCTTGTTCATGACAATGATTTAATAATTCCAACGAATAATCACGAAATTCCTGAAAATGAACTAGTCCATCAAAAGCCCCATTAGAGTCTTGAAGACCGAGCGATTTTGTCTCTATTCAGACTCTAATGTTCTCTTCAAATACTAGACTCTAATGGACGTTTATTTATTAAGCTTTTAATTGGTCTCGTATAGAGGTCGGTAAAATCGCATTCACGGGATCCCGCAACGGGATTTTTTTCAAGATTTTGTACGGGACGGGACCCACGGGATTAATCCCGTAAATCCCGGTAATTTCATTTTTCGCTGAAAACCCGGGATTCCGGGACGGGATCACGTAAAATCCCGTACGGGGTCCCGTTCCGTGAGTCTCGTAACTAAACATAGAAGTGACACTAGAGTCTAGCGATTAGAAATTGACTTAAGAATTTTACTGCCCAGACTTTAATATCCCCATGATTAAATAAACAGAATAAACACCTGCGCGCACTCCCTCAACTGGTTGCTAACTTCCATTTCGGCATAATCATGGGCTACTTCCCTACTCATACATTTATATAATCTAATAGCAGCCAGAGCTTTAGCTAAAGGTTCCTCTCCATGTTGCCAAAACAATTTAGCCATTTCGTGTCTTTTTGTTAAAACAGCCCAAAGCATTAATTCATTAAACGGAAAAGAAAATTCTGGGTGTTTTTGATGCTTATGAGTATTGCCAGAATTTGTATCTCCTTCTTCTTCCCAGCCAAGTGGAGGTATTGTTAGAGCACTTTTGCGCTTCAAAAAATCTTTTTTTTTTCTGGCTTTTGGAGTCTCTCCCCTTTCTCTCCTCTAAAAATTCTCTCCCCTTTCCAACCTTAGGCTGTTTGAGTCCCGCCTCGTCATAGTCACAACTCCCAGACAAACACATTTGTAAAGAAGAAAGTTGTTTTGATTGACTCATTTTAAAAAATTGTTTTTGGCCAGATAACGATTTTGCGCGTTCATACCGTAATTTAAATGTTCTGGTTGTGTAGGTAGAGCGAAAGGCATTTCCCATTAAGCGTTCTATAGCTGCCCCTATTTCCGTTAGAGAAAAGGCCGATTTTCCGCCTTGGATTGATCCGCCTTTAGGCTGTTGATTGCTGCTGGACATTAAAGGTATTAACAATGAAGGGACCTAAAATTTAAGAGAATAATGAAGAAAGGACATTAGAGTATGAAGGGCTATTTGAGTAAAAGTCATTATGAAATAGCCGTAAAAGTACCTAGACCAGTGAAATTTTGTGTGGTGATACCTGATAGTGTTAACTAACCCCTCCGAAAAAATCAGAATTTTTTCAGAACAAAAATCAGAATTTGTTCTGAAAATGAGTCAAAAATCAGAATTTTTTTCACTCAAATGGCTCGTTGTACTCTAATATCCGCCCTTTTCTGATTTTTAAAAATTGAAATTTTCTGGTCTGTTATCAGAATAAAAATCAGAATTTTGAGAAGTCCCACTTTTAAAATATTTTTCAAAAATTTCTGAAAAAACTCACAGCATTATATAAATATTCAAGTCGTTGGAAAGTTAAAAACCGCCTAGGGGACAGACCTTGCTCTAAAAATAAACGAACAAATTCAACTTTAGAAGACAATAGAGCCTCCATCATTGGCTAAAATTTTTCTTAAAATTTTTGGCATTCTGCCAATTTAAAATTAATTTACTTGAATTAACCAATCAGGATCTGAAGGGTACAAACTAGATTTATTAAAGATTTCACTTTTGGCAATATCTTCACGTCCCCAAGCCAAAGTTAGTAATAACTGGTCTACGGGGGTTAAGTCCTGTCCATGCAATAGGGCACGAAGTATAACTCTATCCATTTTGTGTTCGTCTGGTTGGAAATGTTGTAAATGGTTCTCTGGGACGCGAAAGACGGTTAACTTAAAGAATTGAGTATTTTTTAAGAGTCTGAGACTCGAAAAAGTATAGGACTCAAATAGTTGGAAATATTAATAGATTCGAGACCCAATTGGACTCAAGTGTCAATAAATTAATAGTTGAGTATTAGTGTTGAACGACCTTATGCCCCCCCCCCCCCCAATCGACGCGGCAAAATCAATTTTCCGGACCCGGATTCTGGATTTGAAACTTGAACCGGACCGGATCCAGTCCGGGCACTACTTATGGGAGTTTTAGCAAAAACATTTCGGTCATTAGAGTCTAATCACATTAAATACCTACCAAATTATTCCTTTTCTCTACACACTGAGAGATACGGTAAAGTAAGGCTTTTGGTGAGTTACACGGATTCTTATTATTTATAGTAAGCTTTCCTGCCAAGGCTAACAAATGAGCACGCATTTTTGGAGGTAATTTACTGTTAAGGAGTTGAAATTATTTTTTGTTTAAATTTTTATACCCATCTTCATCAAAATATCGAACACCTAATGCAAGTAGATCACAAACGCGTCCACTTCCTTCACAGACGATTACCTTTAAAAATAATTTAGAGGAACATGGAGGAATGACGACTAAGTTAAAGTGCCCCTTATGTTACGGTTAAATAGAATCGCGCACGTCTTGCGACAGACGCTCGACGACAAGACACATCCGAGACGCTGGTATTGTAATTACAAAAATCAGCGTTAGTTGCTTTGCGATTTTCATCTTAGCGGAAGACGTCGATTTTATTGTTACCACATCACTAGCGTCTTTCGTTCGAATCTTGCGATTTTTATGTAAGCAAAGCACTACGGACAGGGGGAGGGAGTTTATGGACTAAATAACAGGATTTAAAAGGGCACGTGTTATTTTCCGAATAAAGAGAGGGATTAGCAGGATGGAAGATAGATGAAAATATCCATATCCCTCCAACAATCCCCGCTCCCTGGGACAGAATTAAAAAAAATCATCCATACAGGAATAGGCGGTTGTCCAAGCAAACATCTATAAATAGCATTTAATGTGCATATCCCCCCTTCTAAAGCAACACAAATTGTAGGTATTCTTCTCCTATTTTCTTCAACATTTTTAGCTAAAAATTCTTCCAATCTTCTCCTCAAAACAATTTCTGCTCCATAACGATTAGATGTTCCATTATCGGCGAGCAAAAAATAGGAGCCTCTATCATTTAAAGGGACTCCCTCAAAAGTTGTTTTTGGCGATTCTCCTCTTTCGTTAGAAGGGGAAATTATTGGAGTATTTGTAGAATTTTGGCGGTCATAAACAACGTGGGTGTCATGCCCAATTAATTGTTCTCGGCGTTGTAGCATTCCCCATGGAGCGATTCCGACTGTGACTATACGTGAACGCATTCTATAAATTAGAGAAAATTTGTTGGGAACTGAGTTAAGAACGAGCGAGATCTTGAACAGAAATCTCGGATATCGAGATCAATATTTTTCGAGATATGGATCTAGATTCTTATACGCCTCTCAGTCCGGTCTCTAATTTAGACCATCAATATTACTGAAAATTTTTAGACTTCATCCGATGGTCTCAATGCTGCAGAATCTTTTTTCATAATTGGACTCATTCAGTTATCGGGTTGATCGGCCTAGTTATGAAATATAATAGAATCTACATAACTAGGCACTTTGAGGGAGGTGAGAATTATTCGAATCTGTCGAAAATCAGGAAAGGAATGGTCTTTCCCCAAATCACCCAGATTTTGGGATGTCTCACAAAGAAAACTCCAATAAACTACCTAGCAGAAATTCCAGCTTCATCCAATGCCTTAGCAACATGTTTAACTACACCAGAATCCAATCCAGAGGTCAATACCCAAGCGCCAGTTGTTTCTGCTGCTTTCAAAAGACCTTCTCGAAAGACCCTTCCCAATTTTTCTGGTACGCTTTAAAGGAATATAAGAGAGAAATTTAAGAGACAAAAATTACTTAAAATCAGAAGTGCCTCCATGTACAGAAATAACCAATCGAGGCCTTTCCAATCCCCACAATCTTTCCATAAGGTTCATAATGTCGGCAGGGTCTGAATCAAAAGATAGACGCAAATAACGAGCTTTGTGAACGTGTGTTCCGCCCTTTGAGAAAAAATAGAAATAGAGTAGGACCTTCCTATAAGATAAATGCCCAATAATAGGAACTAGAGAATAGGAACTAGAGGAGGGGATTTCCTAAGGGTCATCCTCTATCTGGCGTACACCTCATTATAAGACAAAAAATCCATGCCACAAGGGCATAACTCATAATGATATATTGGATGGTAAAAGAAAAGCGTCTTAGTGCCTTATCAGTTTTTTTGATAAGGCTATGAGCAGAGGTAAACCCCCACTATATGATACTCCCTCCTACTTGAAATTCCACAGTTCCATAAGCATCTGTAGGAGTACAAGCAGTACAAGTTCCAATTGTCCAATTGCCTGAACTTTGACCAGCAGAGGACAAATGAAAACGGGCTCCTCGAGTAACCACAGAACTTGTAAAACGGGAAAGAGCAAGTTGGGAATGCTCCGCGCTAACTCTCCCACAACAACAACTAGATAGAATTTTGTATTTAACTTTAAAATTTGCATTTTTACCGATCAGAGTGATCGTCGGCGGGTATAAATTTAATACATTCACGGCGTTGAAATACTCGTTCTAGCCATGTACTAGAAATATGTGCTCTTTTGTGATGGTGAGAGTCTTGCTAGAGAAATATTTTAAAAATCCCTGCTTGCTTTTGGATAAAAATTGAACTTACCCTAGACATTCTTCTACCAACTGCACTAATTCCACTATCATTAAGATGCCTAGAAAAATAAGATAAGGAATCTATTGGCTTTACTTCATTTCTAAATTAATCCAATCAAAGTATCCGACCGGATACTAGTTTTAGATACAATAGGTTATCGCCATCGGGGATTTTGGAGGACAGACTATTAATCCACAATCTCAAAAAACGGAACGAAGGCCCAGCCAGATCTAGATATTACCGAAAAGGATAGGCTTATGTTACATCAACAACCTAGTAACCGTTGACTCTCGCGAGACAACGGACAATAGTTCGGTCTCCAACTCCAATGGGGGGGTTACCTATTGCTGAATATGGGGTTTAGCCCTTTTGTTAAGATTTGGATTTGGCAAGATATGAGGGAGTCAAAAAACGCGGAAGCCTTTCGACCGTCCCGCACAGGCATAGAAATTAGTCTCCAAAAATTACCTGCTTGATTGTAGTTGTTCACATTCCCCAACTTCTTCAGAACCTATAAGAGCCGATGACGGGGAAGTAAATAAATAAAAATCTAATGAAGGAATTGCCGTTAATCTAGTAATATTTTGTTGTTGTCCCCCAGCAATATCGCTAGTTGAAGATGCTGTAGAGAAAAGAAGGCCAGAACATAGGGAACGACTTCGGGGCGGGGATGTTAAATTATTAATTTCTTCATTTTCCATTATGTAAAATTTTGGAAGAATTTAAAGAATAATTAATTAATTTATTTATTTAAAAATTTGTTGAGAAAGATTTGCAGAAAAAATAAATATTTTAAAATTTTTTATTAAAAAAATTTTTTTAATATTTTTCCCCGAAAATTTCAAAATTAAAATAGATTATTGATAAAAGTAAAAAATGATAAACTCAAAATGTGTGTCAAAAAATACTACTTTTTGATATAGTAACATATTTTCAACGCTGATAATAATAATTAGTTAACTGATTGAATTTATTAAATTTTTCCTTTCAGAAGGAGAAGGGGTTGTTTGTTTAATCCCCCCATGTCCTTAAAATCAACAAAAAAAATTTCCTCAATTTTTCGATCGAAATAATGATATTTCCCAACATAGACATATCAATATAGAATCACAGAAATTCACAGAAATCCCATCTGCCCGACAATTAATTTCTGTAAAGGAAAAAAATCGTTTGGTGTCGCATCTAGGGAGTAAAGATGGACAAATATGATTACAGCCAGGCGACGTAATAATGTTGATTATCATTTTATCATTTCTATTACATAACAATTTTAATCAAAAAAAATTTTTTTAATGCGAGAAGACAAGAGAAACTGAGGAAAGACCAACCGCAGTTTAACACAATAATCCCCCTCTCAAATATTGTCAAAAAAATTTCGCAAAGCGATCGATCCTTTCAATAATTAAATAAATATTCTATCAATAAATACCCTCTCTCCCATCTTTTTTTTTAAATAAAAAGCCAAGAAAAAAAATTTATTTTTGATCGGAAGTGATGACAGTTGAAAGAATAAAATTAATTATCTTTACTTGTTTTTATTACTTTCCCCCCAAGTTTTGTTAAATTAGAGAGAAATGAAAATATAATTCTAAAATTAATAAGAATTATTCTCCTTTTATTAAGAGGAGTCCTTTCAGGGCATAACACAATTTTAGATATCTTTTATTTGTCCTTGCTAGTAGCACGGACAAGGAATTTCGGCATATTTTTTTAACTGTCCATTATGGTGTGTTAAGAAATTATATGAACACTCAAATTTTTCTTGTTTCCCTGGGTTCCTGAAGGTTTATCGAGTTTAATTTTTACAATAGTTATTAAATGTAATTTATACAATATATCCAAAATATCTTAAGTTTATTTTGCCGAGAAAATTTTTTATTCCAATTTTTCATAAAAATAGGTGTTAAGAAATTATATGAACACTTTTTAAAAATTTTATTTTTCATATTAGAAATGCTTTAAAAATTTTGCAAAAATTTCTGTGAGCATTTTCATTGATATTGAGTAGAAAGTAGAGTTGCACGAGATCGATATCTCGACCGAGACCGAGACGAGAATCTCGGCCATTTTCCAATCTCGGTCTCGGTTTTGCCGAGACGAGACCACCTAACCGAGACGAGATTCTCGCCACTTAATCTCGCCGAGATCCGAGATCAGTATTCACCCCCTAAAGATTGACCTTCTTGAGTTTTATTTTGACAAAATATTTAAAATTTCGCTATTGGCATATTGTTGTGCTCACTTTAATTTAGTTGTCAGAGAGCGGAGCAGGACAAATAGGCGCGGCCGAATACACAGCAACCTTCCCGATGGTTAGAGAGTAAAGTCTGCGCTGCCGTTAACTGTCTGCTCTTCCCACTGCTCTTTAGTTGGAATGCTCGCGCCGCAGCAAATCAGCGCAAGGTTACCAGGTTCTTTACCAGGTTCTCTCATTTTTGGGGGGAAAAATCTCCCTCTCTGTTAAGAGACCTGTGGTTGAGTGGCTTAGTTGTTGGGTTTAGCCTTTAATTCCATGGACATAGGATTGGACTTGGATCCAAATAATCAGAACTTGTTGGGTTTTATTTTTTCTTTACAAAAAAGAGTAATTTTAAAATGTTAATCTTATTTTTAAATATTGTCACCGGAACCGAAATTCTGACCAGAACCGGATCCAATTTGAGTTCCGTATCCCAGAACCGGACCTGCGGCACCTCTATATCCTTCCAAATCGCTGTATTCCTTGTAACCGACCTTTATACAAAAATCCCTTTATTTACTCAGTATAATGCTATTGAGGTGTTAAGGAGGTTATCGGCGGATGTGATACATATCAGGAGTTAATCCTTCAACAGATATGTCAGTTAATCTCTTTAAATCTTTCTTAATCCGTAAAATTTATTTATCTCCCCAGATATTAGTGGTTCACCAGAACCGAAATTTTGACGAGAACCGGGTCAACTTTGAGTTCGTATCCCAGAACCGGACCGGAACCAAAAAACGCCGGAACTTTCCGAAACCGGAACCGAAACCGAAATTTCCGGTGAAACACTGCCAGATATACATTTTAAATCAATCAAAACCATTAATCCCACCTTATTCTCATTAATTCTGAATAAATTAGCGAAAATAGACCGAAAATGGCTTATTTTTAGAGCATTTTTTCTTTAAAAAATTTTACCAGTAAACCCCCGTACTCCGACCCGAACCCCGACCATGTTTTGCTCCCCCGACCCGAAACAATTTGAAAACCCCGTACACCGACATACCCGCCCCCGAGCGTTCTGGGTCAAACCCTAATTTAAATGGGTTTTAGTGGATAAAAAAAGTTTTGAAAAATCTCGGTTTATCTCGGATCTCGATATCGGTCTCGGGTCAAATTTTGCATCTCGGTCTCGGTCTCGGTCATGCGAGTCTCGGTCAATCTCGGTCTCGGATTTTTTCTAAAATCTCGATCTCGTGCAACTCTAGTAGAAAGTCAAAAAGAACGAAGTCTCTAAATAACTTTTTCATCGAGATCTCGAATCTCGAAAATCAACGGGAAATAGGGGTACAGTACTTTAAAAAATATTTTAGCCCATTTAAAGTAAATGTAAAAAATTTCTTTTAGGCCTATCTGAAAGCCCGTAAAATTTGCTACAAGATGCTTTTAATATCATTCATTAGAAAAAATTCTCCATGAAGTAAAAGGCGTTTAAATTTGAAAAGCATAAAAATGTTCATTTTTAGGGCATTTTGGGGACTTTGACTCTTTAATTTTTATAATTCTAAACTTAATAAGACACCAATGCCATTTCCCTTCCTAAAAGAGAGATTTCCTTTAAATGTATGAAGACAGGAGCAGGCCAACTTACCGCGGAGCTATAACTTCGTCAGAATTGTCGAACCCGGGACGCCCTGGTATGGTTCGACTCAGAACGTCGAGGCGCATCGAACCATACCAGTCATCCCGGATTTCGACAATTCTGAACGAAGTTATAGTTGTAAGTTTCAGGTAATAATGTCACTTTTTTTTAGTTTTTTAAGGTCTTATTTTCCAAAGTTTTATAGTAAAAGAAATATAAAATTAATTGAAAATTTTTTATTAACTTTTAAATAAACATGTTAAAATACAAAAAATATTGTTGAGAAAATTTTATAATGTTTAACACAAATAAATGGTGGGATTTAGAGTGCTTGGTTAACAAGCTTTTAATTTTTAATAAATTTTTACTTAAAAAAAAACAAAAAAATTGTATGGTACTTTTCGGTTATGAGGTTACACATTTACAAATTTTAAAAAGTTCTCAAAATGGTCAATAAAAAAAAACCCCCCCCTGCGTTACGAGCCCAGAACTCTGCGACCGTTGACTCCCCGCGCGCCTCTTCAAGCTCCATAGGTTTAGGTTTTTGAGCTTGTTCATCTGCTCTCAGAATCAAGATTTCGAGCTGATTTTGGAGTCATTCGACTCAACTCGAGGAGCTCTCTCGAATGAGCTATTATTCAAAAAATGGAATTTTTCACCCCAAAAATGAGCTTACTACTCCCTATGGTTTTTGACCATTTCGAGTTCTATATCTCGGTCGACAAGAATTTCTGTGAAAAAAAGATTGGTACCGTTCGATCCAACACCTTTTTCTACCCTATATATGATATATTGACCATTTTGAGAACTTTTTAAAATTTGTAAATGTGTGACCTCATAACCGAAAAGTACCAATTGTATTTTTATTCAATTATTGTGGATGTATTTGTGAACGTTTAAAAACAGCATTTCGATATGGGGTGTTTGTCAAAATACAAATAATTGGGTTAAATACAGGTATTAAATGAAAGGAAACGAAAATTAATATTCGAATAATATTTGGTGTATTGTTGCTTGTTTTTGAATAAATTATAATAAATAAAAAGCTAGCTTGATTAACAAATGGCTGAACAGCCTAAAATTTAATAAACAAATAAATTATTTAATTTAAGAATTGTTTTTTGACCCGAAACACGAGCCGACTTTTTTCTCAACCCGTCCCATCCCTACCCCAAGGTATCGCAAGCTCAATGTACCGCAGAGCTATAACTTTGTTCAACATCTTCGAATCGAAGTTCATCGAGGTGCATAATTATGGACGAGGTTGCCATTTTTCGGTTGGTTCTTCGGTAAGGTGTCTGATATCCGAAGAATTTTCAGGAACCGACAACCCTATTAAAGAACCCGAAAATCTTACCAAAATAATCAAAACTTTTGTTAAAAGTTTATTCAATCTTTTTAAATTTCCATCAAAATTAGTGTTCAAATTGACATATCTAATCATTTTAAATCCACAAATAATTACTATTAAATATGAAAAAGTTTCCATAAAAGCCATAGGTAAATTTGTCAAAAATGTCGTCTTTTTTTTAATTTTTTTGAGAATATAAATAGAGATCGGAATTTTGTTCCGTATCGTATTCCGTACCGTAATACCGACTGTAATACCGATAAATACCGATAATTTTTCATCGGTACCGTATTCCGTACCGTATTTTTTAAAAATTTTTCCGTACCGTATTCCGTACCGTATTGCCGACTGTAATACCGATAAATACCGGAAAATACGGCCGTAGTACGGTACGGTCCGATCTCTAAATATAAATTAAAATTTAAAGATTACCGTTTCCATTTTATATTGAATAAACGGCAATGTTTTGTTTAAATTTTCAAAATATTTAATACCCCCAAAAGAATATGGGTAATAAAAGAAAAGTAAATTCAATATATAAAATAGATTTACAAGTAAAGCAATTGACAACATAAATAAATAACGACGAAAATTAATTTTCATATTCCTAATAATATTTATTTGAGGAGAGATTATTTTTCACATTTACCGGTAATACCAAGGCTGGTCCCTCCCCCCTTCTTTTCCTTTCAATTTTTTTCGATTTTTTAAACTTTTTAGGGCAAATTATATATCATTCGAAAGAGCTCTTCGAGCTGAGTCGAACTGTACTAAATTCATCAAAACCGACTTAAATAAACATAGTTATGAACATTTGTTTTAATCCCTTTCAACATCACAAAAAGCATGTCCATCGAGGATTTAGCTTCATAATTTTGTTCAGAATCAGCAAATCTAACCGATCATAGTATCATTCTACTCAGCTCAACAGCTCTTTCGAATGATATATTGTAAATTATATGTCAAGCAAAGAAGCTCAAAATGGTCAGGGAAACAGAAAAAAGGGGGGCAGCCTTGGTATTACCCATTATTTACCTATTCAGAACTAAATATCTATAAATAAATTGAACATTCAATCCATGTGTATTAGAATTACCAATATATACCCAAAAAGCAAAAACAATATTACAAATGATCGGATTAAAATCTTCTTTCATTAAACTAAGCAAAATTCCATTAGGAAATATTATAATTGAATTCCCTTCTGTATCAAGTAACAGATACTATAATAAAATTGTTTAGAGAATTAAATTTCAAAAATATTCTGAAAAAGCTCAATTTTAAATTATGTTCGAATTAGTGTTCGGCAAATGGATTTTTTCAATCCAATACCAGTAGTACCGAAAAGTACTGGTATTGAATGAGTACCGAAAATCCCAAAATCTCATCAGTACCGTAACAATACCGGTATTACCGTACTGAGTCGGTACTATCGGTAGTACCGCGGTAGTACCGAACTGTGCCGAACACTAATTAGAATTCCCGAGGCCCTTATCCCTCAACATATTTTGAAGAAAATTTGAGTTTTTATTTCTAAAACCCGTGCTAATAGAAAATTTCGTTAATGCTCGAACGATTTATACTCAGGGTGACCGATTCCAAACCACTAAAATAGGGCGCAGCCACTCAAAAATGTGGCTAAGAATTGGAAAAATCTTAAAAAATAGTAAAATAGGGCAAAAATATGGCAAGTGAAAAAGTAGGGCGAAAAGTTCAAAAATAGGGTAAATGCCCTATAAATAGGGTAAAATCTGCACCCTGGTTAAACTCTAAAATTTTTCCAGAATATTTTTTAGATTTCACGTTCAATTTAAAATTTAATAAAAAAATTTTTTCAATTAATGGTACACAACTTATGTTTCAAATTATTTCGATTATTTTAATATTCTGTTTTTAGATAATTCTAGTTTTTATTTTTTAAAATTAATTCTAAATATTTTCTGATTTAATAAATACCCCTTGAACAAACATTTGACTAATCAACATAAAAATATCCAAAACACAATTTTGTATCAGAATTCTGCTGTGTGTTTCCATTTCTTTTGGTGTTTTAAAAATAATTAAAATAATCAGAATAATGTTTAGAGGATAACCAAGTAATAAACTTCCCCAAAAATCAAATTTAAATAAAATATCGGGTAAATTTGGGGACATTTTTTAATTTTATTTTCTCAAAAAGGTTAGTTAAAAGCAAACAAAAATTAATTTAAATATTTCTTATTAAAAAGTTTCACACAAATAACTTTTAAAAATACAAAAAATATTTGAGAAAATCTTTGTTTATTATTTATCGTGAATTTTTAATTGTCTCGTTAAATTTTGAATGAGAAAATTACTCATAAAATTTAAAAGTGCATTTATAATTTTAGTGAAATAATGAGCGAAATATTGTATCAGATTTTGAAAAATTTGGAGGATTTTTAACGCAAAATCTTCACAAATTAAAAATTTTTTGAATTTATAATGGCTGTAGGTCAGGATTCTTCGCTTTTGGCGCCAAAAATTCAAATTTTTCAAAAATTCGGAAATCGAAAATCGAAAGGAAAAAAACCTCGAAAATCGAAATTTCGAAACAGCTCTGGAAGTGATGTCAGTTAGAAAAAATAAAATTAATTATCTTTACTTGTTTTTATTACTTTTCTCCAAAGTTTTGTTAAATTAGAGAGAAATTTTTATTCAATTTTTATAATTCTAAAATTAATAAGAATTATTATTCCTTTATTAAGAAATAATTTGTTCAATTTTCAACTTCAGACAAGACAGGATTTGAGATATTGTTATTTGTCTTTGCTAGCAGAGGTGAGTCGGAATTCCGATTTCCGAAAAAAATTTTGATTTCCGATTTCCGGCAGTTCCGATTTCCGACACCTCTGACTGTTCCGACCCACCTCTGCTTGCTAGTAGCACTGAATGTAATTTCAGTGGAATTTTACATTAATTCTCCCTCGTTATCCGTCTAACTCAAGAAGGGGTGCACAATTATTAATGTTTTTGATACCAGAATATAGAGCATTAAATGGACTACAAGATTTCAAAAAATCAGAATTCTGTATTGATTGATAAAAACATTATAATCTAAAAACTCACCTTTTCAAAAAAATATGATATTTAAGAGCATTATCGACCATAACTTTTTTTCCCGTTCTTCAAGAATTTTGATTTTTTGGTATATTGTAGCCTACTTAATACCCTATTAATTGGTACCAAGAACAAAAAAATGTGACCATCCCCTGATAAGTTATAGGGTCCGGCACTCAGTTGAGGTGTACCCGAAATTTTATACTACTGTAATTTTATTACAAAAATAAAAAATAAATTTTTATTCAATTATTGTGAAAATATTTGTGAACGTTTAAAAACAGCATTTCGATATGGGGTGTTTGTCAAAATACAAATAATTGGGTTAAATACAGGTATTAAATGAAAGGAAACGAAAATTAATATTCGAATAATATTTGGTGTATTGTTGTTTGTTTTTGAGTAAATTATAATAAATAAAAAGCTAGCTTCTTCAGTAGACCGGACTGATGTGTTAGCCATCAAACCACGCCGCCTACTGCTCAGCCTTTGGAAATTAATAGCTACATATATGCTTTACATTAATAAGGCCAAATGAGGATAAATTTTTCGGGAAATCTATCGGTTACTTTGTCCAGCTTCTTTATAGACCAGAATCTCCCCTTTCTCAATATCAGTTAACTTTGGTCCAGTTGGCATTTTAATTTAAAAATTTATACCTATATTTTATTCTGAAAGAAACATTAATTCATTTTACTAAGAATCTGAAAATGTTCTCATGCCCTCTACATAGCTTCTTCAGTAGACCGGACTGATGTCTAGACCGGACTGATTTTTTTGAGAAAATTTTGTTTACATAATATTTGAAAAATATGTCGTGTGATTTTTAATTTTATGTTAAATTTTGATGTATTGTGAGAATACAGTAAATAAGCACAAATAAGAGCATCTGGCCTTTTAGGGCAAACACCTCCCTAAAATTTCTTAGATTTTTGTCTTTCGAATTTTGGCAATGTTTTAAGCCTATAATTTTTAAGCATTTGAAATTTGGCGTTAGGTGTGCCACTCAAAATTTTTTAAATAATTTCTGCGTGGGACAGTAACAAAGGGTGTATGTATGAGACAACAAAAAATATTCTCACAAATTTTATTAATGAAAATAAAAAATTTTCTCAATAATATTTTTTGTATTTTTAAAAGTTATTAGTGTGAAACATTTTAATAAGAATATTTAAAATTATTTTATTATTTCCTTTTAACTTTTAAAAGAATTATTTAAATAAAATAAAAGAAAAATGTCGTTTGACTTACCCGATATTTTATTTAAATTTGATTATTTTGTTTGTTTATTACTTGGTTATCCTCTAAACATTATTCTGATTATTTTAATTATTTTTAAAACATCAAAAGAAATGGAAACACACAGCAGAATTCTGATACAAAATTGTGTTTTGGATATTTTAATGTTGACTAATCAAATGTTTCTTCAAGGGGTAACTTAAGTTCTTTGATAAGGTGAACTTGGCTAGGAACTAGGCTAGATATTTTTAACGCCTATTAACTTTCTTAATTAGGAAGGGGCCAAGAAAGGGTATTTTCTCTAAAATAACTCCATGGGGCTATTTTTTCTGATCACCTCTAGAGAGGGTTATTTTAGAAAAGATACAGTAATTCTTATTTAAAATTTTTTTGGTAAAGGCTAGAGTTGTTGTCTTGTTCGTACATAATAAAAATTCCGCTAATTACTCATATATCAGGGTAGAGTTCAACGTGACGGGATCCCGGTCGGTAATTAGGGGGATTATCCCGGGTTTATTGAATCCCGATCCCGGTTCTGAATGATCCCGAGCATCATATTCCGTGCAAATCCCGATGACTTGAATCAAAATGAGCGAAAGAAAGGAGGTGTTAGAGGGAAAGAAGGGCTGAAAATTGAGATTTGAATTATAATTTACCAACGCCCCTTTCCATAATTATAATTTAAAACCAATTTTATGCTCAATTTAAGTTTAAAATACTTGATGCAGAAGGGAATGCGATTGAGGTATACCCTAATGGAATTTTGTTTATTTTTACTGACAAAAATTTTAATCCAATCATATGTTATATTGCCGGAATTGTATGGGTATATTTTGGCAATTCAAACTTACATGGATTGTGTGTTCAATTTATTTATAGATATTTGGTTTTGAATAGGTAGAGGAATAAAAATTAGTAGTGATCGGACAGTACCGTACTACAGCCGTATTTTTTGGTATTTATCGGTATTCCGTATCGGTTTTATGTAGGGTTACGGGGGGGGGGTTGCACGGGGAAAGCTTTTCGTGGAGGCAGCACCATGTGGGGGACGGGGACGGGGACGGGGAAAATTTATTTCATTTTTCACGGGGGCGGGGACGGGGAAATTCAAAAAATCTCTCAAATTCTCCGACTTTCGTGGAGTACGGAAAATTTTTTAAAAAATACGGTACGGATACGGTACCGAGGAAATTCCGATCACTAATAAAAAATAATATTAAAAATCCTTTCGTTAAATATAAGGAATATGAAAATTAATATTCGTCGTTATTTATCTATGTTGTCAATTGCTTTAATTGTTCAACTATTTTATATTTTGGTTGTGGCGTTCTTCATTAACCCCTATTCTTTTGGAGGCATTAAATATTTTGATAATTTTAACAAAACAATGCCATTTATTCAATATGGTCAAGCGGATAAGGCAATTTTCAGTTTAACTTTCATTTAAAAATTTTGCTTTGCGTATCGACTAGAGCCCTCCGGCCAGGCTCTAGTATCGAGATACGATGTGTCCGATACGGATAGACTACCTAGATTAACAAACAAGGCTTTAACATGATGACAATAAAACAATCGAATAAGCGAGACCGTGTTCTGGGGCCTATTTTAATTGTCCACAGATTCTGCATTCTGTGCACAGAACACAGATTCTGTGGAAATTCTGTTTTAATTAAATTCTGTGTGCACAGAATCTGTGGTGCCCGCAGATACTGTGGAAACACCCACTGATTCTGTGGAAAGATTCCGCAGATTCTGTGGACGAAAATTTCTGTGGAAAATCAAAAAATCTGTGGATTTTTTCCACTAATCCACAGAATTCCTGTTTTAATTATTTTTCTGTGGTTCTGTGTATTTTTTCTTCTAAATTCAAATTTTTTATTTCCGCGTTTTCCAAAATAACAGTTTTATTGAAACGAAAAATGGTTTGGACGGTTCGGTACTACCGCATTATTACAGGTACCTGAATTTTTGAAGAAAAACTTTAGAATATTTTTAAAATTTAACTGAAAAATTGTAAAAATTTAGAAATTTTCCCTCCAAATTACATAACATCACTTTAAATCTCTTTGTTATACTTTAAATTCGCTGATTTCTTGATCATCCAATATCCTTCAAATCCCCGATTAGATTAATGTAGGGTTAGGATCGAAAAATCCAGAGATGTGGATCCGACATTTGGTGAGGCTATATCAATCTATTTATATCAAACAAATCAACATATCCCACGTTCTAATCCACATATATTTCCTTAATCATCGAAAGATTTTCGGGTCGGTTAGCCGAAAAAACCCACAACCATAGTACTGAGTAATTAGTGAGATATTGGTGATTAATTGAGATATTGGTGGATTAAGTGACACGGAGAGATATTAAAGGATAAATACTGTATTCTCTTTTTACTCATATTTATCTATACTTAAATCACTCCAAATATATCGATATTTTCCAAATCCACCAATATCCCCTTAATCCCTCCAATTTTTATAACAATAGATAGAGGAGAGTGTTTTACATACTATAAGTAAAAATCAGAATTTTAGCTTAACTTTCAAAAGACTTATAAAATTTAAAAGATGTTTGATTGAAATAATCAAAAAATAACAAATAAAAAATGCCTATTGGAGAGAATGAGTCCCTTTTTCTCCCAAAAATGGGGTACTTTACGCGAGAGCTTATAGCAAATTTATTTTTCAACGAAAATTAAAAAAAATTATGTCAAAAAATAGAGAATGATTCAAACTATAATAATCTTTGAAAATTTTAAAATTTGGTTAAGCCTAGGCCTAGAAAAAAATTTTTAAAGTTTTTTCACAGAAAATTCACAGAAAAAATATTAAGGTGGATTTTTGAATGAATTCTGTGTATTTTCCGCAGACCACAGAAACAATTAAAACAGAAATCCACAGAATCGTCGAAAAAGGCCACAGATCTGTGGATTTTTTTCTGTGCACAGAAAAATAATTAAAACAGAATTCTGTGGTTTTTACATGTTTTTGTATGTTTTGCAGAATCTGTGCATGTTTCCACAGAATCTGTGGATGTTTCCACAGAATCTGCGGACTCCTTTTTCCGCAGAATCTGTGGAATAATTAAAACAGGATTTCTGTGGTTCTGTGGTCTGTGCACAGACCGCAGACCGCAGAATCTGTGGACAATTAAAATAGGCCCCTGGAGTAGACTAATAGCTTGATTGCCAATAATAAAAGGCTGCGATTTTTATACTAAACTCGAATTGGGCGGGTGAGATTATCGGGCGAGATTATCCCGGTTTTTTTGAATCCATCCCGATTTTGCTAATCCCGTGACCGAACGATAAATCCCGGTTTCGGCCAATCCCGATATCCGCTATCGGGATCGGTATAAGGATTGGTCAATATCCCTAAATCCCGATCCTTATTTTATGTCAAAATCCCGATACCGCCCAACTCCATACTAAACACGCTCCCCTTAACAATATTTAGATGAGCAGTTACTTAATTATACCTGTAATTTTAATTGAATTGTCCACATATTTAATAATTATTATTTGTGGATTCAAAATGGTCAGATATGTCAATTTAAACACTAATATTGATGGAAATTTAAAAAGACTGAATAAACTTTTAACAAAAGTTTTGATTATTTTGGTAAGTAAAAATTATAATAATTTTTGTGAACCAGGTTGCTTTAAGTTACAAAACTTGTTAATATTTTTAATATTCCTCCTTACCTTATTTTTCAAAAATTACCTAGTTTAATAATTATTTGGATACGGATAATATCTGGATACCCGTGGATATATCCGGTTATAATGCTCCAATTCCGCGGCTCCAATTCCGCGGATATCCTTTCCCTATTTTCGGTGATTAAACATCACTAATTAAAGTTTAAGGGTACAGCCCGACTTGCCGCGGGCCGACTTGCCGCGGCCGACTTGTCGCGACCGACTTGCCGCCGGCCGACTTGTCGCGAGGCCGACTTGTCGCCGGCCGACTTGCCGCCAAGCTTTTTAATTAAATATTCTGATTTATAATCAATTAGAATGGTCCCAACGACCATCAAATGGGACCATGCTGAATTATAAAACAAAAATTTTACGAAAAAATTTTCCAAAATTTTAAAAAACCCCTAACTATAGTTTCCGTACCAGACTCAAAATTGGACAATTTATATGTCATTCGAAAGAGCTCGTCGAGCTGAGCTGAATGACACCAAAATCAGCTCGATTGGATGTTCTGAACAAAGTTATGATCAGCGGAATCTTCGCTGGAAAAACTGTTTTTGTGCTGCTACGGAGGGTAGGCCGGGCATGGTCTTCGCTACACGATGGCCGTGCTTCGCTGCGGTCGTGCTCGCTTCGCTCGCGGCGACCGTCGTTTCGCTCGACATGCCTGGCTTCCTCCGCAGCGGCAAAAACTTTCCGCGTAAGACCTTGTGGAAGGGGGGTGTTAATTAAAAAGCTTGGCGGCAAGTCGGCCGGCGACAAGTCGGCCTCGCGACAAGTCGGCCGGCGGCAAGTCGGTCGCGACAAGTCGGCCGCGGCAAGTCGGCCCGCGGCAAGTCGGGCGTGTCCCAAAGTTTAAAAATACATGTTACGAAGAATAATTTTCGCAACGCGAGCAGACATTGAGTTCCGCCTTTGAATGACTCCAAGGGCTCCAAGGGCCAATCATACCCCAGGAGAGAGCCTTTCAAATAGAGAGGGGCATTCTATTCTTCAATCATACTCCAAGAGTTTTCAATCATATTCCATCCAAGGGGGGTTCCATTCTATTAGAGAGAATAATATTTATTTTAAACTTTTAGGCTGTCGTGCCATTTGTTAATCAAGCTGGCCTTATATATAGCATGATAAATTCAAAAACAAACAACAATACAGCAAACATTATTCGAATATTAATTTACAGTTCCTTTCATTTAATACCTGTATTTAACCCAATTATTTGTATTTTAACAAACACCCCATATCGAAATGCTGTTTTTAATCGCTCACAAGTACATCCACAATAAATGAATAAAATTTATTAAAAAGGCTCGTATTTATATTGAAGTAGGGTACAAAACAGGGTTGCCGCGGGTACAAAAAATTTTCGGGTACGGGTTTCGGGTATCGGGTTGGAGCGTTTTCATTTCGGGTCACGGGTTTCGGGTTGGCAAAAATATCGGGTACGGGTTTCGGGTTTCGGGTTATAAAATTTTCATTTCGGGTATCGGGTTTCGGGTTGGCAAAAATTTCGGGTACGGGTTTCGGGTTTGGCGAAAAATTCGGGTTATTTTTGGGTGTTAGGGTATTGGTGAACTAAATTGTAAGGAGACAAGCTATGTCGCATAATAGGATTTTGGGTGATATAGAGAGAAGCAAATTTGAAGAGATTAAAAAGACATTGTGGGATTTGGGGATTAAGAGGGATATCTTGGTAAAATCCCTTGATAAAATCCCACTATGTGCTAATATCCCTCCGCCTTATCTCCATAAAAGCCTCCAAATTTCTCCCGTTTTTAGCGCCGCAGGCGAAAATTTTGAGAATTTTGGAGGTCCTTAAGCCAGATTTCTTCCATTTTTTGCGCCGCAGGCGAAAATTTTGAGAATTTTGATGATCCTTAAGCTAGATTTCTAGCTTTTTCACCGCCTGAGGCGAAATTTTGAGAATTTTGATGATCCTTAAGCTAGATTTCTAGCTTTTTCACCGCCGGAGGCGAAATTTTGAGAATTTTTTAAGGTCTTAGGTGAAAGAATTCAATTGTCAGAACCGCTGGCAAAAATTTTGGAAAAATTCCGTCATATCACCCGGAAACCGATTCGGACAAGTGATATGTCATTCGAAAGCTCTCGCCGAGCTGAGTCGAATGACACCAAAATCAGCTTCGGGACTCAACTGGGGGCCGAGATATAGGTCCCCGAAAATCGAAAAACCATAGGGGGGAGTAAGCACATTTTTGGGGTGAAAAATTCGATTTTTTGAGTGATAGCTCATTCGAAAGAGCTCCTCGAGCTGAGTCAAATAACACCAGAATCAGCTCGAGATCTTGATTCTGAGCCGAGATAATAAGCTCAAAATGGTCAACGTAAACCTATGGGGCGTCGGCGAGGCGCTTGTGCAAAACTCCGCGCTTCGCGCGGAGTTTTGCGGCACGCGCCTCGCGGGGAGTCTACGGTCGCTGGGCTCTGGGCTCGTAACATAATCCTATCCCTATTATCAATGAGGTGGGCATGCCTGGCTTCCTCCGCAGGAGCAAAAATTTCAACGGATGGCATAGGTAAGGAGCTAAAACAAACGGCCATAACTTTGTCAAATCAAGTCGGATTTCGTTGATTTTGGTGTCATTCGACTCAGCTCGAGGAGCTCTTTCAAATGAGCTATTATTTGCATATTCAAATTTTTCACCCCAAAATTGAGCTTACTCCCCCCTATGGTTTTTCGATTTTCGAGTGTCTATATCTCGGCCCATAGGTGAGTCCCGAAGCTAATTTTGGTGTCATTCGACTCAGCTCGGCGAGAGCTTTCGAATGACATATCATTTGTCCGAATCGGTTTCCGGGTGATATGACGGAATTTTACCAAAATTTTTATTTAAGTTTAATTGATCATGAACGTAGAACTCTTAATTTTATGCGCCGCAGGCGAAAATTTTGCAAAATTCATGACTAAATTAAAATTTTTAATGCTCTTTCAATTCTTAAAATATTAAAAAAATAAATTTAAAAATCTAAAATGAAAATCAAAGTTTAAAGGCATTTATTTTTGAAAAGAAAAATTTTTTAGGCCTTATTTCCAGACCTGGACTCGAACCCATCCCCAGAAAATATCGAGCCAGTCGCCTTACACACTCAACTACCGATCAACATAATGAAAAATTAAAGAAATTATAAATATTTCTTTCCCTTTTCCTTCTTTCTCTTTCTATAAATTTATTTTAAAAAATCGGGTAAGGCTAAGTTTTCGGGTATAAATTTCGGGTTTTAACCAATTTCGGGTCACGGGTTTCGGGTTGGAAAAAATATCGGGTACGGGTTTCGGGTTTCGGGTTGGAAGATTTTCAATTCGGGTATCGGGTTTCGGGTACAAAAAAAGGCCGGGTTTCGGGTTTCGGGTATCGGGTTTCGGGTTTCGGGCGGCAACTCTGGTACAAAAACGACCTTGGTCATGAAAAAGTCTTGGATGACCATCGAGTTCAGATAGAAGACACGGGCAGGGTCGCTTTGCGGGCAGGGCGCTTTGAGGGCAGGATCGCTTCAGTGATTTATTTAAATATAAATCCGAGACCTATTTATTAAAACCCGTATTAAATACGGCACACAAATTCTATTGATGAACTACATACCGTAAATCCTCTAATAGAAGCAAATAGAAGCACCCCCTATAAGGAAAGAAAATGTGCTTATATTCTCTCATATACCTTATGAGGGAATATAAGCACACCTTATGAGAGGATCGAAAATTAGAAGCACTGTGCTTCTATTAGAGGATTTACGGTAGCTTTGCCATATTTTATTGAATTTAAGTGTTCAATAAAAAGGATAAACCTATTTACATTTTATTCGCTAAATATTTTTTGCATAAATGTCTTTTAAATTCAGAGTGATAAGAAAGTTCGGAGTGACCAGACTTGGTAATGGATATGGATAATATGCGGGTACTTGCGGATATATCCGGATCCGGACGGATATGGATAGTGTTTTTAAGTTGGATGGATGGCTCCAATTCCGCGGATATCCGTCCTTATTTCTACGATTAAACATCACTACTCAAATTTTAAAAATATAAAAAATAAAATTATAGCTCTGCGGTACCTTTGGCATGTGGTACCTTGGCCAGCTCCCCTTTTTATGATTTCCAAACCCATTTCTTTACTATCAAGACATATCATTTTTTGCCCCTATTCAAAATAACCTAGCAACAAAAAATCTTATGATTTATTTTGTCTGATAGTTTAAGGAAAATAAAAAAATTTTCTCAAATATATTTTTTGTATTTGGAAATATTGTTAGTGTGAAACTTTTTAATAAAAATATTTAGTAAATTAATTTTTTTGTTGTAGCAGAAAGAAATGGTTATATTGAGGAAATTAAAATCTAAATAATTTTTAAAATAAAAATATTTGAAAAAAAGTCAAGAATTCCTCTCCAGTTGTACAATTTAATGCTGACATTGAAAGATTTGTCCCATTCTAGCTTTATACGATAAAAATAAGTCATTGGTTGAATCCATAGAAGAGTCAAATTAATCGCAAATCTTGGTCCATTCAGAGAAGATAAAATGTGGCTCTTGTCCAGTTTAGGCGTCCAATCGCACCTTTATACGTCCAAACAACCTTTATACGTCCAATGAAATGTTTAGACGTCCAAACGAATTTTTGTGCGTCCAATGAAAAGTTTAGACGTCCAAACAAAGTTTTATACGTCCAATGAGTTACAGTGGAAATTTAAATTTTGAATTTATATATTGTTCCAATTCTCGAAACAAATTCATCCATTTCGAAATAACTTGGAACAACATTCCCCGTTGATAGAACAACACCCCCCGTTGACGAAACAACATTTCCGTTGATAGAACAACATCCCCACGTTGGCGGACCAACTTCCCCCGTTGACGAAACAACATCCCCCGTAGGTGGACCAACTCATCCCGTTGACGGACCAACATCCCCCGGTGACGGACAACTTGGATTGTTTTTCTTAAAAAGAAATAAGAATCGCATAAAAATTTGTTTGGACGCATAAACTTTTTATTGGACGCTTAAAATTTTGTTTGGACGCATAAACGTTTCATTGGACGTCTAAACATTTCATTGGACGTATAAAGGTTGTTTGGACGTATAAATGTGCGATTGGACGCCTAAACTGGACAAGAGCCTAAAATGTACTACACAGTAGAGATCGAGATTTTTGAAAAGCCTGGACCTGTTCCTGGACTCTGGAGTTTGATTCTTGACCTGGACTGGATCCTGGGCCTGTAGTCCAGGAAAAACCCAGGAAGGGTAAAAAATGCCTGGACCTGGACTCTGGGTACAGGAAAAACCCAGGCCTTGGTCCAGGTCCAGCTCGATCTCTACTACACAGTTGACTCGTTATTTAGATTTACGATTTTGGGTATCCAGAATGCCTGGTCTAAAAAACGTTGGGTATTCCAGATTTTCTGGAATCGGGAATTTTGTCGGTGCAATCCTCCCTAGTACATACAATGAAGGCGAAGGTGGAAAGAGCTGGAACAGACACGAGTACTTATGATCCAACTAGACTGACGCCTTCACTGGCTTTATACTATAGCACCACTACAGAACAGGGTTGGACTCTGTCCCCCAAATTCGGGGTATTTGAATAACTAAAATTGTCAGTTCTCAAAAATTTTAGTTGATTCGAGCTTTTAATTTAACAAATTTTTATTTCAAAAACAACAAAATAATTGTATTTTTATTCAATTATTGTGGATGTACTTGTGAACGATTAAAAATAGCATTTCGATAAGGGGTGTTTGTTAAAATACAAATAATTGGGTTAAATACAGGTACTAAATGATATAAAATGTTAATTAATATTTGAACAATATTTAATACATCTTTGTTTGGAATTGAGAAAAACATAAGAGAGAAGTCTCCTGCTATGACAATAAATGGTACAACGGCCTAAAAATTTAATTTTCAAATTTTATTCTGCAAAACTTTGATAGAAATATTATCGTTTCTCCCCACACATCTCTCAATAAATCCTTCTTACTCCTAATAATCGTCCTTAATCCCTAATAAGCACCTAAATTCTTAAATAGCATTTCTAACTCCCTTGACATTCCCTTTAATCATTCGTTATCTCATTAAATTATTAGAGCTCAACTGAGGTACTAATCATAGGTAATCATAGCCCTGTTCCTTTCCAAAGAAAATTATTTTATTCAAAATACCGTAAATCCTCTAAAATAAGCCCCGGGGCTTATTTTAGGGGGGGGGCTTATTTTGGAAGGGGGACCTATTTTAGAGGATTTACGGTAGTAGTTTTATTCCCTCAAAGTTGAGTTTCTTACCAAAATTATCAAAACTTTTGTTAGTTGCTTGTTCAATCTTTTCAAATTTCCATCTAAATTAGTGTTTAAACTGACAAATCTGACCATTTTGAATCCACAAACAATTATTATTAAATATAAAAATATTTCACTCAAAGCCATAGGTATAAATGACATATTCTATTTTTTGTTTTACTTTTAAATTAAATTAATTTTAAAAATTACCGTCCCCACATTAGCATATTGAATATACGACAATGTTTTATTAAAATTATCAAAATTTTTAATCCCTCCAAAAGAATAGGGGTAAGAAAAAATAAAATCCAAAATTAAAATTGATGTTAAAAACAAAGCAATTGAAAAAATATATAAATAACGGCGAAAATTAATTTTCATATTCCTTTTAATATTAAATAGAGTTGGCCAGTATCGGGATCCTGATCGGGCATTATCCCGGCTTTTTGAATCCTGACCCGATTTTGCTGATCCCGAGACCGAAAGACAAATCCCTATCCAGATTTCGGTCAATCCCGATCCCGCAGTCGTGATCGGTATCGGGACTATCATCCCTAAATCTCGATTTTATGTCGGAATCCCGATACCGGCCAACTCTAATATTAAATAAAACATTTTTTAGTATGTATTTATTCGGTACTTTATTTATATCGCGCCCCCGGGTTGGAATTCAGCCGATTTAACTATAACTTTTTGATGCTTGATCCAATTGAAATGAATCTCATATCTTTCGAAAGCCCTAGATACGACTATCTTTTTCTAGTCTGATCACTCATTAAAAAGTTATACCCGATAACTGTGAAGAAAACCAAATAATTAAAAGTTGGGGGTCCTTTATCGAAGGGTATATATCACAGTAAACGATGGATCCTTGTGAGGCTCAAATAAAGGACGGGATATGAACAAAATACCCTCCTTTATTCATTTACCTATTCAAAACCAAATATCTATAAATAAATTGAACACACACTCCATTGAAATTCAAGCTACTAGTATATTCCCAAAACATCAGAACAATATAACATATAAAAGGGTTAAACTTATCTTTCATAAAACTAATCAAAATTCCATTTGGTAAAATAGTAATTGTATTCCATTCTGTATCAGATATAAAATACTGTAAAGGGTAAAATTATTTTTTCCAGAAATTTTCCAGAGAAGGTGTTGGGTATGCGCTTAGTATATTTAAAGGGCTGTAGGTTATTTAGTCAGACGGGAATAAAACTGTTTCGAAATATCGATTTCGAATTTTTTTTTAAATTTTCGCATCAAGTAGGATACAACCGGAGGGCGCGAGCCATAACGGCGCTTAGCCATAACCCCCTTTAGGATTCCGAATCCTAACAAATTTAGTATCAAACGATTCTTCTCATCGAGCTAAAGAAGTTGGTACCAAAATTGATAAGGGCCAGAAATTTTCCAGCAAGTTATAGTTTTTGCGCCGTTATGGCGCGCGCCCTTTTGGGCTGTACCCCGTTCAAATTATTGTATATAATATATTCTGGTTTAGAATAATTTTCTGTTTTACCCTATTTTCTAAAATTCTGAAATTCTGATTTTTAATTTTAGTTACGGTTATTTTTGTTTTATTTTAATTCTGATTTTAATTAAAAATGTTTGGATTATATTCTGATTTAATTATTTAGTTATGTTATTCTGACCCCTTCAATAAACATTTGACAAGTCAACATTAAAATATCCAAAACACAATTCTGTAACAGAATTCTGCTGTGTGTTTTCATTTCTTTTGGGGTTGTAAAAATAATTAAAATAATCAGAATAATGTTTAAAGGAAACCCAATTAATAAACAAATAAAATAATCTAATTTAAATAAAATATCAAGTAAATCTGTTGACATTTTGCTATAATAATTAAAAATTTGTTGAGTTATATCACCGCATTTTCCTTTCTTATTCTCCTTTTTCCTAGTTTGATCAGCTATAACTTTTTATTCTTGATCCAATTTGAATGACTTATATCATTCAAAAGCTCTCTATAAGACTATCTTCTTCCCTACTAGATGGTTCATGTCTGATTGTCCATTAAAAAGTTACAAGTCAATAATTGCAAGAAATCGTTGTTTTTTGTAATTTTTTAATATGCGATCTGTGCCCAAAAGGGCACTTAAAATCTCATTTTATTTCATTACTTATTTTTACTTATTTTTCCATTTTCCCTGCTCCTAGAACACATTTTCACACATATTTTAAAAAATAAGGAGCTAACCGTTCTGATCGAATCCCTTCTGTCCCTCCTCAATTTGAGTTATCGAGGTATTGTGGCCGTCCCCTCTTGGCACACGATCAGACTTGATCCGCCTAGTTTGAAAAAATATAGCGCGTATCGGGAGCTTTCGAATGATATACATACTTAACAGGGGTGTGCCGAAACAGATTTTAAAAAGCGAAAGACGAAACGGCACACCCCTGATACTTAATATTCATTTGGATTGGATCAATCATAAAAAAGTTCTAGCTGATCAGATTCAGAAAAAAAAGCGGGGATATAACACAAGAGTGCCAAAAATTTAACCAAGTTTTCTTTTCTTTCAGAATTTTTTTCATTTAAAATTTTTAAATATTTATTTAACAAAAGTAAAGTACACGTCTAATTAATTTCAAAACGTTTTCACCTGGCATTTATTTAACTTAAAAGACAAACAAAAAAATTTTTTTCTATATAATTATTAGAAACAGACTATTATTTCAGAATTTTTAAATTGTTTAAAATTAATAAAAATTTAACAAATTCTTTTTTAATTGGCAGCTAAAATTTAAACAAAAAAAAAATGACAGATGCAACATATAAATTACCTAATTATTCTTATAAGAAGTATATTTAAAAAAATATTTTTTTATTTAGTTTTTAAAGAGCATTAAGTAAATACCAGGTGAATTATACGGGTTTTTGTTCTTTTAAATAAATATTAAAATTTGTTGACATTCATTGGTAATACTCCCACTCAGTTTTCCTAAGGGGGTTCGAAATCTTCTATTTCTCGAAACCTAAATTTTTTTGAAAGAAATAAGAAATATCCATTAGACTTATAATTCAATGGACCTTTTGAAAGACAAATCTTAGACCTCTTAACGGACAAATAAACTTTTGTTTGGACTCATAAAGGTTCTTTGGACTCATAAACTAGACCAGAGCCGAAAAATTTTTTTCAAACACCTTACACTAAAATTCATCAAAAAAATCTTAAATTTTTTACTTCAAGGTGTTGATTTTTAAATTTAAAAAACAAACAATTTCTTTAAAATAATGTGTAGATTTTAAAATATTTAAAAAAATAAGAAAGACATTGCACGTAAATGAGGGACTATTTAAATTAAATTTTAAAAATAATAAATTGCAAAAAAAAGTAAAATAGCTTTTTAAAAAAACATGAAAGCATTAATTAAAAATAGCAATTATAACCGTTTAAATAAATTTGTGGTTAAATAAACGAGATTAGATTAATTTAAAAAATATTTTTTAAATTTGCGATTTAAGAGAAAGTAAAGGAAAAGAAAGATGAATAATTAAAAGGGTAAACCCCAATGTACCGCAGAGCTATAACTTCGTTCAAAGTGGAAGAAGTTGAAATAGCTCTTTGGTACATTGGCCTGCTTCCGAAAATTAAAATTAAATTATATGCAAATTGTAGCCTTAAAAATTGAAAAGAAAATTTTTTTACTTGGCTACATTAAAAGTCTGTGGTAGGTGAAAAATGCAAAAAACTAAAAATTAAAAAATAGATTGTCGGTTCAAAAAGAAATTCTAAGGGTAAGACCAAAATCTAACCAAAAATCCTATGTCCATCGGTTTGATTTGGGGATCAGGGCCAAAAAAGAAAAAAATTGGCAATAGAGTATCGATCCTCCTCTACATGATGGTGCAAAAGTGCGTTGGTGACAATTCCGAATTAGAGACCGGGTCGATAATATATGATATATATCTATTCGGAATGTTCCATTGTAAGTCAACAATCCTTCATTATAAAGTCAAGAAACGACAAAATTATTCCAAAAAATCTTAAAATATTCAAAATCGAACCGAAAACCACCTCGGATTATAGGTTAGAATAGAACAGACAACCCTTCCTTATTATTAAGTCAAAAAAAAATAAACAAAATAAAATCCTCACGTAAATTCATTTTAATGTCCACCACAATTCCCATCACCACCACCCTCATTCTTTCCCTCTTCTTCCTCCTCTTCATTTTCATCAAAATCTTCCGACCCAAATTCTTCCTCGTCTTCATCTTCACTATCTTCATGAATACTTTTTGAATTTAAAGAACTTTCCTCGCTTTCACTTTCACCGGTACAAACACCAAAAAATGTGCAATTTAAAGTAAAGAAATGGTCTGAACCCGCTCGATGATTTACATATTTGGTAAAATTTAAAACGCCTGGTTCTCTTAAAAAATGAAGAAAAATTATTTAAAAATTACTTTTGAATATTCAAAAGTTTAGAGGAAAATTTCGGTTCTTTTTTTCAACTAATCGAATAAATAAGAAATTGAAAATATTCGTTAAAAATTAACATTTTAAAAAATTTGTTAAAAATTAACACTTTTTAAGAATCCGAATTTGGCTAAGAACGGAGTTTTTTTTATATTTTTTATTCATAAAAAAATAAAATTTATTTTGCAATAAACATAAATGCGTCTTAAAAATTAAACAAAAATTCGGGGAATCGAACCGAAAAGCATCGATCGGTCCGTCGTTTCGGATAAGACGGAAAAAGTAAAAATAAGAGGACTGATAACACCTCATCCCCTTAAGGATTTGAGTATTCCAAAAAAATTTTAAAAAAAGCTAGAATAATTTGTCATTCAATTTTGGAATAACCCAAATAGTTAAAAAAAGAACCGAGAATTTTTAAACCTAATTAGGGTTCGAGTGGGCCCGATCCAGTTCTGACGGTCTTGCAAATTCAACAAAAAACCAACTTTCAAAAAACCCAAAAAAACAAACCAAAATTCAAACCCCGACTCGATCTTTCGGACCGGATCGAGCCCCCAACCTTAAACCTAATCATTTTAAATAATTTAAAAACCTAAAAACTATCGCAGCTGTATTCAATGTTGGAATAACGCGAATAATTTCATCTTCTTCCCCACTTGAAAAATAACTTATAAAACCTCCATTTTGCGAAGGCCAATTTTGTTTTCGTCCAAAAAATATAATTACATCCAAACTAAATCCATTATCTTCAGAATGAGCAATAAGTTGGTCGTCAGCCATTGAATAACAGCCTTGATCAAAACGATTGATAAATGAAACAAGTTCGACATCTGAAAAAAAAATTAAAAATAAGAAAGAATTTTGAATACCCAAAGTATTTAAATTTAGACAGCTTACGGCTTACAATAATAAAAAGGGATCAACGGAAAAAAGGAAAAAGTGACTCGAGCCTTTGTCTTAATTAGAAAAGAAAAAATACAGAATAAAAAAACAACTACAAAATAAAAACAAATTTCTAGTCAATAGGCTGTGGGTGGAGGGCAACCCTTTTGGTCAAATAATTGTGTAAAGGAAGACCTGGGAACTCCTATTAATCAAGGGGCCGTGTGTAGACCCAGGACATATCCACAACTCAGGACCTGACCACAACTTTACACATGAGGGCTGTGGATTTAAAAAATTAAGTGGAAGTCAATAGACACGATTGTTCAAAAAAATATTGCCGAACTCTGGTTTTCATTTGGCAGTCTCAATTCCGAATACCTAATTTAAATTTTAAATAAATTTCCCCAAAAATATTTATACAAAAAACTAAACCTCTATTAATTTCTTCTTTCGAATTTATTTTTGACTTTTTTGAAGGTGGTCCATTATCATTTGAAGTTGTCACCTCATCTCCTTCTCCATTATTTCCTTCATTTATTGTTGCCCCACCTCCACTTTTTCTAATTTCGTGTAAATGTAAACCTGTCCATTGTGTTAAAAGTAAAGTAATTGCTTCAGAGCGAAAAACACGTAATAAACTTTTCAAATGAGAATTTTCTTCAAGTTGAGATTCTACAAGTCTCCAAACATTTCTTTTATTTGGAGGGCCAATACAAGTAAATGAAGCTGTTTCTAATTCTTGTAAAGCAGAATTGTATTTGTCTGACTAAAAATTTTAAGAAAATTTTAAAAAAATAAAATTTAAACAAAAACATTGAGAAAATGTCGTAGAGAAAGTTGTGATTTGTGTGCAAATATTCGTTTAATATTTTTGTGTTGTCCAGGACTTACATAATTGTTATTTAACCAAGATGTTACTTCAGCAAGCTTAAAATGTTTGAAATTAAGAGGTGATTAAAAGGAGAATTAACTTAATCAAGGAAAATTTAATTTTGGGGAGGTTAATTGTAATTTTGAGGATTTTTTTTGAATTTTCCAGAATTTTATGTAAATTATTTCCAAAATTAAGAAGATAACATAACCAATCTAACAATAAGCTCAATAAACTATTTTTTTGCTTTCTTGGCCCAGAAGGAACTCTCACGAACTGTATGTGAAAATTTTGTCTATTTTTTTGCACTATCGTGTAAAGCAGGGTCGATAACCTACTGACAATTTTTGCTTTTTTTGGCCCCGGCCCTCAAATCGAAAAGTTATAGCTGATTAAGTCTACTCTTTAATCTAAATTTTATTAAAAAAAAATAACCGTTGTATCCATAGATGGTTTTGAACGTGGAATAGGCTCTTCTGAAACAGGAGAATCCCCAACAAACAAAACTTCCACATCTTCAGGGTAATGAAACCATCCATTGAGTGATAAACGTTCTTTTCCTTCACTTAAAACTTCAGAGACAGAATGCCAAGAATTGTTTTGGACACGGAAAAGGCTGAAACTATTCTCTATAGGTCTGATTCTTTTGATAATTTTTTCAGGAAATTTTGTAGTTTGATCACAATTATAAAGGCAAAGATCGCCTCCATCTTCCACCGCCCAATCAGTGTTTAGATACAAAACAAAGGCAAAAGCGCGGCCCTAAAAACAAAATTCATTTATTTTTGGTAATATAATTTTCGTAAAAGATCACAAGAAATACCTAAGTGGAGACTTTAAGGTCTAGGATTTGAGCCTATTTTGGGTTCTAACTAAAACTTATTCTCATGTCAGTATCAAGGGCGTATCCAGGGGGCTGGGGGGTGCGCTAGAGCCCCCCCCCCCGAAATGGGGGAAGGAGGGGAAAATTGGAGGACGTATGGCCGAAAAACAACCTTCAAAATTTACAAAATTTTCGCCTGACAAAAAATGGAAGAAAATTATGAAAAGTTAGAAAGAACGTAATAGACGAAAATTTCACTTTTTCTTTACCAAATCTTCACCTATCTTTCCATTTTCACATTTCAAAGTGTACCCCTAAGTTTTCCGTCTACGTGCCTGCTCCGTAAAGTTGGTCTAATAAATCAAGCCCCAATTCCTACATTAACTACTAGTTCCTAATTAAGGGGTGAAAAAGTAAAAAGAACCTCAAGTTTATCATCATGTGTCAACAAACAATCCCCACTTGAATAACGTGATCCGGTTAATGCCAACTTTTCGCCTAATTGAACACCAGTCATTAACATAAGCCATCTCCTAACATCATTAATCAAAAATTGACGAAAATTGCTTAAATAAAAATTATTTTAAATTTAAAAAAAAATTAAAAAATACTATAAAATCGGGTAATGCTCTTCAAGTAAATTGGCAATGTCAACAGTCTGATTTAAAGATAATAGATCATTACTTTTTGGTATCCAAGCAACAGAATTCAATTCGTTTTTGAGATCTACAAGAAAAAATGATTAAAAAGAAGAGTCGGGCCAGATTTTTCAGAGCCATTTTTTCGAGCCTAACTTTATTGAGTGGGCCGCTACGAGTCTTTTTCGGGCCAAACATCTAGGCCCGACTCGATCTTTTGATCCGAGTCGGTCCATTTTGGCAACCCTAGACAGAACACCTCTAAAAGAGACAGCTCAATTTAAGACACATTTTTTCTTTGGTAGGACAATGCAGGGATTAGTGTGCGGAAATATTCTGTCTAACGGGATTATATGACTTCCTTCAGGAGCCTGTGTTACTGACCAATCGCTTGTTTGGAAAAGACTAACAAGGAGAGTTTGCGAGGTGTCCGACCTAAAAACGGTCGAGACCGGGCTCATTCGATAGAGAATGTGCTCTTTCTAGCAAGGATTTTGAGCCGTTTTTGCCCGTTTTTTGATCTGGCCAAGATACGAGTTTCAGATCAAAAAAAAGGTGAGAATTTCGGGTAAATCGACCCGTCCTGATCCTTTGAGTTGAGAGAACAGCCAAAGCGGTAACCCTCTACTTAAGACACACCGCATTATAAGGTACGATTTTCAGCCCTAAGGGGTATGAGGTCTGAGACTTTAAATTAAATTCCAAACCTTTAACCAATGATAAATTTGTGAGAAAATCTGTGAGATGAAAATGAGGGAATGGGTGAGAGTCTTCATGATTTCCTAAAATTAAAATTTAATTTAAAAAAATTAAAAAATCCAACCTTCAAGAATTGAAATTATTTTATTTTTGAATTCATTATTTTTGTAATTTTCATTAATAATAAATTTTGGAGAGGTTGAACTAATACTTGATGCCATTCTACTTCAACTTCAAAAAGAAAATTTAAAATTTAAAAACCAAAAAGCTTAAGAACCCCTCAAATTTTGCTGTTGTGACAAAAAGTTTTGTGGCCAATTGTCCATCCAATGCAAAATAAATTACAAAATACCTAAACGACAAAATGTCACATCAGCCAAAATCTTCCATTTTGCCTACATATTAGAACTGTCATTTTTGTTAATCCTTTTTTTAATCTTTTCTGTTAATCCATAGGGCGTTACAATTTTTTTGACATTGTATTATTTGCATAAAAAATCCGTCCAGTTTTATAAATTCAATAAAACTAGTATTTATATTTATTGCTGTAATGGTTCTGTTAAATTACATCATTCTAAAGCAAACATTTTTATATTTTTTCCTCCAACTTTTTTTTGTTTTAGAAAAATTTACTTAATCTATTTTTATTTCAAAACACTCTTTTTTCAATTTTTATTGCAAAACTTTTATGATTTTTTAATGTAAAGATTTTATTAAAAATATGGTTCTACTTGACTTTATGAGTCCAATCGAGCTTTGAGTCCATTCAATATGTTGGCCAAATTTGCCTGACACCCCCCTATATTTTTTTCTGTTTCACTGACCATTTTGAGCTTTTTTTTGCTTGACATTCGAAAGAACTTTGGAGCTGGGTCTCGAGTAATCCCTTCGATTAATTCACTATTCCAGGGATGTGCCGGAATAATTATTTTCCTTCCCCCAAAGTGCTCTATTGCTAATTAGAATTTCAAAACTCGAGCTCTTTTATAAATACTTTCTTACTCTCAATAATCCCCCATCCCACGGATTTATTGCAATATTCCCTTCTATAAAATTCGTGCAAATATATTAATTTTAAACATGATTTTTTGACAAAAAATCATGTTTTGTTCACATTCCTTTATCAATTCCTTAATTACACGTTCGCTTTTTTAATTTCTTTTTTCGTGTTTTTTTGAAATTTTTGTGTTTGTTTGTTACTTTTTTCCTTACAAAAATGATTAAAAAATTTTTTTTGTTCACATTCTGTTGAACAAAATTTTTTATCTTTCTTTTAAAATTAATTTATTAAAATTCTTTTTCAGATAAAAAAAATTTTTTTATTTGATAATTCTTCGGCCGACGCCCCCCCCCTTTTTTTTGTTCTATTTTTTTCAATTTCTATAAAATTTTTATGAATTTTTTATACGATCGTAATATCAATCTACCCAGCTCGGACAGCTCTTTCGTTTGATATGATAAATTATATGTCAACAAAAAAGCTCAAAATGGTCAGGAAATCAGAAAAAAGAGAGGGGGCGTAATCCGAAGAATTTACCTTTTTTTCCTTTTTTTTCAGCTACATAAATATGTACTTATTTAAATAAAATTACTTTTTTAAAATATAATTTTCTAAGTCAACAACACACTTCTTACTTTAATTCTCTCAATTTTTATCTTCAATTAACCCCTTGGAATGCTTTCTACTACTCAAATTATATTTTTTATCGTCTTCCTTCCAAGTACATTATTGAGCATTAAAGAGGATTCAGAATTTATAGAAATTGAAAATGATAGGCATTTCAAAGATGTTAATGCCAAAAAACTCGAGTTGGAATTCCCTGAAGAATTAAATCTTATAATTGGAGTGAAAGAAGAAATTCAGTTTACTTACAGGTTTTTTTGATATAAAATAAATTTTGAATTGAAAAAACAAAATGTCTTTTCGGAAACTTTTTTTGAATTTTAGAGCGTAGAAGAACTCTTAAAAATTAATCTTTATGTTTTCTTTGGGCATTATGATTTTTGGGTATTTTTGTGGGAATTGCTATATTTTTTAAATCTTATTTATGTGAGAGGGAAGTTATCTTTATTTTTGGAAACCCTTGTTTTATAGATTAAGAGATTTACTCGGGCAGAGATTAAAAACACATCGAGAAAAAGATTTAAAAAATATTTTTTATATTTTGGTAGCTCAAAGAGTTATTATTACAAAAAATTGTTAAACTAAAAAGAAATATTTCAAAAAATCTCATTTTCCGACAACCCAGATTTTAAAAAAATTCTAATTTAAAAAATTTTCAAATTTTTCATAAATTTTTTAAAATAATTTTTAGAGGTCATCTAGACTCCCATTTGGAGCTTATTTTCGATTTTGATCACAATATACTCAATGTAACCCCAACTCGAATTATTCTCAATCCCGGTAATGATTCAACTAGCCTTTTGTCAATCGTTGGTCTTTCACTTAGCAGCAGGACATTTATTGATTTGAAAGATTGCTTTCTTACTAATGGTACAAGACGTATTGGAAAATGTCCTTTCAAGTATATTTTACTTTTTTTTTTAAATTTTTAAATAATTTTTGGCCTTTTTTTGACTTTAATTAAGTCTGGGATTTTTTGTCGTGTCCTGAATTTTTTTTTCAGTTTTTTACGAGCTAATTGATTTTTCTTTTAACTGCTTGCCAATTCACTAAATTATTATTTTTACCTAAAATTAAGGTACAATCAAAATTACAGTCTTGACTCAAGTTTTTAATTAAAATTTTTTTTTCTAAAGTCCAACCCCTCATTAAAATCCAGATTAATTCTCGGTTTTTCCCCCTCCTCTCCTTCTTCAACTTCTCGTAATTGTCAAACTTCCTTTCTATTAATGAAATTTAATTGTTTTTTAATCTATACCACAGAGAAATATAATTTAAAAAATAAGAAAGTCTGACCATTATGAGGCATTTGGGCAAGGAATAGGAGAGTATCAAACCTGAGTATTACCATATTTCTTAGTTAATATTTAAAATTTTTTTGTGTTTTTTTTGTTAAAAAATGTTAAAAATCCTAAAAATAGTAGAAAAAAATCACATTTTCCAATCCTCTTAATTTATGTAAATTTTATTAATGTTTTTTGTTATATTCTCCAATTTTATTGAAGATTAACATATTTTTTTATTTGAGTATTACCATATTTTTTTTTATTGAAGATATTTTTTTTATTTCCCATTTTATTTAAGATTAACATATTTTTTATTTTTGCAGCCAAGACGACGTTTTTGTTCGCCTAGTTGTTGCACGTAGCTCTGTAATTTCTGTTTTGGTAATTGTAACTGGTTGGATTTATTTTGGTGCTTGGAGTATTTCATTTTATCCACAAATTGTTTTGAATTGGCAGAGGAAAAGGTTTTTTTTTGAATTTTAAAGTGGTTTTTAATGAAGTTTTAATAAATTTTTAAATTTAGACAATCTGTCACTTTGTTTTTTTTTTATTTTTTGGGACTTTAAAAATAAGGTTCAACTCTTACAGACTTTTTGGCATAGTTTTTCTTATCGTTTTTCAAAATTTTTTTAAGTCTATTTCCCAAGGGTGTGTCCAGGGGGGTTAAAGCCCCCCCCCTCCCGATATCTTCCCTCTGGATATGCCCTTGCTATTTCCATTAAAAAATTTTTTGTGTTATAGAAAACATTGTTAAAATTCTGTTAAAGATAAATTGAACTTTGAAATTTTTGAGAGAGCGAAAGCTCCAAGCTTCTATTTTTTCGATAGGTCTCTGAGTAAACTTGTATATTAAATATAAGCCTTATCAATAGATCTTTCCAGGGTCAAGTCTGGCTTTTATTAGAATACTTGGGGATTTTCATGACCAGTTAATTTTTCCCTATTGCTGCTCAAATGGGGAAATTTAATGACATTTGAACTGCCACTAGCGAAGATTTAACCGGTCATTAGCAACCCTAATTTACAGAAAAATAAATTTTATTTTTTTCAAATTTCCAGCGTTATCGGCCTAAATTTTGATTTTTTACTTCTCAACATTATCGGCTTTTTCTGCTACACAATTTACAATCTTTTGCTTTATTTTGACCCAATAGTTCAAGATATTTACATTGCCAGACATGGAAATAGAAGTCTTATACCTGTTTTGTTAAACGATGTTATATTTTCTGGACATGCTTTGTTTGCCTGTTTAATTACGGCTTTTCAATGCTTTATTTATGAGGTTTTTTTTGAAAATAATTTTTTTTGTTTATCTTTTCTCATATTTTTTATGGTTTTTTTGAAGTAGGGGGGGGGGGGATCAGTCCCCAAATGTTTTTATTTTCTCCATTTCGTGGAATCCCTCCCCTAACTTCTCCCCCGGTTACTGGCCTGGTGAGGATTAAATTTATATTAGAGTTGTTGATTGTTAACGGGTATTCCTCAGTTTTAGGTTATTAAATCGAATTTTAAAATTCGATTTTTATGTTTTAGTTAAATAAAGGTTTTATTTGAAAAAATTTTTTTGTGCAGGTGTTGTTAAAAAATGTTTTTTTTTTCATTTTTTGATTAAAATTAGCGGTGTTACAGACCGGTTAATTTTCGCCTTTGGCGACATAAATGCGCAATTTTAGGATAGTAGGCGAAGAGATTTTTTTGGAGTAACCGGTCGTGGACAACCCTTAATTTTAATCAAAAAATTAAATTATTTTAAACAAAAAAAATAAATTTAGAGAGGCACTCAACGCATTTCTTACACGTGTCGAATCTGGGCTTCAATTTTACTCGGATTTTCTTCTTTATCCCTTCTTTTAGCTTTATTTAGTTTTTTCAATTGGTTGGATTTTATTAATTATCTTTCTTATGTAAAAATGGGTGTTACACTTAGCAAATATTTTCCGCAAGCAATTCTTAATTTTAAACGAAAAAGCACGGTGAGAGAAAAATTTTTTTAAAAAGAATTTTTTTTGGAAATATTCAAAAATTTGTACAAAAAAATATTTTTTGTATGGATAAGAGGGATGAGAAGAAAAAAAATATATCCAATTTTGTGGAACCAATAAAAAATTAAAAAATTGACTTTAATTTTATTATAGAAAATAATTTTTCTTTTAGAAAAAAATAAATTAAACAAAATAATTTTTAAAAGAGGGCAGAGAAAAATGATTAAAAATAAAGAAACAAATCTTTAAAAATTAAAAAAAAATTTCTATTCCTTTGAAAAAAATTTTTTTAGGAATTTTTTCGGGAATTTTTTTTTAATTTTGTTTTTCAATTTTTCTATCCTTTGAAAAAAAATTCTTTCAAATTTTTCTGTCTTTTTTAAAAATAATTTTATTTTTTTTCTTTTTTAAAGATTGGTTGGAGTATTGGAAATGTTTTATTAGATGCTACTGGGGGTACAATGGATATTGTACAAATGATTTTACAGGCGAAAAATACAGGTTAATTTATGAAAAAAATTTTTTTTAATTTTTAATTTAGCTGATTGGAGTGCTTTTGTTGGTAATCCTGTTAAATTTGGTTTAGGCTTTGTTTCGGTAAAAATTAAAAAAAATTCGTAGTTTAATTAAATTATTTTTTAAAGATTATTTTTGATGTTTTGTTCATCATTCAACACTATGTTCTCTACCCTCATAAAGTTTGTTTAATGAAACAAAAATCAGAATTAAATAAATTAAAATTAAAGTATCAGAATTTAGATCTTTCCGGAAAGTTGTAAATTAACCTATAGTTAGTGTTATTAATAGGTTTTAATTCTGATTAAATTATTTCTTTCCGGAAAAATACAACAAGTATTAATTCCGATGTATTTTTATTCTCTATTTACTTTTCCGGAAAGTTTTAATTCTGAAATATTTTTTCCGGAAAAAATACGACATTTATTTAATTCTTTCCGTAAAAAATACAATATATTAGTTAAGATAATTTTAATTCTGTTTATATAAAAAGCTTGTTAGTAAATATTTTATTTTTTCGGAAGGCTTTCCGGAAAAATATTTTTCTCGTTAAGTTTTATTCTGACATTTAATTCTGATCTATGTATTTACATATTCTCGTAAAGCTTTCTGATTTCTTTTAAATTTAAGAAAATTTTCTTTATTTTTAATCTAATTTCTCCCATTTTTAAGATAGACTTTACTTTTATAATATTTTTATTTTTATAGGAAAGTGATACTTATGATCAGGTTTCAAATCCGGTTACACCCGTACCCGCAACACTTTCAGTTGTTGGATTGAATGCAAATCTAGAAAGAGAGGACGATAATACACAGTTGGTTGTATCCGACTGATTATTTTAAAAAAATTTTTATTTTAAAATATTTCCTATAATTAAAAAAAATCAGAGCTGTTGTATTCATTCTGAAGCTTCTCTTGTTTTCCGGAAATGTCTAATTGTGATATTTCCGGAAATATTTAATTCTGATATACTATTTTCTTTCCAGAAAGTTTCTTGTCTGTTATTTAATAGACACCATTAAAAGAAGTACAACTTTCCGGAAAGAAAATAGTATAACAAAAATAAAATTAGACATTTCCGGAATATTTCAAGTATTTAACCTTATATTTCCTAACCTAGTTTTATTACAGCTCTGAGGGTTTCTTTAAAAATATTTTTTTATTTAATTCAGATTTCCAATTTCGGGCACTTTGCACTCTGCACATAAGGGAACTATTAATTAACCTGTGATTTAATTTAAAACCAGTGGTTTTTTCTATTCTTTTCTATTTTTTCTTTATCTGTACTTTAAAAGCATTTATTTGCCAGAACACAAATCTTTAGAATTTCAATCTAACATTTAAAAATATTTTTCTTTTTATTTAACTAACAGCTTTTATACTTACACCTTTTTCTTTAAAAATTTTTTTCTTTCAATTTTTAAAAATTTTTTCTTCAACAATTTATTCATTTCTTATTCGTTTCCATGACTACAAGATTTTGCCTATTTTTCCTTAAATAAAAATTTTTTTGGTAAATTTTATTGAATTTCTTTCTCGATTAGAATATTTTTAAGAAATTGAAAAAAATTTTTTCTGAAAAAAATAAAGAGAAAATTGATGGATCGTCAAGGCGATGATGATTTTGCTAACCGTAAAGTCTTTATTGACGACCTCAACCATATTAGACTTGTTAATCCAGGTGAAGAAAGGAGAGAATTAATTTTAAAAACTATTTGTTTTAGCATTGCTAGAGTCATCTAGCAGTCTTGTAAAAGAAGGAAAACAGTTTATTGGACAATTTGATAATTTTATTAAAACGGTCCGTGATGTTAGAGAGGCTATGGAGAAGGTATACTTCTTGAAAATATTTTTGAGAATTAATTTAAATTTCCAAAAAAAAGATTGGGCGAATCACTGATGGAGAAAGGCTTCGTTTACTCACACTGCAAAATCAGTTAGACAAAAGCGGAAATAGTACCTCTTCAGAGGAAACTCAACAACTGCAGGTGAATAGTTAGTTAGAACTTTCCGGAAATACAATCTTAGTGAGTCAGAATTAATTTCCGGAAATAAATAGAGAATAGAAAACTTTCCGGAAATAAAATATATTAGAATTTTCAGGAAGGAAATATTATATAATATAAGGCTTTCCGGAAATAAAATTATATCAGCCTAAGTCTCCGGAAGGAATATCTATAACTAAAAAATACAACTTTCCGGAAAGAAATCAGAATAAAATTTTATTTTAGAAAAATAAATATTAATTTTAAATTCAAAGCTTTTGTTAAACGAAAAACAAAAGGAATTGGAACGGCTATATGTTGAACTACAAAGCCTTAAAGAAGTTGAAGCTAAACAAAACGAATATTTAATGATCAGCAAAAAACTTTAAAATTAAAAATATTTTATTTTTTATACAAAAATAACTACAAACGACATAAAAATGTCCAAATATTTAGTGATTTGTTTGAATTAAATTAAAAAAATAAAAACTAAAAATATTGCATCAAAAACCTTAGAGACCCCATACTAGAGAAAAGAGACAAAAAGCAAGTATTGGGCATATAATGTTTGTGGGATGGGATAACCCGTTGTTTTGTGCGTACATAGGTATATTGTGAGAGAGCTACATAGAAAATTAGAGAAATAGAAAAACTTTCCGGAAAGAAAATATAAATCAGAATTTTTCCCGGGAGGAAATAGAAGACTTTCCGGAAGGAATTTATAGTTTTCCGGAAGGGATATTTATTCGTAGAATACAGCTTTCCGGAAGAAGTTTTATAGTTTCCGGAAGGAAGTAGAAAATAGAGAACTTTCCGGAAAGTAATCAGAATCTATGCAGCTTTGTAATATATTAATTTATTGTTTCCCAGCATTCCACGCTCTATGATAGGGACGGACAGAGCCATAATAACTAAGTAAAAAATTGCGTGTTTGCCTTCTGCTAAAGTGTCCACCAGCATGGCATTTTGGACAAAGGAAAAGAGGAGGAAATTGATATTTTGGATATTGAGGGTCCTGAAAATGAAAAAAAATTTTTGAGAATTTTTTCAAATTTTTTCATGCCTCTGTATTTGTCCCGTGCAGACGAGCATTTACAATATTGTGTGCTCTCCACAAGTACATAAGCATGTCAGTGAGGCGGAACACTCTTTGTTCACTCATTGGAAATGTTTGCGTAGTCATTTTCATAAAATGTTGCCGACAATGTTCGCAACCAAAGAATGAGGTTACCCAACCCTGAATTGCTTTGAGGGGACCCAAAGGATTTGGGGCGATACCAGCTGAATTCAAAATTAAATTTAAAAAAATAAGAATATTTTATTTACTATTTTTGCTGTGTGTGATAATTACATTAGCTGTTAAAGCATGAAATGTAGTCCACAAGCCGCAGGTGTACCCACGAAATTCTGAGCTGGAACCAGCGCAATGCTGCCAAGTTTCATTTTGGACGAATGGATAGCCGAAGAAGCCCTATAAAATTAAACTTTAAATACTTTCCGGAAAATACAAAACTCCATAAAGACCTTCCGGAAAATATAAACCTTTCCGGAAAATATAGAACCTTCCGGAAAATACAAACCTTTCCGGAAAATATAGAACCTTCCGGAAAATATAAAACTTTCCGGAAAATATAGAACCTCCAGGAAGATATAAAACTTTCCGGAAAATATAGAACCTCCAGGAAGATATAAAACTTTCCGGAAAATATAAAACTTTCCGGAAATGTCTATCCTACGATTACAGATACTATTTCATATTCCCTTCATGAAATATTATTTCCGGAAAAAACTTTCCGGAAACATCTATTGAATTTTCTCTTTATTCCTCTACCTCAACTCTCTCAAAGTGGTTTCTCCACTCTTCAACAGAAATAACGGCTGACGTTTTCCCTTCTAATAAATGTTGCAGATCACCTATAACCCATTTTGCTCGTCGACTATTATGCAATATATTAGGGTCATCTTTTCCAACCATTCGTTTATTACGTCGAATTGTTTCTGATTCTGTGTTGAGAACTTTCATTGGAAAATACTAGAAAATTTAAATAAATTCTGATAATTTTCTCTCCTTGCCTCTTTTAATAAGGTGACAAAGGCATAAAGTTTTCGAAATCTATCGCCTTCTATAGGGATTCCTAAACGGGTAACTTCATCCAATAATGCCATTCTCATCTAAAATTAATTTTTTTTTGTAAATGTATTTTATTTCGAGACATACAGCTTTAAGCATATCAGTCTCTGAGACATAATAAAGTTTTTTGCACCTAGAAAAAAATTTTTTGAAAAATTTTTTTGAAATTTTTTGTCATTATTAATTTTAAATTTAAGAACACACTTTTCAGGAAATCTTTCACAATCAATTAAATCCACGGGTGGTTTAGTTGGTTGTAAACTTTGTTGTAGTTCACTATCTAATGATAAGAAGTCTCCAGGTTCTACTCTCTGCATTGCCTCATCCAAAGTTTTGGGGCCCTGGAATTCATCCATGAATATAGATTGTTGATTGCCTCGTTTGAAAAGTGCAAGATAAGGGAATTTTGAAATTCCTAAAAAATTTCTGAAATTTCTTTGAGTAATTTAGAAGTGTAAGGCGCAAAGCTGTCACGAAGCCTGGCCTCATAAAAGAGCCAAATATAACAATAGAGCTGTAAAATTTTGTATAGATATCCATAAAGTTGTTATCTACATCCTCCAAAAATCTCAGAATTTTAGATTAAGTATTCCAAAGGTTGTAACCAAAAATATTTAAAAAATGTGTAGATATAGTTAAAATTCTGACATTTTAATTCAGAATTTCTGAAATACTTTACCACAAATTCTGAAATTTTCAGAATTGTTAGATAACACCCTCGAGGGCAACTAAGCCAAATTTCATGTCTATAGGTTAACTTTCGGCAGTTATACAAGTATGCAAACTTTTGTTCCCTTCGCACTACCCCTATGTTCCTTACCAAGCATAGAAACTAGAGGAGAATTTGACGAAGCTCTTCTAACACCAATTTGTTGTTTGTTAGGCCATAAATCCAGAATTGAGTGAATTACTGCGGGACTGTCCACTTTCTTCTCAAAAATTATAAGTAAAAAGTTGGAGGATTGGTCAAGGTTGTCCCAAAGATCCTCAAAGGTTGTTTGAGTATCGACTTGTAAAGGGTTAAGATTTGGCCAATCTTTGTAACTATTTTGTTTGTATTCGTTGAGAACCTGATAAAAATATTATGACATTTGACAAGAAGGTTACTGTAGCAAATAAATCACAAAGGTGGTGAGACTCTACTGGCACGTAAGGGACCGTTGGAATCATAAAACCATAAACTCTAATGGCCTAATTCTTGGGTCGGAAATACTTTTCAGACTCAAAAGTATAAAATATCCATTAGAGTCCAGAAAAAATTAATAATCCGATCCTGGGACTCAAGTGACAGAGATAAAAATTTACAGTAGTCTCTAATACCCCTGGGCTTCTATTTTTCAACACCCCTCATTGGGTGGGCTTCTATTAGGGCATGGGCATCTATTGGAGATGGGCTTCTATTAGAGACAATACGGTAATTAAATTCCACCTTATTAGCGAGAATATCACGTAGACCAGTCCCAGAATGTGCAGACTCAAAAATCATTCCATCATTAACCCCTTTAGATTTCCTCGAAAAATATTTTAACATTGGAAAGTAGGCAACTCCATTTGATCGACATATTTGGCTGTTGAATGAATCAGCGCAGTTGACAGCACCGACTTTAACGACATTAGACCAGCGTTTAGTAAGAGCAGCAAATTGTTTAAATGAGGGGGCAAATGCTCTACAATGGCCACACCTTTAAATTAATTTGGTAATTTTCACCTTCGCTCCCCCCTCCTTTTTCCTTCCTCAAAGTATTACAAAATGGTCAGTCAATCTTAAGTTATAGAACTCGTCGAGCTGTGTCGAATGACATCAAAATCAAAAAAATCGGACCTGACTTGACCGAGATACAGACCCCTGAAAATTGAACAACCATGGGGGCGAAAAACCATAGGTACCACATTTTATACAAATGATAGCTCATTCGAAAGAGCTCTTCGAGCTGAGTCGAATGACACCAAAATCAACACGATTAGACATGGTTTGACAAAGTTATGACGTGAAATAGACCTAACGGAGTCGGCGACTTATGTCATAACTCTGTCAAATCTTGTCCAATCACATTGATTTTAGTGTCATCCGACTCAGCTCGAAGAGCTCTTTCGAATGAGCTATCATTTGTATAAAATGTGGTACCTATGGTTTTTCGCCCCCTTGGTTGTTCAATTTTCAGGGGTCTGTATCTCGGTCCAATCAAGTCGGATTTTGTTGATTTTGGTGTCATTCGACACAGCTCGATGGGTTCTACAATTGTTGTTCAGACTGACCATTTTGTAATACATTGAGGAAGGAAAAAGGAGGGGGGGGGGGAACGAAGGTGAAAATTACGATTAATTTTTCTAATTGAGAATTTTAAAGTCCCAGAAGATCACCTACCAGAATATCAAAATGACCCCTCAGACTCTAATGACTAAGGAAACCCTTCTATACTCAATGGTCATTTCAGACCAACGATGTTGAGACTCTAATTGTACTCTAGACTCAAAAGTAAAGGGGGTTCCCGATAGAGGGTACTTGCGTAGTTTACACCCCATAAGCCCCGCCCCTTTTCCTCTCTACCTTTTCTTATGGGGGGTAAACTACACTAGCTTTTAGAGTATACACCCCCCCCCCAATTCGCTTACCAATCCGCATAGAACTCGACAACAAAAGAGTGCCCTCTGCCTGGCTCAAAAACAGTATCAGAAAAAGTGTCTTGATCCAACAGTCTATTAAATTAACAAAGAATTTAATCAAAAATTCCCTTAAAAACCAACACTATATGGTCAATTCCAGGTTGATATAAAAGAGGATTACTTCCTTGGGGGACAGAACTAATTGAAGCAATTTTTCCATTTAAAGTCCTCAAAAGCACAAAGAATAAAATATTAATAAAATAGGTGGCAGCAGACTTTCGGCTACTACCAATGCCCATGGCATCTGATTGTAATATAAAAGTCAAAATAACCAGAATTATATGTCTGCTAGAAAATCAGAAAAAAATTAATTAAAATCAGAATTTTAAAAAAGACAATTTTTAAAATGATAAAAATCAGAATTTTAAAAGAGTAAAAATCAGAATAAGCTTAGTTCAAAATTCAGAATTTCTGAAAGAATAAAAATCAGAAAAAGTTTAATTAAAAAATCAGAATTTCTGGAAAAAAACATTTCATTGTGGACAAGATTATTTAATACTGACAATGAGAGTAGCGACAGATACACGCTTATAAAAAATTCAAATAAAGACATAAAGCTTTGAAATTTTGTACAGACATCCTCAATAGTGTTATCTACCTCCTCTATAAATTTCAGAATTTTCTGTTTGTGTATTTTAAAGTTATTAACAAAAATATCACAATTTTAAGAGAAAACGCATATTTTTTGCCTATTTTCGCCCATGACTTTTTAAATACAAATGCAAAATTTATAATTTAGTTAGTTAACACTATTAACTATATCTGTGCAAAATTTGATAAATTTAGGTTCTTTTTTGACTGTTTTATAAACGCTGCTCGGTCAGGTGTTACACCAACATTTTCTTGGGGGAGAAATTCATTTTTGACCAAAGATCCAACTTATTACGTTTATATTTATTTTTTTAAATAATAAATCATTTTTACAAAAGTCTTTTCCTATCTAGTTTTGGCGAAAAATGCAAAAATTTTACTAAAAATTACGTAAAGAAAAAAAATTTGCATAATTTTAACGTTTAGTCTTTCCCTCTACATTTACAAAATCAAAAAAGATTTTTTTGAAATAAAATTTTTCTATAATAAATTCAGACAAGAACTATGCAAAAATGTTAAAAAAATAAAAAAATTTATTTTTCTTATAAGAAAATTTTTTGATAATTTTTGCATAATGTTTTCGGAACTTATGTTCCGTTCGATGACGAATTTTTAGTCCATAGCTTTCTATAAATTTCAAAATTTTTAAATAAATTTGCATCTTTCGAAAGCTAAGATTGCCCAGAATATTTTTCTTCTCCAAATCCTTCCTTTCAAAAAAATTTTAAAAAATATTATACCCACAAAATTACCAAAAATAACAAAAAAATACCAATTATCTTCACTTATTCACCCATAACTTTTCAGGGAATAATCGGATTTATTTCATCCCAACACCAATAATATTCTACACATTCACAGCTTTCGAATGACACCAAAATCAACCAAATCCGTTCACGGACAAAAAAGTTATAGGGCAAAAAAGACCCCCGGTTCACGCGATGAAAACTTGGCGACGAGACGTCCAAGTTGCTTTTAAAGTTTATTTTAGAGAGTAACAGAATAAATGAGAGAAAAACAAAGAGAAAGAAAGACTAAAGGATTAAATTTCATGTTTTTTAAAAAAAGTTGATGCTCATTTTAGTAAAATTGATTGTTTAAAAAATGTGGGTCGTCAACAGTTGACTGACCTTTTTTCCAGAAAAGAAAGAAAATGAGTAAAAAATGAGGAGAAAAAAAATTAAATTGACAAAAGAGCGAAAAATAAGAAGAAGAAAAATGTTTTAAAATAAAAAGAGAATTTTTGAGGAGTTTAATTTTTGGCCAAAAAAAATTTTTTTTTATTGTTTTAAAATGATTGTTCCCTTCCCTTCCCTTCTCTTCTTTTATTATTTTAATTCTCGCTTTTATTTTCTCACCCCTTTTTTCTTGAAATTATTTATTGCTTGCTTAATTTAATTTTTTTAAATTAAAAGGCAGGCTTTTTTTTAAATATTTAGAAGAAGAGAGAAAGGGGGTTAAAAGGAATTTATCGTTATTGAGGCCATAAAACAATAAAATCGTATTTGTGGCTGATTGTCCTAAATATACTAAAATAAAGGGGACAGAGACATACAAAATTCTTGGGTCTTGAGCTCAGGATCCTCTCAATTCAGGATCTTCTTTGGGGGATTTTTTGGTCGCAATCTTGGGGCCAAGCCTTGGATCTTGGAAAATTTCCGGACTTGGAAATCTCGAGCAGTGGCTGGAATTGTAAATTTGCTCTCGTACTCGTACTTCTATACAAGTACGAATACGAATTTTGGTACGAGCTTCTATCCATTGGTCTCAAGTAAGGGGGAAAGACAGGACTCTCTACAAGAAAGCATCCGCTCAAATACTACAAAAATAAGTGAAAATTTAATTGTTAAAAAATATTTATAAATAAATTGAACATAAAATTATGAAATTGATAAGGAAAAATAAATATAAATAAACAACATTTATTAAAAGCATACATATTTATATGTGACAAAATTAAACAGAAATTTTTTCTTAGTAAAAATTTTATGACTCATAAAAATTACACATGGGACCAGGAATTAAAAAAAATTTTTTTCTCTTTTTAAATAAAATTGAAAAATTTTAAAATAAATTTATACGAGAAAAGGCATGTCTTTACAAAAAAACCTTGAATTAATCATCCCCTCTTACTAATTCCGTGTAAAAAATAAATTTTAGAATAAGGCGAATAAATGGGCATCAAAGACCAGCGACAGGCGGAAGCTTACAAAACAGCTTAAAAACACCCTAAAATTCTGAAAATTTTAGAGAATCCAGATGACACCCTCAACAATATTTATACAAAATTTCATAAATTTAGAGTAAAATTTGGCAAAGGTACAGGCCTGCGAATATTTGGGCACTTGCGCCCATTTAACCGCAGAGAAAAATCAGAATTTTAAAAAATTCTGATTTTTCAGAATTTAAATAAGAAAATATTTTGGTTGTTTTAAAAGAATTTATTTTTAAGAGGTAAGTACAAAATATTTAAAGCAAGAAGAGTGAAAAGGTCGGAAAAGCAATTTAGCGAAAACAACCGTTCAACGGGATAAGAGGGCAAATAAATATTACAATAATATGTAGACAAAACACTCAAAAATTTATTTTTAGGATAAAAAGATGAGAAATGATGAGGAGGGGAAGGTAAAGAAAAATTTTATATTTAAAGTTTACGAAGACTGACCATTTTTAACATTTTACATTTTGACCATTATGAAAAAATCTTCCCTTTCTACCGTTTTGAGTTGATGAGGGGAGTTTTGGTAGTTTTTCTGGTCCTAAAATTTTGAATAGATCCTCGGAGATGTTAATTACAATCTCTGAAGATTTCAGAATTTTTGGTTGAATAATTCTGAAATTATTTAAGAAAATACTATCAGAATTTCAAAAAAGAACGAAGGGTACTTATTTAGTCCCCCCAGTCAGTTTTTTCGAAAAATATGTAAAAATGGTCAGTCTGAACAACAATTGTAGAACCCATCGAGCTGTGTCGAATGACACCAAAATCTACAAAATCGACTTGATTGGACCGAAATACAGACCCCTGAAAATTGAACAATCACACGGGCGAAAAACCAAAAGGACGAGAAAGTATACAAATGATAGCTCATTCGAGCTATCATTATCTCCATTTTAAATGCCAATATAAACGCGCGCGCCAAAACGTCTCTGCGCCAAAACATCCCCAAAGAACACTCTTAAATACCCAAAAATGCTGTGAAATACCCTTGTAAAAATCGGTTTTTTTGCAAACAATTTTCGAAAAGGGCTAAAATTGAGAAAAAAGGAACGACAAAAATAAACACGCAGAAATAGGCTTACGTAAAAAAAAGTATGTAAATATTTGCACAGAATGAACAGAAAATATTGCAAAAAAATATAGAAAATTGTAAAGAAATAAAATAAAAAAAAATAAATAATTATTTTTAATGTTTAAAAAAATTATCAAGGTCAGAAAAGGATGTAGAATAGACAAAAAATGGCATAAAAATAAAAAAAAGTTGTCGTCAAAAAATAAATTTTTGAAGGTCGAAATTGAGGAAATTGAGGCGAGGAATTTTCCCTTAAAAATGAACCCAGGAGGGTATTCCCTAAAATAGTCCCCCAAAAATACGGTAATTTCCCTAAAATAGGGTATTTTATTTTAATTTTTTTCATTTGGGGATATTTAAGAGGAAGGGGCGATTTTAGATGAAATCTAGGATTTAAATTCGAAAGTGTCTGGTCTAACACGGTGAAGCATTAAAGTATTAAGCATTGCTAGAGGGTATTATAAGTAGGGTTGCCAAAATGGCCCGATTTGGACCGAAAGATCGAGTCAGGCCTAAGATATTTGGCCCGAAAAAGTCAGGCCTAAGATATTTGGCCCGAAAAACCGTCGGCCCGGCTCGAAAACGGCAACCCTAATTATGAAGGATTTTAGCTTCTACATTGTTTAAAAATAAAAATTATTTTTTTAAAATAAAAATTATTTTTATTAAATAAGCTTTTGAATCGAGAACAATAAAAAAAGAGAAAAAAATTTTTTATTACAGTCCAATTCTCGCTTTTATTTATTCACAATAAATAAATAATATCCGACGATCAATGACAAAACAATGGCCGATTAATGCGAATAAATAAAAATAAAAAAGGGAAAAAGGCCGATTAGCTCGCTTGGAATTTTATTAAAAAAAAGAATTAAAAGTAAAAATAAAAGGATAATTTTATTTAAATGTTGGAAGGTACAATCGACGGAAAAAGATAGGGGAAAGGCTGCTAAAATGGTTATTTTTCGTTAATCTCTTTTTGATTAACTTTTAGAAAAAAAGTTTCAACACAAAAATTGTACATCTTTAAATTCTTTTTAAAATGAGTATAAACATAAAGATAATTAGACCCTATACGCAAATAAGGTGGTAATCGTTTTTTTTTCTTCCTTTTTTACTTTCCATATTTTTCCTTATTTTGTACATTATGGTCAGACTTTTACCCTCGTTTACTTCCAATGAATTTCCCTGTGGCATATTCAAATGAAAAGATAGACAAAACAGGCACGAAGACGGACAGACAAAACACGGACGGACACAGACAAACAAAACACGGTCGAAGACCGACCGAACCAACACGGAAGAACTCGGACAGACAGACACGGATGGACACAGAACCAAAACGGTCAAAGACCGACCGGACGAAGACGGACAGAACCAACACGGACGGACAAAACACGGGCAGTCAAAGTTAGAAAGGAAAAAGGAAAGGAAAAATGAAGGAAAAAGAAAGGGAAAATGGAAAGGAAAAAAGGAAGGAAAAAAACGATTACCCCCTTTTGTGCGTATAGAGCCGATAATTAAACGGCAAAAATTTTTACAAAAATTTTTAAACATTGCAGTAGGGTTGACAAAACGACACTGGTATCGGCCAACCCGAGACCGAGATTGACCGATACTCAAGAACCTGATACCGAGACCGATACCATCATTTGAGTAGGCCGATACCGAGAAACGATACTGACCGAGACTAACAGAAATTTTTATTTTATGTCAAAAAATACGTGTAAAAATAATTTGTTCATTATTTACATCATCCAAGTCATCAGATAAATACTCTTCATCATCTGGATCCGATCAGGCTTGGCAATGTATACAAATTTTGTGTCCTTATCCAAATAGAATTATGGAAGGCCAAGGAGAGATTTCGGCTCTACATATTACACAATATCACAGCAACTTAACCTGCAACCAGAGAGCCGTTTCAGTGGCACTGAAATAAATAAAATATTTTCTCTTTTTCTATTTCGCTCTATTTTTTTCGCGTGCTATTTCTCTAAAGATTTGATGTTCAACTTCGAGAAGCTTTATCTCGAATAAAAACTTAGAAAAAAAAATTTCATCTTAGCCAAAACGTTAAACAAAGTCCTATCTTTGTTTTAAAACCAAATTCATTGATTTTTACCATGTTTAAAAAAAGTTACCCATGGGTTTGTAACTAAATTTAGAAAACGAAAAATAAAGGGAAAAACTTATTTAAAAAATGTATTTTAGTTTAAAATGCCATTAGATTTTAAATAGGAAAGATATTATTGAGAATTTAATTTTATATAATTCATTTTCGCTGAAAGGATTCGAACCTCCTGCATTTTTCGCTGTCACTAACCAACTAAACCATACTCCCGCACTGAAAGGCAGGTTGCACCCTCTGCCTGTTTTAAGTTGCTGTGAATATACGTCCAATCAACTATTATCTCTTACCTACAAAATTTCAAAAAGAGTAATTCATCGGTTACAAATCCGGTGAGTACGGTGGCTGTATTTGAGACAAGTTAAAAGTACAAATATATATACATATTCGGTCCCTGTATACACTATACATACTATGTAATTCTTTTGCCAGACAAACAAAATTTCACCTGTAAATTAAAAATTAGATAAATATTATTGTCTATAATTTAAAAAATTGTTGCCCGAAGTTGGCATTTTAACTTAATTGGCTGGTAATATTTAGCCAAAAAATGACAGAAAGCAACAATTAATTATTCGTATAATAATTACTTATTTAAAAAATATTTTTTGTCTTTTAGAGGACGTTAAATAAATACCAGGTGAATTTAACAGGGGTTTCTTTTAAATATAAATATTTTAATTGAAAAAATTCTTAAAGCTAAAAGAAAAATTCATTGCATTTTTCACGGTACACCTCAACTGAGTCCCGACTCAACTGAGTCCCGGACCCTATAACCTTTGAAGGGATGGTCACACTTTTTTGATCTTGGTACCATTGGATAGGACATTAAATAGGCTACAATATACCAAAAAATCAACATTCCTGACCGACTGTTAAAAAAGTTATGATCGATAAAGTGCCGAAAAATCAGACCTTTTTAAAAAAGTTAGTTTTTAGATGATATCTTTTTTAAAAATCAATCAAAATTTTTGATTTTTTGGTATATTGTAGTCCATCTGATGCTCTATCTAATGGTACCAAAAACATTAAAAAGTATCATCCCGTACTTGAGTTATAGGGCCGGGACTCAGTTGAACTGCTCCGTATTTTTCAATAAAAATGCCCCTTGATTTACTGGATATTTTGTTTAAATTTGATTATTTTGTTTGTTTATTACTTGGTTATCCTCTAAACATTATTCTGATTATTTTAATTATTTTTAAAACACCAAAAGAAATGGAAACACACAGCAGAATTCTGATACAAAATTGTGTTTTGGATATTTTAATGTTGACTTGTCAATTATTAATTCAAGTTGTATTTAAGTACATATAATATATACTGAAAATTAGGGTTGAGGTCGTTTTGGCGCCGGGCCGGTTTGGCGAGAGAACAAAAAAGTGGCACTTAGGCAGGACCTAAATTCTTAAAAATTTTCTTAAATTTCTATAACATCCTTGACTACCCCCTCCTGAAATTTCAGAATTTTTCATCCATTATTTCTGTAGTTATAGTCGATAGACCTCGAAAAATTAGGCATTTTTCAGAAAATCAACATTTTTGGCTACAATTTCTGAAATTCCTACTCAAAAATTCTGAACTTTTTGGAGAACTTAGATAAAGGTACGAGAGTTATTATTACGAAATTTTATCATTTTTGATAAACAATTCGCTATCTTATAAGCTCGCGCCAAAACGGCACCGCGCCAAATCGGCCCAGTCCCTGAAAATTAGGGTTCAACACTTACAATTAAGGTCAAGTAGTATGTGAACTCGGTCAATAACTCGTTATTGAAATCAACAAAAATCTCCTTTGTTTACTACATATAGTTGTAAGGTCATTAAACCACGTCTGATTCTTTTCTACAGCTGTAAATTAAATTAGCTTTATCAAGTTTATAGGCATTGACAACAGTCATAAATCTTTGAGACCCGAGAAACTAGTCAGGGCCCGACTTAGGGTCAGATAATAATAATCATTAAATTTTCCGAAATATTTCCGTTAGTTTATTTAATACCTTAACAAATTTAAATTTCATATTCATTTACAGTTTTACATTATTGATACAGAAGGGAATGAATTTATGATATTCCCTTATGGAATTTTGCTTAGTTTTATGAACGAAAATTTTATTCCGATCATATGTAACATTGTTTTCGTTTTTTGGCAGTATATTGGTACCATAAATATGCGTGGATTGTGTGTACAATTTATCTATAGATATTTAGTTTTGAATAGGTAAATAAAAAAGAAAATGGTAAAAAATTCCGTCTCAAGTCCCGAAAATCATTTCAGACAAACGATAATACATCTATGTATAACGTTTGAAAGAGCTCGGCGAGTTGAGTTGAACGACATCAAAATTAGGCTCTTGGCACACTTATGAACCGAGACATGGATCCCCGAAAAGCGGCGAAATTATTGTGGGGGGGACTAAACACATTTTTGTGGTAAAAAATTCGAAAAATACAAAATCTTTCGATTGATATATTGCTTGTCCGAATCAGTTTCCGGGGCATATGACAAAATTTTTCAAATAAAATAACAATTAAATATTAATAAAATGTTGTTAAAAGGAGTATGAAAATAAATTTTTGTCGTTATTTATTAATGTTTTCCACTGTATTGGTAGTACAATTACTTCTCAGTTTGAATTTATCTGGCTTGTATATGACCTATAATGTTGGGGGTATCAAATATTTTGATGATTTTAATAAAACATGGCCATATATTCAATATAAGGTTCAAAAGGTAAATTTTAAATTTAATTCAGGGACGCGCCCAAAAGGTCGCGCGGCGCAAAGGCATAACTAGCTGGAAGATTTTCGGCACTTATCAAATTTCCCTCTTGGAAAATTTCTTTTCGGGTATCGGGCGGAACGTTGCTGTAAACTTAAATTCATATTTATTTGAAATAGATGAACGGCTTGACACTTTTACCTACAATTTGCGTTACAATAGTTATATATTTAATAATGATTATTTGTGCATTCAAAATGATTAGATTTGTTAATTTAAACACAAATTTTGATGGAAATTTAAAAAGATTAAATAAACTTTTAACAAAAGTTTTGATCCTTTTGGTAAGGAGATTTTCTATTAATATTTTGGGTACTTTCCTTTTATCGGAACACATTTTTATTTTTGTTTTCCCCCTTTTTTTTCTTGAGGTGTAAAGAACGGTCAAGCATTCTTTCACTCCGTTGTTCAGGGTCGACAATTGTACAGTGGACAGTTGTACAGTATTCAGAGCCTTTTTAAAATAAATTTACTTTAGCGCTAATAAGAAAGTTTGACCGTTCCCATAAAGGAATAGAAAGTACTCACCCAGAGTTACCGTACATTGACACAATATCGGACCGTTGGTTCTAAAAAGCAGTAAGGGTACTTTTAGCCAATTGTAAGGTTGGTGTCATATTTTATGTCAGACCATTTTTAAATGTCAGACCATTTTTAAAACTTTAAAGAAAGAAAAAAGTAGGAGGGGGACGAACTTGAATTTTACAGAAACTAGTGTTCGAGTTCAAATTATCGTTCATATTATTATTGGCAGATACCTTTTCTTTATAATAGAGCGGCCGGCCGCTCTATTTTTCAATCCCCTCTCAATGTAGGTATATTAATTTTGGTTCTGGTAAAGTTAAAGATTCCAATTAGGGTTGCAGTTTTCGAGTCGGGCTGACGGTCGAGGCATTTTTTCGGGCTAGTTTTTATCGAGTAGGGCCGGTCACTTTCGGGCCAAATATCTTAGGCCCAACTCGATGTATCGGTCCGAGTCGGGCTATTTTGGCAACCCTAATTCCAATGGAGTATCAACTCCTAATTATTGGGACATATAAACTGGACAAGAGCAAACAATACTCGTAAAGGTCACAAACCTCCATTGAGCTCATAAGCTTATTGGGCTTATAATCTATACCATAGCCTTAATTTTTAGGCTATTCTACCATTTATCGACCAACTTGGAATTTTATTTATTATAATTTCTTCACAAACAACTAGCAGCACAACAAACTATATACGAATTTTTATTTACATTTTTCTTCATTTAACACCTGTATTTAACCCAATTATTTGTATTTTAACAAACACACCATATCGAAATGCTATTTTTAATCGTTCACAAGTACATCCACAATAAATGAATAAAATTTTTTTTCTCTTTTTTAAAAATTCCAAGACATTAGAATTTTCAAGACTCGTCAAGCTCTTTCGAATGAGCAGAAACATTCGTTTCCCGTCCCTATTTATAATACGTTTATAGGTTCCTAATACATATTTTTAATAATAATGCCTTATTGACGCAAGGTTGTGGTAATCGAAGACCTACATGTCCGCAAAGTGTGCATTCTCTTTGCGGACATGTAGGACACCAACCGGACATTTACCCAAGGTTGTGATCACTAAAATCAACGAATCTCCCCAAAAATCGAAAAATAGGGGAGACCGAGCTAATCTTTGGGGTAAAAATTCGATTATACAAATGTTAGCTCATTCGAAGGAGATCATCGAGGTGAGTTGAACCTTATTTGTCCCCTTAATCCCTCGATATTCCTTTTCAAAAGTTGAGGTCTTTTGGGTGTAGGTCTTCGATTTGTATAAACACTTGCCTTCTGGGTTGGACTCACCAATACGAAAATAACTAATTTATTGAATGACTAAATATTTAAAAATTTTTTGGTTTTCATTGACCTGAACTGGTTGAACTTCGCTTTGTATAAACACTTGGGGCTAAAAAATTGGGTACACCCCAACGTACCGCGAGCCCAACGTATCGCAGAGCTATAACTTCGTTCAAAATTGTCGAATCCGGCACGGCTTGATATGGTTCGATTCAGCTCGTCGAGATGCATCGAACCATACCAAGGCGTCCCGGATTCGACAATTTCGAACGAAGTTATAGCTCTGTTGTACGTTGGCCTGCTTCCTAAAAAATTGTACTTTTAGTGGAGTTATATTTAATTGAAATGTATCGCTTAGACAGTTCGTTCCTCCTACCAATTGGCTATACAAATTAAAATTTTAAAATTGTATCAATTTTTTGCTATATTTTAAAATGGAAAAATTTGTCGGGTATTTGTTTTAGTATAAAAGCCAATTTATTATCTAGTTTTGGGCTACAGTGTTAGTGCAGTGTTTGTTGTTCTTGTAGATTGTTATTTGTATTATGTCATATTAAAGCAGCAGCGTTGGTCGACTATTGAGCCAGTTCCATTTCCGGCTTTTCCAATTTCCGACACCTCTGACTCAGGGGTGTTCGCAATTGCGGATTGCGTAAATTGCTTGGTTTTTTGGACTTGCGGATTGCGGCTGCGGAAAATTTTTTTCATTTGCGGACACCCATGCTCTGACTGTTCCGACCCACCTCTGTTAAGCAGTTTGTTATTTCTGTCTTATCTCGTAGCGTTTTGTTTATATTAAGGAATTGAAATTTAGTATATAAGAAACCGTAAATTTTTAAATAACTTTTGTTGGGTATGTGCTTAATATAAAAGGCTGAGGCTTTAGCCAGTCGGGGAGTTAGTGTTAGTCTTAGTCTGTGGTCAGCAGTTTAGTCTTAGTTACTCTCAGCCGTTAGTTCTGTTAGTCAGTCAGTCCTAGTCTGCGCTCCAGTTCTATTCGTATTCCTATTGTTCACCTTTATTGTATTTAGTCTTGTAGATAAAGCACTGTTGTTAGTTACTGTCTTATCTTGTTATTCTTGTTAGTACGTAGCCATAGAAGTCTCGTAAATAACAACTTTTAAAGTTATTTTTTAGTGCCAAATTAAATTTTCTTCGAAAAATGTTTTATTCTTTACCAACAGAAACCAAGCTTGACATTTTTAAATTCCTCAATTATGAAGATTTATGTTCAATCAAACAAACAAATTTATATTTTTGCGAATTTATTAATAAATATGAGGGGGAACTTGCTCGAGAGGAATTTTATGATTTAACTATTGTAGCGTTTTCTTTAAACTACCGTATATCCTTTACTACCCTGGGTATTGTTTCGACCTTCCGCTGGAGAGAGTAATTAATCTAGGGAGGGTAATTATTAGAGCCCGGAATTTCGTTCCGTACCGTATTCCGTACCGTAATACCGTATAATACCGATACCGATAAATACCGATAAAATTCAAAATTTTACCGTTCCGTAAAACGGTACGGAATACCGAAAAATACCGATACCGATAAATAGCGATAAAAATTTATCGGTATTCCGTACCGTATTTAAAAAATTAATTTAGTTAAAAATAAAAATTGTGGGGATTAAATTGTGGGGATAAACACACACAGAGGAAAATTTTGAGGAGATGTAAGTCCAAGAAGCAAGATTTCTTCCTTTTTAGCGCCGCAGGCGAAAATTTTGAAAATTATCAAAGGCCGAGAGGCTTTTTCCGCTTAAAATAAAATAAAACTTTAAAAATTTTTATCGATCGGTATTATCGGTATTTTGTTTTGTTTCCGTTCCGTAAAACGGTACGGAATACCGAAAAATACCGATACCGAAAAATACCGATAAAACTCAAAATTCTACCGTTCCGTATTCCGTACCGTATTACCGATACGGAATACCGATAAATACCGAAAAATACGGCCGTAGTACGGTACGGTCCGGGCTCTAGTAATTATACGAGGTTTGAAATTTGAACGTGTTTTAGGGCATTTGTTGGGGGGCAATTATTGTTTCAATCTATCGCTGGATGGGGAATTATTCGAGGGAGGGCGGTTAATACAGGTTATACAGTAGTTTAAATTTTTAAATCCCTTTTAAGGATTATTGTGATCGATATAAAGGACTTCCTCACAAATTAATTAGACTCCAAACTGAAAATTTTGGCTTTACATTGAATGAAGGGCTTGAAGAAATGGTAATTTAAAATATGTAAAGTTCCAAATTATTTTTAATTTTAGTGGAAGAATGGACTAGAAAACCCAATATCTTTGTATTTACCTGGTCAAAATTCAAACAACAATACTGCTATTTGGTTGTTTAAAGGTGGAATTTTATGTACTACTGAAAATTTTTTAATAAGGGTAGCCTCGACTTTTCTCAGTAGTTCCACGTATTCTAATTAGTGACCGCTCCCGCAATCCCGCACTTTTTTCGATTTGCGGGATTTTGCGGACTACTCCCATGGGATCGCGTCCAGCAGCCGTTTCTAGAAGTTACTCCCGCATGCGGAATCCCGCAAATACGATTTCGCCAGTCACTAATTTTAATACTTATTTATTCTTAGATTTTAATAATTAGGATGGAAAAAAGGAGTTTGACCATTCTGTACAAATACTTATAAGAAAAACTTAGGGTGGAAAAAACCGAAAAATCATTCGGTTCGGTCCAGAACCGACAACCTTAGTGTTGAATGTCCAAAAAGTTTTTTTTCATTTTTTAAAATTATTTTTTAGCTTATAACGCTGTAAATCGTTATTATTTTCTTCAACTGCCAATTGTTATTCAAAGCAAAAATGAAATCAAAATTGTTTATTATTATCTAAATAAATTATTTAAATCTTCCTTTAAACGAAGCAATTTTGGGAGGTTTATATTCAATCCACAATTAATCTAAGCATTATTTCGAAATGCCAGACACTTTGATTTTCAAAAATCGTGGCTGTATATGGACTACGTTATTGGGGATAAATTAAAATTTGTTTTGAATCATTTAATTATTAGGGGAACCCTTACAATTAATTTCCCTCTAGACAACGACGCGAGAAATTATACAGATATTTTATTCAAAATTTTATTGAGTGGAGACAAGTTTAAAGAAGTCTGTTTAAAGTGGACTAATTTACAAGCTATTTTTGATAGTATTGTGGATGTAAGTTTTTGGGGTAGCTTTTGAATTTTCCTTCCGCGAAGGATACACCTCGTTTCAGTCCCGGCTCAGTTCATCCCAAGCCCTATAACTTTTGAATGGACGAATAATTTTTAATGTTCTTGGCACCATTGGATAGAGCATTAAATAAGCTACAAAATATCAGAAAATCAAAATTCTTGATTGACTGGTAAAAAAGTTATGATCGAAAAATTGCTAAAAATCACGTTTTTTTTTGAAAAAGTTGGTTTTTATATCATAACTTTTTTATCAATAGGTTAAAAATTCTGATTTTTTGAAGTGTTGTAGATCATATAATTCTCTATCCAATGGTACCAAGAACATGAAAAAGTGATCATCCCTTCACGAGTTATAGCTCAGGATTGAAGGACTGAACTGAGCTATAACTGAGGTGCTACGTTCCGCAATCTCGAATTTTCGACTGCAGAAATGTTTAAAAACCCTAAATTATTTTTAATTTTTTCCTTTCAATTTTAGCATATTGAAACTTCAATTGAATGCTCAAAAATGGTGTCTAAAATTGAATTAAATAATCTTAATATTAATTTTACTGATTTAAATAGAAGAGCTGAAAAGATTGGGGAGGAACATGAAAACGGACATTTAATCTCAACAAAATACCAACTTTCCAACAAATTCAATCCAAAAATTAAATTCTCTATTTTATATAAGAAAAGTTGTACAGTAGTAGAAATTGAACGAATTTATTGTTAAATCTGTTTTTTTGATAATTTATTTTCCGAATTGGACTCGATCCGCCCAGATATTTTTTTCTTCCCAACATTTTCTTTAATTAATTGTACTCATCAGAGGTGGGTCGGAATTCCGTTTTCCGACGTTTTTTTTCTTCCAATTTCCGAAAAAATTTTTTGATTTCCGATTTCCGGCACTTCCGACTTCCGAGAGTTCCGATTTCCGAATTCCGACTTTTGAGCAAGTTCCGATTTCCGAAAGTTCCGATTTCCGGCTCTCCCGATTTCCGACACCTCTGACTGTTCCGACCCATCTCTGGTACTCACTAAATCTTTTCCAGTATGAGTTAAAAATTCAAAAACCTGGGCGGATCTGGAAAATTTATTTTTTGAATGCATATCACATTTAATTTTTTGATAAACATACATATTTTTACAACCTTTTTTTTCCAACAAATTGTTGAGACCTAACAATTAATATTTGATTAATTTTTATTTATAACAAGGGACATCCCAATTAGGCGCGCGGCCATAACGGCGCTTAGCCATAACTTGCTTCAAGATTTCCGAATCCTACCAAATTTAGTATTTAACGATTCCTCTCCTCGAGCTAAAGAGATTGGTACCAAAATTAATAAGGGCCAGAAATTTTCCAGCAAGTTAAGGCTTTGCGCCGTTATGGCCTGCGCCGTTTCGGTCTCCCTATTTTGGTGTCGCGGACAGCGACCAGTGATTATTCATAAATAATTTAAAGTCTATTTTTGTTATTTAGCTAAAATTCCTTCCATTGAATTTGCCCCGTCTTTTGTCTAAATCTAAACTTAGTTTTTTCCTTTCTATTGTATTTAAAATTCTTTCTATTATATTAACTAATAGTGTTCGGCACGTTACGGTATACCGCGGTATTTTTCCCGGTATACCGCGGTATTTTTTTCCGGTATACCGATACCGAAACCGTACCGGTCAAATTTTGAAAAAAAACGGTATTTTTCGGTATCGGTATTTTTTCGGTATACCGATACCGAAACCGTACCGGTCCTCGAAAAAATACCGCGGTATTTTCCGGTATTTCGGTATTTGTATGTCATAAAATATTTTTTTAATTTCTCAAAATTTTCGCCTGCGGCGCAGAAAAAAGATGAAATCTGGCTACTTAGTAGGGTTTCACCGGAAGTTCCGGTTCCGGTTCCGGGTTCCGGAAGTTCCGGTGTTTTTTTGGTTCCGGTTCCGGTTCCGGGAACCGGAACTCAAATTGGTTCCGGTTCCGGTTCCGGCTCCGGTTTACAAATTGGTTCCGGCCAAACCGGAACTTTTTTACACCCCTAAGGATTGATATTTTTAAAATATAAATGAAATACTCGTACTCTCATACTTGACATTAAAAGAAAAATCGAAAGAAATATGTTTATTTTCTTTCAATTCCCTTTGTATGAGCAGATGGCCGAGTGGTTAATGGGTTAGACTCTAATGATTTAAAAGTGGGTTCGATGCCTGGTCAAAAGAAACGAATTTTTTATATTTTTCTTCCCATAAATAATTTATTTTATAAGTTTAATTTTGTTTTAAAAATTATTCTTTTTTTATATGGAGGAATTATGGGTTTTTGGCTCTTAAAATTTTTCGTTTGGCCAATAAAAAGTGAATTTTTTGCTTACGGCTTTCCGAAATTTTCAAAATTTTCGCCTGCGGCGCTGAAAATGTATCAAGGTGGATTCGATGTATCAAGGTGGATTTTGTTTTATATCGTGTGATTTCAAGGGGTCCACATATATCATTTATCACCGACAGATTTTCGGTTTGGTTTCGGTTAACCGAAACTTTGGTGACCAGACAACGCTACTTAAAATACAAATTCTTAAAAATTTTGTAAATTTTTGCAAATTTTTAAAATTTTTAATTTTTCTTAAAGTTCCGGTTCCGGTTCCGGTTCCGGGCCGGAACTTAGAAAAGTTCCGGTTCCGGTTCCGGGAACCGGAACTCAAATTGGATCCGGTTCCGGTTCCGGTCAAAATTTCGGTTCCGGTGAAACCCTACTACTTAGCCTTCCAAAATTCTTAAAATTTTCGCCTGCGGCGCTAAAATTAAGAAGTATAAAGACTGTTTAAAGGAAAGATCAGTTGACCTGAAGGGTTATAGAAGGGTTAAGAGGTTCATTAAATCATCTAGCATCATTTTAATTTAGTAAACCTGCACCAATTTTATTAATCCTCTTATATGTATCTCTTCAGCCCCTGATACCTACTACATATATGCTAAAATCCCTGTTATCTTTTTAATCCGAGGGTAAGAAAAATATTGGTGCAGTATCTGGAACTCAGATCTCACGTTATCCCTACAGATCCCCTGATTCCCCGGCATCAATTCATAACTACAGATAGCCCCTTATCCTTCGATATATCTACAACTTAACCGACATCAGTCGGTAATCACATGGATTTTTTCAAATCTCCTTGATCCCTCCAAATTACATCCGTCATAACCAGCTGCTTCGTTAAACCCCTTGATCCCTTTAAATCCTCTGATATCCTTCATAATCTCTTATATCCCCTATATCACCCCAAATCATACCCATTCAACTTACATGTATCATAAAATCTCGTAGGACTCCCCGACTTATAGTAATACGTCGATTTTTAACTGAAAAAATGGCTAATACTTGATAAAGAAAAAAATTAAAAAAAAATACCGAATACCGGCCGGTATACCGAAAATGTTGAGACGGTATTATCCGGTATCGGTATTTTTCCGGTATACCGATACCGATACCGTACCGGTCAATTTTTGTAAAAAACGGTATTTTTCGGTATCGGTATTTTTTCGGTATACCGATACCGAATACCGGAAAAGGTCATTTGCCGAACACTATTAACTAAGCGCATCTGTCTAATTCCCTTTTTTATGTACCAGCCGCCATTCATTAATTTATATTTTTGCCCACTTTTGGAATGTTGTTTACTTTAAACTTTGTCTACCCGCCTATTTTTCTGGCCTATATAATCTCCCCCTCCAAACCCCCCTTAGCTTCGATTGCTTGCTTTCTCTATTAGTTGGTTCTGTTTGGCTTGCTCTATTAGCTCATTCTGTTCCAGCTTCGATTGCTTGCTTCTCTCTGTTGGTTGGCTTCATTCTGTTCTGGTCCTGTGGCACTTGTTCCTATTTGTGGCCTTATCAATAATCTATTGTTGGACTATTTATTTGTGTATAATAAACTTATATTATTTGTTTGGCTTTAATTTATTTGGTGGACAAATCCCTTGGCCAATTGTGTTGGAATCTCTTGGCCTAACCCAGCTTTTCGAAATCCCTATTTGTTTATTGGCTCTATTCTTTTGCTATATATTTTTTGGTGCAACGGCCGGGAACTTGTGGTCTAGCATTCGTGCAGCATCACAACCCCGAGCAGCCTGTGTTCAATTTGAGAAGAGCCAATTGCCGAAACTATTGATCTATTGTTGGAACACACTTTATCTACTGTTGCAACTTTCTGAAGCCACTTGCCGCTAATCTGTGTGACGACAATGTCAGGAAAGATCCGAAGTGATTTGTTGGTCGCTCTGAGCAAGATGCAATTCCATTCCATAGAGGCTATGCGTATAATGAAGATGGAACGAGATGCTAACACTTACCGTTTGCTAGATGTGGAAAAATCGCATTTGTTGGAAACTATTTCTAAAATAGAGAAGCTCGACCTCCAATGGAACAAATATATGTCCAAACTGCATGGGCTAAAGAGATTGGCTGAAGAAGATTTATACAGGGATTTTCCATCTAATGAACCTTCCTATGAGTTCATGTCAGACTTCCTACTCTCTCAACAGCATTTTGCTACCCAATGCAAATTTGCCCGACAAATGGCCGTTTCCATTGGACTAATTATGGAGGATCTTGGCCGGCTTCCGAAAAATGAGTCAGAGGAAAATGCAGACAGTTCTTGCCCATCTGAAATAAGCAAATTGTCAGATAACTGTGCAGTCGATCTTGGAAACCAAAATGGGAAATCGCTTGAGCCGCCTGCGCCACGGCTCCCGGACAATCCGACACGTACGCCACAGCCGCCCATGGTTAAGAGGGATCAAATGGTGGAACAAAACCGTTGCCTGGAGTGCTCATTGTGTAGAGGGAATCACCTTCCGAGCCACTGTACTAAATATAGCAGCCCAAAAGCAAGGAAATACAGATTACTCGAGCAGCACCGTTGCCTTAACTGCCTGAGGGATGACCATTTAACCTTTGATTGCCGAAATAATCGACGTTGCAGTAAGTGTCGCGGAAAGCACCACGTCATGGTCTGCTATTCATGTATGCCAAAAACTCAAGTGTTGGAACCTATGCGAAAAAGCGATGGTCATTGTTCGAAGCAGGCTGAGATGTTGGAAACTAACCGATTGCTAGATGAAAAGACGAAAGCTCTTCAAGAAAAAGATAAAACGATAGTGAAACTGATGTCCGAATTGATGTTGGCCCGCAAAAAAGCCGAGGACGAGTCCAAAAAAGCTAAACGTTTAAAATTGGACAAATCTAACCAGAGGATTGTGGATGCTCATGGAAAAAGAATTCTGAAAGAGACTCATGTCAATGCCCTTCAGAAGGCTAACCAAGAATTGATTGCCAAAAATGGTAAGCTCAAACGTGAAGTGCGTGACTGCCGTAAAAAATGCCTAAAACTGGAAAGACTGGAACCACCAGATGTCTATGCCTTTTGCCGCTCATTGATTGATATGAAAATGCTCGTAATGGTCTTAGCAGCTTTTGTTATGATTCTGGATGGCACTAAAGATGCTCTGAGGATGGTTATCCGCGCAACAAATAAGCTTTGGAAATGTAAAACGAAAGACAGGATGGGACAAGAAGTGACTTTGAAACATGGCCGAACTTCGAAATGCCAGACACTTTGATTTTCAAAAATCGTGGCTGTATATGGACTACGTTATTGGGGATAAATTAAAATTTGTTTTGAATCATTTAATTATTAGGGGAACCCTTACAATTAATTTCCCTCTAGACAACGACGCGAGAAATTATACAGATATTTTATTCAAAATTTTATTGAGTGGAGACAAGTTTAAAGAAGTCTGTTTAAAGTGGACTAATTTACAAGCTATTTTTGATAGTATTGTGGATGTAAGTTTTTGGGGTAGCTTTTGAATTTTCCTTCCGCGAAGGATACACCTCGTTTCAGTCCCGGCTCAGTTCATCCCAAGCCCTATAACTTTTGAATGGACGAATAATTTTTAATGTTCTTGGCACCATTGGATAGAGCATTAAATAAGCTACAAAATATCAGAAAATCAAAATTCTTGATTGACTGGTAAAAAAGTTATGATCGAAAAATTGCTAAAAATCACGTTTTTTTTTGAAAAAGTTGGTTTTTATATCATAACTTTTTTATCAATAGGTTAAAAATTCTGATTTTTTGAAGTGTTGTAGATCATATAATTCTCTATCCAATGGTACCAAGAACATGAAAAAGTGATCATCCCTTCACGAGTTATAGCTCAGGATTGAAGGACTGAACTGAGCTATAACTGAGGTGCTACGTTCCGCAATCTCGAATTTTCGACTGCAGAAATGTTTAAAAACCCTAAATTATTTTTAATTTTTTCCTTTCAATTTTAGCATATTGAAACTTCAATTGAATGCTCAAAAATGGTGTCTAAAATTGAATTAAATAATCTTAATATTAATTTTACTGATTTAAATAGAAGAGCTGAAAAGATTGGGGAGGAACATGAAAACGGACATTTAATCTCAACAAAATACCAACTTTCCAACAAATTCAATCCAAAAATTAAATTCTCTATTTTATATAAGAAAAGTTGTACAGTAGTAGAAATTGAACGAATTTATTGTTAAATCTGTTTTTTTGATAATTTATTTTCCGAATTGGACTCGATCCGCCCAGATATTTTTTTCTTCCCAACATTTTCTTTAATTAATTGTACTCATCAGAGGTGGGTCGGAATTCCGTTTTCCGACGTTTTTTTTCTTCCAATTTCCGAAAAAATTTTTTGATTTCCGATTTCCGGCACTTCCGACTTCCGAGAGTTCCGATTTCCGAATTCCGACTTTTGAGCAAGTTCCGATTTCCGAAAGTTCCGATTTCCGGCTCTCCCGATTTCCGACACCTCTGACTGTTCCGACCCATCTCTGGTACTCACTAAATCTTTTCCAGTATGAGTTAAAAATTCAAAAACCTGGGCGGATCTGGAAAATTTATTTTTTGAATGCATATCACATTTAATTTTTTGATAAACATACATATTTTTACAACCTTTTTTTTCCAACAAATTGTTGAGACCTAACAATTAATATTTGATTAATTTTTATTTATAACAAGGGACATCCCAATTAGGCGCGCGGCCATAACGGCGCTTAGCCATAACTTGCTTCAAGATTTCCGAATCCTACCAAATTTAGTATTTAACGATTCCTCTCCTCGAGCTAAAGAGATTGGTACCAAAATTAATAAGGGCCAGAAATTTTCCAGCAAGTTAAGGCTTTGCGCCGTTATGGCCTGCGCCGTTTCGGTCTCCCTATTTTGGTGTCGCGGACAGCGACCAGTGATTATTCATAAATAATTTAAAGTCTATTTTTGTTATTTAGCTAAAATTCCTTCCATTGAATTTGCCCCGTCTTTTGTCTAAATCTAAACTTAGTTTTTTCCTTTCTATTGTATTTAAAATTCTTTCTATTATATTAACTAATAGTGTTCGGCACGTTACGGTATACCGCGGTATTTTTCCCGGTATACCGCGGTATTTTTTTCCGGTATACCGATACCGAAACCGTACCGGTCAAATTTTGAAAAAAAACGGTATTTTTCGGTATCGGTATTTTTTCGGTATACCGATACCGAAACCGTACCGGTCCTCGAAAAAATACCGCGGTATTTTCCGGTATTTCGGTATTTGTATGTCATAAAATATTTTTTTAATTTCTCAAAATTTTCGCCTGCGGCGCAGAAAAAAGATGAAATCTGGCTACTTAGTAGGGTTTCACCGGAAGTTCCGGTTCCGGTTCCGGGTTCCGGAAGTTCCGGTGTTTTTTTGGTTCCGGTTCCGGTTCCGGGAACCGGAACTCAAATTGGTTCCGGTTCCGGTTCCGGCTCCGGTTTACAAATTGGTTCCGGCCAAACCGGAACTTTTTTACACCCCTAAGGATTGATATTTTTAAAATATAAATGAAATACTCGTACTCTCATACTTGACATTAAAAGAAAAATCGAAAGAAATATGTTTATTTTCTTTCAATTCCCTTTGTATGAGCAGATGGCCGAGTGGTTAATGGGTTAGACTCTAATGATTTAAAAGTGGGTTCGATGCCTGGTCAAAAGAAACGAATTTTTTATATTTTTCTTCCCATAAATAATTTATTTTATAAGTAATAAATAATTTATTTTATAACTTCCGACTTCCGAGAGTTCCGATTTCCGAATTCCGACTTTTGAGCAAGTTCCGATTTCCGAAAGTTCCGATTTCCGGCTCTCCCGATTTCCGACACCTCTGACTGTTCCGACCCATCTCTGGTACTCACTAAATCTTTTCCAGTATGAGTTAAAAATTCAAAAACCTGGGCGGATCTGGAAAATTTATTTTTTGAATGCATATCACATTTAATTTTTTGATAAACATACATATTTTTACAACCTTTTTTTTCCAACAAATTGTTGAGACCTAACAATTAATATTTGATTAATTTTTATTTATAACAAGGGACATCCCAATTAGGCGCGCGGCCATAACGGCGCTTAGCCATAACTTGCTTCAAGATTTCCGAATCCTACCAAATTTAGTATTTAACGATTCCTCTCCTCGAGCTAAAGAGATTGGTACCAAAATTAATAAGGGCCAGAAATTTTCCAGCAAGTTAAGGCTTTGCGCCGTTATGGCCTGCGCCGTTTCGGTCTCCCTATTTTGGCCTGTTCCCCGAAATTATAGCACAGATCTATTTTAGCTTTCTTTAGCTTTTTAGAAAAATTTTAATTTATTTAAAAATGTTTATTCTTCCAAAACCTTTTTATCTTCTAATTTTATTAATTATTTCAACAATTTTCCTATTATTTTTAATTCTTCGTTTGCCTTCAATTTCTTACCAAACAAATCAATGTCAACATTTATGGGACTCTTCCGAGTGCAAAAATTTAAATAATTCTTTAAATTGGCATCCAATAACTTGTTTTATTGACGGTTTTTTTTTATTTAATTTTTTAAAATTTTTTGTTATCCTCTTATGCGCGCCCTCTTATAATTTTTCGACTTTGGATGTGCTAGGAAAATAGTAGCTCTTTTTAGGAAGCTTGAATTGCTTAATCGAAGGGGCAAAAGTTGGTGGGATTGGGTAATTTTTCGAACAAAGTATGACCAAACTTCTTTTTCAAAGTATGATTAAAATTGCAAAAATCCGCAAGTTTTGTCCGCAAATTTTGTCCGCAAATTTTTTTTCATTTTTTTTCAAAATTCCGCAAATCAAAATTTTCCTGGAATTTTTAACAAAATATCAAATTTGCCTGAATTTTAACATATAGAAAACTATTTTTCTAACAATTTAAAGGCCATTTCCTACAGACAATTAATCATTTAACTTTTTAGGAAAGCAAAAAAGAGTTCCATGTCTTCAACAAAATGATTTAAAAGAAGTTTATCTTCCATTCAATTCATTTTTGAAAAAGCAATTTGATTTGTATGGAGAGACTGACAAAAGTATTTTTTTAATTTTAAAAATTATTTTTAAAAAATTTTGCGGACAGATAAAATTTGTCCGCAAAATATTTGCGGACAAAAAATTTTTTTGTTGTTAGGCTATTGGAGTTAATTTTAAATTATAATTTATATTATAATTAATAATTTTTCTTTTTTCTTTTTAAGAAAACAATTCTTTTGATTATTTTACTTCAAACATTCCTCCACGTCTTTTCAAAAATAAAAATAAAATGGTGGTTACAAATCCGATTGAACAATTTAGCAATGTGGCTATTCGTCCAAGAATAAAATGTTTAAAGCCTGAAAATGGTTTGTTAATTATTTAAGGGTTTTTTCGAATTTTTGGGAAAATATTAAATTTGCGGACAAAACTTGCGGACAGAATTTATCCGCATGTTTTGTCCGCAAATTGATTTAAATTTTTATTTTTTAGGATTACCAATGAGCGTTCAATGGAGTCCAATTCCATACTTTTATCCTGTTCAAATACTCCAGTTTGGCTTTGATTATTTTATGAGAAATCGAACAGAACAGAGAAAATTAATTGAAAGAAGATTATCAAACAAAGATGATTTGTTGATACTAAAAAGTGGAGAAAAAGGTTTTTATAAATTAAAAAGGGAATGGGATAAGACAGTTGAGAAAGGTTTTTTAGACGCGGTGGTAGACATTTAGGAAAATTTTTGGGTCTAAACAAATTTTTTAAGTTTAAAAATTTTTTGATTTTGCGGACAAATTTTTGCGGATTTTTTTTGCGGACAATTTTTTAGCGGATAGTCTTTGCGGACAAATTTTTTGCGGATTTTTTTCTTTTTTTTCTCTTGTTTCTGTTTTAGACATTGTAATCCATTAAAATCATTTAGTCTAACATTTTTATGGTTAAAAAATTATTTTTTTATGTCCGCAAGAATTGTCCGCAAAAAATCCAAACCATTATAGAAATATTTTTAAAAATTTAAAAATAAAATTTTCCAAAAGTTAGAGAATTTTCAACTTTTTTCTGATTTGCCAATTTTACTCTTTTCTGCAAAAATTGAATCAATGGATGCTTCCTTTGTATTATTTTTTGAAGAAAGAATTGGAGGAAATTTAAAAAGAAAATTAAAGCTGGAATTTCGTCAATGGCCTAATGGAAGTGAAAAATGTGTTTGGAATTTAAATTATTTTGATGGTGAAAATGAGGAAGAAAATGTATAATTTTAATATTTTTGGGGTTCTAAAATTAAATTAAAAATATTTTTATGAAATTTGAGACATTTTATCCCATATTTAGAAGGTTTAAATTTTTCGGGAGAAATTTTTCGTTTAGCCCCTTTCTTTCCTAATTGTCTTGGATTCCCTTGAATTGTGCTTGATTTGTCAATTTTTTTGGCAATGGCCTGGAATATTTAATTTACCCATTTTGGGCTCATTTTCAGTCAGACCCTCATGGTTATGGTGGTCGGTTCGGAATCGAACTGAAAATCAAGGTTTTTTTTGGTTTGGTTTTTCGGTTCCGGACATTTGTTAATTTTCCAAAAACCTAACAACTCTACTCAGGATTTATAATAATAAAAAATTTTTTAAATTTTCAGTTACATTTTGCCTATTTTCTTGAACAAAATGCTGATTTTATTGAATATCTATTGGATTTACCCATTTTTGTTTTGAAAGCCTTAAATCTCTTAAATTCCAAATCAACTCTTTCTGATGCTTTGCAATTTATTCCAATTTCTATACAATTTTCTGGACCTTTACAACTCCAATTAACTTCAATTCGTCAAAAGAATTATGCTCATAAAGAAATGTTTGAGGGTTTTTATTTTTTAAAATTTATTAATTTTTCAGATTTTTGAGGGTAGCTGAATGGCTTTTAAAAAATCAAGATGACAGAGGAGGATGGTTATTTTTTAAATATTTTTTTTTGGAGTTAGTTAAAAATTAGATTTAAAATAGGGTTGTTGGCGGTCGGTTAACCGAACCGAAAACCGGTGGTTTTGGCCAATAACGAAAACCGGAGGTCAAAAACCGGCGATAACCGAAAACAGAGGGTACCGGTTTTTAACCGGTCGCCAACATCCCTAATTTAAAATAGGGTTGCGCCCCGAGCCTTCGGGGTTGAAAAAGTCGGGGGTCGGGGTTTTCGGGGTTGACAAAGTCGGGGTCGGGGTCGGGGCTGCTCAAATTGTTCGGGGTCGGGGTCGGGGCTGAAAATAATGTCGGGGTTCGGGGTCGGGGTCGGGGGTCGGGGTTGAAGTGAAAATTTACAAAATCCAGCGTTTTTATCCAACATTACTGTTCAAAATCAACATTTTTATTAAAAAATCAACTTAATCTTCATTATCTTCACTTTCTGAATCTGATTCGTTATTATTTGAAGGCGCAAGTACTTTATCCAAGTTATCCTTCATAATCCCCAACCCCACAAGGTAACTCTTACTCCACCTCTTAAAGTGATTGAGGGGATCTGAAGGCATATCAGAGGATTAAGATGGATATAATGGGATTTAGAGGGATTTGAAGGGATATTGTGGATTTGCAAGGATAACGAGGGATTTAAGAGTGTTGGGGATTAATCACCAGACCCTTGATAAAATCCCTCTGTATCGTAAAATCATTCTTTATACTTGTTATTGCTCTAAATCCATCAATTTCTCCTAAAGCCTCTGTATCCCTTCATTGAGTCTAGCGCCGCAGGCAAAAATTTTGAGAATTTTGGAAGGTCAAGAGCCAGATTTCTTCTATTTTCTGCGCCTCAGGCGAAAATTTTGGAAAATTCATGACTAGTTTAAAATTTCTAAAATTTTTTCAAGTTTAAAATATCAAAAAAATAAATATGCAAATTTAAAATCAGAATCAAAGTTTAAAAATATATATTTAGAAAAGAAAAACTTTCTAAGCCTTATTTCCATCCATGGATTTGAACCCCATCCCTACCAAAATATCTAGATGGGTGAAGTCAGTTAACCTAACCACTCAACCACCGACCAACAAAAGGAAATAGAAAAAAATATAAATATTCCTTTCCCTTTTCCTTCATATATTTAGCATCAAAGTCCCGATCCCGTTCCGATCTCTAGTTAATTAATGCAGTTTGAGTCGGGGTCATGAAAATTTTTCGGGGTTCGGGTTCGTCGGGGTCGAACTTTCGGGGGTCGGGGTTTCGGGGTTGGGAATGTCGGGGTCGGGGTTTTAGGTCAAAAAATGTCGGGGGTCGGGGTCGGGGTTAGTCGGGGTCGGGGCGCAACCCTAATTTAAAACATTAAAAAGTTTTTTCTAGTGTTTTAAAATTCGCAACGTTAGAGTTATATACCTCGCCATATTTTTCGCCATAATTTTTCCCACTCTTGGTTAATTTAAATAATTAATATATCTTTCGAAAGCCTTAGATGTGAGGATTATTTTTGCCAACGGGAGTGATTTGATCAGATCATCATACATATAGTTACGGCCAGATAAAAATCAAAATTACGATTGCATGCATTTATCGAGATGTAACTTTTTGTATGATGAGCTGATCAAATCACTCCAGTTGGCAAAAATAATCCTCACATCTAGGGCTTTTGAATGATATATTAATTATTTAAATCAATTAAGAATGGGAAAAAGTTATGGCACAAAAATATGGCGAGGTACACAACCGTCCGGTACACAATGGTCCCCTACCCGTTTTAAATATTTTTTAATTTAAAAATAAATAAAAAAAATTTAAAATTTTTTAGGCCAATTCCAGTCGAAAGAATTTTTAATAGAGACGAAGAAGAAAATAAACTTTTTCTGCCTGCTGGTTGGTATAGTGCTATGGCACAAGGTTTTTTTTAAATTTTTTAAAGAATAATTTTTCAAAAAAAATATTTTCTAGGGCATGCCCTCAGTTTTTTGGCTAGAGCTTTTAATGCTACGGGAGATGAACGGTTTTTGTTGGCGGGGGAAAGGGCTTGTGCACTTTTTGAATTGGTATTTATTTTATAATTTTTTTATCAGGAAATTTTTTAAGTTAATGAGTGGGTTTTTGGTTAACGTTTTAAAAACAAAATTTGGTGATGTTTAATTTAAATTCTTTTTCGACACACTTTCAAATCGTTCCAGAAAAATTCTTTCGACGGCTAAACTTCACTTTGTGGGGTCTGGGCTCGCAGTTGAGTCTGCGGCCTAATCTTGGTGTCGTTTGACTTAGCTCGACGAGCTCTCCGTATTTAGCTCATTGTCAGACCCATAAAGTGAAGTTAGCTGAAACTAACATTAAAAAAAAAGAGAATTTTTTAGAAGGACAATTTGGGGCTTAACAAAAGCAAGAATTTTGCTAGTATAATTTCCGGCAAAGGGAGACATATCGGGACGGACATATCAGGATTGCTGTGAGAAAAATAACCTTTTGCAAGTTTACGTTGGTTCTAAAACATAAATCTTTTCTTCAATATCACAACCCAAGACCCAGTGGCCATAGGTCCCGAAATCAGCCGGTTAGCTGTTCGTACATTGAAATATCCCAATATGCCTGTCCCGATTCCCGATCTTTGGGAAATGAGTTCTAGAATAATTGTAGACAAATATTGTAGACATTTCATCCCAACCCTTTAAAAAATTTTCTAAAAAATTTTTTTTCAAAGCCAACATCAAAAGGAGGAATAAAAAGTCAATTATTTGGATATGATTGGTATGAAGAATACCCAACTTTACCCTCAGGAACTTTTGTTTTAAATGGGTTTATTTATGCATTAATTGGCCTAAATGATTTTTCTTCTTTTTACAACAACAAAAATTCTTCAAAAAAATTATTTTTTGAAGGGCTAAATTCTCTACGTTCACTTTTACCCCTTTTCGATACTGGACAACGTTCTCTATATGATTTGAGGCATGTCCAATTAAAAGGAAAATTGAGGCCTAATATTGCCCGTTGGGATTATCATTCTTTACATATTAGCCTTCTGGATTGGCTATATTTTATTACTCAAGAAAATTTTTTTAAAGAAATTTCAAAAAGATGGGTAGATTATTCTAATGGATTGAAAATTAAACATAATTAAAATTAAAAAAAATTTTTTTTTGAATATTTTAACTATGGTTGTTGGCGACCGGTTTTAAAACCGGAATTTTTGAAATTTTTTTTCTAAAAATTAACCGTTTTTAGAAAATTTTTAGAAAATTTTAAAAACCGGAATTTTGTAAAAATGAGTGATTTTATTAAAAATTCCCCCAGAATAAAACCGGTATTTGCCTAAAACTCAAAACCGAAAAAAATTTAGATTAACCGAAAACCGGGGGTACCGGTTAATTACCGGTCGCCAACAACCCTAATTTTAACTTCCAAAAATAGGGGATTTCGATCTCGAATTTTTATAAAATCCGTAAGTTGTGCTAATAAACCGCATTTTATATCAAAAATCCGCAAAAAATTATCAAACATAAAAATTGAATTAAATGAATATTGGCCTTATTTAATACATTATATAAAAGTTTTGGCAGAAAGTGTCGGAAAAATTAAAGCTCTTTACAGAGTTGAGATAATGGGCTGAAAGTTTTACATGTCAGGGGTCAAATTTTATGCCGCATCTGGGAAAAATACGGACGGAAGATTTTGGTACCCCATTGGTACCTAAATAATACAGGTGCCGGGGCTATCTCCGGAATGGGTGGGGTTAGAAGAAAATTTCTGCTGGGAGGGCACTGAAGCATCAAAAGACAATGTCGAATGCAAAAAACTCGAAGTCAAAATTCGAATTTGAAGGGTACTTATGCTTGACACAAAATTCAGACATTTCCGGTGAATTGTCGGGTGTGTCGGAATTTAAAATTCGAGTTTTTTGAAAATAACTCGAAAACGGATAAAGAAAGCGGAAAAGTTCTGCTGGTAGGATTTTAAGTTGGGATAGGTAGATATAGGTAGGAAAAATTTCAAAGTCGAAAGTCAAACCCGAAAGTCGATATGCCTCTATAAAAATTTTGATAAGAAATCTGTCCGACCGATAAATGTCGGATTTATTCAAATTGAGGAAATCCTGGGGGCAAATCTCATAGGTGAGAGAGAAATTGTGATTGATAGGAGAAATTGGAAGCAGAAGCAAGGGTAAACTTGAAGCAGAAGCAAGTTTCAAGTTCAAGTAAAAGAAGTTGAAGCAAATGGGGGAAATTCGAAGCAAGGTCGAAATTAGGGATCCGGGATTTCGGGATTTTTAGGGATTTTGTAATATGGTCGAATGAGTAGTCATTCGAAAGCGGATAATGAGGGGAGTTGAATGGGATAAATGATAAAGCCGCAAGTCGAAGTTCGGAGTTCGAACATCAAAATCCGGGTTTTTCGGGATTTTCGGATATGGGTGAGTGGGTATTCGTTCAAGAGGGGATGATCAGGGGAGTCTAATGGGATAAGGGATAATGTCGAAAGTCGAAGCTCGGAGTTCGAACTTCGAAATACGGTATTTTCGAGATTTGTGGATATGGGTGAGTGGGTAGTCATTCAAGAGGGGATGATCAGGGGAGTTCGGAAGGATAAAGGAGAAATTCGAAAGTCGAAGTTCGGAGTTCGAACTTCGAAATCCGGGATTTTCGTGGTTGGGAAGTATGGGCAAGAGGGTAGTCATTCAAGAGGGGATGATCAGGGAAGTCTAATGGGATAAGGGATAATGTCGAAAGTCGAAGCTCGGAGTTCGAACTTCGAAATCCGGTATTTTAGAGATTTGTAGATATGGGTGAGTCGGTAGTCATTCAAGAGGGGATGATCAGGGGAGTGCGGGGGGGGGGGGGGATAAAGGAGAAATTTGAAAGTCGAAGTTTTGAGTTCGAACTTAGAAATCCGGTATTTTCGGGATTTGAGATTGAAGTGGATATGGGTGAACGAGTACTCATTCAAGAGGGTGTAATGAGGGGAGTTCAATGGGATTACTAAAAATTTCAAATTTAGAAGTTTTTAGTAAGAGATCCGGGATTTGAGTATGGGACTGCAATGGTCTTCAGACTCTAACTTTGTTGAAAAATTTTTTAGAATTTTTTCGACAACGGAACTGTACTTAGCGGGTACAAATACACTATAAAACACGTTTTTTATGTCAAAATTTAAAAATTTTTACCCCCCGAATTTTTGAAAAGTACTCATTCAAGAGGGTGTAATGAGGGGAGTTTGGGAAAAAAATCCCAAAATCCCTTTTGGGGGATTTTCGGGATTTTTTAAATCGCAATAACTTTGGAAGGGATAGGGATTTTTGCATGCGGGTTGCTTTGTAAAATTGAGCAAAAAATTAGAAATTTTTTGAGGTAAAAAAATTTCGAAAAAGTTCTAAACTGACCCCGTATGGGTCAATTTTCGAAAAACCCAAAAATTTTCGGTTTTTTGAAAATTTTTTGTGATTTTTGCTAATGGTTCGGTCTGAGTGTATTTTTCCTGGGTTGAGCAGATTTCAATGAATCGGCTAAGATTTAAAAATTTTCAAAAAAGGTCTACTTTGAAAAAGTTATGATTTTTTAAAAATTTCAGTAATTTTTGTCCATCAGAAATTTTCGGCCAAAAAATTTTAATTTTAAAACATCAAGATGGATATAGCAAACGATATATCATTCGAAAGCTCTCATTGATCTGGATATGAAAATATTTTTTTCGAATTTTTTCGGTACATTTTGCCGAAAGTACAGAGGTTCGAAAATTTGTGGGGTGGAGTACAGTATCCGGAGAATGATGGGAGGGAGAAAGGAAAAATGATTGACAGGTGAAATTGGCGGCAGAGATGCGAAATTTTTCTCCGTCTCTGACCATGCCGGGCAAACCGGCGAAGAACTTAAAGGTGAATTTTGTATATATGGGGAAAATTTTGAGGATGGATAAGTTGGATCCTGTTATGGATCCGAAGCGGAAGCATGCTTCTGCTTCAATTTCTTGCTTCGAATTTTGAAATTTGAAGCTTGAAGCAAATTTGCTTCAGGTTTCGAATTTTTGAAACTTGAAGCAAATTTGCTTCAACTTTTAAAATTTTGATATGTGAAGCACTTTTGCTTCAACATTTGAAATTTCGTAAGTTGTAGCAAATTTGCTTCAACTTTTTAATTTTTGAACCAAAAATGCTTCAGTTTTTGAAAACCTGAAGCCAAAATGCTTCAAGTTTCGAAACCTGAAGCAAATCTGCTTCAAATTTTTATTTTTCATTTTTGAAGCAATATGGCTTGTGTTTTTGAAAATTTTTTTTAAAGTTTAGAACTTCGAAATTCAATTTTTGGGAATTGGGTCGTTATAGGAATAGGGTCGTTATAGGAAACTTGATCGTTATAGGAATAGGATCATGTTACGAACCCAGAACCCAGCGACCTTTGACGACCCGCGAGGCGCGTGCCGCAAAACCCCGCGCGAAGCGCGGGGTTTTGCACAAGCGCCTCGCCCACGCTCCATAGGTTTAGGTTGACCATTTTTAATCTAAAAGGAGTCGCGAGGGCCGAAGGCCCGAGCTGTACACCCATCTAAAAGGGAGACGAGGGAGTCGCGAGGGCCGAAGGCCCGAGCTGTACACCCATCTAAAAGGGAGACGAGGGCCGAAAGCCCGAGCTGACACACATCTAAAAGAGAGGGCGAGGGCCGAAGGCCCGAGCTGACACCCTTCTAAAAGGAAGGGCGAGGGCCGAAGGCCCGAGCTGACACCCATCTAAAAGGAAGGGCGAAGGCCAAAGACCCGAGCTGACACCCATCTAAAAGGGAGGGCCGAAGGCACGAGCTGACACCCATCTAAAAGGAAGGGCGAGGGCCGAAGGCCCGAGCTGACACGCATCTAAAAGGGGGGGGGGCGATAGCCGAAGGCCCGAGCTGACACCCATCTAAAAGGGAGGGCGAGGGCCGAAGGCACGAGCTGACACCCATCTAAAAGGAAGGGCGAGGGCCGAAGGCCCGAGCTGACACTTATCTAAAAGGGAGGGCGATAGCCGAAGGTCCGAGGTGATACCCATCTAAAAAGGAGGGCCGAAGGCCCGAGATGACACCCATCTAAAAGGGAGGGCGAGGGCCGAAGGCCCGAGATGACACCCATCTAAAAAGAAGGCGAGGGCCGAAGGCCCGAGCTGACGCCCATCTAAAAGGGAGGGCGAGGGCCCGAGCTGGCACCCATCTAAAAGAGGGGCGAGGGCCGAAGGCCCGAGCTGAAACCCATCTGAAAGGGAGCGCGAGGGCCGAAGGCCCGAGCCGAAGGCACGAGCTGACACCCATCTAAAAGGAAGGGCGAGGGCCGAAGGCCCGAGCTGACACGCATCTAAAAGGGGGGGGGGCGATAGCCGAAGGCCCGAGCTGACACCCATCTAAAAGGGAGGGCGAGGGCCGAAGGCACAAGCTGACACCCATCTAAAAGGAAGGGCGAGGGCCGAAGGCCCGAGCTGACACTTATCTAAAAGGGAGGGCGATAGCCGAAGGTCCGAGGTGATACCCATCTAAAAAGGAGGGCCGAAGGCCCGAGATGACACCCATCTAAAAGGGAGGGCGAGGGCCGAAGGCCCGAGATGACACCCATCTAAAAAGAAGGCGAGGGCCGAAGGCCCGAGCTGACGCCCATCTAAAAGGGAGGGCGAGGGCCCGAGCTGGCACCCATCTAAAAGAGGGGCGAGGGCCGAAGGCCCGAGCTGAAACCCATCTGAAAGGGAGCGCGAGGGCCGAAGGCCCGAGCTGACACCCATCTAAAAGAGAGGGCGAGGGCCGAAGGCACGAGCTGACACCCATCTAAAAGGAAGGGCGAGGGCCGAAGGCCCGAGCTGACACTTATCTAAAAGGGAGGGCGATAGCCGAAGGTCCGAGGTGATACCCATCTAAAAAGGAGGGCCGAAGGCCCGAGATGACACCCATCTAAAAGGGAGGGCGAGGGCCGAAGGCCCGAGATGACACCCATCTAAAAAGAAGGCGAGGGCCGAAGGCCCGAGCTGACGCCCATCTAAAAGGGAGGGCGAGGGCCCGAGCTGGCACCCATCTAAAAGAGGGGCGAGGGCCGAAGGCCCGAGCTGAAACCCATCTGAAAGGGAGCGCGAGGGCCGAAGGCCCGAGCTGACACCCATCTAAAAGGAAGGGCGAGGGCCGAAGGCCCGAGCTGACACGCATCTAAAAGGGGGGGGGGGCGATAGCCGAAGGCCCGAGCTGACACCCATCTAAAAGGGAGGGCGAGGGCCGAAGGCACGAGCTGACACCCATCTAAAAGGAAGGGCGAGGGCCGAAGGCCCGAGCTGACACTTATCTAAAAGGGAGGGCGATAGCCGAAGGTCCGAGGTGATACCCATCTAAAAAGGAGGGCCGAAGGCCCGAGATGACACCCATCTAAAAGGGAGGGCGAGGGCCGAAGGCCCGAGATGACACCCATCTAAAAAGAAGGCGAGGGCCGAAGGCCCGAGCTGACGCCCATCTAAAAGGGAGGGCGTGGGCCCGAGCTGGCACCCATCTAAAAGAGGGGCGAGGGCCGAAGGCCCGAGCTGAAACCCATCTGAAAGGGAGCGCGAGGGCCGAAGGCCCGAGCCGAAGGCACGAGCTGACACCCATCTAAAAGGAAGGGCGAGGGCCGAAGGCCCGAGCTGACACGCATCTAAAAGGGGGGGGGGGGCGATAGCCGAAGGCCCGAGCTGACACCCATCTAAAAGGGAGGGCGAGGGCCGAAGGCACAAGCTGACACCCATCTAAAAGGAAGGGCGAGGGCCGAAGGCCCGAGCTGACACTTATCTAAAAGGGAGGGCGATAGCCGAAGGTCCGAGGTGATACCCATCTAAAAAGGAGGGCCGAAGGCCCGAGATGACACCCATCTAAAAGGGAGGGCGAGGGCCGAAGGCCCGAGATGACACCCATCTAAAAAGAAGGCGAGGGCCGAAGGCCCGAGCTGACGCCCATCTAAAAGGGAGGGCGAGGGCCCGAGCTGGCACCCATCTAAAAGAGGGGCGAGGGCCGAAGGCCCGAGCTGAAACCCATCTGAAAGGGAGCGCGAGGGCCGAAGGCCCGAGCTGACACCCATCTAAAAGAGAGGGCGAGGGCCGAAGGCCCGAGCTGACACACATCTAAAAAGAAGGGCGAGGGCCGAAGGCTGAACTGATACATCTAAAAGAGAGGGTGAGGGCCGAAGGCCCGATCTGACACTCATCTATAAGTGAGGGCGAGGGCCGAAGGCCCGAGCTGACACACATATAAAAGGAAGGACGAGGGCCGAAGGCCCGAGCTGACACACATCTAAAAGAAGTGCGAGGGTGAAAGGATGAGTAAGTGGAAGGATGAGTCCCAACTAAAGGCTAATCTTTTGTTCCAGGCAAAAAATATCGCTAGCGGCGCGCGAAGCGCGCCCCCAAAGCCGATAGGCTTTCCAACGGGCAGAGCAAAATTTAAACCTAAAGTGTCGTAACCAAATGCTCCCAGCTATCCGCCGCCATAAGTGGTCAAACCCATCGCTAGTTGGTATTGATAGATACTTTATGTTGAGAGAAATTTTTGTGGATTTTTTGATTAATAAATGGAAATTTTACAAGGTCAATTAAGCATATCGCTTTTTAATTTCATGTTACGGTAGTTTGCGTATTTGTCGGTATTTCAGTACGGAGTTCCGGTCTCTACTTGTAATAGATGAAAAATTTAATAAAAATTGTGACAATATTTTTCGTAATTATTCTCTTTTTGTTGTTTATATTATTGGATCTTTAAAGTAATTTTTAAGTAAACAAAGTTGTTTCATGTAAAGATATCTCACGATTTTTATTAAAAAAATTTTCTGAAAATTGTATTTTTAAAAACTATTAGTGTGAAACATTTTTAATTGAAATTTTACATTAATTTTACTTTATTTGACTATAAAACTTTTAAAAATTAAAATTAAAAAATGTCCAATTTACTTGATATTTTATTTAAATTTTCGGGGTCGGGTTGCTACTAGAGATCGGAATTCTGAAAAAACCGGGAATCGGGAAACGGGAAATGAAAATTAACCGGCCGGGACCCGACCCGGGAAAACCGGGAATTCCCGATCCCGGTTTCATCCCGGCATCTTCAAAAAAGCCGGGAAAAAGGACCGGGAAACGGGACCGAGTCCCGATCTCGTTCCGATCTCTAGTTGCTACCCTATAATGTATTTAACCATTTATATTTACATACCGTATTTGCTCTAGTAATCCCCCCAGGGGGATTATTGTTTCAACCCATCAACCCATGTAAATACCAAGACTGTCGTCAATGTATAATTAATAGAGACTGGGGGATTACTAGAGCAAATACGGTATGTTATTCAAAAGTATTTTTCAAGTATACCAAGACTGTCGTCAATGTAATAATATCTCACGAATTTAATTAAACTAAAAAAAATTTTCTCAAAAATGTTTTTTGTATTTTTAAAATAAATATTATTAATGTAAATATTTTCAAATATTTTGTTAAAAAATATTTAGTGTGTGAAACTTTTTAATAAGAATTTTCAAATTAATTTTACTTTTTTTAAATAAAATAAATAAATGTCCAATTTACTTGATATTTTATTTAAATTTGATTTTTGGGGGAGTTTATTACTTGGTTATCCTCTAAACATTATTCTGATTATTTTAATTATTTTTAAAACACCAAAAGAAATGGAAACACACAGCAGAATTCTGATACAAAATTGTGTTTTGGATATTTTTTTATTAACAATTCAAATGACCGCACAAACGGTAAAACAAAATCAGAATTAAAATTGAAAATCAGAATTATAATTTCCTGATGGGGGACACATAGGCGCGGGCCATAATGGCGCAAAGCCTTAACTTGCTGGAAAATTTCTGGCCCTTATTAATTTTGGTACCAACCTCTTTAGCTCGATGAGAGGAATCGTTTAATACTAAATTTGGCAAGATTCGGAAGACTTGAAGCAAGTTATGGCTTTGCGCCGTTATGGCCGCGCGCCTACCTGGGCTATACCCTCCGTAAGGAAATAGAGAATGTAATATTTCCGGAAATATTTTCCGGAAATTATTTCAGAAAAATTCAACTTGAAATCAAGTCAAAAATAAACCTAATAAAAAACAAAAAAATTTAAATATTTAGTTTTATATAGACGACGGCAATAAAAATTCATTTTTTATTTTTCCTAACGGCATTTTCTTTGAATTTATGAAAAATAATTTTAACAAAATTATTTGCCAAAGTTTTATAATTATTCTACAATTTTTAAACTTTATAAATTTGTATGGATTGTGTGCCCAATTTGTTTATAGATATCTAATTCTGAACAGGTAAAGAACAAAACAAAATCAGAATAGTTTATCTAATGATGATTGAACGTTCCATAAAATGTGAGAGAGAACCGACCACGTTATGATTTCGGACATGTTGGCCTGTCTCTCTCTTTCCCTCATATTAATTTAGCTTTTTAATTGGTGGAGCCGGCACGCCACAGAAGTGTGTATATAAAAATTCGGGAGTCGGGATCGGGAGGCCAACAACTCGGGAAATTTTCCCGATTCGGTTTCCCGATATCGATCTCGACCATGCCAATATCGAACAATATCGAATTTCTCCGAAAATATTGATATCGTCCAACTCTAATTTATTGTTTTGCTGTTTGTTTTTTGTTGTAGAAAGTAGTGATATTCGGGAATGAAGATTTACCGAAACCGAGACATTCAAAAACCAGAGAAATTTCTCGATTCTAAACCCTAGACTCTCGAGCATCCCTAGTAGAAAGTCTTTCAAATTAAATTTTAAAGATTTAGATTAATTTTTTAAATTTTATTTGGCATGAAAATAATTTCAAAAAAAGTTGTTTATTAAGCATTAATTGTATAAACATTATTTTAATTTTTGATAAACACTTAACAATTTCCTATAATTTTGAATTCTTCTGGCATTTACCCATCCATAGCTTGGATGGTCACATATCTCCATTTGTTCAAATCTTTCTTTAACACACTCATCCTAAAAATTAAAAATGAGTTTTTGAGAGGAAACATTTAAAGAGATTTTAAAGGTCTCGAAGGGTTTCTGCTCATAAAATTTTTTTAGTTTTTCCCCAAGTAAGGAAGATCCGCCACATTCATAAAAGGAGTTTTAAATTTAAATTTTTCCGCGGCCTTTTTAGGAATGTCAAAATGGGTATAGGACATTTCCGTACGGACATTAGTGTTTTTTTCCGTACGGACATCAATATGACAAAAATTGAAATATGCCTGATAAAATTTTTCAGATTTTTAGGTCTAAACCTGCACGAAATGTTTTTTCAATTCCTCGTCTTGTTTTGTTTTACGGAAAATTTTTCGAGTTTATGTAGGTCTTAAAAAAATCACCTCACTCTCCTTTTGGGCACAATAAAATTATTTTTATTATTTTCCACACAACTACGTATGCCCAAAAAGATTAAAGAATGTTGTGACTTATAGTGGGTTTTTTGTTTATGAACCGATTTCGACAAACAAGGTGTCATTCGAAAGAGCTTCGAAAACTGAGTCGAACTAGATATGGGGGAAGTCGGTCCGACAATCAGGGACCGAGTTACAGACCCCTGAAGTTTGAAAAAGAGAAGGGCTCATTTTGAGGTGAAAAATTCGAAAATGCAAATAATAGCTCATTCGACTCAGCTCGTCGAGCTGAGTCGAATGACACCAAAATCAGCTCGATATCTTGATTCTGAGCCAAGATAAACAAGTTCAAAATGGTCAACATAAACCTATGGAGCGTCGGCGAGGCGCTTGTGCAAAACCCCGCGCTTCGCGCGGGGTTTTGCGGCACGCGCCTCGCGGGGAGTCAACGGTCGCTGGGTCTGGATCAGTAACATAATCCTATTCCTATCATCGATGAATTGGGCATACTTGGCTTCCTCCGCAGCAAGAAAAAAAACTCCACGGGCGCCATAGGTAAGGAGCTAAAAGAATTGATCATAACTTTGTCAAATCAAATCAGATTTCGTTGATTTTGGTGTCATTCGACTCAGCTCGACGAGATGAGTCGAATGAGCTATTATTTGCATTTTCGAATTTTTCACCTCAAAATGAGCTTACTCCCCCCTTTACTTTTTCAAACTTCAGGGGTCTGTAACTCGGTCCCTGATTGTCGGACCGACTTCCCCCATATCTAGTTCGACTCAGTTTTCGAAGCTCTTTCGAATGACACCTCGTTTGTCGAAATCGGTTCATAAACAAAAAACCCACAATACCCAGATTAAAGAGTTGAAGAAAATAAAATTTGGAAAAAACATTTTGAATTTTCTAAATAAATATTTAGTTAGTCCATTATTTTGTATAAATTTAGTAGAGTTGGCCGGTATCGGGATTTAGAGAAAAACCCGGGATCGGGATTTCGGAATGGTGATCCCGGTCCCGATCCCGAATCGGGACCGGGATTAAAAAATCGGGATCGGGATTTACTAAAAAAATTTTTTAAAAACTTAAATTTTTATTTTCTTCACATATGTACGACTCAATATAATTCTAAAATTTCCACTGCGATGCTGGAATAGTGAGTTTAAGTCTCAAAGATGCATGATTTACTTTTCAGTTCAGGGGATTAAGGGAGGGGAGGATAAGGTAATGGGGGGGGGGGGGGGGGGGGGGAGGGGGTAAATGGGATTGGGCTTCTTCCATTTTAAGCGCCGCGGGCATATTTTCTTAATTTTGAAAGGCCAAGGGCATTCAAGTTGGTAAATGTCCAGCTCGCTGTCTACATGTCCGCAAAAGGCATTCTGCAAAAAGGCATTTTTTTCTGCATTCACTCCTTTCCTTCACTTTCAAATGATTGGTTGACATTTCGGCGCAACAAAGGGAAGGGGCCTTGGATTTAAAGTGAAACAAAGAGACTTTGGACTTAAAAATTATATAAACTATACATATTTAAATATTATACATAACTAATTAAGTACATATATCCATAATTAAATATTCAAAAAATAGAATGTCGGCCATTCAATTAGAATAAATACGGTATATTTAATTTTTAAATCCTATGTAAGTCTAAAATTAGATTAAATCCAAGGCCCCTTCCCTTTGTTGCGCCAAAATGTCAACCAATCATTTGAAAGAGAAGGAAAGGAGTGAATGCAGCAAAAAATGCCTTTTTGCAGAATGCCTTTTGCGGACATGTAGACAGCGAGCTGGACATTTACCATTCAAGTTTAAACGTTGAAGTCTATACGATTAAGTGCGTAACTTTCAAATGTGGACGATTAAAAACTGAGATTGAGGGATTAAGTAATATATTCATGTTCTCTTCAAATCTAACTTAATCCCTGTAAATCCTCTGATATCCTTCTATACTCCAAATCCACCGATACTCCCCTCAACCCATCTTGATCGCTCGTTATCACACCAAACTAGAGTTGGCCGAGGTCGAGGCCTCGCCGAGACCGAGGCCGAGGTCCTCGCCCATTTTCAAACCTCGACCTCGATTTTGCTGATCTCGGGCCTCGGAACCTCGTCTCGGTCCTCGCCCAAAACCTCGCCGAGGACCGAGGGTAAATATACACCCCTAAAGATGCACTTTTTTGTAAAAAAAAGGATGAAATCTTTCTCCTTGACCTTCCAAAAATCTTAAAATTTTCGCCTGCGGCGCTGGAAAAGGAAGAAATATACTGCTTGGACTTCCAAAATTCTCAAAATTTTCGTCTGCGGCGGTGTAAAGGGAATAAATCTGGTATAAGATGAGAAGATATCAGAGGTTATGCTCGCACGTTTTAATGCTACAACTTGGAGGTTTGATACTTCTGTTATGACCCCGCTTACGAAGAGATCAGAACAAAACGTTTATCGCACAAAGAAATACAGAGCAGGTGAAGGTAGGTAGAAGAACTAAAACTGGGAGAGAGAACTAACTATTGGCTGGGCTTTTATACTAATCACTCTAAGGGCTGACGCCCATACACAACACCTCCCCCCTTGAAAAAAAGGTTCGGCTTCACTTAAAGCCGAAGCTTTACAATATACTAACACTTTCCAGCCAAACAAAACAAACAAAAAATACATACAAAAATTTGGGGGAATGAGGACAATGAGAACAAAAAATTACATACAACATTACAAAAAATACAACAACAATATTATCACAAAATTTTATATATTTATTTACTTCACACATCTGCGTCTCCATTTTCTTTTATTATCGTCTTCAGCTTCTTTTCATCTTTGACTTGTTCCCACTGTACTTGACACTCCTCTTGGTCTCACTAATTTCACTGGATACTTTACAGCCTCTTCCGCATACTTTTTTACACTTTCCTTAGTCATCACTAATTTTTGAGGCTGTCTAATACTATTTCTCAAACAATATTTATGTGGTTTATCAACTTTTTTCAATCCACTATCACTTACACTTTCACTTTTCCACAAAGTATTACAATCTTCACTTAAACTTCTATTTCTAATTTGATTTTCGTGCCGAGTTACCACGGCATTCAATACTGGCGAGTATATCTTATAGATAACTCCCTTTTTACTTTCCACTTCACCATCCAACCAATTAATTTTACCATCTTTTCGGTAATTTAAGAAATACACTAAACTACCGATTTTTCGGTTTTTTACTCCATGGTGTTTGTCAAACCACGTTTTCATTTTCACTTGTTGAAGTGTTTTATTTTCTTGGAAGGTCACTTTTTTGGGTATTAATCTCGCTAAATTCAATCGCAATTTTCTTCCAAGAAACACTTCACTAGGGGATTTCCCTTCCAATGCTTCATGAGGACTGGCTCTATAAAACAATAACACTTCACTGAGCCAATTCTTCTTATTACAATTTTTTGTCATCATTCTCTTAAAATAATCCACGAATCTTTCCACTTGCCCATTGGATTGTGGATGATATGGGGCACTAAACACTTGACTAATCCCCTTATTTTGACAATACACTTTAAACTCATTTGAATGGAATGGACTTCCATTATCAGACACTATTGTTTCTGGGTACCCGTAATGGGTTCCCAACCACTCAAAACACTTTATAACATCTTTTGCTGATGTTGTCATATTTTCAAACACTTCAGGCCACTTTGAGTGCGCATCAATTACAATAAAATACACTTTTCCGTCTTTACACGGCCCAGCAAAATCAATATGCACTCTTTCCCAATTTCTATTTGTTTTGGGCCATGGTCGCAATTCACTTTTAATTGGTTTTTTTGCCGCTGATTGGCACATTATACAATTTGCGACCCAATCATCAATATCTCTACCAATGTTTGGCCAATACATATACTCCCGGGCGACTCCTTTCATTTTTGCACTTCCCGGATGCGTTTCATGTAACACTTTCAATACACTTTTTCTCAAAGTTTTTGGGATCACTATTTTTCCACTACACATAATACACTCATCGATCACTTCTAATTCTTGTCTTCGATTCGACCAAATACTTAATGCTGGATCACTTAATACTTTTGGCCACCCATTTTTAATAAATTGTTTAATCATTTTTAATTCACTATCATTTTCTGTTTCACTCTTCACTTGTTCGGCACTGTTAGGTATTGGCTTAGTATAAAAGCCTTCCTATTATTCAGTCGCCGTCTTAGTCTATTATCGCAGTGTTATTCTATTCTATTCTGTCTCCACATATTCGGCGTTTAGCCATATTCCTATTGTTCGCCCTTATTGTATATATTGTTGTAGATAAAGCACAGTTGTTAGATACTGTCTTATCTTGTTGTTATTCTTGTTAGTACGTAGACAGACAAGTCTCGTACATAACAGTGGCGCGGTCGCTCTTGTATTCGAGCCTGATTCAAAAGGTATTATTCTTATTCGGATATTATTCAATTCTAATTGCATATTCTAGATCCTAAATGGACACAGAAGCAATAAAAATTCTAAACGAAATGCTGAAGTCAACCCAGAACTTCATAGCGGGTCAACAAGAAGAAATGAAGGAAATGAAGAAAGAATTCGGCAAAGCAAAAGCCAAAGATTCAGAAGAAGAACAGTCAGCTGAACTGTACTGCAAGTTAAATTCGGTTATTCAAGAATTCGAGTTTGATCTGGAAAAGGGCAAAACATTCGCTTCCTGGTTCGAGAAGCATAAATCATTCTTTGAGAACGAAGGTAATTCATTAGCCGAAAATGTAAAAGTCCGATTATTAGTAGCCAAATTAGGGGGTAGTGAATATGCTAAGATTTCACAGAAAATGATGCCCCAGAAGTTAGATTCGATGAGATTCGATATTCTCATTCAAGAGTTAGAAAATGAATTCAGCGACCCTCGGTCCAAAATTGTTAAACGATTCGAAGTTATTAAGCTAAGATGTCCCTGTGTTGAGAAAATATTAGATTTTGGGACTATGGTTAATTCGGAATGCGAGAAGGCACAAATGGCCTTAACGGTCGAAGATTCAAAAATTCTTATTTTCATTGCAGGCATTCCTGAAGAAGCCAATGATTTGCGTCAAATTTGTTTGCGATTCGTCGAGCGACATTCAAATTCGGAGCAATGTACATTCAAACAGTTATTGGAAGAATGTCGCAGCTATTTAGCAACAAAGGCAGAGGCAAAAGTTTTTGAGAATATTCAAGAAAAGGTAAAATTTGAGCCTGATTATTCATTCGAAGTAAATAATGTTAGTAAAATTCCTATTCAGGCTAAACCTATTCAAAATCCTAAAACGAAGGATGATTCGGAAAACAAATTCATTAGAAACAATTACCAAAAAAGATTCAATTATAATTCGGGAAATCAACGATTTAACAATTATTCGGATTATTCAGAGAGCCAAAACAAATTCAAAGACATTCAGTGCTTCAATTGTGGTCGTTTTGGACATTACGGACGTGATTGTCGTAAGCCTAAAGGTTGGTTAAACCGATTCAATAGACCACAGATTAATCATGTTTCTATTGATCCAGATTCGTCAGGAACCTTTTGTGGTATTACCGACATCGTGAATCCAAATTCTATTCTGATTAAACAAAAATGGATCACGCAAAAATTGAAATTGAATGAAAAATTAGTCGAGATGATCGTTGATTCGGCAAGCCAAATTAATATTCTTAATGAAGAGATTTGGACGAAAATCGGCAGTCCCGAAGTATTCAAAGTTGATTATTCAGGCATCGGCCTAGGAAAGACAAAATTCGAGATTGAAGGGAAATTCAAAGCAATTGTAGAATTATTCGGAATTACGTCAGAAGAAGAATTCCATTTAGTCAAAGGAGATGTCAATATTTTGGGCTTGCCAATCTTGAATAAATTCGGAACGAATTCTACGATTTTAGCAAAATTCATTCCAAAAGAAGGATTCAATTCTCCAAAACAGAAAAAATGGCGTAGTCCTCAACCATTCTTGAAAAACGAAGAAAGTCCATTCTGGAAGAAGAAAATATTCAAAAACGAAGAAACGCCCAAAAGATGGCATAAGAAAAGCCGATTCGCCAACGCTGAAGAAGTGTTAGTTAAAAACACGAACAAGAACGGAAAAACTTTATGGCTGCCTGGGAAGTTAGTCAATAAAGTAGGCCAGAAATGGAGAATCGAAGTTCCACGGCTCAAGTGCATCATTAGCCGAGAAGAATGGCATATTCGAAAGAAGTATTGGTTAGAGAAAAACCAATCAGATTCTGATAATTCTATTGAGAAGAAAAGCTTAAAGCTTAATCAACTATTCAATAAAAATATCATTTCGAAGAAAAACGATTCAGAGATTCAAGAAGATAATTCTAAAAACAGTCCAGAAGAAGATTCGATTGATGTTTTAGACGAGCCGAAGCCAACCGATGAGAAGAATGATGACGATGAAAAGATGAGTGGTATTAGCATTGATGCTTGAGGGTTTGAGATAATATTTTTGTTGTGATAATATTTTTTTGTTTGTATTTTTTGTATTGCCCCACTTTTGTAATTATTGTATTTTGCCCCTTTGTATGTATTTTTTGTTTGTTTGGAGACACTATTCGGAGTATTATTTGATTCAAGTGTAAGTTATTCTCATTAAAAGAGGGAGGTGTTAGGTATTGGCTTAGTATAAAAGCCTTCCTATTATTCAGTCGCCGTCTTAGTCTATTATCGCAGTGTTATTCTATTCTATTCTGTCTCCACATATTCGGCGTTTAGCCATATTCCTATTGTTCGCCCTTATTGTAGGGCGAACAATAGGAATATGGCTAACAATAGGAATATGGCTAAAAAATTGTAGGGCGAACAATAGGAATGTTCGCCCTTATTGTGGTATTAGCATTGATGCTTGAGGGTTTGAGATAATATTTTTGTTGTGATAATATTTTTTTGTTTGTATTTTTTGTATTGCCCCACTTTTGTAATTATTGTATTTTGCCCCTTTGTATGTATTTTTTGTTTGTTTGGAGACACTATTCGGAGTATTATTTGATTCAAGTGTAAGTTATTCTCATTAAAAGAGGGAGGTGTTAGGTATTGGCTTAGTATAAAAGCCTTCCTATTATTCAGTCGCCGTCTTAGTCTATTATCGCAGTGTTATTCTATTCTATTCTGTCTCCACATATTCGGCGTTTAGCCATATTCCTATTGTTCGCCCTTATTGTATATATTGTTGTAGATAAAGCACAGTTGTTAGATACTGTCTTATCTTGTTGTTATTCTTGTTAGTACGTAGACAGACAAGTCTCGTACATAACAGGCACTCACTGGCACTTCATCCAGCATTATGTTTAATACATATTTAACTGACTCTTCTACTAACAATGAGTCCTCATCACTACTATCTTCATCACTACAATTTTCACTTTTTGAAACTAATGCAATCACTTTATCTTCTAATTCACTCTTTTCACTTATCAATCTTGACAATGTATCAGCCATACCCATTTGGGTTGTACTTACAAATTCGATTTTAAAATCGTAATTTGTCAATAATAATGCCCATCTTTGTAATCGTGATGCAGAGAACACTTTGATTCCTTTATTTTTGCCAAAGATGGTCAATAACGGTTTATGATCCGTTCTCAATATGAACTTTCGGCCAAATAGCATTTTATGAAATTTTTGCACTGCGAACACTAATGCTAGGCCCTCTTTTTCAATTTGACTATAATTTTTCTCTGCATCATTCAATGACTTACTCGCGTATTCAATCACTTTTTCTTTTCCATCTGGAAATTTATGTGATATCACTGCACCCACTCCATAATTCGATGCATCAGCTGTCACTACTATTTCTAATTCTGGATCGAAATGCGTTAACATTAGATCAGAATTTAGCACTTTTTTAACACTTTGGAAAGCCTTTTCTTGATCTTGGCCCCATTCCCACTTCACTTCTTTTTTTAGCAATTTATCTAATGGCCCTCTATACTTATGCATTTCACTAACAAACCGCCCATAATAATTAATTGTACCCATAAAAGACTTCAATTCTTTAACATCTCTTGGACGTGTCAATTCACTTATTTTCTTTTTCTTTTCTGGGTCGGGCTCAATTCCACTTTTAGATACAATATGGCCTAAAAACTTCAATTTTTCTTTAAAGAAGTTACACTTTTCTAACTGGATTTTTAATCCCCACTTTTCAATTCGATCAAATATTTCAAACAATTGCACTTTATGATCTTCAATATTTTTAGACACTATTATTAAATCATCTAAATAGGCAAACACTCCAGGAATTCCACTAATCAATTTATCCATCAATCTTTGAAATATTCCTGGTGCTGATTTCACTCCAAACGGCAATCTTTGCACTTCAAACAATCCTTTATGTGTATTAATACACGCCACTTTTTTAGATTTCTCGTCTAATTCAATCTGTAAATAGGCATCTCTGAGATCCAATTGCGAAAACACTTTACTTCCATGGATCTCAGCCCATATTTCACTAGGCTTTGGCAAAGGATGCCTGTCCAATTCAATTGCATTATTCAACCCGGTTGAATAATCCATACACACTCTTGTTTTGCCGTTTGCCTTTTTAATTGCTAAAATAGGCGCTGCCCAATTAGCAAATTCAATTGGCTTAATAGCTCCAATTTCACTCAATCTACTTAACTCTTTTTCAATTGCGTCTTTAACGCCAATTGGTACTGGTCTAGCCCGTACAAATACTGGACTCACTCCTGGCTTCATATACAAATGAGCCTTCATTTTCGTACAATGGCCTAAGCCTGGCTCAAACACTTTCTTGAACTGCACTGCCAATTTGTTTACTATTTCACTAATTTTACTTTGTGCCTTTTCAATTTCTAACACTTTAATCGGCTCTTCACTCTTTTTAATACTAGACACTATTGGATATCCCAATTTATTCTCAACTTCAATTATCCATGGCAGGCCAAACAAATTCAATTTTTCACTTGTGACATGTGTCACCAATACTTGTTTACTATCGTCTACTTCGACACTCGCCATAAAACTGCCTAACATACTAAACTCGTTTCCTGTGAAACTTCTGCCTTTGCAAGGCACTTCAGTGAGCTTTGGGCTACCAATATTTTTCCATGTCACTTCACTTATACAACTAATTTGAGCCCCCGAATCCAAAATGAATTCCACTTCGTTTCCGTTCACTAACACTTTTTTTGTTAACCATTTAGGTTTCACACTCATACTCACATGGAGAATGTCAACACTGTTCCTTACATTACACTCATGGTTTTTCCACCATGTTTTCACTTTACTTATCAAGGCCATTTCTCTTTATGTAGCTGTTGCCGACTTTTACTTATTGAAGCTGTTGACGACTTTTTCTTATTGAAGCAGCTGTTGACGACTTTTTTCGAAGTAGACGAGACTGGTTCTTTTTACTCGACCGCGCCACTGTTATGACCCCGCTTACGAAGAGATCAGAACAAAACGTTTATCGCACAAAGAAATACAGAGCAGGTGAAGGTAGGTAGAAGAACTAAAACTGGGAGAGAGAACTAACTATTGGCTGGGCTTTTATACTAATCACTCTAAGGGCTGACGCCCATACACAACAACTTCCTCAAAAAATATGATGCCTACTCGAAATCTCCTCAAACCTTCTTTATATGCGGCGCCTTTTTCAATGCCGCAGGTGAAAATTTTTGAAAATCTGTGGAGGTCAGTCCGCCTAATTTCTCCCATTTTTAATGCCGTAGGCGAAAATTTTTAAAGTTGGCAGGACCAAGTTAGATAGAAGCTCAATGAATTTTGAGGATATATGGGCCATTAGGGGATATTAAAATTTTGAAAAGTTGGGATGTCAAGAAGCCAAGGAGGCATTATGTCAGGGTATACAGTAGAGCCCGGACCGATACGATATTTTTTCGATATTTTTCGGTATTTTTCGATATATATTTTTCGATATTTATCGAAAAATATCGACCGAGAAAATTTTGTCTTTTTCGATATTTTTCGATATTCGGTATTTTTCGATATTTATCGAAAAAATACCGACCGAAAAAATTTAAAAATCGAAACAATCGACCGACCAAATGATGAAAAATCGAAAAAAATATCGAACGCCATTTCTGACAAAAATTTGAATTTTTAGCGCAAAAATGATGCATTTTTGCTTCGTGCCCATCGGAAATTCAAAAAATTTTCGCCTGCGGCGCAAGAAAAGGAGAAAGGTGTCTTCTATATTCACGATTTAGTTTGCCAAAGCGAGATGAGAGTGAGATAATATATGGTACATAACACTGATATGAATTAAAAAAGAGTTCGGTAGATTAAGGAAGATTTCAGTGGGTTAAGAGTAACTTGATAGGATATCTGAAAATTTGATGGGATATTTGAGATATCCAAGGATCGTGACGGATATTGCGGATATCCGGGGTAATCGACTATTTGTATAACTTATAGAGGATTAAATGGGTAAAATGAATCTCGAGGGATCAAGACGGAGTTTTGGGAGAGATGAAGGTACTTGTGAGTTATCCCAAACCAGTTTTTGCGGACATATTTTGCGGACTCTTTTGTATACACAGAATGGTCAGTCTTCCTTCTTTCCTCAATTTCACTCTATTTCACGATGGCATTATTTAATGAGATTAATTCCCCTTAATTCCTTAAAATCCATTATCCCTAGTTAAAATCCACTTATATCCCACTTGATCCTTCGTTATCAAATACAAGTCCATTGATATTACATTTAATCCGTCCAAATCCACCAATATCCCATTTAATCAATCTTAATCTTATTAAACTATTAGGTCTGTTCTGTTATTCATTGGTTATAGAAAAATTTTTGAAAAATCGAAAAATATCGAGACTTTTTTTTCGATATTTTTCGGTTTCGATATTTTTCGATATTTATCGAAAAAATATCGACCGAGAAAATTTTGGTTTTTTCGATATTTTTCGATATTCGGTATTTTTCGATATTTATCGAAAAAATATCGACCGAGAAAATTTTGGTTTTTTCGATATTTTTCGATATTCGGTATTTTTCGATATTTATCGAAAAAATATCGACCGAGCCCTCCGTCCGGGCTCTAGTATACAGTAAGGAGCAAAAGTTTGGAACATTTTCATGTAAATTGTTTAATCAATAATTTTTCGTTCATTTCTCAGTGAATGGTCTGGATTAAAATTTTTTAAATTAACTATAAGTGTCCTCTATAAAATGACACTAGATGTTTCTAATTAGTTTCGCAAATTTTTATATTCTACCCTTATAATATTTTATACCTAAAAATAGGGTGAGCAAAAGTTTGGAACATTTTTGATTTTGCTGTAGTTTTATGTCAAAATCAAAACAAAAAAATTTATAAAAATTCAAGCAGGTATAATGATCGATAATAAGAGAAAATAAAAAAGAACTAGGCTAATATCTCATTTCAGTGTAGAGATCTCGCTACCCTGAAAATCAACGTAAAACGGGGTTCTTCACATTTAAAAAATATTATCGACCACTTATGGATAGTTTTGAATTCTTATTTTGGGCTTATCTTAAAGCTCTTGAAATTTGCTATAAGATAGCAATAATAGAATTTTTCAGATAAAATTTGTTAGCGAGATAAGGGCCATTTATCTTTCTAACACAACAAAAAGTGCCTAAATGCCCCATAAAATGCCCTTTCGAAAAATAAACGGTCCTTCTCCCCCGAATAGATTTTTTCTGGAAAACAAGATTTATGTTATCTTGTAGCAAATTTCAAGGGCTTTCAGATAAGCCCAAAATAAAAATTCAGAATAACCCAGAAGGAGTCGAAAATATTTTTTAAAGTGACTTACCCCCATTTTACGTTGATTTTCGAGGTGTCATGATCTCCGGTCATGGTAACGATATGGACCTAGTTTCTTTTTATTCTTTTACAATATCAATATTTAGGTTCGATGAAAATTTTATAGATTTTTCTCTTTGGAGTTTTGCTTAAAAATACAGCAAAATCAAAAATGTTCCATACTTTTGCACCTCTTATTTTTTGAGTATAAAATATTTTAAGAGTAAAATATAAGAATATCTAAAGATATTCAAAAACTTTTATTATCAATTTATAGAGGACACTTATAGTTAATTTAAAAAATTTTAATCCAGACCAATCACTGAGAAATGAACGAAAAACTATTGATTAACTAATTTACAACAAAATGTTCCAAACTTTTGCACCTCACTGTATCTCTTTGATCCTTCGATATCCGTCTAAATCCACTGTACCAAATGATCAAATAGTTTTAAAGTATTTGATCATTTAATTTTATCCAGTCCTTTAGCCATCAAATTTTAAAACCAAAGTATTTGAAAATTTTTTTAATCAAATTTATGAAATTATTTTACCAAGGATTTGTGTTCTTGATCTATATTAGGCCATTACTGGCTCTGAAGCAGAGGAACATGTTAATTTAATAATGCGTTAGCGAATATTTGATAAATTTTATCAAATCTAAGTAGATTTTGAAAAGTTATACAAATTTTTAAAAACCTCGGTTATCCTCGGTCCTCGACCTCGGTCTCGGGTCCAAATTTGACCCTCGACCTCGATCTCGGCTTTTCCAGCCTCGGTGATCCTCGGCCTCGGTTTTTTCCAAAATCCTCGACCTCGACCAACTCTACACCAAACCACTCAATATTTCGTTAAAGTCTTAAAGAATTTCCGGTTCAGGGGATTAAGTGTGGATAAGGTAACGGGGGGGCATCTCTATAATGCCTTAATCACTCCCTTTTCTGCGCCGCAGGCGAAAATTTTTCTTACTTTCATGCCTCCCCACTTCTGTCAACTTTATTTCACAGACTTCTAGTCAATTTATAAAATCGGGATTTTCTTCGGGATTTGATGCACATCCCGATCCCGGATCCCGGCTCGGGATCATCCAAAACCGGGATCGGGATTCACCTTTCGGTCTCGGAATCAGAAAAATCGGGATTCGAAAAACCCGGGATAATCCCGCCCGATCCCGACCGGGATCCCGATCCCGGCCAACTCTAAAATTTAGACATTAAATATTTGCATGTTTTGCAATTTTTATTGCTTATTTTGGGATATTTTGGTGCATATATGAGGGATATTATACATTCCTGATAAAAGTAAATAGAGATCCAGGCTTAAAAAAAGTATAGGGTGTATGGTTGTGGATGTGCGGCGTTACTAAAGGCACTTGGATTAAAGGAATGTCGTTTATATTAGAATAAACACGGTATTTGGAAAATATTTCCACTTATAATTTTTGCTAAAAGATATGAATCATTTAATCTACATATTAATATTTATCAAGTTAACTGGTAATTTCTGATGCTTTATATACACTACATAATATTAGTAAAATTACATAATAGATAAAATTGAAAAATAAATATCTAGCTCCAAAGATAGAAATTGTTTAATAATTCATATACACTAATAAATATTATATAATTATTATAGTCTGACTCTAGAGATCAACGTCAAAAACACTGGCGAAAAAAGTTGAAATGTGTTGATCTCTTAAGGTATTGATCTCGAACCAAATCAGATGTTTTTAAATCTGGTATGTATACAAAATTTGGCTCTACTGTCGTTAATGAGTCAGATCAAATTAATTTTGGATTTTACTTCGTGTTTTAAAGTTGGGGTAATGTTCCGTAAAAGTTCTTGATGTTTTGAACCTACGCCCACTGGGTATGGGGCCGTTCCATACCCAATTTTTTGTGTTCGGCAAGACATGGCCTATTTCTAAAAATTCAAAATTCCAAAAAACTCTGTTTAAATACCTAATTTTAATATTCTTATTTATAAATACCCTCGTTTTAAATAAAATTTCTTTAGCATCAAGAGGGTATTTGAAATCAAGCTCCAACAGTAATAATAAAAATTTGTTAGTTTTTAATACTTTTTATGACTAATATACCAAATGAGTTTTTGTTTAAAATTAGTTAATTAAATTTTTTAATCCTATACTAAGTACATAAGTGACATATCGCTAACATAAAAAATACTAAAATATTGGACGCTCTATAATAATTATTCATAAACAATTTTTGACGGAAATTAAAAATTTATTCTCATATACTAATCAGTTAATTACTAATTAATTAATATACATATCTCTTATTTTAGTAAAATATTTATATTAAAAATCGTTAGTTTATTTATTAGCTCAGCTCTCCTAAATGTTTTCTAACTTAACCCCAAATGAATATTACCAAAACTTGGTCCAAACCATTAATTCATCGAAATTCGTAAATCAGCAATAAGATAATCAAAAATCTTTAAAATCCAAATTTGGAAATTAAAAATCGAAATCGAAAGTAATCGAATGCTAAAAGGCCGCAAATTGGAAATTTTTTAGAAATTTTTAAACTAGTGTCATAAGTAGGCTGGCACAAAACATGCAAAAGCATGTTTTGTATGCGAATATGCCTTGATGAGAGAAGCTCAAAATTGGTGTTCTTAGGTTGGTACGAACACTTTAGGACCTCGATCTTAATACATATTTTTAAATATTTTGGCAAATTTTGTATATTTTGGTCCATATTTCTTTGTCTTTTTCTGTTAAATTTTACCAAAAATTATCCAAATTTTGGAATTGTTGGTCAAAAAATTTTTTTGAAGAATTTTTTTTAGAAAATTTTTTTCAGAATCCATAAAATCATCTAAAAATTCTCTTAAAATATAATCTTAAAGGCTAAATTAATATTTTTTATTTAAAATATTGATTTTTAAAACCCGTTTTCATTATTTTTTGATGCAAATTTAATGCAGATTTTAGGTAATTTTGCATATTTAAGTGCATATTTTGGACCACTATTCATAAGACAAAATTTTAAATATATACTATTAGTTACTTAAAATCAAAAGTTCATTACAGCTCTAATTACGTGAGCTCGGACAGTACCGTATTATCGACGATATTTTCTGTATTCCGTATCGATAGTACAATACAGAATACGGTATGGTACAAAATTCCGGGTTATATTGGTACTACCATCCTCCTTATAGTCGTCCAGATTAAACACGAAAATTTTTTTTAAGTTTTATTTAAGTTATTTAAAATATTCAAAATATTTTAAAAGATTGTATATTAAAGAAAATGAAAGTTTTAATTTATTTTAAAATTATGATTTTGATCATTGCTTGGAAATGGACAAATGCATTTTTTAGTAAAGAGCAAATTGATAATTTTACAGTATATACGCTTGAACTAATGCTAGGACATCTTTATCCAAAGGGTTATACCTTAATACTGGGAGAAGCATCAAAAGAAGAAATTGAAAAAAAAGTGATAATAGAAGAAATTGAAAAATTACTTGAAAGTAAATCTATAACTGAAGAGAGAGCAATAATAGTTAAGGAAAACATAAGAAAGATTAGCTACATGGGGAGACATGTTACAATTTTTCGTTCATTTTCTCATTTACGCCAGATTCGAAAGTGAGTTTCAAGTTTGCAAATTATAAGAAATTACAAGGTTATCATTTCTAAAATATCTTTGTATTTCTCAGTGATAGGATTATAATATTTTACAATCCAACTTTATGAGATTAAGGTTGTTTCTAACAAAAAATCTTCGAAAATCGTAAATCGTAAAAAATTTTAAATAAGGAAATAATTTGTAAGTTTTTGAATGTATGATAGAGCTAAATTGGCATTTTTAAGAATTGAAAAAATTTAGACCAATTTAGAACGTCAAGAGAAGAACTTATAGATAAACTACATTTAGAAAGAGTGGGTCAAATAATGAAAGAAAGGACAATTGAGAAACAAATGTATATGGAAAAGGCATTGGCAAATGTTAGTAATTTTTAAAATTTTGTCTATGTTAACCAATGAAGAAAAGGGTCAAATAAAGGCTTTTCACGATATTAGATTAAGTAATCGAGAAATTGGACGTCGTTTGGGCCGTGACCATGGTGTGATAACGGCCCAAAGCCACTTTTCTTTAGGAATAAATGTATACCAAATTTTAACAAAAGTACCTCTTTTTAGTCATTTTTTAAGGAAAAGTAGTACCTTGCAAGAAAATTCATAACCTTTAAAAAAATCGGTCAAAATGTTTAATTTTTTATTAGTTAACACTTCGATATATATTTTGGCAAAAAATAAAGATTTTTATACAATTTTAAAAAAGTTATGATTTTCTTTTCAAAATAGGGAAAAATCGGAAAATGAGCTACGCCAAGCACTGCTTGGGATAAAGACGGCGCTATACAACAGGGATCGCACCGACATAAAAACAAAATTCCCGGTTTCGCAAATCGGGAATTCCCGACCCAAAAAACGTCGGGAATTCCCGATTTTTGGGAATTTCGGGAAATAGGTCTACGTTGAACATTTTGAACCTCCGGAAAAAAGAGAATCTTCGGAAAAAAGATAGTGCCGTTTGACTCAGCTCGTCGTGACGAATTGGTATGGGTCTTATATCAAAACCTTTCCACCGGTATACTATACTATAGTGATGTTCCTCCGCAGCAGCAAACACTCCACGGTGTATAGGTAAGGTAATGAAGAGAGCGAAATGGGTGTAATCTGCAAAAGTCGGATCTGCAAATGTCTGATCTGCAAGTGTCATATCTGCAAGTGTCGGTATCTGCAAATGTCGGGTCTGCAAAAGTCGGGTCTGCAAGTGTCGGGTCTGCAAATGTCATATCTGCAAGTGTCGTGACACGCAATAGATCAGACAACTCATATCCTTGTCCAGATAATTTCTAAGCTTTGATCAAATTTTTCAAATACTTTGGAATAGAAATTTGATGAGAGGGGAAAATCAAATTATTTGATCAAATATCAAATACTTTGAAAATATTTGATCATCTGGGACAGCGGATTAAGACTTATATCGAAAAATCAATGGGGATAGCAAAGAGGAACCAAAGAGGATATAAGGGGTCTTGAACAGTGCTTCGAAGCTCGTACCAAAATTCGTACTCGTACCTCGTACTCGTACCTGGTACGAAGTACGAGTACGAGCAAAAAAATGGGGCAGGTACGAAGTACGAGTACGAGGCCAAAAAAAAGTGAAAAGTACGAGGTACGAGGCCTAAGTACGAGCTCGTACTTCTCGTACTTGCTGTTAATAGGAAAAATGAAAAAATATATTTAATTCCTTTCATTCGCCATTATAGTAGCGTGTGGCCGAGTGGTGAAGGTGCTTGGCTGCACCAAAGTCTGTAGTGGTTTGATGTTGGGTTCGCTTCCTATTCGCGGGCCAATGAATTTTAATATTATTTTTTCATAAATAACTTATATTATAAGTCTAATTTTGTTTTAAAAATTATTCTATTTTTACATGGAGTAATTATGAGATTTTGACCCTCTAGAATTTTTAAAATATTTTTACTTTGAACACTAAAAAGTGAATTTTTTTCGCCTACGGCCTTAGGAAATTTTCAAAATTTTCGCCTCCGGCGGTGAAAAATGGAAGAAATCTGACTTAAGGACATACATCATCATGGAGACAATATTTCTCCTAGCACTCCAAAATGCTCAAAAATTTTGCCTGCAGCGCAGAAATGGATTATATTGGAGGGTTTACGGCTTCAAAGCCTTCAAAGATTCAAAAATCATCACATACAACGATTAAAATTTAAAAATAGATGCCCTAGGCTCCAAAAAAGCATAAAAATTTCCGATTTTTTGCTTTTTTCTCAAGTACGAGTAAGTACGAGGTACGAGTACGAGGTACGAGGCCAAAAATAGGGGTGGTACGAGGTACGAGTACGACGTCTAAAATAAGGGTGGTACGAGGTACGAGTACGAGGCCAAAAAAAGAGGTGGTACGAAGTACGAGTACGAGTACGAGCAAATTTGAAATTTGAAGCACTGGTCTTGAACGCATTAATTGGATTAAGGGGATTTGGGATCAAGAAGTATATAGATATATGGAAGGATCTCGTGGGATTTGTAAGGATAAAGGGTATATAGCGGATGTAGTTGGATTAGGGGGAATTTAATGGATATCGGTAAACGGAAGATATTAGGGGATTTGTATGGTTAATTTTAATTCATTAACTATTTTTTGTGCCATAGTGATACAGGAGATATCATTTAATTTGGATATAAAGAACAACAATGAGCATGCGAAAGGATCTTGGGAATCAAACAACCAGATTCCTTCCTTTTTTGCGCCGCAGGCAAAAATTTTGAGATTCTTGGAAGAACAATAAGCAAAAATTCTTCCATTTTTGCCAAAAAAGTCATTCTTTAGGGGTGCATATTTAGCCTCGTTCCTCGGCGAGGTTTTTGGCGAGGATCGAGACCGAGGCTCCGAGGCCGAGGACCGGTTGAACCGAGACCGAGATCCGAAAATGGGCGAGGACCTCGGCGAGGCCTCGACCTTGCGCAACCCTATTTATAATTAAATTTTTTCAAGGTATGCATATTTTTTAATTTGTAGGAAATAAGATCAAATGACGTATTTGATATTGAGAAAATGATATATCAAGACGAAGATTTTTTTAAAAGACGAAGATTCAAGACGAAGACTTTTTATCGAGGATATACACCAAACCAAAAATATATAATTCTGCGTCTATACAGAATTATGGTTAGTTAGTATTTACAGAATTGTGTGATATAGCAGAGTATATGATATAGATATAGGAGAGACTTAGGACCAGTGATGTCAAAGTTCCCGAATTTCTTTGGAACTAGTTCCAGTTCCAGAACTAGGTTTTTAATTTTTGTAGTTCCAGTTCTAGTTCCGGAACTCCATTTTTGAAATTCCTTAGTTCCAGTTCTGGAACTAGTTCCAAGCTAGTTCTAGTTCCAAATTTTTAATTTTTTTTTGAATATGAAAATATGGCTGTAGTATACAGGATGACAAGAAAGTAACTGCAAAAAGTTAAAAAAAAAGTAATCTGATATACAACGTACAACTCTTGAGCCTTGATATCACTCTTTATCTTTTTTCAAATCCCTTATCCGCCCAAATCTCTTTTCCCTCTTATTATCCTCCTTATCCATGATGTGGACCATGCAGTCGGAAAGATACCGAGATTAGGAAATATGTAAAAAGATAATGCTACCGTGGGATTACGTAGGATTTGGAGGTATCTCTCAAAGTCTTTAGATCTCCCCATAATTATTTCATTTTCAGCGACGCAGGCAAAAATTTGAAGAATTTCTGAAGACCAGAAGCCAGATTTCTTCAATTTTCTCCGCCGCAGACAAAAATTTTGAGAATTTCGGAAGGCCAAGAAGCCAGAAGTCTTCCACTTTCAGCGCCGCAGGCGAAAAATTTGTGAATTTGCGAAAACCAAGCCACCAGATTTCTTCCTTTTTTGGCGCCGCAGGCGAAAATTTGAAGAATTTTTAAAGTCCAAGTCACCAGATTTCTTCCTTTTTTAGCGCCGCAGGCGAAAATTTTGAGAATTTCTGAGCTCAAGCAGCCAGATTTCTTCGATTTTCAGCGGGCTGCAGGTAATTTACAACAATATTAAAAATCACGTACACTTCGTCGAGGAAATTTATTCAAAAATATACCCCCAAGAACTAGTCCCAGAACTAGTTCCAGAACTAGTTCCAGACATTTATCCGCAGGATTTAGAATTTTTTAGATTAAAAAATGAAATTTTTTAAATTAAATCCCCGGGGACTCAATTGAGGTATATACAAGGGGGACTCAATCGTGCGGACTCAGTTGAACTGCTCCGTAAAAAGAAGGTTTGAGGAGATTTCGAGTAGGCATCATATTTTTTTGAGGAAGCATCAAACCTTCAAGTAGTAGCTTAAAACGTGCGAGCATGACCTCTGATCTCTTCTCCTCTTATACCACAGATTTATTCCCTTCTCAGCGCCGCAGGCGAAAATTTTGAGAATTTTGGAAGGTCAAGGAGCCAGATTTCTTCCTTTTTTTACAAAAAAGGCAATTCTTAGGGGTGTATATTTACCCTCGGTCCTCGGCGAGGTTCTGGGCGAGGACCGAGACGAGGTTCCGAGGCCCGAAATCAGCAAAATCGAGGTCGAGGTTTGAAAATGGGCGAGGACCTCGGCCTCGGCGAGGCCTCGACCTCGACCAACTCTATTGTAAAGCATATAGCTATTTAATTCCTAAGGCTGTTCAGTAGGCGGCGTGGCGTAATGTACATATAACAAATCAGTCCGGTCTACTGAATATGCTGGTTCGCTTCCAGCCGCCGAATAACCTTTTGCACTAGCTAGAGGAGAGAAATAGCTATAGCCCAGCTGCTTTACTGGATATATTATTTTCTTATTATTAATGATCTGAAATACCGACACAGAAAATAACCAAGCTGGAAAATCTAAGCCGAGAATGACAAGAAAAACTAATCGACCTCAGAGAAACTTTCGGAGAACTAAAATAAATTTAAGAAAAATCCTGCTAAATGTGGAAGTGATATTAAAATACGTTGCCCAAAATGTCTCACATGGTGTTTCAACTTTACTATGGCGAATAAAACTATTTGTAATAAACCCGCAAAAAATTGCCCAGATTGCTCAAATTTTAAATTGGACAAATTACCATGTACAAACTATACAGTTCCAGAGAATAAAACTACGTGTGGATTCTTCAAGCCAAACTACACATGTAACTATAAATGTAGCGACAAAATCTACCCATTGTACGTTTTAAATCTGAGAATTATAAATATCTACTTATAATGTCTAATTAATAGTGGGCGGAACCGGACCGGAACCGGCCGGATTTTTCCTGATCCCAAATCCGGGGTTTTTCGCGATCTCCAGATTTTTGTCATCACAAATTCTCAAAATTTACGCCGGCGGCGCTGAGAAAGGAAGAAATATGGGAACTTATGCAGTTTGGGTACACACCAGGGGTGGGCCGAGTCCCAAAAAATACGAGACACGAGATTCACGAGATACGAGATTCTCAAAAAAATACGAGAACGAGATAAAACGAGATACGAGATCTCTCAAAAAATACGAGATTTCACGAGATACGAGACCACGAGATACGAGATATTAAGTATTTTTTTCAAAATTTTTCATACATAAAATTGTAAGGCCGAAAATATAAGGGTTTGAATGGATAATGATTACAGCTGGATTATGAAGGATATTGGTGATTTGGTGGACCAAGGGGATTTATTGAGATATCGGGGATTACGGAGAATATCATGGGATCTGGAGGGATCAAGGAGCTTGGCCGACCTTATCTCTCTTCTTTTTTCAGCGCCGCAGGCGAAAATTTTGAGAATTTTAGAAGGCCGCAGGCCAAAAAATTCACCATTTCAGGTGGATTATGAATGGTTTTACTCCTTATGAATGGTTTTATTCCTCCAACTTTATTCCTCTTCCTATTTTAGCGCCTCAGACAAAATTCATGAGAATTTGGAAGACATGAAGACAAATTTTTTCCTTTTTCAGCGCCGCAGGCGAAAATTTTTAGAATTTCACAATTTATCCACTCCAGTTTCTTTCTTTGAATAGTCCCAAATTTTTGACATTTTTTTCTAAAATAGGTTGAAAATATCTCGTGTCTCGTGGCAAAATACGAGACACGAGATACGAGACCTCTAAAAAACACGAGATTTCACGAGATACGAGACACGAGATACGAGACTCAGCCCACCCCTGGTACACACCCCATTTATTCACGAGATAAACCCTCATTTATTAGGCGAATTGACTAATCAACCCATTTATTCGCAAGCTATCAATAAGCCTATATTACTGCATACCGTGTCCGGTAGTCTCGTCAGAGGTTAGTTTCGTCAGAGGACATTTTCGTCAGAATCAGTTTCGTCAGAGGCCTTTTTCGTCAGAGAACAGTTTCGTCAGAGGGTTGTTTCGTCAGAGGTTAGTTTCGTCAGAAGTCCTTTTCGTCAGTAAGGCTCCCTTTTTAAAAATTTAATTGCACGGCGGTTTTTGACTTATACTAGGTTTTTTGTTTCTGGATCGATTTGAACAAATGAGGTGTCATTCGAAAGAGCTCTAAAAACTGAGTCTAATTAGTTGTGGAAGAAGTTTATCAGACATTCCGGGGCCGAGTTTCAGACTCCTGAATATTGAAAAATGTGTAGTGAAGCTCAGTTCGGCTGTACTTTAGTACGTGGGTGCAGGCTTTAATTTACAAATGTTATACCATTCGAAAGAGCTAGCCGAGTTGAGTCGAATGCCACCAAAATTAGCTCTAGGAAAAATTTTTGAACCGAGATACAGGCGATTGAAAATCGAAAAATCATAGAGGGGACCAAGCACTTTTTTGGGCTGAAAAATTCGAATATGCAAATAATAGCTCGTTCGAAAGAGCTCGTCGAGCTGAGTCGAATGACACCAAAATCAACGAAATCCGACTTGATTGGACAAAGTTATGATCTTTTATTTTAGCTCCTTACCTATGGCATCTATAGAGATTTTTGCTGCTACGGAGGCCCCAAATACATCCAGAGCAAGGGAGATAGGAATAGGTTTATGTTACGAGCCCAGACCCATCGCCCGTAGACTCCCCGCGAGGCGCGTGCCGCAAAACCCCGCGCGAAGCGCGGGGTTTTGCACAAGCGCCTCGCCGACGCTCCATAGGTTTAGGTTTTTTGTGTTATAACTTTGTCTAATCTTGTTCAATCACGGTGATTTTGGTGTCATTCGATTCAGCTCGTCGAGCTCTTTCGAATGAGCTATTATTTGTATAAAAAATTTTTTATTCCAAAAATCGCCCCTTTGGATCTTCGGTTTTTAGGGGTCTAGATCTCGGTCCAATCAAGTCGGATTTCGTTGATTTTGGTGTCATTCGACTCAGCTCGACGAGCTCTTTCGAATGAGGTATAATTTGCATTTTCGAATTTTTCACCCCAAAAAAGTGCTTGGTCCCCCCTTTGGTTTTTCGAACTTTAGGGCGCTGTATCTCGGTTCAAAAATTTTTCCTAGAGCTAATTTTGGTGGCATTCGACTCAGCTCGTCTAGCTCTTTCGAATGGTATAACATTTGTAAATTAAAGCCTGCACCCACGTACTAAAGTGACCCCCTCAGTTCGTTGAACCGATTCAACTCGGCGAGCTGAGTCGGTTGAGCTATCATTTATAAAATAAAATTTTCCATCCCAAAAATCAGCTTTTCTAAGCTCCTTCGAATGACACCTTATATGTCAAAATCGATCCAGAAACAAATACGCTATTATAAGTCAAAAACCGCCGTGTAATTAGATTTTTAAGAAGGGAGCCTTACTGACGAAAAGGACTTCTGACGGAACTCATCTCTGACGAAACAACCCTCTGACGAAACTGTTCTCTGACGAAAAAGGCCTATGACGTAACTGATTCTGACGAAAATTTCCTCTGACGAAACTAACCTCTGACGAGACTACAGAGCACCCTGCATACTAAGCAAAGCAATTTTCGTCTCTTGCGAGATACGTGCTGGATAAGCCCGCACGATGTGAGGAATTATGCACAACCGTTTTGCCGACCTCAATATGGTTATTTGACCATTTTGAGCTTGCGAATAAATGGGGTGTGTACCCAAACTGCATAAATTCCGAAATATGTTCACTTGGTTCACTCAAAATCCTAAAATTTTTGCCCGCGGCGCCGTAAAAGGAAGTGAATGGTACACATATCGGAGTATTTGGACCGACTAAGGTGGATTTTTGTTATATCATGTGATTTCAAGGGTTATAGGTAATATCGACGGATTTGGGTTGATATCGAGGGATTGATTGGTGTAAGGTAGATATCCGGGATTCGATATCTGGGGATTTGGCCTTCCAAAACTTGGCATTTCCCATTTGGCCTTTCGAAATTTACAAAATTTTCGCCTGCAGCGCTAAAAGGGAATGAAGAATAGGATATTTTTGAGAATTTGCATGGATTAATAGGGATTTGGAGTGCAAGATCTTTAGATATTCCCGCTAACAACATCTTAACACATAAACAACACACCTCTTACAAAATTTTAACACAAAAAATTGATAAAAAATTTTTTTGAAAAATCCGGAAAAACCGGAATCCGAGTAAATTCTGCCGGACTCCGGAAATTATTTTCACCAGATTAAAACCGTTCTGGATTAATCTGAAAAAATCGGCCGGATCCGGTCCGGCTCAAGTTGCAAATCCGGATCCGGAAAAATCGATTTTCCCGCTCACTACTAATTAATAATTGCTTCCCATAGAGGAAAAAGTAAAAATTAACACTTTACAAGTGGACTATGTAATTTTTTACAATTCTTGTTTCATTTTTCGGTTGGCATTTCTTTAAAAAACAAATATTTTTAATCATAAATAATCATCAAATAATTAATGATAAAGATTAACATTTACATGCAGATGTGATGCAGCTACTATGAAACCATTCGTTAAGGATACGCAATTGTAAGTATATTTGTTCACCTAAATCCCTTCAAAGCCCTTACCACTCAATATCCATGCAATTAGTGATATTCCATTAAATCACACTAATCATCCAAATCCCATTGTACCCGCAGATTTACCCTTTAATCCCTAGAGATCTCTCTTAATTTCTCATACTCTCATTTTTCTTTAATCCCTCTAACTCTTTCTTAATTTTGTATAAATTAACGAAAATACCTAGATTTGATTATTTTTAAAAAGATTTTATTTGAAAAGCTTTTCCGCTAAAACCCCGAACCCCGCCCAGAAACAATTCAAAAACCCCGTACTCCGACATACCTACCCCCGAGCGGTATGTATGTATTTAAGAAATATATCGTAGTGGCTACCCGACACATGAGGATATGACTTTTGAGGACCCGACACTTGAGGACCGACTTTTGAGGACGCGACCTTTGAGGACGCGACTCTTGAGGAACCTTTGAGGATGCGACCTTTGGGGATGCGACTTTTGAGGATCAGACATTTGAGGATACTCTAATGTCAAAAAAAAATTAAAAATAAATGTTAATTTTATATTTAAAAAATTTAAATTTAGGCTCGAGGCCTAACGAGCAAATATGATCAGCATTAAATATAATTATTTCGGTGATATCGGGAAATTTCAAGGGTCAAAATGAATATAAAGGGAGTTGGGCCTGATATTGGGGTATTAAGTGGTGTAAGGATATATCAGGGATTTGGATATATGGGTATTTGGCTTTAAAAAACGGCATTTCTCACCTGGCCTTCAGAAATTCTCAAAATTTTCGCCTGCGGTGGCAAAAAAGAAGAGATCTGGCCCCATAGCCTTCCAAAGCTTTTTTAATCCTATATCCTTCCAGACATCGAGGTATTATTCTGATATCCATTCGAATCCGCTGATATCCTTAGTTGGGCTTAATATCAAAAGATCAATAGGTTAACCTCCTTTGATAGACTTAAATCCCCCTTGATCAATCCAGACCACTTTTTTCACCCGATAACAAACCTCTTATATCCAACAAATTCACTTATACACCTCCATTAATCCTTAATAACTCTTTGACCTTCGAAAAATTTTTTGGTTCGGTCCCGGATATCCAAAATTTTCGGTTATATTCTTCGGTTCGGTTCAGATATCCGAAGAATTTCTGGGAACCGCAAATCTATTCAATTCATCAAAATTTTCAACTAATTTTCAAAATTTCAACTACTTAGAAAACTGAATGATTATATTTAATAATGATCACTATTTCTAGTTAGGCCTCGAGCAAGCCATAAAATTATAAATTTAAATTTTTTAAGTATAAAATTAACATTATTTATTTTTAATTTTTTTGACATTAGAGTATCCTAAAGAGTCGCATCCTCATGAGTCGCGTCCTCAAAAGTCGGTCCTCAAAAGTCGGTCCTCAAGTGTCGGGTCCTCAAAAGCCATATCCTCATGTGTCGTGCCACGATCGTAGTATGTATATGCCGTATTACTTAATATGGGTAATTATTGCTTCAACCCCAGGCTAACGGGTCGACGCAGAAGACCCACAGACAGAAGACCCAAGGACAGAAGACCCACAGACAAAAGACCCAAAACAATTTTTCTTATTTTTATTCATACTGCTTTCATATTGACTCCTTACCTATGGTCTTTTTGAGGGTCCTTGCTCCTGCGAAGGATGTCAAGCATGCTCATTGCAGCGATAATAAAAATAGGTCTATGTTACTAGCGTAGAACCCAGCGACCGATGACTACCTACGAGACGCGTACCGCAAAATTTCTTGCGAATCGCGGGGTTTTGCACAAGCGTCTCGCCGATACCTTATAGGTTTATATTGTTTGATTTTTGTATCGTAACATTGTCCAATCTTGTTATTCTAAGCTTTTAGTAGAAATTTTTCCTTGCGGGTCTTTTGTCTGTGGGTATTCTGTCACTACGCCCAGGCTGAGTAACACCTAACGATGTTATAAAGTATTTAGGGGAGGGAAATCAACATTTCGATCATTTTTTCTTAGGTATTTTTGAAATAATATGTAATAAAATTTTAATTACATTTTACTTCTAGCAAATAGGAGGTAATTAATTAAAGAAGAGATTTAAATGTCTTAACACTCACGTTGCCCACAGGGGTGAGCGCATTGCGTTAAATTTTGGCCTTGCGTTGCGTTTTTTGAGATTGTCTCTTGCGCTCATCCCTGTTGCTCACTATAAGCTGCATATCTGAATTTTGCGGACCGCTGCTAGAGAACATTAAATTTAAATACCGTACTCCTCTAAAAGAATGACCAGCTATTCTATATTTCAATCATCCTCTCATTTAATTGGAGGGGCAATTCGAATGGTGGTGGCTATTCCAATAGAGGAAATACGGTATTTAATTTTTCTGAACTTTTTATAATCGAAATTTACCTATATTTAATTTTCTAAATCGCAATCCTTCAAATCCCTCTAAATCCTCTAACATTCCCAGTATCTATTAAATAAAGTTAATTTCAAATTTATATACCTATCTTGATTCAAATATCGGTAGGCAAAGTTTGGGTCCACAAATCACAGAAAATTTGAATTTCAAATCTTTAAATCCATGGATTGTTGCCAAAAATAAAATTATAGGCTTTGTCTTTTGTGGATTAACTTTGTTGAACAGTATCCGATGTACGAAGACTTTGATGCTAAATTAATTCAGTTAATTTTGTTTTATTAATATAAAAAGGGTTAAATTAAAAGTAGTACTAAATTGCAAAAAGTTATTTCAAATTTGCAAAGATTGAAAATTTTTTTCACGCCGGTTCTAATAAATTGGTAAATTTTTAAAATTAAAGCTAGCACGTATTATGTAATAATACATATAAAATTAAATTTAAGTGATGATTTCCTTTTCTCGCTATACACTGGATATTTAGGAAAGGAAATTTTACAATATATACCCGGTGCTGGTATATTTACAACCAAAGATTGGAATTGGCCATCCTGGCAAGAATACGAATTAAAAAATTATGACAAATTAAAAAATTATGTGCTACAACCTCCCAAATATGTTGGAGCAATGGTCACACACAGTACTATTTTGACAAATGAAGCAGAATTCAATTTGGAGACAATTATGGATAGGGCATACAATAATTTTTCGATAAAGCCCATGTATATTTACTGTATGGACTTTGATGCTGTAAATAATTCTATATGCAAAAGATTATATAAAACATGTTTTTTGTAAGTGGTTTTCATAAAATTTCCTGACTAGAGTTGTATATTATGAGACCTATTTGGAGGCTCGTACCATGATCCGTAATGAAAAAATAAGGGTAAATGCCCGATGTTGTCCTACCTGTTATCGTAACTCGCAAAAGTATTTATAAACTGTTGTTGCCAAGCGGCAAATTAAATAAGTTATCCGGAGGTAAAATGTTAACCGAAGGTTGAATGAATTAGTCGCACTAGGGCTTTGTTTTATATCAAAATAAGCAATGCTTCGAAATTTCAAATTTGCTCGTACTCGTACTTCGTACCACCTCTTTTTTTGCCTCGTACTCGTACCTCGTACTACCCTTATTTTAGGCCTCGTACCTGGTACTTGTACCTCGTACTTAGTCGTACTTGAGAATAAATCAAAAAATCTAAAATTTTTATGATTTTTTGAGTCCAGGACATCTAGTTTTAAATTTTAAGCGTTTGTTCGATAATTTTCGAATCTTGGAAGGCTTTGAAGCCATAAATCCTCCAATATAATCCATTTTCTGCGTCGAAGGCAAAATTTTTGAGCATTTTGGAGTGCAAGGAGCAATATTTTCTCCAAGATGGGTGATGAGATCTGTGTGGATTAAGAGGGAGGGTCAAAATCTAGAGGGTCAAAATTTTAGAGGGTCAAAATCTCATAATTACTCCATGTAAAAATAGAATAATTTTTAAAACTAAATTAACTTATAAAATAAGTTATTTATGAAAAAAATATTAAAATTCCTTGTCCAGTTAATAGGAAGCGAACTGATGTGAGATTAAATCATTACAGACTTTGGTGCAGCCACTCGGCTTAACGCTCATGGAATGGCTAAGGAAAGGAATTAAATACTATATTTCTTTCAATTTTCCTATTAACACCAAGTACGAGAAGTACAAGTTCGTACTTAGGCCCCTCGTACCTCATACTTTTCACTTTTTTTGGCCTCGTACTTCGTTCCTGCCCCATTTTTTGCTCGTACTTCGTACCAGGTACGAGTACGAGGTATGAGTACTAATTTTGCTACGAGCTTCGAAGCACTGATAAGAAGTACAAATAAATTATAGATTATCCTAATATATAAATTATATAAAGAAGAAAGTTAAAGGTTTTTAAGAATTTACTATTCGGATAAACATATTATTCTATTTTTGTGTTAATCTGGTGGTCACTAGGTTAGACCTCCTCTAGGACATAGCACTCACAAATCTGGAATAAGATAGTCTAACCATTATGAATCCGCTTAAATATTTACATATATCCGTAAACTATAGTTTGGGATAACCTTCAAGCCTTCACTTTTTACAGGGAATGTTTAGATGGAAAACTCACGTTAAATATTCGAGATTATAATAGAAATGCTTTAGAAGTACACAAGAAAATGAAGGTAGGAAAAATTGAATCAAAAATTAGTAATTTTCTAAATGAATTAAAAACAAATAATTTGTCATTCTAAAGTCGAACGATTTTATGATAGTTGTAGTATAGTTTAATCTAAGTGAATATTTATTCTCTCCAATTGAATGACCCTTTTTAACAACAACTTTCTACTCTCAAAACCTAAATCAAATTTCTTTATTTATTTTTGGTACTACTGAAGATAGGAGGGCTTTTTCTGCGGACTTTTTTTGCGGACTTTTCCTTCCTTTTAAATGTTTCTTTTTAAATGTTTTGGTTGTCTTGCTTGTAGCAAGTTTTGCTTGTAGCAACAAATTGTCAAAGGATTAATTCTTATGCCAATTTGAAAAATATGTGTTCACGATTAATTTGAACATTATAAACGTAAAAATGTTACAATCAATAAAAAATTTTACTTTAACTAAATTTTCAACTACCCAATGATGAATTTCAACTATGGATCATTGATCTCGGAATGCTTCATAGAAAAAGAATATGTAATTGTGGAACAGAAATGCGGGTAATTTCAAACTTTGCCCCCCCCCCCGCACCATTATTTTTATTACCTAAGATTGTACAAAATGGTCAGATTTCTATCTTCCTCTCTTTCCTCTGAGCTTGGCATATTCAAACAAGAGACATTGTTGATAAAGAGAAGATTAAAATTAATCGAGTTGTTCAAAATTGAGTTCAATTTATTTTTCAGTTGTTCAATATTTTAAATACTATAAGTACGAATGTAATGATTTTACACAGACACCAAATCATTTTATTTAATTCTTTTATTTTGTTTAAATTGTTTTCGGAGGCAAAAAAATAATCTTCTCTTTATCAATGTCTCTTGTTTGTATATGTCACAGGGCAAATAGAAGGAAGGAGAGGAAGAAGAAAATCTGACCATTATGTACAATCTTAGGTAAGAAAAATAATAGGGGGAGGGCCTTTGACAGTTTGTTGCTACAAGTAAAACATTTAAAAGAAAGGAAAAGTCCGCAAAAAAAGTCCGCAGAAAAAGCCCTCCTATCTTCAGTAGTACCTTATTTTTTACCAAGCTTAATAATTCTTTTAATACGGATACTTCTGATATTTTTGAGCAAGACTAGAGTCAAAAAAAGGGGCGATTAAGAGGAATATCAGGAGATTTGAGAGGATTAATAAGAATATTGAGAGATTAAAAGGATTTGGTGAAAATGTCGCGTAATTAAAATAAGTAGGGGGTGATATTTAGTGCTTCTAGAATCATTCATATGATATGAGAGAGTCGGAAGGATCAAGTGATATTAATGGATTTCATGGATTATTTATTTCATTCATTACCTAGTTAAATTAGCTTTTTAGTATGGCCAATTCTGATATTTTCGAGGACATCCCTTCAAATCACTCAAAATTATACTAATCCACACCCCTCCAGAATCAATGATATCCTACAATTTAATCAATATTCATTCAATCTCATCAATATCCCTCCAAATCCCTTTAAATTTCTCTTGATCATATTATATCACACACAAATCTCTGCCGGAAATTTTGATTTTGTAGCACTGAATCTAGTCAAATGTAGGAGTTTTATTGTGTTACGTAGAGGAAAATAATTTTACAAAAGAAAAATTTGTCGAATGATCAATTTTTCCAATCTCCCATCACAATTTTAATAACCCAAAACTTAATTTCTAGGCTATGAAAAATAAAATTGCATCCTTCATTTTAATGACCCCTACAATTGAATGACAATTTTTTGGGTATTGAGAAATAGAATGGCAGCCATTCAATTAGAATAAATGCAGTATATTAGTGAACAAATTATCTCAGCTCATTGAGCTCTTTTAAATAACTATCATAAAATTTCTCCATAAAAACGAAAATTCAAAAAAATATATTTAATAATTATCAGTAATTTTAATTAGGCTACTGGTATACAACTTGCTGTGATAAATGCTTCTGATATATTTCCTTGTCCTCAATGCCAAGGATGGTGTAATAATAGTATTTTGAGTTTTCAAACATGCGCCACTAATTGTTATGATCCTAATACGGTGAACAAAATACATTTACCAAGTGAGTAATCAAGCAGTGAAAAATAGTTTGGTGTCAGTAACATTTCCTTAGCTACTGGACTAAATCGATAGCTTTACCTTAGCATAAGGTTAATAGAAATCATTTAGGATGTATTTTGACATTAAGTGACCTGGGGCGGCGTAGTGACAGAAGACCCACAGACAGAAGACCCAAGGACAAAAGAACCACAGACAGAAGACCCACAAATAAAAGACCCACAAGGAAAAATTTTTATTAAAAGCTTAGAAGAACAAGATTAGACAAAGTTACGATACAAAAATCAAACAACCTAAACTTATGGGAGGTCGGCGAGACGCTTGTGCAAAACCTTGGGTCTATATTGGAAAAAGACTGATATTCAAAGTCGGCGAGACGCTTGTGCAAAACCTTGGGTTTTGCACAAGCGTCTCGCCGACCTCCCATAGGTTTAAGTTGTTTTGCGGCACGCGTTTCGCAGGGAGTCAACGGTCGCTGGGTTCTGGGCTCGTAACATAGACCTATTCCTAATATCGCTCCAGTGGGCATGCCTGGCATCCCCCTCAGCAGTAAAACTTCCACGGAGACCATAGGTAAGGAGCTTATATGAAAGCACAATAGAATAAAGATAAAAAAAATAGTTTTGGGTCTTTTGTCTGTGGGTCTTTTGTCTGTGGGTCTTCTGTCTGTGGGTCTTCTGCGTCGACACGACCTGGGGCCTATTTCAATTGTCAACAGATTCTGCATTCTGTGCACAGAACACAGATTCTGTGGAAATTCTGTTTCAATTAAATTCTGTGTGCACAGAATCTGTGGGGCCCGCAGATTCTGCGGAAACATCTACTGATTCTGTGGAAACATTCCGCAGATTCTGTGGACGAAAATTTCTGTGGAAAATAAGAAAATCTGTGGTTTTTTACCACAGAGCCACAGAATTTCTGTTTTAATTATTTTTCTGTGGTTCTGTGTATTTTTCCTTCTAAATTCAAATTTTTTATTTCCGCGTTTTTCGAAATAACAGTTTTATTGAAACGAAAAATATTTTGGACAGTTCGGTACTACAGCAGTATTACTGGTACCTGATTTTTTGAAGAAAAACTAAAAACAATTTTAAATTAAACTGAAAAATATTGTAAAAATTTAAAAATTTTCCCTCCAAATCACATAACATCCCTTTAAATCTCTTTGATATCACTTTAAAACCGCTGATATACCGCTTAATTTTTTTGTCATCCAATATCCTTAAATCCACAATTAAATTAATGTCCTAAAGCAGGGTTCGTATCGGAAAAATTAGAAGATGTCAATCCAACATGTGGATTTTTCAAACTACGATAGAAGTTGTTGCAAGCAGACGTGGGCGAAACGTTTCGTTTCGTTTCGTTGTTTCGTTAGTTTCGTTATGTTTTTTACTGTTTCGTCTCGTTTCGTGACGAAACACTTTTTATTTTGTTTCGTTTCGTTTTGTTAACGAAACACCTGTGTTTCGTTAACGAAACATTACCTATTTTTTAACCCAAAATATTACCCAAAAACTGAAAAAATTTCCCCTCTAGTGATGAAAATTCAAAAAAATTTTGCCTGCGGCGCCGAAATCTGAATTTTAGACGCCTACGGCGAATAATTTACTATATTTTTTGAGCTTCCCGTTTGATTTTTGTTTTTTAATATGCAAAGTTCGAATTCTATACCAGATTAAGCATATAGAACGGGTTTATCTGTTAATGCCAATCATGGGCATGAGCAAGAGACAATTTCAAAAAACGAAAAACGCAACTGATGCTAATGATCATGAATGAAGTTGAGCAACATGAATCTGAGTGCTTTCGTACTTGGTATCAGGGTTGCGTCGTAATTACGAATTATAATTCTTTAAAAAATTTTCCTGTAGTGATTGGGTCCACAACTAATGGCTAATGGGACCACAATTTGTGGTCCCACATAATTATATAATAATATATGTCATTAGTGCCCATTAACATGCTTAAAATTGAATAGTTAATAAAATAATTAAGTTTTTTGAGATTTTTTTGGAAATTAAAATGTTTCGTTTTGTTTCGTTTCGTTTCGTTAAATTTTGACTGTTTCGTTTCGTTTTGTTAACGAAACGATTTTTAAAAATTTTTGTTTCGTTTCGTTTCGTCCGAAAAAAATTCGGAGTTTCGCCCAGGTCTGGTTGCAAGGGAGGGAAATGTTACAAAACTAGGTATTGTTTAGTCATAAATTGAAGTTCCTGGAAATCGAAAATGCCTGTTCCAAAATTTCAGTCAAATCGGAACTTGAAAATCGTAGAGGAGGGATTAAGTGGGATATCCATTGATTTTGAGGTTTAATATATTGGAGGGATTAATGAGGAAATCTATCATTAAATAGGAGGAGAGATTATGACGGATATCAATGAGAGATCATGGGAGATATCCCAATATACGCTATGCAGATAAAAATTAAAGATATCCAATATATTAAAGATATATATTAAATATATATTAAATATATATAATATATATTAAAGATATCCATGATGATTAGAACATCATAGCTCTAAATTTCAGAATCTCTCACGTTTTTTATTTTATTGCTTGAATATAACAAAAAATGCTAAAAAAAGATGTACCTTTTTCAAAATTAATTTTAAGCAATAATTTTAAGTAATAAAATTATAATTTTTATATCAAAAAATAGAGAATGAATCAAACTTAAATCAGGGCTTCGATCTAGAATTTTTAAAAATCCTCAATTTTGATCGAAAAAATCCGCATTTTATATTAAAAATCCGCAAAAAATTATCAAACACAAAAATTGAATTAAAAGCACTTTATGCGTTATATTTTTTGACTCCATCAATTGAATTGAGCAATTTTTTCACTGCTAATGACTAACTTATTAAAATCCGAACAATTAAATGAAAAATTGCAATTGACTTGAGCTAATACTTTCACCGTCTCTAGGTGTAATGAATTGTTTACTCGAAAAATCCTCTTCTTTTGCGCCGCAGGCGAAAATTTTGGGAATTTAGGATGACCAAGAAGCAGATTCTGTGGAAACATCCACAGAATCTGTGGAAAAGCAGATTCTGTGGAAACATCCACAGAATCTGTGGAAACATGCACAGATTCTGCAAAACATACAAAAACATGTAAAAACCGCAGAATTCTGTTTTAATTATTTTTCTGTGCACAGAAAAAAATCCACAGATCTGTGGCTTTTTTAGTCGATTCTGTGCATTTCTGTTTTAATTGTTTCTGTGGTCTGCGGAAAATACACAGAATTCATTAAAAAATCCACTCTAATATTTTTTCTGTGAATTTTCTGTGGAAAATTTTTAAAAAAATTTTTCTAGGCCTAGGCTTAACCAAATTTTAAAATTTTTAAAGATTATTAAAGTTTGAATCATTCACTATTTTTTGACATAATTTTTAAAAATTTTCGTTGAAAAATAAATTTGCTATAAGCTCTCGCGTAAAGTACCCCATTTTTGAGCGAAAAAGGGACTCATTCTCTCCAATAGGCATTTTTTATTGGTTATTTTTTGATTATCTCAATCAAACATCTTTTAAATTTTATAAGTCTTTGGAAAGTTAAGCTAAAATTCTGATTTTTACTTATAATATGTAAAACACTCTCCTCTATCTATTGGTATAAAAATTGGAGGGATTAAGGTGGATATTGGTGGATTTGGAGAGATATCGATATATTTGGAGTGATTTAAGTATCGATAAACGAGTAAAAAAGAGAATACAGTATTTATCCTTTAATATCTCTTTAATATCTCTGTCACTTAATCCACCAATATCTCAATTAATCCCCAATATCTCACTAATTGCTCCATACTATGGTTGTGGGGTTTTTCGGTTAACCGACCCGAACCGAAAATCTTTCGAGGATTAAGGAAACATATGGGGATTAGAGCGTGGGATAGTTGATTTGTTTGATATAAATAGACTGATATAGCCTCACCCGATGTCGGATCAACACCTCTGGATTTTTCGATCCGACCCCTGACATTAATCTAATCGGTGATTTGAAGGATATTGGATGGTCAAGAAAATTAAGCGTATATCAGCCGATTTAAAGTAATATTAAAGAGATCTAAAGGGATGTAATGCAGGGCTGCACGCAATTGAAGAAAAGATTCCGCAACTCGCAATCCGCAACTCGCAATTTTTTTTTAAAATCCGCAAACGCAATCCGCAACTCGCAGTTTCTTTTTAAAAATCCGCAAGCGCAATCCGCAACTCGCAATTGCAAAAAACCCCGCAATTTACGCAATCCGCAACTCGCAATCCGCAATTTTTAAAAATGGAATAAAAAATTTAATAACTTTAAACTATCTTCAAACTATAGCTAAAATTGTATATGAGCCTCAATTAGAGCCCTACCCTTTAATGGGGTGGGGCTATCCACATCTATCCCACCTTGGTGGATAGTTGAAAAATAGAGCCCCATGGGGCTCTAATATAGGAAATACGGTATGTAGATTAGGGAGTTTTGTGTATATACGTTTTGTGTTTGTGGGAACAAGGAAGGATTGAGGGATATTAGGAGATTTGGAGGGATATCAGAGGATCGTGGGGAGGGATCCTGTTAATTTAATAATGCCATATTAAATTCCGATATACCTTTTAATCCCTGATACCCCAATATCCATTTTTTAATCATAATAGTACTTTTTTGAAGGCAAAAGAACAGATTTCTCCCGTTTTCAGCGCCGCAGGCGAAAATTTTGGGAATTTTAGAAGATTAGTTCATCATATTTCACCCTTTTTCAGCGCCGCAGGCGAAAATTTGAAAATTTTGGAAGGCTAGAAGCTAGATTTCTTTCTTTTTAAGCGCAGCAGGCAATAATTTTGCAAGTTTGGAAGACCAAGAAGACAACTCTCTTCCATTTATGCGCCGCAGGCAAAAATTTTGAGGATTTGTGAAGGACAAAAAGTCAGATTTCTTCCTTTTTCAGCGCCGCAGGCGAAAATTTTGAGAAATTTGGAAGATCAAGAAACCAGATTTTTTCCATTTATTGTGAGGCTAATTTCGAAAAATTGCGTGAAAATTGCGTGAAAACCATGAAAATCCGCAAACGCAATCCGCAACTCGCAATTTTTTTTAAAAATCCGCAAGCGCAATCCGCAACTCGCAATTCTTATTTTAAAATCCGCAAACGCAATCCGTAACTCGCAATTGCAAAAAACCCCGCAATTTGCGCAATCCGCAACTCGCAATCCGCAATTGCGTGCAGCCCTGATGTAATGTGATTTGGAAGGGAAATTTTTAAATTTTTACAATATTTTTCAGTTTAATTCAAAAAAATATTTTAGTTTTTCTTCAAAAAATCAGGTACCAGTAATACTACGGTATTACTGAAACGTCCAAACCATTTTTCTTTTCAATAAAAATATTATTTTGGCGTACGCGGTAATAGAAAATTTGAATTTAGAAGGAAAAATACACAGAACCACAGAAAAATAATTAAAACAGAAATTCTGTGGCTCTGTGGAAAAAATCCACAGATTTTCTTATTTTCCACAGAAATTTTCGTCCACAGAATCTGCGGAATGTTTCCACAGAATCAGTGGATGTTTCCGCAGAATCTGCGGGCACCACAGATTCTGGGCACACAGAATTTAATTAAAACAGAATTTCCACAGAATCTGTGTTCTGTGCACAGAATGCAGAATCTGTGGACAATTAAAATAGGCGGCCCCTGGTCTTCTCCTTCCTTCTTTCTCCTCCGATACAAAAAGATTAAAAATGGACTGAATGGGACTGGTTTACCCCAGCCTGGGAACTGTTTATCCAAATTTCTTGGTATTTTTGACCGGTATTAGTTTGATTTCTTTATTGGTTTTTCTTGGATTGGTTGACGGTCAACCAATACCAATTCTTGGTCGTCAACTATCCAGTTGTTAACACTAGAGTACGTCCGAGTCCGAGTACTTGAGAAAACCCCGAGTCCGAGTAAAGCCGAGTTTGAAAAACCCGAGTAACGAGTCCGAGTTTTATTTTTTGAACCGAGCCCGAGTAAAACGGGTAAAACGAGTAATTTTTATAAAACAGTATTCTAAAATAATTTTACCAAAAACAATACTTTTACTAAAAAATTAACATCAGTATATCCCTCTTAATCCGCCGAAATTCCATGATATGCACACGATCCATGTTGACTCCGGGCTCCGGGTGAAAAATGAATGGATAATATTATTTCGGGGGATTTGTGTAGATTATGCGGATATCGAGTGGCAAGAGGAATGAGATGGATATCAAGGGATTAAGCGGGAATTTGGCTGATTATCGTGGGAATTGGGAGTATTAAGAGCAAAATCTGGGAAATTCGAGAGATTAATTGGGATCAGAGCGGTACTTATTTAGTTCCCCCCCCCCCCCCCAGTCAGTTTTTTCCAAAAATATATAAAAATGGTCAGTCTGAACAACAATTGTAGAACCCATCGAGCTGTGTCGATTGACACCAAAATCAACAAAATCCGACTTGATTTGACCGAAATACAGACCCCTGAAAATTGAACAACCATAGGGGTGATTTTTTTAATAAAAAAATTTAAGCAAATGATAGCTCATTCCAGAGTTGCGTCGTAATTAGGGTTGCCGTTTTCGAGTCGGGCCGACGGTCGAGTCATTTTTTTCGGGCTTCATTTTTATCGAGTCGGGTCAAACGAGTCTTTTTCGGGCTTCATTTTTATCGAGTCGGGTCAAACGAGTCTTTTTCGGGCATAATTTTTATCGAGTCGGGCATCGAGACTTTTTCGGGCCTTTTTTCAAAAAGATTTATTCAAAAAAACAAATTAATTTTGCTTATTTGCCATCAAAAATAAATCATATTAACATTGTTTTTCATCATCTTCTTCACTAGGGTTGTTCCGGGAGGGGGGGGAGGGCCACGGGGAAAATTTTCGGGGAGGCAGCGCCACGGGGGGGGGGGGGGGGGGACGGGGACGGGGAACATTTTTTATTTTTTACGGGGGGGGAGGACGGGGACGGGGGAAAAATTTCTACGGGGAAATTTCGGGGAATCAAAAATTTTCTTTGACGCCTTCGGCGCCAAAAATTTTCATTTTTTTGCGCCGCAGGCGAAAATTTTGGGAATTTTGGAGGATTTCGAGCTGAGATTTTGGGAATTTCGAGCTGAGTCGAATGACACCAAAATCAACGAAATCCGACTTGATTGGACAAAGTTATGATTTTTTCTTTTAGCTCCTTACCTATGGCATCTGTGAAGATTTTTGCTGCTACGGAGGCCCCAAATACGTCCAGAGCAAGGGAGATAGGAATAGGTTTATGTTACGAGCCCAGACCCAGCCCCCGTAGACTCCCCGCGAGGCGCGTGCCGCAAAACCCCGCGCGAAGCCCCTCGCCGACGCAAAACCCCTCGCCGACGCTCCATAGGTTTAGGTTTTTTGTGTTATAACTTTGTCTAATCTTGTCCAATCACGGTGATTTTGATGTCTTTCGACTCAGCTCGTCGAGCTCTTTCGAATGAGGTATTATTCATATAAAAAATTTTTTATTCCAAAAATCGCCCCTTTGGATCTTCGGTTTTTAGGGGCCTATATCTCGGTCCAATCAAGTCGGATTTCGTTGATTTTGGTGTCATTCGACTCAGCTCGAGGAGCTCTTTCGAATGAGGTATAATTTGCATTTTCGAATTTTTCACCACAAAAAAGTGCTTGGTCCCCCCTATGCTTTTTCACACTTTAGGGACCTATATCTCGGTACAAAAATTTTTCCTCGGGCTAAAACTGGTGGCATTCGACTCAGCTCGACTAGCTCTTTCGAATGGTATAACATTTGTATATTAACTCCGGGACCCAGTTCAGACTGACCATTTTTATATATTTTTGGAAAAAACTGACTGGGGGGGGGGGGGGGGGGAACTAAATAAGTACCGATCAGAGCTGCGTCGAAATAAAAAAATCTTCGAAATTCGGAAATCGAAAGAAATCCAAAAATATCGAAATCGAAAATCGAAATTTTATATAAAAATTTGAAAATCGAAAAAAAAAAAAAAAAATCGAAAAAAAAGAGCAGAAAAAAACGTCGAAAATCGAAATTTTTTAAAATAACTAAAAGCGTAGTAAATAATCCGCAATATGGAGATATAAGTGTTAATCTTGAGATATAAGGGGATTCAATGGATTAATGGTAGTCTTAAGAGATATCAGTGATCGTAGGGATATACAGGATTAGGGGGTTGACTAGAGACCAATTAAATCCGCACCCTAGATCACTTTAAATCCTTTATTCCTCCGATATTCTACTTATCCCTTGATACCCTTGATATCCCATCCTCCTATATCCCTCTTATTATTGTAAGGCAAATGGATTAATTGGAGGCTCGGGTGGAAAGTCAATGATAATATTATTTAGGTGGATTTGGGTAGATTAAGGTGGATATTATATGATATCAGGCGAATATGAGGGATATCAAGGGTTACGCGGGATTTGGGCGGATTATCGTGGCATTTGGGTGGATTAAAGGGAATCTCGCGATCTTCTTATCCCTTATTCTTATCCCTCCACTTTCTTAACCTTTTTTTGCGCCGCAGGCGCAAATTTTCGGAATTTTGAAAGATCCCTAAGCCAAATTTCTTCCTTTTTCTGCGCCGCAGGCGAAAATTTTGAAAATTTTGGAAGACTAGAAGACAGATTTCTTCACTTTTCAGCGCCGCAGGCGAAAATTTTGAGAATTTTGAAAAGCTAAGTAGCCAAATTTCTTCATTTTTGGCGCCGCAGGAATAAAATCTTAAAAGAAAAGATAATGCACTTTTGCAAAAAAAATCGAAAATCGAACGAAAATCGAAAAAACTAAAATTATAGAAATCGAAAATCGAAATTTTATGAAAAAATTCGAAAATCGGTAGAAAAAAACGAAAATCGAAAGTCGAAAATCGAAATTTCGACGCAGCTCTGATTGGGATATCGTCGGATTAGGTATATCGTCGAAAGGTGATAACAAGATCCGTTGCTCTATCCCTCTCTTTTCGCTCCGCTGGCTTAAATTTAGAGAATTTCTGAAGGCCAAGAAGAACACCCAAGTTCCGGAAGGCAGATCCTTCCCTTGAAATATCCGACTATCACTAAAATCCACCCAAGTCCATTGACATCCTCCAATATACACATAAGTCTTCGTTTTCAGCGCCGCAGGCGAAAATTTTGAGAAAATTTGGAAGGCCAAGGACAGAATTTCTTCCTTTTTCAGCGCTGCAGGCGAAAATTTTGGGAAATTTGGAAGATCTTTAAGCCAAATTCTTCCTTATTGCGCCGCAGATTGGGGCATAAAAATACTCGGTTTACGCCGAGTCTGCCGAGTATGAAGTGTCCGAGTACCGGTAACGCCGAGTATTAAGACCCCGAGTAACGAGTCCGAGTAAAACAGCAAAAAACCCGAGCGAACGACACGAGCATACTCGTACTCGTTCGGACTCGGACGTACTCTAGTTAACACCAGTGCTTCGAAATTTCAAATTTGCTCGTACTCGTACTTCGTACCACCCTTATTTTAGGCCTCGTACTCGTACCTCGTACCACCCCTATTTTAGGCCTCGTACCTCGTACTTACTCGTACTTGAGAAAAAATCAAAAAATCTAAAATTTTTATGATTTTTTGGGGTCCAGAACATCTAGTTTTAAATTTTAAGCATTGCATGCGATAATTTTTGAATCTTGCAAAGCTTTAAAGCCATAAATCCTCAAATACAATCCACTTTCTGCGCCGCAGGCAAAATTTTTGAGCATTTTGGAGTGCAATGACAATATTGTCTCCAAGTTGGGTTGGGTTACCCGAAACCCGGTATTTCTTCATTCATTTTTCATCTTCCTCCATGGAACTTTATACTTTTCACATTTTTATATCCTTATATCCCTTTTAATCTAAAATCCCTTTCTGCGCCGCAGGCAAAAATTTTGAGAATTTTGGATGTCCTTAAGTCAGATTTCTTCCATTTTTTTGCGCCGCAGGCGGAAATTTTCAAAAATTTTTAAGGCCATGAAGGCCTTTTTTTTCTAACCGCCGGAGGCGAAAATTTTAGAATTTGGAAGCCAATATATATTTTAAGAATTTTAGAGGGCCAAAAGCCATAATTTCTCATGTAAAAATAGAAAAATTTTTAAAACAAAATTAAACTTATAAATTAAGTTATTTATGGAAAGAAAAATATGAAAAATCCTTGTCTCTGACTAGGCATCGAACCCACCTATAAGTTATTTACGTCTAATGTGCCGCCAAGCACCTTCACCACTCGGCCACACGCTACTATAATGGCGAATGAAAGGAATTAAATATATTTTTTCATTTTTCCTATTAACACCAAGTACGAGAAGTACGAGCTCGTACTTAGGCCTCGTACTCGTACTTTTCACTTTTTTTTGGCCTCGTACTCGTACTTCGTACCTGCCTCATTTTTTTGCTCGTACTCGTACTTCGTACCAGGTACGAGTACGAGGTACGAGTACGAATTTTGGTACGAGCTTCGAAGCACTGGTTAACACTATCCAATTACGCAGAAATGCAAGAAAGTGAAAAAAATTCACTATGCGGACAGGTGGATAGTGAACTGGAAATTCACCGGTGGGGATAGTAAGAAAGTGATAAATATTTATGTAGTATCGGTAAAATTCAGGGTCCAGTTTGGGCAACTTTGCCGGAGAAAATGACTTTCAGGCGCTTCCATGCTGTGCGACTAAATATTCTTGCAATTATAGTTGCAATGATACAATCTACCCAATGTTAGTATAATTTAAACAATAAATACAATAAGACCACTTGGAAAAATTGTATAATTCGGGATTGAGTTATCCAAATATTAACAAATTTTGCATTAAAATACTAAAACGGATTAGATATATGCTAATACTAAGTTTTTGAAGTTATACAAATGATTTCCAAAAATTTTGAAATTTACAAAAAAACGGTAATAGTTCGGTTACCCCCCCTCCTTTTTCCTTTCTAAATTATTAAAAAATGGTCAGTCAGTCAAAGGTTATAGAACCCGTCGAACTGTGTCGAATGACACCAAAATCAACCCCCGGTCTTAACTTTGGGCCGAGATACAGACAAAAAATCTGCGCAGAGAAAGGTTTCACGATTACAAACTTTTTGTCATAACTTTGTCAATCTTGTTCAATTATGTTGGTTTTGATGTCATCAAATCAGCTCGACAAGCTCTTTCAAATGACCTATTATTTTTAGCCCAAAAGATAAACTTGGTCCACCCTTTTATTTTTCAATTTTCGGGGGTCTGTATCTCCGCTAAAGTTAAGACCGGGTGTTGATTTTGGTGTCATTTGACACATCTCGACGAGTTCTATAACCTAAGACTGACTATTTTTAATACTTTGAGGAAGGAAAAAGGAGGGGGGGTACGAACCGAACTATTACCCAAAAAACGCTTAATTTTACTGTTCAAAAGTTGATTTCTGTGTTTTTTACATTAAAAAATACAAAAATTTAAGTAAACAATTTGAGAATAAAAACCCATAAAAAACCACCCTCTTTAAATGCTCGTCTGTCTTTTAGCTAAATAATTTTGGTGAGAATATTTAATAAAAATTTAGCTGTGACATTGAATTTAAACCATATATTGAACAATTCCAAGAGTAAGTTTCAATAAATTTTTAATTCATAAAATTTTGCAGTCTCCTCCCAGGGAAGGGGGAAATCTCGGAAATTCCTTCGGATTTATAGAGAATTTGGGTTGAATTTTTCAGTCATTTTTTCGGGCCAAAATTCGAGACCAAGTTCGATCTTTCGAACCGAACCGGGCCCCCAACAATATAGAAACACCGACATTATAGTTACCAGTTTCCTTAATCATTGAATAGGGTTGTCGGTTTCAAAAAATTCTTCTATTGGCCGAAACTAAAAGAATAAACAGAAATTGTCCAACTTGTTCGGTTTGAAACTAAACCATTTCCATTGGTCATTAGAATTCTAATAGAAGTAAGGTAAACACGCTTGTGTTTACTTTTATAAGATGATGCAGTTTTACATAAATTAATTAATAAATAGCCGTAAACATTTAAAGGAACTTATATGGGGCCTATTTTAATTGTCCACAGATTCTGCGGTCTGCGGTCTGTGCACAGACCACAGAACCACAGAAATCCTGTTTTAATTATTCCACAGATTCTGCGGAAAAAGGAGTCCGCAGATTCTGTGGAAACATCCACAGATTCTGTGGAAACATGCACAGATTCTGCAAAACATACAAAAACATGTAAAAACCACAGAATTCTGTTTTAATTATTTTTCTGTGCACAGAAAAAAATCCACAGATCTGTGGCTTTTTTAGTCGATTCTGTGCATTTCTGTTTTAATTGTTTCTGTGGTCTGCGGAAAATACACAGAATTCATTAAAAAATCCACTCTAATATTTTTTCTGTGAATTTTCTGTGGAAAATTTTTAAAAAAATTTTTCTAGGCCTAGGCTTAACCAAATTTTAAAATTTTTAAAGATTATTAAAGTTTGAATCATTCACTATTTTTTGACATAATTTTTAAAAATTTTCGTTGAAAAATAAATTTGCTATAAGCTCTCGCGTAAAGTACCCCATTTTTGAGCGAAAAAGGGACTCATTCTCTCCAATAGGCATTTTTTATTGGTTATTTTTTGATTATCTCAATCAAACATCTTTTAAATTTTATAAGTCTTTGGAAAGTTAAGCTAAAATTCTGATTTTTACTTATAATATGTAAAACACTCTCCTCTATCTATTGGTATAAAAATTGGAGGGATTAAGGGGATATAGGTGGATTAAGGGGGATATTGGTGGATTTGTTTGATATAAATAGACTCACCCGATGTCGGATCCACATCTCTGGATTTTTCGATCCGACCACTGACTTTAATCTAATCGGTGATTTGAAGGATATTGGATGGTCAAGAAAATTAAGCGTATATCAGCCGATTTAAAGTAATATTAAAGAGATCTAAAGGGATGTCATGTGATTTGGAGGGGAAATTTTTAAATTTTTACAATATTTTTCAGTTTAATTCAAAAAAATATTTTAGTTTTTCTTCAAAAAATCAGGTACCAGTAATACTACGGTAGTACTGAAACGTCCAAACCATTTTTCGTTTCAATAAAAATATTATTTTGGCGTACGCGGTAATAAAAAATTTGAATTTAGAAGGAAAAATACACAGAACCACAGAAAAATAATTAAAACAGAAATTCTGTGGCTCTGTGGAAAAAATCCACAGATTTTCTTATTTTCCACAGAAATTTTTATCCACAGAATCTGCGGAATGTTTCCACAGAATCAGTGGAAGTTTCCACAGAATCTGCGGGCACCACAGATTCTGTGCACACAGAATTTAATTAAAACAGAATTTCCACAGAATCTGTGTTCTGTGCACAGAATGCAGAATCTGTGGACAATTAAAATAGGCCCATGGTTTAGGTGCGCTTTTTTTAGCCACGCCCCTTTCAAATTTTCCCTCGTCAATCAAACGCACTACGTACAGAATGGTCAGTCTTTCTTTCCTTTTCCATCATTCTTTTATTACTTTTCCTTTTTATCAGCAACTGCACTACACCACGCCCTTTTTCATTTTTATTCTCATTTTTCCTCATTTACTTTATCCTTTAAAAAATTCACTTTATCTTAGGCTTAAGACTTTTAACTTTGTTTAATTTAGTCCAGGATATGGAAGATCTTAGAAATTTTAATATTCACGATTTATTTTGCTTAATTGGTTTATGTATTCAAAATAAAATTTAAAAAACATCGTTGGATTGATTAATTTGTGAGAAGGAAATAGAATAATGATGGAAAAGGAAAGAAGGAAGGGTGACAATGCGTTTGATTGACGAGGGAAAATTTGAAAGGGGCGTGGTTAAAAAAAGCGCACCTAAACCATATAAGTTCCCATTTAAATTTAAATAAATTTCTTTAGTTCCTGTACTGCCATAAAAAATTGTTGGAATGACCAGTCACAGAAAGACATAGTTTATATGTAGGTTTTTTAAATGCTCCCGAAGGCGTAGTGACAAAAGACCCACAGACAAGAGACCCACAGACAAAAGACCCACAAGGAAAAATTTTAATAAAAGTTTAGAAGAACAAGATTTTACAAAGTTACGATACAAAAATCAAACAACATAAACCGATGGGAAGTCGGCAAGACGCTTGTGCAAAACCCCGCGATTCGCAAGAAATTTTGCGGTACTCGTCTCGCAGCGAGTCAACGGTCCGCTTGGTTCTGCACTAGTAATAGGATTTGAAAAAGTCCGGGGCTAAAAATGTCCAATATCTAGCACTGATCTAGATGATTAGGTAACATATATGTATGTATGTATAAATATAATTTAAGAACCCCTTCTTGCTTTCCTGGTTATGCTTATAATACAACATCAATTATTCTCCATACGTCTACAAATGCTATGTTTCCCGGCTTAAGTGGGTTCCCAAATACTAGGACAGATCGTTATTGGTATTGTTTTGACTACGATGGCCACTGCAAAGATTTTTACAAATTACACGGCGTGTAAGTATTTAATACTTCATTATTACGTCTTATTGTTGCTCAAAATTTTGTTAACTGAATTTTGGTTATCAAAATTTTCGAAACTTTGATTTTCACATTTTTGACATGCTTGTTTGCTCAATATTTTATAATTTTGCTTCCAAGCAGTGCTGGGTATTTGCCATTTCAGAGTTGCCGCCCGAAACCCGAAACCCAGCCTTTTTTTGTACCCGAAACCCGATACCCGAAAAGAAAAAAATACCCGAAAAAAAATTTTTTCATAGGAGTGCGTTCGGGTCCAGGGCTGGAAATGAGGCTTAGAAAGTTTTTCTTTTCAAAAATAAATATTTTTAAACTTTGAATTTCATTTTAGATTTTTAAATTTATTTTTTTAATACATATTTTAAGCTTCAAAAAGCATTAAAAATTTAATTTAGTCATGAATTTTGCAGAATTTTCGCCTGCGGCGCATAAAATTAAGAGTTTTGGCTTCATAACCAACTAAATTTAAATAAAATTTTTTGCCTGCGATTCTGCCAATTGAATTTTTTCTCCTAAGGCCTTAGAAAATTCTCAAAATTTTCGCCTGTGGCGCTGAAAACGGGAGAAAATGGGAGGTAAAGATAAGCTCATGTCAACTCGCAATCAGTGCTCACAGCGTCAACTGACTCTTACAATCCCCACTAGGATTTCGATGGGCATCCGGGATATCAAGGGATTTGAGGGGATATCAGACATAAGCCAGGTTCCATCCTTTATTTATATCCTATATTTTAGGATATTCTTAAGTCTGTACCTCGCTTCCAAAACATTTCGGTAGAATAGAAGTGGAATTTTGGTGGATTTTCGTTTTGGGATTTGGGTGGATTAAGAGGGACACCGGAGTATTTGGGTAAATTCCGAAGGATATGGAGGATTTGAGTGATGGTGGATTCGTAGCATATCGAGGATCTGGGGTAATATCGGGAGTAAACTTATGGCAGGGTTCTTCCTTTTTTAGCGCCGCAGGCGAAAATTTTGAGAATTTTTGGAAGGCCAAAAAGCCAGACTTTTTCCTTTTTAGAGAATATTTGAAGATCCGTATGCTAAAGATCTTCCTTTTTTCGCCGCAGGAAAAATTTTGAGAATTTTGGAAGATCCTTAAGCCAAAAATCTTTTTTAAGCGCCGGAGGCGAAAATTAAGAGAATCTTGTAAGACCAACAAGCCAGATTTCGGTAATTCTTGGGTTCGTACCCCCCCCCCCCCCTCACTTTCCTTCCTCAAAGTATTAAAAAATGGTCAGTCAGTCTTATTTTAGAGAACTCGTCGAGCTGTGTCGGATGACACCTAAATCAACCCCCGGTCTTAACTTTGGGCAGACCCACGAAAATTGAAAAATAACAGGGTGGGCCAAGCTCATTTTTTTCGCTAAAAGTTCGATTAAACAAATGATAGCTCATTTGAAAGAGCCTGTAGAGCAGATTCGAACGAAATAAAAATTAACGCAATTGAACAAGATTTGACAAAGTTATTTCTTCCATTTTCAGCGCCGCAGGCGAAAATTTTGAGAATTTTGGAGGTTTTCAATTTATTTGGGCCTTATTTTTTTCTCCAACTTAACCATCTTTAGGGGTGTATAAAACTTTCGCGTTTCGCGCAAAAAGCGAAACGCGGAACGCGAAAGTAAATTTAAAAAAGCGAAACGCGAAAGTATAAAAACCGCGAAAATCCGCGAAAGGCGAAACGCGAAACTGGCACACCCCTGCTACCATCTTTGCTTAGTTCTTTTTCTCTAACCCATCTTTAGAAGTGTATAGCCGGAGCCGTGGGGAATAGGAAAACCTTGGCCGTCACTTCAAATTCTTGGCTCCGGCTCCGGGGTTTCCAAAATCTTAGCTCCGGCTCCGGAGCTATACCCAGCAATGCTTCCATGATATAAGCCTAGGTTTTTTTAGTTTTCATAAGGATTTAAATCTTTCGAAGACAATAATTCCAAAATTTTGAGATCAAAATTACGAAAAATTTTAAATCAGAAATACTTTTTATTATTTTTTATTTGTCGTGAGTTTAAATCCAAAATATAATTTTCGATCTAAAATTGACAACGAGAAAATTTAGTAGAAATTTTGACATAGAATATTGTCTGAAATTTCTTTTGACTAAAGACCGGGTTGGGAGGATCCTACACTAATCGAGATCCATACACTAAAAATCTCGATTCTCAAAATCTGAGATTTTTGTATAAGATTTCGTCTTGGCCTATTTTTGACTTCATATTTTGCGAAAAGTAATTATTGTGAGTGAAGACCAGTGGGTTTTAGAGAGTATTAAATTCCAATTTAAAAGGTCGTATTTTTTGTTCATTATAGGAAATGTGATAAAAATCTTACGTATGATCTTAAATTGGAAGTGGAAAGATTAAAAGCAGCGTCCAGGCAATTCCAATTACATCTAAAAAAGCTTGATGATATTTCTGATAATCATAGTCAATTAATTGGAGACTTGACCGCAAAAGTTCATGAAATAGAAGTAAAGGTTATCAATTTAAATATTTTAAATACTTCGATTTTCTGATAATTATCAAACATACCGTATTTCCTCTAATAGAATGGCCGACCATTCTATTTTTCAATCATCCTCCAGAGGGCCACTCTATTAGAGGAGGCCATTCTAATAGAGGGGGCCATTGTATTTTTCGATGAGAAATTTTGAAATTATAAAAAAATTTTGCTTGCTAAAATGTCAAATTAGAACAAGCAAATTAAATTTACAATCTCTAATTCTGATTAGAATAGCTGAAAATTTTCAACAACCTCATAGATAGGATTTGAAGAAATGCTGTTGGTCTTAGGTATTAGGAGAGCGGAGTGATTAAAAAGATATAGGAGAATTAAGAGGAATCTGGTCGATATGAATGAGGTATTTAAAGATCGGGAGGGATTAAGAATTAATTAGAGGGATTAGTGGATATGAAGATCATCAAAGAATTTGAAGATTTCTTCCTTACATATCGGGTCTGATCTAATATCCCCTATACCTCAAATTTACCGATATCCATCTAATCCCTCTTATCTCTTCAAATACTCTAGTCTTTTAAATTTTTCTAATTATTCGATTATTTGATGCAAACTTCAATACTAGCTTGCAATAAATCAATTCTTAATAAGTAAGATACCGGGAGGTTTATGAGATTATGAGATATGAACGAGATCTTGAATGTTTTTTATAAGTAGAAATAAATAGAGAGATTAGGAGGATCTGAAAAAGTTTTAAAAAGGATTAAGAGTATTTGCGGTCGGTCCGTTTAAGCTATCTAATATCACAGACATCCTGCAAATCCCTCATTAATCTTTTACCGATATTTAACTTAACCTCTTATTTCCCTCAAATTCTCTTAAAATCTCTATACTTTTTTAAAATAGAAGATTCAAAGAAGATATTAATTAAAAATATTTACTGATATCCTAGAAATGGCAAGAAAGATAAGAAAAATGAAATAAAATAACTTTAAATTGATTAACTTTTTATTTTTGGAAAAATTTCAGGTAAAAAAGGGGGGCCACTCTATTAGAGAGGGCCATTCAAATGGAGGGGGCCATTGTATTTTTCAATCATCCTCCAGGGGGCCATTCTATTGGAGGGGGCCATTCAAATAGAGGTGGCCATTCTAATAGAGGAAATACGGTATATACAATTACATGGTTAAATAGCCCAAGTGGAGGGCGCAAGAGAAATCTTAAAAACGCAACACAAGGCCAAAATTAACGAAAATTGGAAAATTAAGTACCGTATTTCCTATATTAGAGCCCCACCCTCTAATACAGCCCAACTTTGGAGTATAGTTGAAAAATAGAGCCCCACCCTCAATTAGAGCCCCACCCCTAATACAGCCCTACCTAAAAATATTGGAGGAAAAATAAAAATATCCCAATAATTTTTTAGATTATTAAGAGAGTTAAGGAAATAAAGGGGGATATCGATGATATCGTGATCATGGATGAGGAGGGATCATGGGGATATAGGGATGAAAAGGAGGAGATAACCCCGATATCCGTCTAAGTACTCTAATATCACCTATATTCCTCCAAATCCTTCCTATTACCTCCAAAATCTAATCATTGTATTAAGGGTTACAATCGTGATAGGCAATTGACGATAATTCGCAAGATTATTAGAGATCTATTAGGGATCTCGCTTATAATCGTTGATGGAGAAGTTCTAAAATTTCTCTGGAACCGGTTCCAGTTCTGGAACTGCTTTTTTAATTTCTTCAGTTCCAGTTCTAGAACCTGTTCCAAAGCTTCATCAATTAAAATCCCTTCATATGCCTCCTAATATCCCTAGTCCAGAATATCCCTCTTAATCCCGCTAAATCTCTCAATATAAACCTTAAAATCCACTTTTATAACTCTGATCCATCGATGTCAAATACTAGTCCCCTAATATTTCCCTTAATAATCCGTCCAAATCTACCATTAGTTAATAATTAATCTTACTCTCATTGAACTATTGGGACTATTTTGTTATTCATTGCCTAAAAAGTTTTAATTTTTCTTTAAAAATCGAAAAATATAAATTCTCTTTCGATATTTTGCGGTTTTATCGTCCAAACATCCGGCTTATCTCTAGGTGCAATGGATAGTTAATTGGGATTTTATCTCAAAAGAGGGTTGAAAAATAGAGCCCCATCCTCAATTAGAGCCCCCTACCTTGGAGGATAGTTGAAAAATAGAGCCCCATGGGGCTCTAATATAGGAAATACGGTATTTTATTTGTAACCCACCACCCCTAACACAAATGAAGAAGCATTAAAGGTCAAGCATTAAAGGCAAACATAGAAATTCTCAGAATTTTGGCCTGCGGCGCTGAAAACGTGAAGTTTTTTGGCCTATTAATCCTCCAGTGTATCCTCCAATCTCCTTAAATCCTCGATATCACTCAAAATTCTCTTATAACCCAGATTTCACCATAAATATCCACCTTAATCCCTTCAAATCCTCTGATCTCCTAGATATCTATCACGTAAAAATTTTTTATGTGAAAATCCCGAAATCCCGCAGGATCCCGCTAAATTTTAGAACGGGATTATCGGGATTTACGGTATTAATCCCGCGGGATCCTGCGCCGTAAAAAATTTTGAAGAAAATCCCGTTACGGGATCCCGTGAATGCGATTTTGCCGCACACTAAATGATTTTTTAAATTTGTTGTATTTGGATATATGTATATATATATATAGCTTAACTCGGGTTCTACTATTCTGGGGATTTATATTAGACTGAATTACATTATTTAAATATTTATCCTGTTTCATTTTATTCTCCATATAAATATGGGACAATAATAAGGGAGAGAAATGGTTAGGCCAAATCTTCTGATAATGAGGAAAAGGGTGGGGTATTTATAGTGGCAAACTAAGGGTCAAAATATAAATGGAAAGTGAATAACAAAAATAAGATAAGAGTAGAGATTTGGATGTGAATGTCGGGAGACCTTTATAATTAGAAATAGGTCACTTTATATTTGCATGTGAAAATGCAAATTGTTTATTTGATTAAGCGAATGCAGCAAAATTATGCCTTTATTTGTTAAAATTGATAAATCTTTTCATATTCAAAAAAATTTAAAAATTTGGAACTAGAACTACACAGCTTGGCACTAGTAACAGAACTGGAACTAAGGAATTTTAAGGAACTAGAACCACTAAAATGAAAAACCTAGTTCTGGCGGTGGGGTACCTTTCCGTGCAGCCGATCCCGTGCCGCCGTTTCCGTGTCGCCGATTCCGTGCAGCCGATTCCGTGCCGAAACCAGTTCCGTGCCGGCCGATTCCGTGCCGCCAGTTCCGTGCACGTTGTAAAAGGGGAGGTTTCCGTGCCCAATATTTAAATATATGAAAAACAGGGGTTTCTCGTAGATATTTTTTGTTTTTCTTACTTTCTACGATCTAAAAAACATGTTAAAAGATAGCCGAGTCTTTACTCTAGGCTTTTCTTGGGTTTTTCCGGGCTTAGGGGGAAGTCTTGGTCTCGACTTTTTTTTCTTCAGGCAACAAACATGGATTTAATTTAAAAAATTTCTTGGTATCGACCGATCCCTTAATCGCTTAAAATCCACGTATACCCTCCAAATCCATCGATATCCCCTTTCTGATATCTCGATGTCACGCACAAGTCCCCTGATATTCACGGTATCCCACCAAACCTTTTTTTATTATTATTTATTTTAAAAAAATTGGGCACGGAAACGTCCCTTTTACAACGGACACGGAACCGGCGGCACGGAATCAGCGGCACGGAATCGGCAGGCACGGAAACGGCGGCACGGAACTGGTTTTGGCACGGAATCGGCGACACGGAAACGGCGGCACGGAATCGGCTGCACGGAATTGTCCCAGTCCGAGTTCTGGAACTGGAACTAGTTCCAGAGAAATTTAGGAACTTTCCCATCACTGCTTGGAAGATGACTTTTCTTAATCCTCTCTGTTGTGAGAGCAGTTTACTAATCAATGGATTTGGAAAGGCCATTGATTTTCTAAGATCTCTCGATATCTTAAAATCCTGTTAACAATTTATATCTCTATTCTCTTGATACCATCCTAAAAAAATTTTTGGAATTTTGGAATTCCTTCGGAATACCATTTTAAGCATTTTTTAAAATCCCTGTAAATCACTTCTAATCCTTGTAAATTTGTGCCTGTTTGCATTGCATCTATTTGAATGTTTGATAATAATATCATTCATTGTATCAATTTCTAAAATTGACTCACATACACAAACAAGCAAAAATCATAAAATCGGGAATTCCTGACGTTTTTTGCCGAGATCTCGATTTTCCGAAATTGTGAATTTTATTTTTATGTCGGCTGTTCCCTAGTACTTACCTTAAGTCGAAAGATATATGTATAATTTGCCATAAAAAGGAAAAAATAGAAAAAAGGGGTAACTTCTAAACAGAGCTGCGTCGAAATAAAAAAATCTTCGAAATTCGGAAATCGAAAATCGAAAGAAATCCAAAAACATCGAAATCGAAAATCGAAATTTTATGAAAAAATTCGAAAATCGGAAATCGAAAATCGGCAGAAAAAAACGTCGAAAATCGAAAATCGGTAATCGAAAATCGAAATTTTTTAAAATAACTAAAAGCGTAGTAAATAATCCGCAATATGGAGATATAAGTGTTAATCTTGAGATATAAGGGGATTCAATGGATTAATGGTAGTCTTAAGAGATATCAGTGATCGTAGGGATATACAGGATTAGGGGGTTGACTAGAGACCAATTAAATCCGCACCCTAGATCACTTTAAATCCTTTATTCCTCCGATATTCTACTTACCCCTTGATACCCTTGATATCCCATCCTCCTATATCCCTCTTATTAGTGTAAAGCAAATGGATTAATTGGAGGCTCGGGTGGAAAGTCAATGATAATATTATTTTGGTGGATTTGGGTAGATTAAGTAGATTATTCCTAAGTAGATATTATATGATATCAGGCGAATATGAGGGATATCAAGGGTTACGCGGGATTTTTTTTACGCGGGATTTCAAGGGTTACGCGGGATTTTATCGTGGGATTTGGGTGGATTAATGGGAATCTCGCGATCTTCTTATCCCTTATTTTTATCCCTCCATCTTTCTTAACCTTTTTTTGCGCCGCAGGCGAAAATTTTCAGAATTTTGAAGATCATTAAGCCAAAAAGTTCCATTTTCAGCGCCGTAGGCGAAAATTTTGAAAATTTTGGAAGACTAGAAGACAGATTTCTTCATTTTGAGAATTTTTTGCGAAAATTTTGAGAATTTTGAAAGGCTAAGTAGCCAGATTTCTTCATTTTTGGCGCCGCAGGAATAAAATCTTAAGAGAAAAGATAATGCAATTTTGCAAAAAAAATCGAAAATCGAACGAAAATCGAAAAAACTAAAATTATCGAAATCGAAATTTTATGAAAAAATTCGAAATTCGGAAATCGAAAATCGGTAGAAAAAAACGTCGAAATTCGAAAATCGAAAGTCGAAAATCGAAATTTCGACGCAGCTCTGCTTCTAAAGTACATATTACAGCGAAGCGAAAATAAGGCGCAAGATTAAAGGATTAACCTTTTCTGGGACCAGCCAAGAATCTTTCCCTCTTGGCCGTATTATAAAAACGAGTTAAGGGTTAACCAACCCTCAGCTGCGGGTAGGTTAACCCACAACCCTTATTACAAAATGCGGGTAGGGGTAACCCGCAGCTGTGGTTAGTTACGCGGGTAATAGAACCCGCATCTGCGGGTATGGTTCTTACCCTTATTAAAGAATGCGGGTTGCGGGTAATATAACCCGCAGCTGCGGGTAAGATATTAACCCTGCTCCGATGAGGGTTAAAATCCTACCCGCATCTTTTTAAAAATTTTTAAAAAATCCACAGTCAACCTAAAAATTCCAAATTAAATATTTTTAGATAGATTAGATTGTGCTCTATTTTTTGATATAATTTTTAAAAATTTTTGTTGAAAAATAAATTTACTATAAATTTTCGCGCAAAGTACCCCATTTTTGAGCGAAAAAGGGACTCATTCTCTCCAATAGGCAGTTGCGGGTAATCATCGAGTTCTGGGTTGATTTTTTTGTAATACAGGTTAAACCTCAGCTCGGGGTTCTATTCCCGAGTAAGAGAACCTAGTAAATTTACCAGGTTCTCCTACCCGCTTTTTATAATACGGCCCCTTATCTTTATACTGTCTTCTAAACTGTTCAAAAATCAAGTTTAAAATCGTAGATACACTTCAAGACTGAGGTAAAACTCAAGAGTGCTGATGACTCTTGAAAGGGCTTTACCTCCCTGAAATAATGCCAGCACAAAAAACCTAATACTTCATCAGATTTTGACGTAAACCTAATAATATTCTAAGTAAGGCGCTAAAAATGCGCAGTTCAGCGCTATTATTATTAGACATCAAATTATAAAATATCTCTGAGTGTATAAAATTAAAAATTAGCGTTATTTCGAATTATGTGACTTTACTACATTGGGATTTAGACAGGGATAATCCTAATTTTTGAAAAAGATCTATTTAGTTCATTAAAACTAGAGTTCGACACAGGGCCGGGACCGGGTTTCCGGGCCCGGCCCGGAAATCGGGTATTTTGATAAAATCCGGTTTTTCGGGGTTTCCGGGTTTTCGGGGTTTTCAGCCCAGAACCGGCCCGGGTCGAATAAACCCCGAGCTCGGCCTGGGTCCAAGTTAGAGTAAATTTTAAATAAAATTCTGATTTTTTGGTTAATTTTAGCCCCTTAAATTTCAAAAAAAAAATTTCGCCTGCGGCGCTAATTAAGAAATTTATTGCGTTAATATCATTTATCCATTTTAACTTTTGCCGAGCGAGATCAGTATTCTAGCCTATCTACCACAGCAACTTAAAATAGGAAGAGTGCAACTGGCCTTTCAGTTCTAGAGTATGGCTTAGTTTGTTAAATGGTGATTTGGTTTAGCGGAAAAAAGGGATACATAAAAAAAGGGATATAAAGGGAACTCCGATATCGCTTCAGATCCTCCAGTATTCAGGATGTAGGTATTGAAGGATGGCCTCAATTTTTGATTAATTTTTATTAAAAATAATGAAATTTGCAATAAAAAGCTAGATTTTGAGAATTTTTCAAGTTTTGAAAAAACCGGGTCCGGGCCCGGGTGTAAAAAACAGGGTTTTCGGGGTTTTAGCCCGGAAAACCCGGCCCGTGCCTGATTGGAAGAAAAAACCCGGGTACCGGGCTAGGCAAAATGAAAATGTGAATGAAATGAACAAATGAATATGAACAAAATTATCGTTCAAACCAATTTTAAATATAATGAAAAACTATTTAAAATAACATTGAATATTTGTAGATGGTAACACAAGAGCAGTTAAATAAGACAAAGGAAGAATATGAAAAACGTTTTAAAGAGGAGCGTGAATACCGTGATAGAAGGGAAGAGGAGCTAATAAATTTGGTAAGTTACTTTTAAATTTTTAGGTATACAGTAACGTGCAAGCAGTCAGAGTTATTATCAATTTGCTCCAAGAGTTCAAATTATATAAAATTCTAGTAACTACTCACTTTTTAGTATCGCAAACGGAAATTGGGAATATTTGGTTAAGGCAAAAGAGGAGGGAAATCCACTATTTTCGTGATAAAAATTTGTAGAGCTAAACAATTTTTCGATAGGAGTTAAAAAATCTAAACTGGGAATATGAAAATCTGAACTGGGCAATTCTGAATATATGCATTAAAAATCTGAACCTATGTATTAACTCCTTCAGTTAATGCATAGGTTTTGTCGTCGGCTGTTAGAGCACTAGCATCTTCATTTGTCCTAATTTAAAATAAGTTTTTCTTAATCTGTTTCCTTAACTGTTTCTGGATATCCTAGAAACCTTATCTCAAACCAAAATAATGGCTCCTATACAAAGGATCGTTTTTACAAAGGATCGTTCTGTTAAAGGATCGTCACGGGTAAAAACGTTCAAAGGGTCGCTCATTAAAGGATCGTCCATCAAAGGATCGCCACGGGTAAAAACGTTCAAAGGGTCGTCATTTTTTAAAAATTTTTTAAAACCAGTTCGGTGCCACCAGTTTGAGTGCAGTTATGTGCCACAGACTGATAACGGTGATTAAAAGGGATATCGGGGGATTTGAATGAATTAAAGTGAAAGCGAAAATTTTGAAATGGATATCCCCGGATTTAGAGTATCATATCCGTGGCCATCCATACCCCTCTGAGTAAAAAAACATCCATATCCGTCCGTATCCATATATATCCGCAGATATCCGGATATTATCCATTTCCATGAGCAGGTCTGCATTCGATTAACAAAAAATTAGTTGATGAATATGAAGGAAATAGGCGCGAAGCAAAAAAACGAAAAAAATCTTAAAGAAATGTGGGACTCAAATGTCTTCTTTTGGGTGGGTACTAGAGATTGGCAGTATTTCGTCTAACGGGATTATATGTCTCTCTTCATGACGCCTGAGTAGTTGACCACTCTCTCTTTTTGAAAAGACGCAGAAAAACTGACCAGTGGTCGGCTGCGGCAGAGAAGCGTCTCGTTGTCTGCTCTAATCTCAAAAAGTATGCAAATTTCTGCGTCTTTTCAAAATGAGAGAGTGGTCAACTACACAGGCGTCCTGAAGAGAGACATATAATCCCGTTAGGCAGAAAATTGCCGATCTCTAGTGGGTACTCAAAAAACGATCCTTTGAACGATTTTACCTGTGGCGATCCTTTGTTGGACGATCCTTTAATGACGACCCTTTAATACTTTTTTCCCGTGACGATCCTTTGAACGTTTTTAGCCGTGGCGATCCTTTTATGTTACGATCCTTTGTAGGGCCACGAAAATAATAATATATCTCTCAAAAGACTCAAAATCGTCAGACTCTCTTTCTTATTTAATGCCACTATTTCTCTATGCCATCTTCAATGTTAGACTGATAATAAAGTACTAATAAATTTTATCGAGAAGTTTACAGCAAAAAAAACTTTTATAATGTATCCTATTTAATGCTCGACAAAATGATTTTTCTGGGTCCGAAAATTCGAAAATGCAAATAATAGCTTATTCGAAAGCGCTTCTCGAGCTGAGTCGAAAGTTTGAGTCGAGATATAGGGCTCGGAATGGTCAAAAACCTTGGGGGATTTAAGAGTCAAAAATTTGAAAAAGAAAATAATAACTCATTCGAGAGAGCTCGTCGAGCTGAATCGAATGACAGCAAAATCATCGTGATTGTACAGGCTTGGACAAAGTTACGATAGAAAAAAACCTCAACCTACGGGGCGACGGCGAGGCGCTTGCTAAAACAAACGATCATACATAACTTTGTCAAATCAATCAATAACTTTGTCAAATCAAGTTTATGTCATTCTATCGGCTCAACGAGCTCTTTCGAAAGAGCTTTTATGTTAAAAATCCTCTTTATTATGAAAATACAAAAAAATGGTAAAATCCCAGAACCTAATCAAACAATTCAATGTAAAAAATTTGCCGAATTCCCGTTCCGGAACAGATCGGCGATCGCTAAACATCGGATTTGGGATCCGAACTCCGGAAAAATGCGGCCGGAACCGGTCCGGCGCCGATCACTGATCCTATTTATAAAAATGTGAATATTTTATTCGCCCAATTTTAATACATATTAAAAAATTGATGAGGAAATAAGTCTGACCATTATGAGCTTTTGAGGGAACAAAAGAAGGACCAGTCTTTGTCCGTTCGGAGTACAATACTACATACTCTAAACAAATTAAAACATTTAAAAATTAAAAGATGAAGGGATATGTTGATGAGCAAATCAACGAAACGAAAAAAAATTATGATAAAAAGATTGATGCCGCGATTGATACCTTGAGGGAACAACTACGTGGTGAACTGAGAGAAGCACTTATAATTTATGCTGGATTATTCCATGCAAGAATTGAATGTCTGAAGACGTTTCTAGGGGTAAATAACGAAGTAACATCCATTTTTCCAAAAATATATTTAAGTTATATAAGACGATTGGGGAAAAATTGAAGGATCGTTTTTTTGGGCTAGTGAAAGATGTGATACAAGGAACATCCTCTGCAGTATGCGGTGCAGTCGCTTTAGGTCTTACAGCTCCTGCAACTGTAGGAGCTGTTGCCGCCGGGGCTGCAGCAGGAGGTGTATGCTATTATTTCTCAGGCCGAATATACGATGATGCTCTAAAATTGTTTAATATCGTCATTGGAGAACCAGATGGAAGAAATTGTTAATTTTAGAGGAAATACGGTATATATTTTTTAATGTACATTAATTTATCTTTTTCAATTACAATATTTTTATCATTTTCTTTATCTAATTTTGATTATAATCCAATTATTATTTTTTCGGCTCGACTTGAAATATTTATTGGAAGTGAGAAATTCAGGTAATAGTTTGGAATTCGCCCCCCCCTTTTTTCACCGTTTCCCTGACCATTTTGAGCTTTTTTGTTTGATACATAATTTATCATATATCATTCGAAAGCTCTCTACGAGCTCGGTTGAATGATACCATGATTGGCTAGATCTAATCATTCTTACCAAAATTATAAAGCTAAATCCTATTTGGGTAAACTTTTTGTGCCAATGCAAGTGGATAAAATAAACGGTCACAACTTTGTTCACTTAAGTCAGATCTTGTTGATTTTAATGTCATTCGAAGCAGCTCGAAGAGCTCTTTCGAATGATATATAATTTGCCATAAAATGAGAAAAAACTAAGAAAAAATAGAAAGGAAAAAGGGGGGGGGGCGAATTCCAAACTATTACCGAAATTCGTATACATATTTTGCCAAGATAAATTGTAAAAAATTTCACCCTTTTTGAAAAAAAGATACATAAAAATACATAAAACTCTGGAGCAGAAGCAGGCTAGACTTTCACTCAGCAACACAACAAAAAAGTTTTGGCCCTATATGAAATTAGGTTGGGAATCGTTTTTTCATCACTTTTTTCATTACTTTTTTCCTCCCTTGACATGACATAATGGTCAGCATTTTCTTCCTTGTTCAACTCCATTAAATTTGCCTGTGGGCCTCGTACTCGTACCTCGTACCACCCCTATTTTAGGCCTCGTACCTCGTACTTACTCGTACTTGAGAAAAAATCAAAAAATCTAAAATTTTTATGATTTTTTGGGGTCCAGAACATCTAGTTTTAAATTTTAAGCATTGCATGCGATAATTTTTGAATCTTGCAAAGCTTTAAAGCCATAAATCCTCAAATACAATCCACTTTCTGCGCCGCAGGCAAAATTTTTGAGCATTTTGGAGTGCAATGACAATATTGTCTCCAAGTTGGGTTGGGTTACCCGAAACCCGGTATTTCTTCATTCATTTTTCATCTTCCTCCATGGAACTTTATACTTTTCACATTTTTATATCCTTATATCCCTTTTAATCTAAAATCCCTTTCTGCGCCGCAGGCAAAAATTTTGAGAATTTTGGATGTCCTTAAGTCAGATTTCTTCCATTTTTTTGCGCCGCAGGCGGAAATTTTCAAAAATTTTTAAGGCCATGAAGGCCTTTTTTTTCTAACCGCCGGAGGCGAAAATTTTAGAATTTGGAAGCCAATATATATTTTAAGAATTTTAGAGGGCCAAAAGCCATAATTTCTCATGTAAAAATAGAAAAATTTTTAAAACAAAATTAAACTTATAAATTAAGTTATTTATGGAAAGAAAAATATGAAAAATCCTTGTCTCTGACTAGGCATCGAACCCACCTATAAGTTATTTACGTCTAATGTGCCGCCAAGCACCTTCACCACTCGGCCACACGCTACTATAATGGCGAATGAAAGGAATTAAATATATTTTTTCATTTTTCCTATTAACACCAAGTACGAGAAGTACGAGCTCGTACTTAGGCCTCGTACTCGTACTTTTCACTTTTTTTTGGCCTCGTACTCGTACTTCGTACCTGCCTCATTTTTTTGCTCGTACTCGTACTTCGTACCAGGTACGAGTACGAGGTACGAGTACGAATTTTGGTACGAGCTTCGAAGCACTGGTTAACACTATCCAATTACGCAGAAATGCAAGAAAGTGAAAAAAATTCACTATGCGGACAGGTGGATAGTGAACTGGAAATTCACCGGTGGGGATAGTAAGAAAGTGATAAATATTTATGTAGTATCGGTAAAATTCAGGGTCCAGTTTGGGCAACTTTGCCGGAGAAAATGACTTTCAGGCGCTTCCATGCTGTGCGACTAAATATTCTTGCAATTATAGTTGCAATGATACAATCTACCCAATGTTAGTATAATTTAAACAATAAATACAATAAGACCACTTGGAAAAATTGTATAATTCGGGATTGAGTTATCCAAATATTAACAAATTTTGCATTAAAATACTAAAACGGATTAGATATATGCTAATACTAAGTTTTTGAAGTTATACAAATGATTTCCAAAAATTTTGAAATTTACAAAAAAACGGTAATAGTTCGGTTACCCCCCCTCCTTTTTCCTTTCTAAATTATTAAAAAATGGTCAGTCAGTCAAAGGTTATAGAACCCGTCGAACTGTGTCGAATGACACCAAAATCAACCCCCGGTCTTAACTTTGGGCCGAGATACAGACAAAAAATCTGCGCAGAGAAAGGTTTCACGATTACAAACTTTTTGTCATAACTTTGTCAATCTTGTTCAATTATGTTGGTTTTGATGTCATCAAATCAGCTCGACAAGCTCTTTCAAATGACCTATTATTTTTAGCCCAAAAGATAAACTTGGTCCACCCTTTTATTTTTCAATTTTCGGGGGTCTGTATCTCCGCTAAAGTTAAGACCGGGTGTTGATTTTGGTGTCATTTGACACATCTCGACGAGTTCTATAACCTAAGACTGACTATTTTTAATACTTTGAGGAAGGAAAAAGGAGGGGGGGTACGAACCGAACTATTACCCAAAAAACGCTTAATTTTACTGTTCAAAAGTTGATTTCTGTGTTTTTTACATTAAAAAATACAAAAATTTAAGTAAACAATTTGAGAATAAAAACCCATAAAAAACCACCCTCTTTAAATGCTCGTCTGTCTTTTAGCTAAATAATTTTGGTGAGAATATTTAATAAAAATTTAGCTGTGACATTGAATTTAAACCATATATTGAACAATTCCAAGAGTAAGTTTCAATAAATTTTTAATTCATAAAATTTTGCAGTCTCCTCCCAGGGAAGGGGGAAATCTCGGAAATTCCTTCGGATTTATAGAGAATTTGGGTTGAATTTTTCAGTCATTTTTTCGGGCCAAAATTCGAGACCAAGTTCGATCTTTCGAACCGAACCGGGCCCCCAACAATATAGAAACACCGACATTATAGTTACCAGTTTCCTTAATCATTGAATAGGGTTGTCGGTTTCAAAAAATTCTTCTATTGGCCGAAACTAAAAGAATAAACAGAAATTGTCCAACTTGTTCGGTTTGAAACTAAACCATTTCCATTGGTCATTAGAATTCTAATAGAAGTAAGGTAAACACGCTTGTGTTTACTTTTATAAGATGATGCAGTTTTACATAAATTAATTAATAAATAGCCGTAAACATTTAAAGGAACTTATATGGGGCCTATTTTAATTGTCCACAGATTCTGCGGTCTGCGGTCTGTGCACAGACCACAGAACCACAGAAATCCTGTTTTAATTATTCCACAGATTCTGCGGAAAAAGGAGTCCGCAGATTCTGTGGAAACATCCACAGATTCTGTGGAAACATGCACAGATTCTGCAAAACATACAAAAACATGTAAAAACCACAGAATTCTGTTTTAATTATTTTTCTGTGCACAGAAAAAAATCCACAGATCTGTGGCTTTTTTAGTCGATTCTGTGCATTTCTGTTTTAATTGTTTCTGTGGTCTGCGGAAAATACACAGAATTCATTAAAAAATCCACTCTAATATTTTTTCTGTGAATTTTCTGTGGAAAATTTTTAAAAAAATTTTTCTAGGCCTAGGCTTAACCAAATTTTAAAATTTTTAAAGATTATTAAAGTTTGAATCATTCACTATTTTTTGACATAATTTTTAAAAATTTTCGTTGAAAAATAAATTTGCTATAAGCTCTCGCGTAAAGTACCCCATTTTTGAGCGAAAAAGGGACTCATTCTCTCCAATAGGCATTTTTTATTGGTTATTTTTTGATTATCTCAATCAAACATCTTTTAAATTTTATAAGTCTTTGGAAAGTTAAGCTAAAATTCTGATTTTTACTTATAATATGTAAAACACTCTCCTCTATCTATTGGTATAAAAATTGGAGGGATTAAGGGGATATAGGTGGATTAAGGGGGATATTGGTGGATTTGTTTGATATAAATAGACTCACCCGATGTCGGATCCACATCTCTGGATTTTTCGATCCGACCACTGACTTTAATCTAATCGGTGATTTGAAGGATATTGGATGGTCAAGAAAATTAAGCGTATATCAGCCGATTTAAAGTAATATTAAAGAGATCTAAAGGGATGTCATGTGATTTGGAGGGGAAATTTTTAAATTTTTACAATATTTTTCAGTTTAATTCAAAAAAATATTTTAGTTTTTCTTCAAAAAATCAGGTACCAGTAATACTACGGTAGTACTGAAACGTCCAAACCATTTTTCGTTTCAATAAAAATATTATTTTGGCGTACGCGGTAATAAAAAATTTGAATTTAGAAGGAAAAATACACAGAACCACAGAAAAATAATTAAAACAGAAATTCTGTGGCTCTGTGGAAAAAATCCACAGATTTTCTTATTTTCCACAGAAATTTTTATCCACAGAATCTGCGGAATGTTTCCACAGAATCAGTGGAAGTTTCCACAGAATCTGCGGGCACCACAGATTCTGTGCACACAGAATTTAATTAAAACAGAATTTCCACAGAATCTGTGTTCTGTGCACAGAATGCAGAATCTGTGGACAATTAAAATAGGCCCATGGTTTAGGTGCGCTTTTTTTAGCCACGCCCCTTTCAAATTTTCCCTCGTCAATCAAACGCACTACGTACAGAATGGTCAGTCTTTCTTTCCTTTTCCATCATTCTTTTATTACTTTTCCTTTTTATCAGCAACTGCACTACACCACGCCCTTTTTCATTTTTATTCTCATTTTTCCTCATTTACTTTATCCTTTAAAAAATTCACTTTATCTTAGGCTTAAGACTTTTAACTTTGTTTAATTTAGTCCAGGATATGGAAGATCTTAGAAATTTTAATATTCACGATTTATTTTGCTTAATTGGTTTATGTATTCAAAATAAAATTTAAAAAACATCGTTGGATTGATTAATTTGTGAGAAGGAAATAGAATAATGATGGAAAAGGAAAGAAGGAAGGGTGACAATGCGTTTGATTGACGAGGGAAAATTTGAAAGGGGCGTGGTTAAAAAAAGCGCACCTAAACCATATAAGTTCCCATTTAAATTTAAATAAATTTCTTTAGTTCCTGTACTGCCATAAAAAATTGTTGGAATGACCAGTCACAGAAAGACATAGTTTATATGTAGGTTTTTTAAATGCTCCCGAAGGCGTAGTGACAAAAGACCCACAGACAAGAGACCCACAGACAAAAGACCCACAAGGAAAAATTTTAATAAAAGTTTAGAAGAACAAGATTTTACAAAGTTACGATACAAAAATCAAACAACATAAACCGATGGGAAGTCGGCAAGACGCTTGTGCAAAACCCCGCGATTCGCAAGAAATTTTGCGGTACTCGTCTCGCAGCGAGTCAACGGTCCGCTTGGTTCTGCACTAGTAATAGGATTTGAAAAAGTCCGGGGCTAAAAATGTCCAATATCTAGCACTGATCTAGATGATTAGGTAACATATATGTATGTATGTATAAATATAATTTAAGAACCCCTTCTTGCTTTCCTGGTTATGCTTATAATACAACATCAATTATTCTCCATACGTCTACAAATGCTATGTTTCCCGGCTTAAGTGGGTTCCCAAATACTAGGACAGATCGTTATTGGTATTGTTTTGACTACGATGGCCACTGCAAAGATTTTTACAAATTACACGGCGTGTAAGTATTTAATACTTCATTATTACGTCTTATTGTTGCTCAAAATTTTGTTAACTGAATTTTGGTTATCAAAATTTTCGAAACTTTGATTTTCACATTTTTGACATGCTTGTTTGCTCAATATTTTATAATTTTGCTTCCAAGCAGTGCTGGGTATTTGCCATTTCAGAGTTGCCGCCCGAAACCCGAAACCCAGCCTTTTTTTGTACCCGAAACCCGATACCCGAAAAGAAAAAAATACCCGAAAAAAAATTTTTTCATAGGAGTGCGTTCGGGTCCAGGGCTGGAAATGAGGCTTAGAAAGTTTTTCTTTTCAAAAATAAATATTTTTAAACTTTGAATTTCATTTTAGATTTTTAAATTTATTTTTTTAATACATATTTTAAGCTTCAAAAAGCATTAAAAATTTAATTTAGTCATGAATTTTGCAGAATTTTCGCCTGCGGCGCATAAAATTAAGAGTTTTGGCTTCATAACCAACTAAATTTAAATAAAATTTTTTGCCTGCGATTCTGCCAATTGAATTTTTTCTCCTAAGGCCTTAGAAAATTCTCAAAATTTTCGCCTGTGGCGCTGAAAACGGGAGAAAATGGGAGGTAAAGATAAGCTCATGTCAACTCGCAATCAGTGCTCACAGCGTCAACTGACTCTTACAATCCCCACTAGGATTTCGATGGGCATCCGGGATATCAAGGGATTTGAGGGGATATCAGACATAAGCCAGGTTCCATCCTTTATTTATATCCTATATTTTAGGATATTCTTAAGTCTGTACCTCGCTTCCAAAACATTTCGGTAGAATAGAAGTGGAATTTTGGTGGATTTTCGTTTTGGGATTTGGGTGGATTAAGAGGGACACCGGAGTATTTGGGTAAATTCCGAAGGATATGGAGGATTTGAGTGATGGTGGATTCGTAGCATATCGAGGATCTGGGGTAATATCGGGAGTAAACTTATGGCAGGGTTCTTCCTTTTTTAGCGCCGCAGGCGAAAATTTTGAGAATTTTTGGAAGGCCAAAAAGCCAGACTTTTTCCTTTTTAGAGAATATTTGAAGATCCGTATGCTAAAGATCTTCCTTTTTTCGCCGCAGGAAAAATTTTGAGAATTTTGGAAGATCCTTAAGCCAAAAATCTTTTTTAAGCGCCGGAGGCGAAAATTAAGAGAATCTTGTAAGACCAACAAGCCAGATTTCGGTAATTCTTGGGTTCGTACCCCCCCCCCCCCCCCTCACTTTCCTTCCTCAAAGTATTAAAAAATGGTCAGTCAGTCTTATTTTAGAGAACTCGTCGAGCTGTGTCGGATGACACCTAAATCAACCCCCGGTCTTAACTTTGGGCAGACCCACGAAAATTGAAAAATAACAGGGTGGGCCAAGCTCATTTTTTTCGCTAAAAGTTCGATTAAACAAATGATAGCTCATTTGAAAGAGCCTGTAGAGCAGATTCGAACGAAATAAAAATTAACGCAATTGAACAAGATTTGACAAAGTTATTTCTTCCATTTTCAGCGCCGCAGGCGAAAATTTTGAGAATTTTGGAGGTTTTCAATTTATTTGGGCCTTATTTTTTTCTCCAACTTAACCATCTTTAGGGGTGTATAAAACTTTCGCGTTTCGCGCAAAAAGCGAAACGCGGAACGCGAAAGTAAATTTAAAAAAGCGAAACGCGAAAGTATAAAAACCGCGAAAATCCGCGAAAGGCGAAACGCGAAACTGGCACACCCCTGCTACCATCTTTGCTTAGTTCTTTTTCTCTAACCCATCTTTAGAAGTGTATAGCCGGAGCCGTGGGGAATAGGAAAACCTTGGCCGTCACTTCAAATTCTTGGCTCCGGCTCCGGGGTTTCCAAAATCTTAGCTCCGGCTCCGGAGCTATACCCAGCAATGCTTCCATGATATAAGCCTAGGTTTTTTTAGTTTTCATAAGGATTTAAATCTTTCGAAGACAATAATTCCAAAATTTTGAGATCAAAATTACGAAAAATTTTAAATCAGAAATACTTTTTATTATTTTTTATTTGTCGTGAGTTTAAATCCAAAATATAATTTTCGATCTAAAATTGACAACGAGAAAATTTAGTAGAAATTTTGACATAGAATATTGTCTGAAATTTCTTTTGACTAAAGACCGGGTTGGGAGGATCCTACACTAATCGAGATCCATACACTAAAAATCTCGATTCTCAAAATCTGAGATTTTTGTATAAGATTTCGTCTTGGCCTATTTTTGACTTCATATTTTGCGAAAAGTAATTATTGTGAGTGAAGACCAGTGGGTTTTAGAGAGTATTAAATTCCAATTTAAAAGGTCGTATTTTTTGTTCATTATAGGAAATGTGATAAAAATCTTACGTATGATCTTAAATTGGAAGTGGAAAGATTAAAAGCAGCGTCCAGGCAATTCCAATTACATCTAAAAAAGCTTGATGATATTTCTGATAATCATAGTCAATTAATTGGAGACTTGACCGCAAAAGTTCATGAAATAGAAGTAAAGGTTATCAATTTAAATATTTTAAATACTTCGATTTTCTGATAATTATCAAACATACCGTATTTCCTCTAATAGAATGGCCGACCATTCTATTTTTCAATCATCCTCCAGAGGGCCACTCTATTAGAGGAGGCCATTCTAATAGAGGGGGCCATTGTATTTTTCGATGAGAAATTTTGAAATTATAAAAAAATTTTGCTTGCTAAAATGTCAAATTAGAACAAGCAAATTAAATTTACAATCTCTAATTCTGATTAGAATAGCTGAAAATTTTCAACAACCTCATAGATAGGATTTGAAGAAATGCTGTTGGTCTTAGGTATTAGGAGAGCGGAGTGATTAAAAAGATATAGGAGAATTAAGAGGAATCTGGTCGATATGAATGAGGTATTTAAAGATCGGGAGGGATTAAGAATTAATTAGAGGGATTAGTGGATATGAAGATCATCAAAGAATTTGAAGATTTCTTCCTTACATATCGGGTCTGATCTAATATCCCCTATACCTCAAATTTACCGATATCCATCTAATCCCTCTTATCTCTTCAAATACTCTAGTCTTTTAAATTTTTCTAATTATTCGATTATTTGATGCAAACTTCAATACTAGCTTGCAATAAATCAATTCTTAATAAGTAAGATACCGGGAGGTTTATGAGATTATGAGATATGAACGAGATCTTGAATGTTTTTTATAAGTAGAAATAAATAGAGAGATTAGGAGGATCTGAAAAAGTTTTAAAAAGGATTAAGAGTATTTGCGGTCGGTCCGTTTAAGCTATCTAATATCACAGACATCCTGCAAATCCCTCATTAATCTTTTACCGATATTTAACTTAACCTCTTATTTCCCTCAAATTCTCTTAAAATCTCTATACTTTTTTAAAATAGAAGATTCAAAGAAGATATTAATTAAAAATATTTACTGATATCCTAGAAATGGCAAGAAAGATAAGAAAAATGAAATAAAATAACTTTAAATTGATTAACTTTTTATTTTTGGAAAAATTTCAGGTAAAAAAGGGGGGCCACTCTATTAGAGAGGGCCATTCAAATGGAGGGGGCCATTGTATTTTTCAATCATCCTCCAGGGGGCCATTCTATTGGAGGGGGCCATTCAAATAGAGGTGGCCATTCTAATAGAGGAAATACGGTATATACAATTACATGGTTAAATAGCCCAAGTGGAGGGCGCAAGAGAAATCTTAAAAACGCAACACAAGGCCAAAATTAACGAAAATTGGAAAATTAAGTACCGTATTTCCTATATTAGAGCCCCACCCTCTAATACAGCCCAACTTTGGAGTATAGTTGAAAAATAGAGCCCCACCCTCAATTAGAGCCCCACCCCTAATACAGCCCTACCTAAAAATATTGGAGGAAAAATAAAAATATCCCAATAATTTTTTAGATTATTAAGAGAGTTAAGGAAATAAAGGGGGATATCGATGATATCGTGATCATGGATGAGGAGGGATCATGGGGATATAGGGATGAAAAGGAGGAGATAACCCCGATATCCGTCTAAGTACTCTAATATCACCTATATTCCTCCAAATCCTTCCTATTACCTCCAAAATCTAATCATTGTATTAAGGGTTACAATCGTGATAGGCAATTGACGATAATTCGCAAGATTATTAGAGATCTATTAGGGATCTCGCTTATAATCGTTGATGGAGAAGTTCTAAAATTTCTCTGGAACCGGTTCCAGTTCTGGAACTGCTTTTTTAATTTCTTCAGTTCCAGTTCTAGAACCTGTTCCAAAGCTTCATCAATTAAAATCCCTTCATATGCCTCCTAATATCCCTAGTCCAGAATATCCCTCTTAATCCCGCTAAATCTCTCAATATAAACCTTAAAATCCACTTTTATAACTCTGATCCATCGATGTCAAATACTAGTCCCCTAATATTTCCCTTAATAATCCGTCCAAATCTACCATTAGTTAATAATTAATCTTACTCTCATTGAACTATTGGGACTATTTTGTTATTCATTGCCTAAAAAGTTTTAATTTTTCTTTAAAAATCGAAAAATATAAATTCTCTTTCGATATTTTGCGGTTTTATCGTCCAAACATCCGGCTTATCTCTAGGTGCAATGGATAGTTAATTGGGATTTTATCTCAAAAGAGGGTTGAAAAATAGAGCCCCATCCTCAATTAGAGCCCCCTACCTTGGAGGATAGTTGAAAAATAGAGCCCCATGGGGCTCTAATATAGGAAATACGGTATTTTATTTGTAACCCACCACCCCTAACACAAATGAAGAAGCATTAAAGGTCAAGCATTAAAGGCAAACATAGAAATTCTCAGAATTTTGGCCTGCGGCGCTGAAAACGTGAAGTTTTTTGGCCTATTAATCCTCCAGTGTATCCTCCAATCTCCTTAAATCCTCGATATCACTCAAAATTCTCTTATAACCCAGATTTCACCATAAATATCCACCTTAATCCCTTCAAATCCTCTGATCTCCTAGATATCTATCACGTAAAAATTTTTTATGTGAAAATCCCGAAATCCCGCAGGATCCCGCTAAATTTTAGAACGGGATTATCGGGATTTACGGTATTAATCCCGCGGGATCCTGCGCCGTAAAAAATTTTGAAGAAAATCCCGTTACGGGATCCCGTGAATGCGATTTTGCCGCACACTAAATGATTTTTTAAATTTGTTGTATTTGGATATATGTATATATATATATAGCTTAACTCGGGTTCTACTATTCTGGGGATTTATATTAGACTGAATTACATTATTTAAATATTTATCCTGTTTCATTTTATTCTCCATATAAATATGGGACAATAATAAGGGAGAGAAATGGTTAGGCCAAATCTTCTGATAATGAGGAAAAGGGTGGGGTATTTATAGTGGCAAACTAAGGGTCAAAATATAAATGGAAAGTGAATAACAAAAATAAGATAAGAGTAGAGATTTGGATGTGAATGTCGGGAGACCTTTATAATTAGAAATAGGTCACTTTATATTTGCATGTGAAAATGCAAATTGTTTATTTGATTAAGCGAATGCAGCAAAATTATGCCTTTATTTGTTAAAATTGATAAATCTTTTCATATTCAAAAAAATTTAAAAATTTGGAACTAGAACTACACAGCTTGGCACTAGTAACAGAACTGGAACTAAGGAATTTTAAGGAACTAGAACCACTAAAATGAAAAACCTAGTTCTGGCGGTGGGGTACCTTTCCGTGCAGCCGATCCCGTGCCGCCGTTTCCGTGTCGCCGATTCCGTGCAGCCGATTCCGTGCCGAAACCAGTTCCGTGCCGGCCGATTCCGTGCCGCCAGTTCCGTGCACGTTGTAAAAGGGGAGGTTTCCGTGCCCAATATTTAAATATATGAAAAACAGGGGTTTCTCGTAGATATTTTTTGTTTTTCTTACTTTCTACGATCTAAAAAACATGTTAAAAGATAGCCGAGTCTTTACTCTAGGCTTTTCTTGGGTTTTTCCGGGCTTAGGGGGAAGTCTTGGTCTCGACTTTTTTTTCTTCAGGCAACAAACATGGATTTAATTTAAAAAATTTCTTGGTATCGACCGATCCCTTAATCGCTTAAAATCCACGTATACCCTCCAAATCCATCGATATCCCCTTTCTGATATCTCGATGTCACGCACAAGTCCCCTGATATTCACGGTATCCCACCAAACCTTTTTTTATTATTATTTATTTTAAAAAAATTGGGCACGGAAACGTCCCTTTTACAACGGACACGGAACCGGCGGCACGGAATCAGCGGCACGGAATCGGCAGGCACGGAAACGGCGGCACGGAACTGGTTTTGGCACGGAATCGGCGACACGGAAACGGCGGCACGGAATCGGCTGCACGGAATTGTCCCAGTCCGAGTTCTGGAACTGGAACTAGTTCCAGAGAAATTTAGGAACTTTCCCATCACTGCTTGGAAGATGACTTTTCTTAATCCTCTCTGTTGTGAGAGCAGTTTACTAATCAATGGATTTGGAAAGGCCATTGATTTTCTAAGATCTCTCGATATCTTAAAATCCTGTTAACAATTTATATCTCTATTCTCTTGATACCATCCTAAAAAAATTTTTGGAATTTTGGAATTCCTTCGGAATACCATTTTAAGCATTTTTTAAAATCCCTGTAAATCACTTCTAATCCTTGTAAATTTGTGCCTGTTTGCATTGCATCTATTTGAATGTTTGATAATAATATCATTCATTGTATCAATTTCTAAAATTGACTCACATACACAAACAAGCAAAAATCATAAAATCGGGAATTCCTGACGTTTTTTGCCGAGATCTCGATTTTCCGAAATTGTGAATTTTATTTTTATGTCGGCTGTTCCCTAGTACTTACCTTAAGTCGAAAGATATATGTATAATTTGCCATAAAAAGGAAAAAATAGAAAAAAGGGGTAACTTCTAAACAGAGCTGCGTCGAAATAAAAAAATCTTCGAAATTCGGAAATCGAAAATCGAAAGAAATCCAAAAACATCGAAATCGAAAATCGAAATTTTATGAAAAAATTCGAAAATCGGAAATCGAAAATCGGCAGAAAAAAACGTCGAAAATCGAAAATCGGTAATCGAAAATCGAAATTTTTTAAAATAACTAAAAGCGTAGTAAATAATCCGCAATATGGAGATATAAGTGTTAATCTTGAGATATAAGGGGATTCAATGGATTAATGGTAGTCTTAAGAGATATCAGTGATCGTAGGGATATACAGGATTAGGGGGTTGACTAGAGACCAATTAAATCCGCACCCTAGATCACTTTAAATCCTTTATTCCTCCGATATTCTACTTACCCCTTGATACCCTTGATATCCCATCCTCCTATATCCCTCTTATTAGTGTAAAGCAAATGGATTAATTGGAGGCTCGGGTGGAAAGTCAATGATAATATTATTTTGGTGGATTTGGGTAGATTAAGTAGATTATTCCTAAGTAGATATTATATGATATCAGGCGAATATGAGGGATATCAAGGGTTACGCGGGATTTTTTTACGCGGGATTTCAAGGGTTACGCGGGATTTTATCGTGGGATTTGGGTGGATTAATGGGAATCTCGCGATCTTCTTATCCCTTATTTTTATCCCTCCATCTTTCTTAACCTTTTTTTGCGCCGCAGGCGAAAATTTTCAGAATTTTGAAGATCATTAAGCCAAAAAGTTCCATTTTCAGCGCCGTAGGCGAAAATTTTGAAAATTTTGGAAGACTAGAAGACAGATTTCTTCATTTTGAGAATTTTTTGCGAAAATTTTGAGAATTTTGAAAGGCTAAGTAGCCAGATTTCTTCATTTTTGGCGCCGCAGGAATAAAATCTTAAGAGAAAAGATAATGCAATTTTGCAAAAAAAATCGAAAATCGAACGAAAATCGAAAAAACTAAAATTATCGAAATCGAAATTTTATGAAAAAATTCGAAATTCGGAAATCGAAAATCGGTAGAAAAAAACGTCGAAATTCGAAAATCGAAAGTCGAAAATCGAAATTTCGACGCAGCTCTGCTTCTAAAGTACATATTACAGCGAAGCGAAAATAAGGCGCAAGATTAAAGGATTAACCTTTTCTGGGACCAGCCAAGAATCTTTCCCTCTTGGCCGTATTATAAAAACGAGTTAAGGGTTAACCAACCCTCAGCTGCGGGTAGGTTAACCCACAACCCTTATTACAAAATGCGGGTAGGGGTAACCCGCAGCTGTGGTTAGTTACGCGGGTAATAGAACCCGCATCTGCGGGTATGGTTCTTACCCTTATTAAAGAATGCGGGTTGCGGGTAATATAACCCGCAGCTGCGGGTAAGATATTAACCCTGCTCCGATGAGGGTTAAAATCCTACCCGCATCTTTTTAAAAATTTTTAAAAAATCCACAGTCAACCTAAAAATTCCAAATTAAATATTTTTAGATAGATTAGATTGTGCTCTATTTTTTGATATAATTTTTAAAAATTTTTGTTGAAAAATAAATTTACTATAAATTTTCGCGCAAAGTACCCCATTTTTGAGCGAAAAAGGGACTCATTCTCTCCAATAGGCAGTTGCGGGTAATCATCGAGTTCTGGGTTGATTTTTTTGTAATACAGGTTAAACCTCAGCTCGGGGTTCTATTCCCGAGTAAGAGAACCTAGTAAATTTACCAGGTTCTCCTACCCGCTTTTTATAATACGGCCCCTTATCTTTATACTGTCTTCTAAACTGTTCAAAAATCAAGTTTAAAATCGTAGATACACTTCAAGACTGAGGTAAAACTCAAGAGTGCTGATGACTCTTGAAAGGGCTTTACCTCCCTGAAATAATGCCAGCACAAAAAACCTAATACTTCATCAGATTTTGACGTAAACCTAATAATATTCTAAGTAAGGCGCTAAAAATGCGCAGTTCAGCGCTATTATTATTAGACATCAAATTATAAAATATCTCTGAGTGTATAAAATTAAAAATTAGCGTTATTTCGAATTATGTGACTTTACTACATTGGGATTTAGACAGGGATAATCCTAATTTTTGAAAAAGATCTATTTAGTTCATTAAAACTAGAGTTCGACACAGGGCCGGGACCGGGTTTCCGGGCCCGGCCCGGAAATCGGGTATTTTGATAAAATCCGGTTTTTCGGGGTTTCCGGGTTTTCGGGGTTTTCAGCCCAGAACCGGCCCGGGTCGAATAAACCCCGAGCTCGGCCTGGGTCCAAGTTAGAGTAAATTTTAAATAAAATTCTGATTTTTTGGTTAATTTTAGCCCCTTAAATTTCAAAAAAAAAATTTCGCCTGCGGCGCTAATTAAGAAATTTATTGCGTTAATATCATTTATCCATTTTAACTTTTGCCGAGCGAGATCAGTATTCTAGCCTAGTTTCATCCCGGCATAGCCCAGTTTTCATCCCGGCATCTTCAAAAAAGCCGGGAAAAAGGACCGGGAAACGGGACTGAGTCCCGATCCCGTTCCGATCTCTAGTTGCTACCCTATAATGTATTTAACCCTTTATATTTATGCTTGTTATTCAAAAGTATTTTTCAAGTACACCAAGACTGTCGTCAATGTAATAATAATATCTCACGAATTTAATTAAAATAAAAAAAATTTTCTCAAAAATGCTTTTTGTATTTTTAAGACAAATATTTAATGTAAATATTTTTTAAATATTTTGTAAAAAAATTATTTAGTGTGTGAAACTTTTTAATAAAAATTTTCAAATTAATTTACTTTACTTTTTATAAAATAAAATAAATAAAAAATGTCCAATTTAATTGATATTTTATTTAAATTTGATTTTTGGGGAAGTTTATTACTTGGTTATCCTCTAAACATTATTCTGATTATTTTAATTATTTTTAAAACACCAAAAGAAATGGAAACACACAGCAGAATTCTGATACAAAATTGTGTTTTGGATATTCTTTTATTGACGGTTCAAATGTCCGCACAAGGAGTAAAGCTTTAAAAAATCAGAATTAAATTCGAAAAATCAGAATTATAATTTCCTGATGGGGGACACGCAGGCGCGCGGCTGTTATGTACGTGACTTGCATGTCTACGTACTAACAAGAATAACAAGATAAGACAGTAACTAACGACTGTGTTTTATCTACAAGACTAAATACAATAATAGTGAAGGTGGCAAAAGGCAAGAATGACGAAGGACAGACGGCGCCGGTCGACCTAGGTGTCGACCCCGACTGATCTCTAATGACTCCTTTTATACTAGACCCACACATACCTAACATCTCCCTCCTTTAAAAAAGTTAGGGACTAACTTGAATAATTTGTTACTGAATTGAATTGTTAGGTTGGGTCCGAATTGAATAACTTCTCGAATCGAATAACTGAATAACACCGCCTTGAATACAAATGGGACAAACTTTACAAACAATGGGGGAAAACAAAACAAAAAATTTACAACAAACAAATAAAATCACAATTATCACAAAAAGTCCCATAACATCTCTCATAAAACATCTATCTTCTAAACATCAGCAAAGCAGAGGCACATCGAATAATCTGAATCAACCCAACACTGGGTAGGGATTTTCACTATTTCCCTGAATAATACTGCCCTATTTTCTACTACTTGGGCGAATAACTAAATATGGCATTTTGACTAACTTCTAATTTCTCTTTTACTAATAATCTCACTAATCTCTGAATAACTGAATAATTTCTCTATCAAACTGAATAATGCCATAGTAATTCATCAATGGAGCGAATAATTGAATTTTTCTACCAACTTTTCTGGAGCGACTAAATAATTGACTCAGACTTGAATAATACTTGACCGGCTTACGTCCACTTGACCGGCTTACTCATTGCGGCCTTGAATAAACAAATAATCGGGACTTACATCTTGCCCACGACTGCGGTTCCTCATATAATCAAAATACTGAATACAACAAGCTCCTTCACTCTGCTCCTGATGATCAAGCTCGAATTCATCGAATAATCTTTTCAACAAAATACTAAACTTCTGGACCGAATAATCACGAATAACTTCAAATCTTTTCAAAACTCTAATTGGTCCGACTAAAATTTGACTAAGGTTTGCTAGGCCTTGTCGAATAGATGAATTCGATCGGCTTGAATGCCTGCCACACTTCAACTGACGCCGTCTCCTCTGAATAAGAATCTGATGTGCTCTGCGAATCTCCGAATAATCCGAATACTTCCCCAGAATTTGAATAATCCGAATAGTCCGAATTGTGAATCAAAGTTCACTACTGCGACCGCGCCACTGTTATGTACGTGACTTGCATGTCTACGTACTAACAAGAATAACAAGATAAGACAGTAACTAACGACTGTGTTTTATCTACAAGACTAAATACAATAATAGTGAAGGTGGCAAAAGGCAAGAATGACGAAGGACAGACGGCGCCGGTCGACCTAGGTGTCGACCCCGACTGATCTCTAATGACTCCTTTTATACTAGACCCACACATACCTAACAGCGGCCATAATGGCGCAAAGCCTTAACTTGCTGGAAAATTTCTGGCCCTTATCAATTTTCGTACCAATCTCTTTAGCTCGATGAGAGGAATCGTTTAATACTAAATTTGGTAAGATTCGGAGATCTTGAAGCAAGTTATGGCTTCGCGCCGTTATGGCCGCGCGCCTACTTGGGCTGTACCCTCCGGAAGGAAATAGAGAATGTAAACTATTTCCGGAAATATTTTCCGGAAATTATTTTCAGAAAAACTGCAACTTGAAATCAAGTCAAAAATAAACCTAATAATAAAAATTAAAAAAATATAATTATTTAGTTTTTTATAACGAACGGCAATGAAAATTCATTTTTTATTTTTCCTAACGGCATTTTCTTTGAATTTATGAAAAATAATTTTGACAAAATTATTTGCCAAAGTTTTATAATTATTGAAAGCTTTATTAACTTTATAAATTTGTATGGATTGTGTGCCCAATTTGTTTATAGATATTTAGTTCTGAACAGGTAAAGAACAAGCAATTTTAATCAGAATTAAATCAGAATAGTTTATCCCTCAAGTTCTGAATTATAAATGATAAGAAATGATGATTGAACGCCCCATAAGCGAGAGAACCGCCCGAATTTTTAATTCATCAAGTTATGATTTCGGACAGACCTGTGCATGGACACGGATTTTGGTATCCATATCCGGATATTTACGGCGGATACAGGCGGATATCCGCAGGCATCCTGATATTATTTGTACCCATATCCGTATCCATGCACAGGTCTGATTTCGGACATGTTGGCCTGGCCTCTCTCTTTCCCTCGTATTAATTTAGCTTTCTAATTGGTGGATCCGGCACGCCCCAGAAGTGTGTGTATATATTAGAGATCGGTCTGGATCTGTATCCAGTCGGGATTTTTCCTTGATCCAGAGTCCAGATCCAGTCCAGGTCAATAACCTAAATCCAGATCCAGGATTTTTTAAAATACCGATCTCTAATATATTGTGACCCCAAGAGTGGGTCGCCACACTAGTCGTCTAGCCATGATTAAAGAGCGATTAGTTATACCGTATATCCTTTAATAACTACCCTGGGTAGTTATTGTTTCGACCTTCCGCTGGAGGGAGTAGTTAATCGAGGGAGGGTAATTATTCAAGGTTTGAAATTTGAACGTGTTTTAGGGCATATGTTGGGGGGTAATTATTGTTTCAATCCATCGCTGGATGGGGTAATTAATGGAAATGGGGTAATTATTTGAGGTAGGGCAATTAATACAGGTTATACGGTAATTATAAAATACCCAAATTAACAGAAACATGAAAATTGACTTTAAAACCTATTTATTGTATATGTTTTCGACTGTTCTAATTATTGGTTTGTTTTATAATCTGATCTGGTTTAACTATGCTATGCACTTTATTGATGGGGGTATTAAACTGTTTGAAGAAGAATATTTAAACGAAACAATGCCGTTTGTTACAACGAAATTAGTTTGCATAATACATATATGAAGGGTTGTCGGTTCTGGACCGAACCGAACCGAAGAACCGAGGATTTTTCGGTTCGGTTCCGGTAAGCTGTATCGGGATCCCAATCGGGATCGGGCGGGATTATCACAGATTTTTTGAACCCCGATTTTCAATCCAGATTTGAGATCAATCCTGATCCCGTGTTGGGATCCGGGATCGGTATCACCATTCCACTGAACTACCCGATACCGCTGAAACTAATCTCTACTTAGTACGATGAGACTTTTTATTTGAAAAGTGCCCCCCCCCTCCCTTCCCTATTTATTACCTTTTTTTCAGTTTTATGCTCTACCCTTAAACCTTTTTGCAGTACTACTTGCATTTTTTATAATTTCTGTTTGTGGGTTTAAAATGGTTTATTATGTTAATTTACATACTGGATTAAGTCAAAATATGAAAAGATTACTTAAACAATTGACAAAGACTTTGATAATTTTGGTAATAAAATTTATTTTAATCAGAGTTTTGTTATAGTGTATATCAGGGAACGAGCCGTCCCGATTTCTTATTAGACCCCGATATCCCTTTATTCCCCAATATCCACTTAGGCATTTCTAATCCTTCGGTACATCCATGTTAATCCCTAAATCCTCTCTTTAGGGATTACCTGTTTGCATTGGCTCTACTTGAATGTTTAGATAATAGCATCCTTCCTTACCTCAGCAGCTGCATTGCCCTCCGCCATTGACTAACAAAAATCCCGAAATTCCTGAAAATTCCCGAAAATCGGGAATTTCCCGACGTTTTGATCAAAATATATAACTAGCAAAAAAATAGGCTGGTACGAAGTACTAGGTACGAGGCTAGAATATAGCATGTATCCACGATCCTTCGAGGCAGGGGCGCTTAAAAAGGAAGAAATCGAGAGTCAATTATTTTTAATTTTAAATTTCAGGCAATTATCCCATTTATGAATCAACTTATAGTTTTTGTACATGGTATACTTTTTGCAAAAACAGACAATTATTATGAAGAACTCAGCATAATTTATATATTACTCTTAATTATTACTCATTTTACCCCTGTTTTTAACCCAATTGTTTGTATATTAACTAATAAGCCATACAAAGAAGCTGTTCTAAATCGTCTACAAATACACCCTCAATAAACATGATTTTGTTTGACTGATTGATTTAAACATTTAATTAAGACTAAAAATTGTTTTTATAAGACAATCAAGGTAAAATCAGGGCTATGGTCCAATGAAAGTTTATTGGACTCATAAACTTTTGATCGGACTACTAAACTAGAATCAGGGCCAAAATCAGTAAATTTTTTGTCCCTAAATTTTCGCCTGCAACGCTAAAAATAAAAGAAAGTTGAGAAAATGACGAAAATTTTTTAAAGCATTATAAAATTATTTAATTATTTATTTAATTAAGCCCTTATTTTATTGCACTTTTATAAATGACGATATAAAAAATGGCGGTAATTTATTTAAAGAAAATTTTATTTAAAAAAAATATTTTTTTTATTTGGCATTTTTGCACTGAATCATACGTCTACTTTTAGAATTCAACTCTAGTCAGTATTAATTAAAAAGCCCTTACTATTGCACTTTTATAAATGCTGTAGTTTAGTCTTACTATTTTTAAAATATTTCCTAATGCCGACAAAAGAATTTTTTTTAATTTTTTGTCGGCAATTAATACAACATGGTAAAAATATTTTTATAAAAAGTGCAAATTAAACTGAATAAATAGTCGGTAAAATTAATTATTAACCCATTACTAAATTTAAAAAAATATTTCTTCAAAGCATGTTTAAAAATTTATTTTTAATTTTAATTTCTCTCTTAATTTTTTACTTTTCTACGGGATATTCTCAAGCTATTAAGGATTATAGATATGTAGAATTTCCGGCAAAATCTACAGAGTTTGTTTTTTATTTTTTGTTTGGAGGGCATTCAAGGGTAGATTTAACCCTTTATATTTACAAATGTTTGTTATTCAAAATTATTTTTCAAGTATACCAAGACTGTCGTCAATGTAATAATATCTCACGAATTTAATTAAATGTACTAAAAAAATTTTCTCGAAAATGTTTTTTTTGTATTTTTAAGACAAATATTATTAATGTAAATATTTTCAAATATTTTGTTAAAAATTATTTAGTGTGTGAAACTTTTTAATAAGAATTTTCAAATTAATTTTACTTTTTTTAAATAAAATAAAAAAAATAATCGGAACTGCCTGAAATCGGAACTGTCGGAAATTGGAGATGGCTCAAACTTTGGAAGGAAATCAGAATTCCAATCGACCTCTGTCTTGAGGTCGCAAATTTTGTAGTCGTCCATTTTTAAAAATTTGAAAAATTGCGGAAATTTTGGCGCACAGTCCTGGTCGGATTTTCGAATGCGTGGTCAGAAGCGGACTGAAAGTTTCGGGGGTCAGTGTCTTCCGGGGTGGAGAATTTAGGAGTCATGGTTTAGGCCAAAAAAGGTTAGGAGTTCCCCATCCCCCCTCCTCCTAATAAGAGGACCTAAATTCTCAAAAGTCCATTCTTCCAAAATCCTTGTTCGCCAAAAAAGGTCCCTTCGACGAGTATCCGACGAGTATCAAATACAAAACTAATTTCAACTTTCAAGCACACAACACAAACGAAAATCAACATAAAAATTTTGTTAAAAGTACTGCATTAGATGACTTTTTCTACAAAAATACTCATTTCGATAACGAGAAAAAGGAATTTATTTTTTATAAAAAAATTTCTGCTTTTCCAATAATTGAGCCTTCTTTTGAATACAAAACTTATCAATTTGAAGGCTGAAGAGAGAAATAAAAGAAGTACAGGGTGCGTCATAAGCAGTGGTTGGAAGCTCGTACCAAAATTCGTACTCGTACTCGTACTCGTACCTGTGTACGAAGTACGAGTACGAGTACGAGCAAAAAAAATGGGCAGGTACGAGTACGAGTACGAGTACGAGAAAAAAAATAAGGCCTGTACGAGTACGAGTACGAGAAAATAAAACAGGCCAAGTACGAGTACGAGTACGAGCAAATGGACTCGTACCTCTCGTACTTTGACATTAAATTTTTGAAGGTAAAGAGAAAGAAATATTTATAATTTCTCCCATTTTTCTTCTTGTTGGTCGATGGTTAAGTGGTTAGGTTGACTGAATTCACTCACATGTATATTTTGGCAGTGATGGGTTCGAATCCAGGGCTGGATTTGAGGCTTAGAAAATTTTTATTATCAAAAATAAATGTTTTTAAACTAGGATTTTTATTTTTAATTTTTAAATTTATTTTTTTATAAATATTTAAGACTTGAAAAACATTAAAAATTTTAATTTAATCATGAATTTTTCAAAATTTTTGCCTCCGGCGGAAAAAAAGGAAGAAATTTGGCTATTGGCCTTCCAAATTTTTCAAAATTTTCGCCTCCGGCGGTAAAAAATTGAAGAAATCTGCCTTAAGGACCTCCAAAATTCTCAAAATTTTCGCCTGCGGCGCAGAAAGGGATTTGATGGAAAATAGAGGCGTGTCAGGTTTTGAAAAATACACAAGTCTGGTTTCGGGTTGTAAAAAATACCGGGTTTCGGTTTAACTGACCAATCCTTGGAAGAAATATTGTCCTTGGACATAAAAATGCTCAAAATTTTCGCCTGCGGCGCAGGAAATAGATGAAATAGGAGGATTTATGGCTTCAAAACCTTCCAAGAATCGAAAATTATCGTATACGGCCCTAAAAATTAAGAACTATATGCAGTTGACCCTAAAAATTTGCAAAAATCTACGATTTTTTTGCTTTTTTCTCAAGTACGAGAAAGTACGAGGTACGAGTACGAGGTACGAGGCCAAAAATGGCACTTGTACGAGTACGAGTACGAGTACGAGAAAAAAAATTAGGCAAGTACGAGTACGAGTACGAGGAAAAAATAAGGCATGTACGAAAGTACGAGTACGAGTACGAGGTAAAAAAAGGCCGGTACGAAAGTACGAGTACGAGTACGAGCAATTTTCAAAATTCCAACCACTGGTCATAAGTAATTGGACACTTTTAAAATCCTCATAACTTTTTTTATTGCCAATATTTTTAAACGATTTTAGGCTTATTTTTTAGCCCATTCAATTCTCTATTATGGCTAGTTAACGTGATTCTAATAGTTTCACTTTTTTGGCGAAAAAATTCTGTCCGCAAAATTTCATCTCCTCCTCCATTAGCACGCATGTCCGGACATTTTTTTTACAGACTAAAAATTTTTTACAATAGAAGCCGTTCACAAACATCAAAATGATATAATTTGGACTACAGAATCTCCTCTTTCCGATAAGCTTATCACTCATTCCCAAAATCCCCAATCTGTCATGGTTTGGGCCGGTATTAGCGCGTCAGTCAAAAAACCCCATATTTTCGTGGATTCTGGGGTAAAAGTCAACAAAGACTATTACTTGCGAGAAATCTTGCAGCGTGTTGTGAAGCCTCGGTTCAAGAGCCATTTCGGTCGCAGGGTCTGGATTTTCCAACAGGACTCTGCTCCGGCACACAAGGCGAAAGAAGTTCAGGACTGGTGCAAGGCTAATTTTCCTGGGTTCATGAGCGCTCAGGAATGGCCACCCTACTCCCCGGATCTAAACCCGACGGATTATTCTGTTTGGTCATTTTGGAGTCCAGACTCTGTGCTATGCCTCATAAAAGTTTGGAGTCTCTGCGACACTCTCTCACCCAAGAGTGGCTCTTAATTACACTTAAAGAGGTGCGTGCTATTTGCGAAAATTTTTCTTCGCGCCTTCGCCTCTGTATCAAAGCCAAGGGTGGGCATCTCGAATTTTCTTGATTATTATTGTTCCTTATTTAATTCTCTATCATCTGATTGTATTTCGATTTTATTTGATTGTGTTTTAATAAAGTTATGGGAGAAAACAAGTGTCCAATTACTTATGACGCACCCTGTACATACATATAAATTAAAAGAATTTAAAGTTAAAAAAACAATGAAATATGTATTTATTTTTAAATACACTCCGCCACATAATTATATGAACACCCCTAAATTTCCACTTTTAACCGTATATAGCAGTCAAATACCGATTTTTAACCTTAATATATCTTAGAAATCGGCTAAAATCGTCTTAGAAAAAAGAAAATTTGAAAATCGTTTAAAGGTAAAATTTTTTAGAAATTTTTCAATTTTTTGACCGCCACATAATTATATGAACACTTTGGGTTTTCGTATTTCTAAAGCTAGGAAAAATCTATAAAAATTCCAATAAACAGGGGTAAGCAGTTTCGAAAAATTTTTTCGACCCCTTATGCAAAAAAATATTATTCACTTTATTCTATAAAGGACTCAAAGAGCCACTTACATATATAACGTTATAAAAAAAGTTCGATGATAAAAACACAAATATATAGTTTTGAAAAAAGCACAAATATATAGTTTTGGAAAAAAAACACAAATATATAGTTTTGAAAAAAAGCACAAATATATATAGTTTGGAAAAAACACAAATATATAGTTTTGAAAAAAGCACAAATATATAGTTTTGGAAAGAAAAAAAAATATAGTTATATAATCCCTTTACATTAAAAAATGTCTTTGGTGGATGGAATAGATGGGGAGTCATTTATTGAATTTGAAGGGCGTTTAGACATTTTTTTAATAAATTGATTTTTTGATAGAAAAATTTTTGTTCCTTAATTGCTTAAATTGGATTTAAATTTTAAAGCTAAAAAAAAAATTAAAATTAGTTTGTAAATTTTTGGTAAAAAATATATATGTATGAATGACATAAATTAAGTATTAATAGTATGGAAAGGAAAAGTAAACAAAACGAAAAATCGATATTGATTTTAAGAGGAAATTACATAATGCCAACGATTTTCGTTTTTTGTTTTGTTTTAAAAATCTCTATTCTCGCATTTTAATGGCAATCAGAAAAAAAAAATTAGTGTAAGTTTTGTCTTGAGAAATATGGGTATATGTATATTGTGTATATATTATGTGGCTAAGCGATGGGTCTGCAAAATTTGCGGTAAGTGATTTTTTAGACCTATTTTGAAGCGAGTTAAACTATGATTTTGGAATATTTCTTTGGGTAGTGAGTTCCAGATATTTATAATTCTGTTTGCGAATGAATTATTTGTTTTTGAGGTCTTTTGTGGAACTTGGATTAGAAAGTCGTGCCGTCTCCCTTTTCTAGTATTGAGTTTAATTATATTTGAACATTCTGCTGTGTGATTAAAGACTATTTTATAGAGAGTAACAAGATCGATGTATATTCTTCGAAGATAAAGAGGTTCTAGATTGAATATGATTAAACGGTCATGGTATTTTACATGTTTTCTTTTGCAGATTTTTAGGGCTTTTCTGGTAAAGAATTTTTGGATTTTTTCTATCTGATCTGTTTTAGTTTTACTACTTGGATTCCATATTGGTGAGGCGTATTCGATTGTGGGTAAAACATATGTTTTGAATAGATTTCCCCATATTATTGGATTAAGTGTGTATATATTACGAAGTAAATGCCATATAAATACGGTAAAAAGTGGTATTTAGGGGGTGTTCATATAATTATGTGGCGGAGTGTATTATCTTTAATTAGTCCCTAGCTGTTATGGGAAATTTCGATTTTAACTTTTGTAAGCCTCCAAAGCATTTAAAACGCTTAGGTTTAAATGGGCCCGTACTACCCCTGGGCCCGTACTATAAGAACTTGGTTTGTGATAAGCATGAAGAAAAAATACCATGTATGTTCATGCTGTGGAAAAATTCATTGGATGGGAGATGGAATTGAACCATCATGGATTGAGCCCAGACCCAAGCACAACCGGGTGTGCCACCATCCAAACCGATTATGGATTATTTATTTTCATTTATGTTCTTTCTGGAAGTGCGGACACAATACCAAGCCTCTTATAGTACCAAATTACCGCTCGGTGTTAAATAACCTGGTCAGATAACCAGATTCTTATACTACCAAATCTACGACACGTTCTTATAGTACGGACCCTGGTGGGGGTTAAACTATCTAAAAGTACTAATGCCGTTCCCCCACCTCATCCAGCTTTTTTATTTACGTAAAAAATAGCCTAGCAAGTAAAATTTTTTAAAATTCGAAAAAGCTAATTGGACTTATTGGGCTTTATCTGTCTTGAATTTTTTTCATTTTCTTCTATATTTTTTAAATTTACACAAATGGATTAACATTTTAACGAATTTTAGTTTTTAGAATAAAAATATTTTTAAATTTTTTTGTTTATTAAACTATTCGAGTATAGACATTAGAGCACATCTCAATTAGAGATCCCGCACGGAATTTACGGGATCCCGTCCGTTAATCCCGGGTTTTGCGCGGAAACGGGATTAATCCCGCGGGATCACGTCCCTACAAAATGTTGGAAAAGATCCCGTTACGGGATCCAGGGAAAGCGATTTGGCCGATCTCTAATCTCGTCTGAGTTCCGGCTCGTATAACCTAAGGAGGAAGACTAGAGTTGTTTCGAAATTTCGATTCCCGAGAACTTTTTATGATTTCGACTTTTTTGGCGATATTTTCGATTTTACAAAAATTTTGATATAACTTTAATCATTGTTGGAATATTTTATATATAATTTAAGTAATTAACATTTAAAATAGGAAAGTTTAAAAATCTTTAAAATTAAAGCACTTGAAAAATTTAAAATTAATTTAAAATATTTTTTAAAGTCCATCCAAAACATTACGAGGGGCTTCCCATTTAGAGTCATATCCATTCCATTTTGTTGAATTTGAGGGAGCAATAAATATTCGACTGCCTTTGAGAAAAAAGGAAATAATGCCTAAATAGGCTGTTCTGGGTACACCTGCCTAAAATTAAAAAAATTTTTTTGAGGACAAAATTTGCGGACAATCCGCAAATTTTTGCGGACTAAGTCACAATTTTTAATCAGAAAAATTTTTTACAAACAAAATCTGCGGACAAATCCATAAAAAATTTTTTGCGGACAATCCTCAAATTTCTAATCAAAAAATTTTTTGCGGACAAAATTTGCGGACAGTCCGCAATATTCTAATTAAAAACCTTTGTATCAGCCATTATTCCAATTTTTCTTGCAATATTTAAAAAATTATCCATAGACTCATATTCTATCCTAAATTCATTTTGACTATCTTCCTCAACATTTTTCATCAAAATTTCATTTAAAGAAGCATTTTTAATTGAATAAACTTTCTTCAAAAATGAAGAATCGTATTTTTGTTTTAATAAATAACTCAAATCTAACTGGTTGAAATTGGTTGGGTTTTGATTGAGAAATATTCTTTTTAAATGGCGATTGAAGAATAAACCCCTAAAAATTGAAAAAAAATTTTTGCGTAAAAATTTTTGCGGATAATCCGCAAAAATTTTTGCAGACGAAAAAAAATTTTTGCGGACAAAAAAATTTTGTGGAAAAATTTTCATTTCTGCGGATAAGGACGTAAAAAGACGAAAAATTTAAATTAAAAAATTTTTTTAACAAAAACTAACCCGCTAGCCCCCTTCTGTCCAAATTCAGTCATTCCAGTTCTTGATAATTCCGGTCTAATACAGGATCTATTTTTGCGTTGTGCTGGTTCTCTTATAAAATCATCCCAAAAACCAGGGGGCCATTTGGGGCCAATTTCTTGCCAAAAATCTCTAAAAATAAAGTTGTAAAAATTGAAAAGAAATTATTTTTTCTGGTGCAAAAATTTTGGGTATTTTTGAGGTTTTTTTCAATTTTGGGTCCAAAACTAACAAGAAATTGAATTTTAGTACTCGGAAATTGATTTTAAGTTTGAATAGAAAATATCAAATTCTATCCCCGTGAAGCTATCTAAAAATAAAAGCCAAATATGTATGTGATTTTTGGTCTAAAAAATTAATCCTAACAATTAGTCGACTTAATGTCAAGTCTGGGATAGCTCCATTACCCTCATGTCCACCCAATATTCCGTTCTGAAATAAAAAATTTTGGTAACCTTTTTGTAAGGAATTTTGGTATTCCCTTAGCCAATTAATCAAAAATTAACCCAAAACTTAAGGTAGAATCTATTAATGCCCCAAAAATAATTAAATTATAATCAAAAAACCTAGTCATCATCCATCCTAGCCCAGCAAAAAAGTCTGACCTATACAACAATTCATTGGCTGTTTGATCAATAAATTCGGGCACTCCATTATCATTCCAAGCGGACACACAAAAAAGTGTTTTGTCCACCTCTAGAAGAGGTCTAGTAGCCAAAAAATAATCAAAAAAGTCTGGGGCGACAGTTAAATCGTCTGAAAAAATTTTTTTAGAAAAATTAAAAATAAAAAAACCTTCAGTAATTATAACAGAAGAATACCCAATTTTATCAAAAATATGGCCCAAAGCCAATTTATAATGCCTTGAAATTTTGTAATACACGGCAAATTGTCGATGCTCTTTAGGCACTTTAATTCTGGCGGTTTCGCTGCTTATATGCTGAAAAGTTAAAATTTTTGGTAGAAAAAAGACTAGAAAATTAATTTAAAAAAATAAATCGATTGAATTTTGGAGTCAGATAAATTTTTTTACAATTTTTTAGACTTAAATAATTATTTAAAAAAACAAGCAAGGCACAGGATTCGAACCATCGACCTCATCCCTCACAAATCTAAAACATTACCAACTACACCAAAATAGCAATAAACAGAAATATTTCAGTAAAAAAGAACAGAAAAATAATTTAAAAAAATAAAAACAATTCATTTAAAGTCAAAAAAATATCTAAAAATGTTTTTCTTGGCTTAATTGAACATTTAGAAAAAACAAGGAAGTCAAGGGATTCGAACCCCACAACCCTTCCCCACACAACCCAAAACACTACCAACTACACCAAACCAACCATTACGTAATTCAAAAAATAAAAACGAGTCAATTCATAGTCAAAAAATATTAAAAATGTTTTTTTGGATTAATTGAACACTTAGAAAAATGTAAGGACTGGAAGGGATTCGAACCCACAACACTTCCCCCATGCAATATCCAAAACACTACCAAATACACCAAACCACCCATTAACAAAAATATTTATTTAAAGCTTTTTAAATCAAATTTAAACCTTAATATACTGCACTTTCTCCCCAAATTCGACCACTACCGATTTAATTTGTGTATTATCACAGTCTTGACTGACAATAATTGGAAATTGATTAATATCCTTTCTAAAACTAAAAAAAAACAAAAATTTTAGAAAAATAAAAGGAAAACCTAATTAATTTTTTTAAATGTTCCCTCAAAGCAACGGGTCTATTACAGGCAAAGACAACAATCGGGATAGGTTCTAGCCATGGTTTTAAGGGCAAATCTAAATTTTTTTTAATTTGAGCATGGGGATGTTGAGCAAATTTTCTGTCTACTTCAAGCTGTAAATCTTCCAATTCTTCCCTTTCTTTGATTAACGAATTTTCGAATTTATTTAATTTGTCATTTAATTGAGCAAATTCTGAAGAATCCAAGGATGTCTTGAAGGAAAAAATTGAAAAAAAAATTTTTTTTAGGTCAAAAATATTTTTTAAACACCTTTGGGACTTGTAAAGAATTATGTATAACAAGTATAAAAGAACAAAAAAATCCAAATGTTAAAATTATTAATAATCGCCTTTCAATCCGTCGATTCATCCAACATTCTAAAAAATATTTTTTTACATTTGATAAAAGAAAGAATAAAAAAATACAAAACAAATACGAAAATGGAAACGAAAAAACAAAACACGTACTCAAATGGAAAAAATGACAAAACGCCAAAATTTGTGCCAAAAAGTTTTTTTGTTAAAATTCAAATCAATAAGGGTTATTCCTTCCTCAAAGTATTAAAATGGACAGGCTTAAAATGTGTTACCAATCTTTATAAGTTCGATCTCTGCTTTTTAGAACCAATGGTTCGGTATTTAACAGGGGTGTGCTATTTTGCCTTCCGCCTTCCTTTCGCAAAAATGCTGCCTTTTTTGGACTTTCGCCTTACGTCTTTCGCTTTTTAAAATCTGTTTCGGCACATCCCTAGTATGTAATTCTGGGTACTACAAAAAAATCGGGTTGGGGTTCGGGGCGGGTTTTGAAAAATAAAATTCCTCTGGCCAGGTTTCCTTTATTTGGTCGAAAAAACGACCGAGTTTCGGGTAACCCGACCCACCCCTGCTAGGAGAGTTAAATTAAAACAACTACATATGAATTAATGTTTTATAGACGTTTCTGCTACAGCCTTACAGAAACAAAAAATATTAAATTAATTTAAATATTTTTAATTAATTTTTATTATCATTTAATAATCGATAATAAAGTCGATTTGACATATATTTAATAAATGGATTTAAATTCAAAAATCAATTCCCCTCTAAGACCCCCCTCTCTCTCCATCTATTTTTACCTTTTTTTAAATTAAATTATTTTTATTTAAAATTTTATTTAATTAACAATGTAAAAGCATATAGCTATTTAAATCCTAAAGCTGTGCAGTAAGCGGCGCGGTGTAAAGGATAACGACGCATCAGTCTGGTCTGCTGAAGATGCTGGTTCGTTCCCTGCTGCCGCTTAAACTTTTGCACCAGCTAAAGGAGAGAATTCCCTTGTGGAATTATTTTTTCAACCCTTCCATGGCATGGGGAATTAATCGAGTGAGGAGAATTAATCGAGGGAGGGGAATTAATCAAGAAAATACGATAGCTATAGCCCATCTGCTTTACTACCAGGGATGCACGCAATTGAAAAAAATTTTCCGCAAACGCAATCCGCAAGTCAAAAAAAAACGCAATTTAACGCAATCCGCGATCTGGTTGATATAAGTAGATTAGAGGGATTAAAGGTGGTTTAAGGAACATCGAAGATTTGGAGATACATAGATGATTAGGGAATTGATTAGTGAGCCTCTTAAATCCGCACCCTATATCACTTTCAGTGAGGTCAAAGTTCCAAAATTTCTCTGAACTAGTTCCAGTTCTAGAACTAGTTCCAAAGCTAGTTCCAAGCTAGTTTCCAGTTCCAAGCTAGTTCCAGCATTTACTAGTTCCGTAGTTCTAGTTCCGGAACTAGAACTGGAACTTTGACATCACTGATCACTTTAAATACCATTACTCCTCAATATCCTAATTATCCCTTGATACCATATCTTGTTCAATTTCTTCACTAAATTAAAATTTAAATTTAAAGACAAAAAATGTATTTAAATATTAAATTACTTTTAATTTTTCTTTTGAAAATTTTATTAATTTTCTGCAAAGCAGAATCTTTTACGGAACATATTACTTGTGTAAACGATTATCTTTTAATTTCAAAAAATCTTGAAACAAAAATTTATGCCAAAAAAATTGGAAATGAATGGAATGTTGAGCGGGGAATTTCTAAGAATTTAATTTCCAAAAATATTAAAAAAGATTTTAAAATAAAAAAAGAAGAAATGTCAAAATTTATGGGGGAGGAATTTGCAGATAATTGTTTTGAATTAAATGAAGAATTGGTTAAACAAGAAAATATTTTTAGTTTCAAAGATTTTTCAGAAAAATTTAAGAAAGAAAATTCTGAAAATTTTATTTTATCGACGAAAATTCAAGACGAATTAGGTAATTAAAAATGCGGACATTTGTGTTATACGCCCTAAATTTCCTTTTTCCCTATTTGAAACTTCTAAGCTTGATCCAATCCGAATGAACATACATATCGGGGCTGGGCGAAATCTGAAAAGAAAAAGCAAAATGCGAAACTTTTCTGTAAAAATAAAAGCAAAATGCGAAATCTGAAAATAAAATAAAAAGCGAAATCCGAAATGCGAAACTTTTCGCGCTAATGCTACATCTATATAAAACACGCCGGCGTTTTTTTCTCTCATTTTTCCATACTATTTTTTGCGGAAATCGCATCCGTTTTTTATGTAGACGTAGCATAAAAATGTGAAAAATGCGAAACGCGAAACTTCCTAAGATTGCTTATTATTAGTACCCGGCGGCGGACAGAAACTCTGGCCGGATTTGCTGGAGTCCGGGTCCAAAAGTATTACATATATGTAATAATTGAGGGCATGAATATAAATTTAATTTTAAGAAAAAGTATCGTTTTGTATGGCTGAGAAAATATATGAATATTTAATTAAAAGAAAAAATAATTTATTAACAATTTTATCTCCTCCAGAACAGACAAGGAATGAAAAAGATGCTATTTTTGATAAATATAAAATATCTCTTGGAAATAAATTTTATATAATGAAATTGAAATCGGAATCAAAAAATTGGCAAAATTATTTAGGGTTAATAAAGTGTGCGGAATTTATTAAAGATAAAAGGTAAATAGATATTAAATTAAAAATGCAGTTTTATTTAAAATAAAAATAAAATTTAATGGAATTTGAAACCTTTAGATGAACTAAACATTTTTTCAGCCGAAACATTTTTCATAATTAACTTAAAACAAGTTTTTCAAAAATACAAAAATCAAAAATACACAAAATTTCGAAAATCGAAAGAAAAACAAGGGCCCGGGTCTGAGTACAGCACCATCCTTGTCGCAAATCTTATACTTATTATTAGGATTACCGTTTTCGAATCGGGCCGTACATACGAGTCTTTTTCATGCCTCATTTTTTATCGAGTCGGGCATCGAGTCTTTTTCGGGCCTAATATCATAGGCCCGACTCGATCTTTCGGTCCGAGTCGGGCCATTTAGGTAACTCTACTTATTATGCATTTACCATAAAAAGCAAAGTATGTGCCTATTTTTTAGATATTCTGGTGAATTTTTCTTAATGATTAATGAAGGCCAAATATTTTTTGATAAATCTTCTGTTAAAGGTAAGGTTATATTAAATTATAATAATAAGCTTCAAAAAGTCGATTTAAGAAGAAAATTCTTTTTAACTCTTCAGCTGTTACGGATATTATTAAAATTGATGAGGTATCTGAAGATGAAATATGCATTATTTGTCATGTTAATTTGATTGAAGAAGATCAAAAAATTTTACAAAAAACAGATTGCAATGTTTGTCTAAATTATTTAAAAATCATTTAGAATTTTAAATATATTTTAGCATATCTTTCATAAAGAATGCCTTCAAAAATGGTAGTTAATTATTTTTCTTACAAAATTAATTAATACATATCAAAAATTCGGAAAATTGTTTCCATATTCACAAATAATTTTATATAAATTTGAAAATTATAATTTTAGCTAACTCTAGTAATAACTTACTAAACAGGATTTTTACCAGACATGGTCATGGATACGGATATAGATAATAACAAAATGCCTGTGGATATCCGCCTGTATCCGTCTGGTGTCCGGAAAATTGGGCTCTGAAAAATTGGGCTCCAAGATTTTTCGGAAAATTGAGCTCAAATTTTTCGGAAAATCTTGGAGCTCAATTTTCCAGAACCCAATTTTCCGGCACTCATCCGTCTGTATCCGCCGTAAATATCCGGATACCAAAATTAGTATCGATGTCCTAGTCTGATTTTTACATCATAAAATAAATTACAGGTTGAAAAAGAAGTCTGGTAAAGGTTGGTGGGAATTCGTTGGTGGAAGTCGTTTGGTGTGAATTAAAATTAAAATTTTTATTAAAATTAATTAAGAAATATTAAAAATGTTAAAATACTAAATTGTATATTTTTGCGCAGGTAGAAGGAGGGTGCCCAACTTGTCGAGCAACGGTTTTATACGACCCGTGAGATGAAAAAATTATTACAACCAGTCTTAATTCATCAAAATTTTTTTTTTATTTATTTTAAGTAATCATGTATATATTTACATATTTATTTAACGCAGACCTGCTCACGGATTTTGGTATCCGTATCCGGATATTTACGGCGGATGAAGGTGATATTAGCTGTATCTGTATCCATATCCATGAGCAGGTCTCATTTCACGTATTTTTCAATAGAGTGGCAGCCGATATATTTTCAAATATCCTCTCAAATGACGCAAGTTCAAAAAGATGCGGCCGCTCAATTGGAGAAAATACGTTAATTCTTGAGACAAAAGAATATTAAGCCTTTGATTTTAAAACTAAGATGGTTCTCAAACGATTTCGTATCAGAAAATTTCGTGTTTTTACCAAAAATTTAAATTTTTATGACAATAAAACACCTCAACCAGTTATGTCTAAAATAAATTATTTTTTAAAATACTCCTTTTGTATTCGCATTCATTGATATGCAGATATAGGTATTTTGACTTGTTTTATTTTACAAAAAGTTAGAGCCCAATTTTCCGAAAAATCCTGGAGCCCAATTTTCCAGAGCCCAAATTTCCGGCACTCAAGGACATAATAATATTTAAATTTATTATTTTTTAGCATAAACTAATTTAAAGCATAACATTTATTAAAAGTAAATTTATCAAAATTATAATAGTTCAAAAATTATTGTGGAAATATTCTTATATCTTTAAAAACAGCATTTCGATATGGTTTGTTTGTTAATATACAAACAATTGGGTTAAATACTGGGGTAAAATGGAACCAAACAAAGATAATTAATCGAATAATGTTTGCCGCGTTGTTGCTCGTGTATGTGGAGGAAAATACTAAAAGTATTAAAATTGTTGCATGTTTTACGAATGGAACATCATTGATTTTCCACTCGGATAAATTTTCCTTAAAATTCTTTGAATTTCGCATAGATTTTTCGAAATTATAGGTGATTGTGCTGAAGTTGACTGTGATCGTTTCAAAATAACAAAAAATAAACCAAAAATTTAACCAATGGGACCTAAAAATTGTCTCGAGTTTTGTATTATTTTTGGTCTTGAGTCCTGGAGTTTTGGTCTTGGTCTTGAGTCTTGGTCTTGGAAAAAATCTTGTCTTGGGTCTTGAGTCTTGGAAAAATTTCGGTCTCGCACATCTCTACTAACTAATACTTTATGAAATTTATTTATTATTGGATAGTCTCTACTTAAGGTATACCAACTCTTGTGATTTTTTGTATATTTATATCTTCCTATACATTTGCATAATTGATGAGAGGGAATACCTAATTACTAGGGTTGTTGGCGGACGGTTAACCGAACCGGAACCGTTTAATTCTTCGAATTGTTGAAATTTTTAAATTATTTCAGCTCCTAGTGTACCGAATATTTATTTAAGAGCGTTAGAATGTGACAACATCTTAATGGGATATTCTGGATGAAAATTTGTCCAAAAACCGGTCCCGATTAACCAAAAACCGGGGGTAAATCAAAAACCGGAACCGAAAACCGGAGGTCGAAAACCGGGATAACCGAAAACCGAGGGTACCGGTTAATAACCGGTCGCCTACAACCCTACAAATTACCTATTTCAAGGAACGCAACCAAGGATAAAAAATTTACTGATCATTAAAAATTGAAAAAATCAAAAAGTGTCAAGAATAGCGTTGCTACTCAAAAGATCGAGCGAGCCTAGGCTTTTCAGCCAGAAAAGCTCGAAAACGAACCGAATCGAAAAAACCAAGCTCGAAAAAAATGCACCGAATGGCAACCCTAGTCAAGGACATAATAGTGGCACGGTTGAGCTGTCATTTTTTAAATTAATTTTTAAAGTTATATTGTAAAATAAAGTAAATTAATTTTAAAAATTTTTTATAAAAATTTTCCCACTAATAACTTTTAAAAATACAAAAAATATTATTGAGAAAATTTTTGTTTATATTTTCATTTTATTTTCAACAAATTACTGAGAAAATTTACAGAAAATGTGAGTATTTTTTGTATCCAAAATTTTCCCATAATAAGCATATAGTGATCGGAATTTCGTACCTTACCGTACTCAATTATTCAAAATTTATAACTTCAAAAGTAAGTCAAGATTCTAGTATTCATTGCGGCTATTCCGGAAAAATCTAAAGATTTGCGACAGATGTAAAATACTTTCCTCTTCTTAAGGAAACCTATTTCACCTTCCTATTCTTTAATAGGGAATTAAAATATATCTCAGAATTAATTATTCCCTCAGAATAATTAACCTAGATAAAACAAATAAAAAACACAATAACACAACTAAAAATCTTTATCTTCAATAAAATATTCACACAGAATATTATAAAAAATGAATATCTCAAAAGACATTGAAAAAGTGAAATTTCTGCCTACTTTTTTATAGGCAAAAATTTCTATAATAAAAATGATGCAATTGCAAAAAGTACACAGAAAATTGACAAAAAAGGAAAGTGACTCACTGAGTCACCACACAAAAATAAATAAAATTCCAAAAAATATAAAAATATTTAAAATCTTTAAATCTTCAATTTCGTCATCGACAACAGATTAGTTTGCGACAGATTAGTTGACAAATTTTTTTAATATTTAAAAAATTTTTCTCAAAATTGTTATTTAATCATTTTTAGTGCAATATAGCCAAATGATCTTCTTGTTTAAGATCAGGCATAAATTAATGGTCCTAGTTGAGCTACAAGGAAAAACAAATTAATAGGGCAAAAAGCTATCGAGATTGAGAGGTGTTTTTGTATTTTATAATAATTTGTGCGAGGAAAGAGAACTTGGTAAACTTACCAGGAAATCTCTGAATATTGCCCCTGAACTTGAGAATTTTTTATAATAATTTACACTAAATTTATTAATGTAAGGATGATTACCTATTTAAAACGCTTAGGCGAGGGTTAAACGATCTAAAAAGAAAAAAGAAAGCATTAGTCGAGAGCTCAGAGGTAAAGCTTCTGCATATGGTGAGAGAAATCGTTTAGCAATAACTTCCAGCTAGTCGCAGGTTCGAATTCTGCACGGTGGCTAAACATCTGCAAACTCTTTCTTTAATGATTTGTGTTTTATATTTTATAAGACTACATAATTTGTATCTAATTTTGTGCAAGTTTTGCTAAATAATTTTTAATTTTGTTTTATAATTAACCCCAAAATTTTAAAAATTTATAAAGAATAATTGACAAATTTATTTTAAATATTAAAAAAAATTTTTCTCAAAATTACTCTTTAAATATTTTTTTAAATTTAATTAGATATCTCTATCTTTTTTTTTAATGTAAATATGTTTAATAAACTACGCAAATTAAATTTAATTTTCTTAGCAGCTGGCGGATATGTTTACATGATAATTTTTCTTTAAAGCATATGATTTTAATAAAAAAAATTTTTTTTTATAATTCAGGTGAAATTTTTTTGTTATTAACATAAGTAATTTTTGAATAATAAATAAAGCTTTTACCTTAACCTTGCCATTTTTTTAATATTCATAAAAATTTATATTAATTAAATTTTTAAACATTTTCTCACCTAAAAATCCTTCTGAAAAATTAAAAAAATTTTTTTTAATTTCTAAAATTTTTTAATTAAAAAAAAATAAATTAATTTACTGAAAGAATGGAAAATAAAATTTTTATTAACGTTTGTTTTAAATTTAAATTTATTTTAAAATAAATTAATTTAAGCCAATCTACTCGACTTACTATAATAACGTTTTCTATCCAGAATTATTTTTTAATGCTTTGGTTAATTCAGTTTTTACTTATATTGCCATATTAATGAATTCAAGCATTTGTTATATTATTATAAAATATAGGTAATATTTGTTAAATAATTATTTATGGCTTTACTAGAGTAAATTATTTAATTAGAGGGGCCTACCCTAATTAAGAGAGAAGATGTTGATGGTAATGCGTGCGGTAAATAATTGCCAGAGGTGGTGCAAGCGAGCGGGGTGAATGATTATTGGTATACCACTTAGTCAGGCTTAAAGCCGACCGAACACTAGGCCATTGATTATTGAAGAACTAAGTTTGAATGAACATCAACTAAGCCGCTTTTCCTTATTTTCCTTTAGGTTATATGCACCTTCTCTCTAGGCGGGGTTTTCAACAGTTTCTCAAGGATTACAACTTTGATCCTTACACTAGAGGATGACCAGAAAGAAATGGGACAACTGATTTATGGCGTAACTTTATCAAAATTAAAGATAATCAGATATAATAAAGTTTAAATGATAGAGAATTAAATAAGGAACAAATATTATCAAGAATTTTTAGTAACAGAGTTAAAGACACGCGGAAAATTTTTGGACAAAAGTTCGCACCACCCCATTACATTCAGAAGTAATTGGTTCATAGACCACCCCACCCTTATTAGAGTTTCAGACTAATTTTTCTTTTATTCTTTTTTTGCCCCGAAATGGTCTCGTCTCGGTCCATTCTTCAGCTGTCATTAATAAAATGAAATATTATTTACTTATTTATTTATTTTGTAATACTTTTAGTAATATGATTAAAATTTAAGAAATAAATATTCATCATTAAAAAGTAATACAAGTGTTATGCTTTTTATTTACTCATTTAATGAAATTTTGTGCAACATTGTAGAATTTATTTATTTGATAATGGCAGCAAGTGGGATGAATTATATTCCATCATGGGCAGTTAATGCTGTTATATTTTACTCTTATGCTGCATATCTCACATCACATTTAATACTTGTCTTGCTGAGTTTTGACAGATTAATAGCTATTTGCATGCCTATTATGTAATAGTTGCTTAAGAGGGATATCGGGGGATATAGAGTGGGATTTTATTAAGTGAGATATTGAGGGATTAAAAGAGATATGGTATATTTGTAAGGACTAAGAGAGATATCAGAGGATTTCGCGGGAGGAGAGGATTCCTCTTAATCTCTTTAAGTCTTTCTATTCCACTGAAGTTTTCTACCTTAACTGAAAGTTCTCTGAGAGGTCTTACCCTAATTTCAAGTTAACCCCAATTTCTAGAGTTTGAAAGATTTTCTAAGAGGTCATGCACTCCATATTCAACGACCCGATTCGGGATTAGTAAACTAATTGAGTTAGGCTATCCATAATAATTCTAACATAATTCTAACTTAGGTATACATATGTATTTGATACTAAATATTAGAGATCGGACCGTACCGTACTACGGCCGTATTTTTCGGTATTTATCGGTATTCCGTATCGGTAGTACGGTACGGAATACGGTACGGAACAAAATTCCGATCTCTACTAAATATAATATAAATATAAGTAATTAATAATTATTTTTCAGTTACAATAACATAAAACTTAAACATTATCTTTCTGTTCAACTATCGATAATTTTGATTTTTAATTTAATTATTTTTTGCTTATGTACTTTGCCAACTTTTAGCTATTCAAATTTACAATTGACTGGGCATCCTTTAGATTTTATATTATTAGCTTCAACAATCTACAAAACAGTTTTTATACCTTTAACTCTAATTATTATTGCCATATTTATTTATATAATTATTTTAATATTAGCCAAATTCTCAACAGGTTCTTATAAAAATAATTGTGTTTGTCTCCTCCAATTTCTTTTCTTCTCCATAGAGTTGGGGGCCTCGAATTTTGGACAGAAAAAGACTCTAACGGTCCGGTTCGATAAAATTGAGGCCCGAAAAAATCGAGAAAAAAGAGAATCCAACCCTATTTCTCCTTCCCTTTTTTATTTTCTCATGAATAGGGTTGTTAGTTCTTGGAAAATCTTCTGATCCCGGAAATTTAAAAAAATCTAGAACTCTTCCCCAATATCTAAAACTTATTTAAGGAAGAGTAGTGCCTCGAAATTACACTCGATTGCACTCAAAGTTCGTTATTTTTTAGCCCTATGAACTTCATAATGTAAAGTAAATAGCTATTTAATTCCCAAGTCTGTGCAGTAGGTGATGTGGTGTAATGGATAACACATCATTTCGGTCTACTGAAGATGCTGGTTCACTCCTCTTGCACCAGCTAAAGGTGCCTCTTGTACTAGCTAATGGAGAGAAATAGTTATAGCCTAGCTGCTTTACTATAACTTCTTTTCAAGCCCATTTACACTGATTTATGTAATTCTCATCTGACTTTGATCATTTTTCAAGAAGAAAAGCAGGAAGAAGGGGAAATTGGAGGAGATCTGCCTAATACCTTTTAATTTTCAAAATATTTTTTTAAAGCTTTGAATGATGAAACGCTTAAAAAACTTGTACGGTCCTTATTTCTCATTGTATTTTTTAATATTGGCTCGTTCTTTATTTATATTGCTGAAGTAGTCATTATAAAATTTTCTGTTGATAATATTTCTGTCAAATTATGGTTTTTCATGACATATTCTGGAATTATTTACACACTTGGTTCAGCTGCAAATGCTCCAATTTTATTTATCAACAGGTAAATTTATATGCTCGACGGCTTTTTTAGAATGCTACTTTATTGCAGTAGTATAAGATAGAGACCGGACCGAGACGAGATCTCAATCGAAAATCTCGGCTAACGAGAATTTTTCGAGATACCGACTCTCTTACTATAAGATTCTCGTAAGGCACGCCCAGTCCGGTCTCTAGTATAAGAAGTGGTTTTTGGGGAACGATTAGGTTATTATACCAGAAGATTTAGCCTGTGGTTTACAATTAATACATGAAAAGCACTTTTTGATTATTTAACAAGGTCTATACCGAACTAGACTCTTATACCTGGTAGCAAATTTACGGCTAGTTTTTATAATATGGGTCCAAAAGACACGACAGAGCGGTAAGGCAACCAGGTGTAACTATGCTGTTAAATCCCTAGGCAAATTATATCCGAGGCAAATTATTATTATTATCTACAGTGCCCTGTTTTTGCTTTATTTGAAATAAAAAAATAAAATTTAAAATAAAAATAATAATTTTATTTTTCAAGTTCTGATTACAGAGAGGCTTATTCAAAAGAATTTTATTTAATTAAAACACTTTACAAAAAAATATTTAATAATTCTGTTGCTCCTATAAATGATGTTGTACCAAGGGTTAATAATCAACAAGAGAATCAAATTGTTCCAAGTTCTATATAATAATTTCAAATTTTTATTGTTTTTAATTATTGTACATTAAGACGTGTTTTAATTAATACAAATTTTTAACGATAAATTTTTCGACAAAATAATTTTGCTAAATTAAAGAAGAAAATTTCATGCATAAGTGGGCCAGCCGAAGTGTTCCAAATTCAGCCGAAAGTGTTCCCATTGCCAGCCGAAGTGTTCCAAAAAGGACCTGTTGGAATTTCGTTATAATATTAACACATAAATACATACATTAAAAAGGTAAACAAAGTAATTTGGTTTAAATTTTTATAATGTAAACAAAAATGGGCTATTATAAGTAAAAATTATTTTAATAAAAAATTATTTAAATTCAAACGACAAAAAACGATCATAATTAAGTTTGATTCGCGACTTGTGGATGTATTCTTAACCGATTACAAACAGCTTCTTTGTATGGCTTATTAGTTAATATACAAACAATTGGGTTAAAAACAGGTATAAAATGAGTGAAAATTCCATAAAATATATAAATAGTATTTATATGATCTTCTTTACTTGAAACGTTTGTATCATTATTGAATGTAAAAAATATCATTAATAAAATAAAAAATTGATTTATAGATGGAATAATTGTCTAAAATTTAATTAAAATTAAATTTAAAATTAAATTATGGGACATACCCATCTAGGCGCGCGGCCACAACGGCGCAAAACCATAACTTGCTGGAAAATTTCTGGCTCTTATCAATTTTGGTACCAATCTCTTTATCTCGACGAGAGGAATCGTTTAATACTAAATTTGATAGGATTCGGAAATCTTGAAGCAAGTTATGGCTCTGCGCCGTTATGGCCGCGCGCCTAATTGGGCTGTTCCCGGAAATTATATACCAAAATTATCAAAGTTTTTGTCAATTGTTTAAGTAATCTTTTCAAATTTTGATCAAATCCAGTATGTGAATTAACATAATAAACCATTTTAAATCCACAAATAAAAATTATAATGTAAGGAATAATTATAAAGAGACTAAAAATTAATGAGGAAAAACCTTCCTACAAAAAAAATAATAATTTTATTGAAATAATTTTTAATTTCAATACCTCTTTCATAATAAAATAAGGAAAAGTTTTGTTCAAAAGGTCTTGGTCGAACTGTTTGATGCCCCCAACAATATATTGCACAGCATAAAAAATACAAATCAGATCATATAACATACCAACAATTAAAACAGTCGAAAACATATACAAAAAATAGGTTTTGAAGTTGATTTTCATGTTTCTGTCAATTTATGTTTAGTATATTATAGAGTTCGAACTTTTAAGTTTACCGGGCCCGGTATCCAGTTTTTCCCTGCAATCCGATCCGGGCTTCCGGGCTAAAAACCCCGAAAACTCGGATTTTATCAAAATAGTTTCCGGTCCCGGTTTCCGAGCTGCGGGCCCGGCCCGGGTTCGAACTCTACTATATTTTAATTTTTTTGAGATCAGCATTTTTCTGAATTCAGTTTATTAAAAACAAATTTTAATTAAATTTACAGTAAATATCCTAATAGAAGCCAATCCCTAATAGAAGCCCACTCAATGAGGGGTATTGAAAAATACAAGCCATGCCCTAATAGAAGCCCGTGCTCTATTATAAGCCCACCCGATAGGGGGTATTGAAAAATATCAGCCCAGGGCTTATATTACGATATTTACGGTATTTATATTTACCTGTTCAAAATTAAATATCTAAAAACGAATTGGGCACACAGTCCATACAAATTTATATTGACAAAAAACAGTTCGATATATAAAAAAGTTAGGCAAAAGGTCTTGTTGAAAGTATTTTTTATAAATTCAAAGAAAATGCCATTAGTAAAAATAAAAACCAAATTTTTTTCAATGTCGTTTAAATGAAACTTAATGTTTAAACTTATTTCTGATTTTTATTGGCATCCATCAGAATGGGCTATTTAAAAATTCGGAAGGGATGAAATCCTACCCGTTTTGTACATTATTTAAAGTTAGAAGCAAAACCAGTCTTCAATGGGGACTGGTCCCCCTTGAAGGGGGATGAAGCAAAACCAGTCTTCAAGGGGGGACTGGTCCCCCTTGAAGGGGGATGAAGCAAAACCAGTCTTCAAGGGGGGACTGGTCCCCCTTGAAGGGGGATGAAGCAAAACCAGTCTTCAAGGGGGGACTGGTCCCCCTTGAAGGGGGATGAAGCAAAACCAGTCCTGTCCCCCCCTTTTCCTCCCAAGTTTTTTCCTATAATTTGTAAAGAATGGACAGACTTTCCTTTCAATTAACTTCCCTTCTTTCTAAAGAACAGGATAAAAAATAATAATTTTTGATTGGTTGTAGGCAAAATATAGTAAGGCAATTGCGATCGAAGAAAAAATCCTTCCCATTTTGTACAAATTTATAGGAAAAAATTTGGGAAGGAAAAAGGCGGACTGGCAACGACACTATTACCGAAAAAATGATTTTATTAAAATTGCTCGTATTTAATTTTATGTTTTAAATTAATTCTGGTTTTTTAAAAGGTTTACTTGTTGTATGAACATTTGAACAGTTAACATAAAAATATCCAAAACACAATTTTGTATCAGAATTCTGCTGTGTGTTTCCATTTCTTTTGGTGTTTTAAAAATAATTAAAATAATCAGAATAATGTTTAGAGGATAACCAAGTAATAAACTCCCCCAAAAATCAAATTTAAATAAAATATCAAGTAAATCTAAGGGCATTTTTTAATTAGTTTTTAAAAGTTATATAGTAAAATAAAGTAAAATTAATAAAAAAAATTTTTTTTATTAAAATGTCTCACGCTAATAACTTTTAAAAATACAAAAAATATTTTTGAGAGAAAATTTTGTTTACATTTTTATTTTAACAATTTTCTAAGAAATTTCACATTAATGTGGCTAACTTTTTGATATACCCACGCACTTAGCTAATTAATTGTTTATAAAATTTATTAATGTTTTTAATAGTGATTCTCTCGAGGATTGAGACAAGTACTTATAAATTTCACTTTTGCTCGTACTCTTACCTCGTATCACCCCATTTTGGCCACATACTCGTACTTCGTAACAGCCTATTTTTTTGCTCGTACTCGTATTTCGTACATAAGTACAAGGACGAATTATGGTACGAGCTTATGAACACTGATTGAGACCAAAGATAAGTGCTTCAATAAGAGAGGAATTTACTTTTTATAACATCATGCATCTACATATGTAATCAAATAGATAAAACATAAGAATTTTCAACCTATTCAACCTTTTTAAGCGTATGGTGATATTTTTTAAAATTATTATAGCTCAACTAATTAAAATGTCTCACTATCGGCAATTATTACTTTCTGTTGTAATTTCTAAAATTAAAAGACACTATCATGCTATGCGCAAAATTTTTCGTTCGCTTGGTTATCAAAAGTCAATTTTTCGGATTCTTAATAGTATAAGCCAAAACCAAAAACTCAACAACATAATGTTAATACATATTTTATAACACATAAATTTATCAAAATTTATGAAAAATTGTATAAAATAATACAAACCAGAATTAATTTAAAACACAAGTTTTTTTTAATTAAAAATTTTAATTCTGGTTTTGTTAAATCAGTTTACTCTGGATGTATTCTTAAACGATTTAAAACAGCTTCTTTGTACGGCTTATTAGTTATTATACAAACAATTGGGTTAAAAACGGGTGTAAAATGATTGAAAATTGCAGGGAATATATAAATTAGATTCATATTAGTTTCTTTAGATGAATCATTTGTATTGTTAATGAATGTAATATACATGGTTAATAAAACAAAAGATTGATTTATAGATGGAATAATTACCTTAAATTTAAATTAAATTAAAAATTAAATTATGGGGCACGCCCAAGTAGGCACGCGACCATCGTGTCGACGCAGAAGACCCATAGACAGAAGACCCACAGACAAAAGACCCAAAACCATTTTTCTTATTTTTATTCTATTGTTTTTTCATGCTGGCCTTACCTCTGGTCTTTTTTTTTTTGGGGGGGGGGGGGTTTGCTTCTAAAGAGTATACCAGGCATGCCCACTGCAGCGATAATAGGAACAGGTCTATGTTACAGGTGCAAAACCCAGCGACTGTTGCCGACACACCATAGGTTTACGTTGTTTGTTTTTTTGCATCGTAACTTTGTCCAATCTTGTTCTTCTAAACTTTTGTAAAAATTTTTCCTTGTGGGTCTTTTGGCTGTTGATATTCTGTCTGTGGGCGCTACTTGGGCTGTACCCGCAAATTATGTACCAAAATTATCAAAGTTTTTGCCAATTGTTTAAGTAATCTCTTCATATTTTGATCAAACCCAGTATGTAAATTAACATAATAAACCATTCTAAATCCACAAATAAAAATTATAAAATATGGAATTATTGTAAAGAGACTAAAAAGCAATGAGGAAAAACCTTCCTACAAAAAAAATAAATTTATTAAAATAATTTTTAATTTCAATACCAATTTTACAATAAAATAAGGAAAAGTTTTGTTCAAATATTCTTGATCAAACAATTTAATACCCCCATCAATATATTGCACCGCGTAAAAAATACTTAGCAGATTGTATAACAAACAAACAATTAAAACAGTTGAAAATATATACAAAAAATAAGTTTTGTAGTTCATTTTCATGTTTCTGTTAATTTATGTTTATACCAGAGGTCGATCGAAAATGACGAAGATGCCGGAAATCGGAACTGTCGGAAATGGCTCAAAAGTCGGAACTCGGAAATCGGCCTAAATTTTCGAAAATTCCGATCGACCTCTAATTTATACATATAACTTTTTCGAGAACAACCTTTTTTTTATTAATTCAGTTTATTAAAAACAAATTTCAATTTATTTAAGTTTTACCTGTTCAGAATTAAATATCTAAAAACGAATTGGGCACACAATCCATACAAATTTATATTGACAAAAAACAGTTCGATATATAAAAAAGTTAGGTGAATGGTCTTGGAATTAATTTTCATAAATTCAAAGAAAATGCCATTGGTAAAAATAAAAACCAAATTTTTTTCAATGTCGTTTAAATAAAACTTAATGTTTAAATTTATAATTCTGATTTTTTTTGTTATGCAGGGATGTCACAGATTGAAGGAAAAGTCGGGTCGGGTTTTGAAAATTTTCCTCGGTTCAGACTTTGGGTCGGAAAAGTCCGGGTTTCGTTCTTGTAATTAAATATATACTTTAATATTCCATTAAAAAATTTTTTTCAAAATTTATTAAAAAATGTTGAGTAAAAAGAAAGGCAATGGGATCCGGGACCATGAGCCTTACTATATTTTCTGGTGATATTTCTGTAGATAATTTTTACCTCTTGTATGAACATTTGACAAGTCAACATCAAAATATCCAAAACACAATTTTGTATCAGAATTCTGCTGTGTGTTTCCATTTCTTTTGGTGTTTTAAAAATAATTAAAATAATCAGAATAATGTTTAGAGGATAACCAAGTAATAAACACCCCCAATAATCAAATTTAAATAAAATATCAAGTAAATCTGGGGACATTTTTATTTTTTAATTAGTTTTTTAAGTTATATAGTCAAATGAAGTAAAATTAATAAAAAAAATTTTTTTAATTAAATTGTCTCACGCTAATAACTTTTAAAAATACAAAAAATATTTTTGAGAGAAAATTTTGTTTACATTTTTATTTTAACAATTTTCTAAGAAATTACACAAAAATGTGGCTAACTTCCAGATATACCCACGCACTTAGCTAATTAATAGTTTATAAAATTTATTACTGTTTAAATTATTATCGAAATTACAAATTTAGAGATTAAAAATCAGAATTAATTTAAATCGAGTTTTAGTTCTATTAATTTAAGTATTCTACAGGGTGCGTAAAAAGTTCCCGGAATTAATCAAAATGGATTTATTTTCCTTTACATCAAAATAAAAATAAGTTTACACATACAAAACGTTTATAAGAATCTTGTAAATAAATAATCATAGCAACTTTTCAAAATGAGATCCGACCACTGAGATACACGCACTCAAACGCTACCCAAAAATTCCTCCTATGATCGCGCACTCCTCTTCTGTTATTGATGCCCAGAATATTCTAAATCTGTTTTAAGTGCCTCTGTTGACGTGTGTCGTGTGCACGTGTATCGTTTATTTCTTCATGTTAGATACTTCTTCATAATTATTTTTTTAAAATTTAGAAATAACTAGAGCTCGAACCCGAGCCAGGCACGTGACCGGGTTTTCCAGGCCCGTGACCTTAAAACTGGGTATTTTGATAAATCCGGTTTTTCCGGGTTTTCGAGGTTTTTAGCCTGAAAGCCCGGCCCGGGCACACTTTTACAATCATTGTGGAAATATTTTTATACTTTTAAAAACAGCATTTCGATATGGTTTATTTGTTAATATACAAACAATTGAGTTAAATATTGGGGTAAAATGAAACCAATGAGATAAAATTAGTCGAATAATGTTTGCCACATTGTTGTTTGTGTGAATAATTAATATAAGTATTATAATTTCTGCATGTTTTGCGAGTGGAACAACAGACTAAATATTATTGAATTATTAAGACATCTTTTAAAAAATCCACGACCCGAGGAAGTGTCAAACCCGATCCGAGACATTGCCAATTTAGAATTTTTCTTATTTACTAGCATATTGATCAATAAAATTTTTTAATGAACACGACCCGACCAAAAACCCGGACTTTTCTTGACCTGGAACTAACATGACATTTTTCTCAATCCTTCTAATCCTGAATTAAACATCTTTTAATTTAGCATTTTGATATTCGTTGCTACGATACATATACTATAATTATTCATATTAAATCTTTTAAATTCTAAAAATGTGTCTGTTTTTGTTTCACGACTATTCTGCACCAACGTGTTAACAAAAGTCTGTTTCTCAAGAAACTTTGCTCATAATACAATTTCAGAATTAATTTAAAACATACCAGAATTATTAATGTTTTTGTCAATTGTTTAACCAATATTTTCAAATTTTCATCAAATCCAGTATGTGAATTGACGTATTTAACCATTTCAATTGTACAAATAATTATTAATAAATATGTAATAATCTCGGTAAAAGCTATTAGGAGACTTGCAAAAATACTCGCCTTTTTAAAAAATTATACTAAGAATAATCATTAAAAATTATACATTATCCATTCCGCATTTGAAGTAGGGCAATGTTTTATTGAACTCAGAAAATAGTTGAACACCCCCTTCAAAATATGGTATAGTGAAGAATCTAATAGCCAATGTGTAAAATACGTCAATTATTACAACAATCGAAAACATATAAGAATAGCGACGAAAGCCTATTTTCATGTTTCTGTTAAAATGAATGTTTATAAATTAAAATTCAGGGGTGTATTCAAAAAAGCGGGTAGGAGAACTTAGTAAATCTATTAGGCTCTCTTGGGTAATAGAATTCTCAATTGAATGTTAACTCTTATTCAAAAAAAATCGACCCAGAACTCGATAATGATGATGTTCTAACTCGACAATGTTCTATTACCCGAGTATCGAATCATAGCTCGGGGTTACCCTTACCCTCATTCTTGAATAAGGGTTTTGGGTTAACCTACTCGCAGCTGAGGGTTGGTTACTATGTAGGTTGTTCCCCGACGGGGGGATCGGGAACGGGGACCAACCCTATTGGTTACCTCCTAACTCTTGTGAATACTGACAGCCCCAGAAATTTAAAAATTCAAAAGTTCTGTTCAACTATGTATTAGCGATTTTCTGTTCGTATCTGATATTCTTTATTTTTAGCTCGCCCAAGCGAATTTTAAATTTTAGGAATAGACCGAAAATCTTTATTTTGATTTTTTCATTCTTTTACCTGTTCAAAACTAAATATCTATATATAAATTGAACACATAATCCGTTCGTATTTAAATTGTAAATAAATTGCCAAGTAATCTGCATATAATAGAAAAATAATGGGTCAAACTTTTCTTTCATAAAATAAATCAAAATCCCGTCAGTTATGATATAAGCTGAATTTCCATACTTGTCGGTTATATAAAACTTAAAATGTTCAGTTTTATTAAATTATATTAAATTTTTTGGGCTGGTTAAATTTAGGTGTTTTTATTAACTCTCTCTAAATTTTAAAATTTAAGAGAATTCAACTGTACTCTTCCAGGAAAGTTAAATTCTATTTTAATTTACACATTTCTAATTTAATTCAGGGTTTATACCAGGTTTGGTAATGGATACGGATACAGATAAGTTCAAAATGCTTGCGGATATTCATCTATATCTGACGAAAATATCCGAATACCAGAATCAATGTCCATTACCAAGAACGTTTTTCCCAAGTTATACCGTTTGTATGAACATTTGAACAGTTAACATTAAAATATCCAAAACACAATTTTGTATCAGAATTCTGCTGTGTGTTTCCATTTCTTTTGGTGTTTTAAAAATAATTAAAATAATCAGAATAATGTTTAGAGGATAACCAAGTAATAAACACCCCCAATAATCAAATTTAAATAAAATATCAATTAAAATGGGCATTCTCTACTGAAACTAAATATATTATTGTCGGTTTTATTACAGAATTTTTCATTTGAAGTTTTATATATTAATTCAGAGAGAAATCCGGTAAATTCACCTGGTATATATTTAATGGCTTTTATAATTAAATAAAAGACATTAATTTTTTTTAATTTTATTTATTATCTAATTAATATATGAATAAATGACGTTGCTTTAATTTTAAATTTATCTACCCCAATTAAGCTAAAATGTCAACTTTTTATTTGTGTAAACTTACATTCCTAAAATTATAGACAATAATATTTATCCTATTTTTAGAAATTTATTTTAATTTGCGAGTAGAAAAGAAAAAGTTTACAAATTTTAAATATTTTAATTTTACAATAAAATTTCATTAATGTTTAATTAAAATAAAATATAAAAAATTAAAGAATCATTGTGGATATATTCTTAAACTTTTAAAAACAGCCTTTCGATATGGTTTGTTTGTTAATATACAAATAATTGCGTTAAAAACGGGGGTGAAATGGCACCAATTTGCGATAATTAATCGAAAAATGTTTGGCAAACTGTTGTCTGTGTAGTCATAGTTGATGAAAAGTCCGTTAATGTAAGATCCATTGACGAAAAGTATTGACGGAAAGTCCTTTGACGAAAAGTCGTAGCCCCTTATTAGGTAGTTTTCGGTTATCACCCCCCGGTGTACGGAATTTTCGTCTTTGGAACTTTCGTCTCCAAGACTTTTCGGAACTTTCGTCTCCAACATTTTCGGAATTTTCGTCTGCAGCGGAATATTCGTCACCAAGGAAATAAACGGAATTTTCGTCTCCGCAATTTTGGTCTACGCTAGGAATTTTCGTCTGCAGACGGAAAACTTACCCATTGACTGAACAACGTCCCCCGTTGACGGATCAACTTCCCACTTTGGCGTAACAACTTCCCCCGTTACCGAACAACTTTCCCGTTGACTGAGCAACATCCCCGTTGAAGTTGTTTCGTCAACGGGGGAATTGATTTAAAACATACCAGAATTATTAATGTTTTTGTTAATTGTCTAAACAGTTTTTTCATCTTCACATCAAGTCCAGTATGTGAATTGACATATTTAACCATTGTAATTGCGCAAAAAAATATTATGGGAAATGGAATACTTTCAATAAAAATTGACATTAAAACTGTTGCAAGTCCAACCTTTTTATAAAAATTATTTTCAAATATTAGTTAAAAATACATCATTCATTTCACATGTAAAAAGTGGCATTGTTTTATTAAAATTATCATCAACAACTTGTTTAATACCTCCCCCAGAGTATGGCATTCCGTAAAGATTAGTATACAATACATAAATCAAATTTATTATTGAGACAATCGAAAACATATGTAAATAGCGACGGATACCAATTTTCATGTTTCTGTTAAAATAAATGTTTTTTAAGTATAAACTAGTATTATTAGTAGAGACCGGACGGTACCGTACTACGACGGTATTAATTTTTCCGTATCGGTAGTCGGTTTTATTTCGTATCGGTAGTACGGTCGGAATACCGACCGATAAAATTTTTTATTTTTTCCGTACCGTAATACGGTACCGATGAAAATGTATCGGTATTTTTCGGTATTTTGCAGTGTTTATCGGTATTACAGTCGGTAATACGGAACGGTAAAATTTTGAATTTTATCGGTATTTTTGGTATTTCAGTACGGAATACCGTTCAGTACGAAGAGATATATGTAACTAATGAGCCCCCTTGAGTCAAACGGCTCCCGAACTTTTCGAACAAACTGGTCCGGAGAGCGTCAATGCACAATAGGTCCGTGGTCGGCGTCAGTTTTCTGGCAAAAATCAAAAGCATAAGACTAATTTTTCAGTGTTAAAGATAAATACAAAAATTTGTATTTTTGACACTAGGCAAATTCTAAGTGATTTACCCAGGGTTCCGATTCGTACTTTTTTAAAAGTATTGTACTTTTAAATCGACCTCCGTACTTAAGAAATTGAATTTGTACTTTTTTGAAAGTATGTACTTTTAAATCAACATTTTGGAAAAAATGGAAGAAATCTGGCTTAAGGACTCCAAAATTCCCAAAATCTTCGCCTGCGGCGCAAAAAATGGAAGAAATCTGGCTTAAGGACTCCAAAATTCCCAAAATCTTCGCCTGCGGCGCAAAAAATGGAAGAAATCTGACTTCATGGGCTCCAAATTTCAAAAAATTTTCGCCTGAGGAGCTGAAAAAGTGAATTTTTTTGGCCTACGGCCTTCTAATATTTTAAAAATTTTCGCCTGCGGCGCTAAAAATCAAAATTTTTGGCGCCTTCGGCACCAAAAATTCGGCGCCTTCGGCACCAAAAATTCGGCGCAGAAAATTTTTTCACCTTGGCAACTCCCTCCGAAAAAAATTTTTTAATTTAATTTGGAGTGTACTTTTTATTTGGAAATTTAGTCCCTATGTACTTTTAAATCGAGATTTTTGTACTTTTGTTAGGCATGTTGCCGATCGGAACCCTGGATTTACCCAATTAATGGTTAAAAATTAAAATTTAAATATATTATGATTAAGGCGCGGATTTGAAAAAACCGCTAACTGACCATCGCTGACCACTGTCTTTTGAGTTCAACTCATCACTCATTCAAGCTCATTTTTTACTAAGGTTGTTGGCGGACGGTTAATCGAACCGGAACCGAAAACCGGTAACCAAACCCGCGCTGATTCGGTTTTAAAAATACACCCCTAAATATAAAAAAAAATTTTTTTTTAATTTTTACTTGTTTAAAATTAAATATCTATATATAAATTGAATACATAATCCATCAGTACTTAAATAAAAAATAAATTGGTAGGCAACATACAGAATATAGAGAAGTAATGGTTTAAAGTTTTCTTTCATTATATAAACCAAAATTCCGTCAGTGATAATAAAAATAGCATTTCCATCTTTATCGGTTATATAGACCTTAAAAGCATTGTTGTTATTAAATTCTGATTTTAATTTTATTTCGTGTCTACTCTGGTTGGCTATAGTATAGGTCCACAGAGTTCCGAAATCAACGGTATATACCATTCGATTCGTCTCGCCGAGCTGAGTTCAAATATGTAAGAATTTGATACGAAAAATGAAAACTCGCAGCGATACAGGCGATTGAAAATCGAAAAACCATAGGGGGGTGGGGTGGGGTATGCTCTTTTTGGGCTAAAAAAATTTGAATATGCAAATAATAACTCGTTTGAAAGAGCTCGTCGCGCTGAGTCGAATGACACCAAAATCAACGAAATTCCGACTTGATTTGACAAAGTTACTACCGTTAGTTTTACCCCCCACTTAAGGCTTTCTTTCTATTTCCTTCCGGAAGGGTTGAATTTTTAAAATTTAATTTTGGTTTTTAAAGTTTTACATTTTGTGCGAACATTATATTTGTTAATACTAAAATATCCAAAACACAATTTTGTATCAGAATTCTGCTGTGTGTTTCCATTTCTTTTGGTGTTTTAAAAATAATTAAAATAATCAGAATAATGTTTAGAGGATAACCAAGTAATAAACTCCCCCAAAAATCAAATTTAAGGAGAATATCGATCAAACTGTCATTTTTTATTTTTTAATTAATTTTTAAAAGTTTTATTGTAAAACAAAGTAAATTACGTTGAAATTTTTTTTATTAAAAGTTAAAAGTTTAATAAAAATTCTGAGAAATTTCAAAGAACGATGCTACTTGCCTATTATCCTCACGCACTTACCTAATTGTTTATGAAATTTATTAATTATTGGATAGTCTCTACTTAAAGTATAACAACTCTTATGATTTTTGTATATAACCAACCCATCCTGATCACTAATGAAGGGAATAATGAATGGACTCGCGCCCATCTAAAAAGGAAGAGCGAGGGCTGAAGTCCGGAAGCCAAGTCCACCTGAAAGGATTTCAGTCCCAATTTCCCACAGACTCAAGGAAAGTCCCGAAAAAGCTTTAAATTAAGCTAAATACATTTAACGTAAATCTCCAAGCAAAACATAAACCTAGAACAATTTTTAAACGCTCCACCGACTTAACTAAATGCTAATGTTCATATGCATTGCTGTTACTAAACCCATAGCTGGTTTATATTTGAAAATTTTATAAAAGTTTTGTTTTGCTTTAAGAATTCATTTTTAATGTTTTATAGTAAAATAATGTATAAAATTAATTTAAAATTTTTTTTCTTATTAAAAAGTTTCACATAAATAACTTTAAAAATACAAAAAATATTTTTGAGACAATTTTGGTTCATTTTATTTTAACAAATCTCTGAGCAATTTTATGTACTTTTCTGTTACTTAGACTAATGACTTATTTACTTATCTAGGTATTTATTAACGTAAAAAACTTATTTCTACAGTAGTGGAACGGAGAAAATTGAGGAAGGAGAAAGTCTAATTATTCTTGACATTTAAGTTCGCATTGGTGACCGGCGCGGGACGGGATATTGCGGGATACCGCTCCCGCAATCCCGCACTTTTTTCGATTTGCGGGATTTTGCGGGAGTGCGGGATTTTGCGGGAGTGCGGGATTTTGCGGGAGTTACTCCCGCAGACAATTTTAAAAGTTACTCCCGCATGCGGGATCCCGCAAATACGATTTTGCCGGTCACATGAATTCGCATATTAATTTCAACAAAACTGTTTACCTAGGGCGGGGTAACTAAGGGAAAACTTTTAAAATACAAAAAATATTTTTGAGAAAATCATTTTTGGTTTAATTAAAACTGTGAGACAAATACTAGCTTTGTTTACTTGCTCAGAATTAATTTAAAATATATTGTAAATTATCAGAAAATGTTTGATAAACAAGTCTAGACACCTAAATTAATTTAAAAAGGCAACGGATGGAAAATTAATGTTAATATTTCATTCGGTATTTTGTTGGAGTAAAAGGGGCATCTTAGGATTCTGAGGATATATAATAGTGATATCGGGTGATAAACTTATGGTAAATCTTTTTGAATTATTGCACCGCAAGTGGAAATTCTTTTAGATTTTTTGAAGGCCAACAAGCTATAGAATTACCTTTTTGGCGCCAAAAAAACTCAAATTTTTTCAAAAATTTGAAAATAGAAAATATCGCAAAACTTCAAAATCGAAAAAACCCTCAAAAATCGAAATTCCGAATATTTCTGCTCATATACAAAACGAAAAATAAAAAATTTTTTATCAAAAAATTTAAATAATATACATAAAATGCAATATAAAAAATTTATTAAATCAAAACAAAAAAAATTTTGTCTTTCGTTGTTCCTTTTTTGCAAAATAAAAATTTTAAAAATTTTGGGTAATATATAAAATTATTTTTTCTAGAAAAAAAATAATTCAAGAAATATTAATATCAGTAGTAATTAAACGTTGAGTAGAAGCAAGTGCATCCACCACAGTTGGACGAAATTTTTTATCCGAAATAAAAGAGATTCCAGGTATTGAATAAATTGATTCCTAGAAATAAAATTTTAGTAGGCGAGAATGGGGAGAGGGCATAGATGAAACGTTAAAAATAAAAATTTATTAGTGTTGGGGAGGATGAGAGTTCTCAGAAACTCATTAGTAGGGTTGGGGGTCGGATCCGGCCCGGTCCGAAAGATCGAGTCGGGCCTCGAATTTTGGCCCGAAAAAGACTCGGTCGAGCCGGCCCGAAAAAATGAGGCCCGAAAAAAATGACTCGAACGTCGGCCCGACTCGAAAACCCAACCCTAACTCATTGTAGATGGATTACCTCGAATCTGGTTTCGGGCCGAAAAAAGTCCGGGTTTCGGTTAACCCATAACCCTACCCAGAAATTTTCTTCTAAAAAAGACGGGCTGGGATAGGACAAATACCTCTCGTCTTCCATTAACTCAACAAAAACTCTCAAATGGATCTCAAAAACTCATATTTTATATATTAGAGATGTGTTTTTATTCGACTTATTTTTAAGTGTCTTACACTCACATTGTCTGAAAGCCTAAACAATTGTTCAGGAAAGTCTTGAAAGAATGGGTGTCTCATTGCTTTAATTGCTCCAATTCTTTTATTTCCATCATACTAAAAAAATTAAATAAAAATTTTATTTTTTGGCAAAATGTCTATTATTTAATTTGGCGTTCAAAATTTTTTAATGCTTATTTTCAAAATTTTTGGCGTAATGCTTATTTTCAAAATTTTTGGCGTAATGCTTATTTTCAAAATTTTTGGCGTAATGCTTATTTTCAAAATTTTTGGCGTAATGCTTATTTTCAAAATTTTTGGCGTAATGCTTATTTTCAAAATTTTTGGCATAATGCTTATTTTTTACGTTTATGGCATGTTTATTTCCAATTTTTTGGCTCTAGGTTGCCGATATAAGGCGACAACCTCCATTTATTAAAAAACCCTACCTTTAATAACTTCAATAATAAATCAACAGTAATTGTATCCAATCTTGGAAGGCAAATTAAACATTTTGGGGAATGCTGCCGAAAATTTCTACATTTTTTAAATCCGGGCAATTCTCTCAATTCTGGGTGTGTTTCTGAATTTGGAGTTCCCAATTTTTGAAAAATTAATTTTAATTGCTCTGTTGGGGAACTTCCAGGGAATAATGGGAGGTTTGTCAACATTTCATAAATTATACAGCCAACAGCCCACATATCTATATGTGTTGTATATTCTGTTGAACCTGAAAAAATAAGGAATTTTAAAATTAATTAGAAGGATAGAATATGGGATAAAATGTCTCTGAAATATTATTTAAATTTTTTCCTAAAGGAAGCCCAAGATTCCAACCAAATCGAATTTTATATGCATTAGCTCGACGATTTTAGACAATAAAATTTTAAAAATTGGGATTCGGGAAATTCCATGTTTTTAACTTCATGAGTGCGAGAATTGTGATTTTTGACCCAAAATGTCGGGAATTTCCGAGTTTTTGGGAATCAGGAAGTGGGCTTGCCATATCCCTGATACATACAGTACAAGGTGATCTTTCAAACATCACCCTTGACTATTTTAAATTGCAGTATAAGTCGGAAGGGTACACCCCGATGTACCGTGAGCTCAATGTACCGCCGAGCTATAACTTCGTTCGAAATTGTCGAATCCGTGGCGCCCTGGTATATTTCGATGAGGCTCGACCAGCTGAATCGAACCATACCAGAGTGCCACAGATTCGACAATTTTGAACAAAGTTATAGCTCGGCGGAACACTGGTCTTCTTCCAAGTCGGAAAAGTGTGACAACATAGAGATTCTCGCAAATCCGATGGTTTAAGGTCAACAAAGTCTGATAGCTTTGAGATTCCCTCTATAATAAATGATAATTTCTTTACCAAGCAAGACATCTGGAGGTCTATACCACAAAGTAACAACTTCACTCGAATAACTTTTAGTAGGTATAGATTGTGCTCTAGCCAACCCAAAATCAGCCAATTTAAGTTCTCCTCCTTTAGTCACAAGTAAATTTTGAGGTTTTAAATCTCTATGTAAAATTCTTCTAGAATGGCAATAGGAGAGCCCTCTGAGTAATTGAAAGGCAAAAAGCTGGACGTTTCTTATGGACATTAAAGTTTCTAATTCTTCCATATATTCTCGTAAATCTTGTTCAACAAATTCAAAAACGAGTGTTAAAACACTGAAAAACAAAAGAGAGAATTAAAAACTAAAATTAATATGTAGTCAATCCTCATAATTAGACACCCCATTAGGAGTAAAAATCGCATAATAATGAGCCTCTCCACACCTTGAGGCCGACCAAAATTGGAAAGTGATCCTAAATTGAGGATATCTAGTTTGGATAAAAAAGGAAGACCTTAGGGGGTGAAGTTAATTGAAAGAGAGGTGTCTCTTAAGAGGGAGGAGGTGACTTTTAAGAGGGAGGAGATGTCTCTTAGGAGGGAGAGGTGTCTCTTAAGAGGAAGGGGTGTCTCTTAAGAGGGAGAAGGTGTCTCTTAAGAGGAAGGGGTGTCTCTTCCAAAGGGGGTCTCCAAACCCCAAAGGGGTACCCGCAAGAAAAGGTCTGTATCGAGTCCATCCTACAGCAAAGTCTGGCCGAATTAATCTAGATAATATCCACCTGTCTGTATGTACAACATCGTGTAACGTAACAATATTAGCATGCTTCAAATTTCTGAGTAAACTAACTTCCCTTATCCTTTAATTTAAAAACTTTGATTAAATTCCCAAAAATAAGTCAAAGTTTACGCTGTACACGGCGCCCCCTCTTCATGTTCTAACCGAATTTCTTTCATTGCCACACTTCTCCCAGTTAATAGACTTTGCCCCAAATAAACGGTTGCATAAGTTCCTTCCCCCAAATCAAAGATTTTTTTGTAGGTTTCGGCTCTCCCAAAACCAATTTCGTTGAGGGATGCTCGGCGACATTTTCTGCTTATTGGGTTTTCGACTGCTGGGATTCTACTCAAATTTTCTACAACACATTGGGGGATGTTTATATAGGCGGGTAGTGAAAGACGTTTTTGGATTTCTGCCTGAAAAATTTTAAAAATTAAAAAAAATTTTTATTCAGTACTCTTATGTCTCCATTACAATATTTGTTTCCCAAAATTTGGGGATTCCAATAATGTCGGACCGCACTTAAAGGTATAATGAAGTGTATCTAATCCTTTACCCAAATCAAAAAAAAGTAGCCAACCCAATAGCCAAACAAAGTATAGACACGAATCAGCTCGTCTATCTCTTTTGAATGTCGGTTTTGACTATTTTGAACCCAGTAACTCAGTACATTATCAAATAGAAGTATCTAGCCTTGGATTAATCTTACATAAAGGAGGTTCGAACATCGCATTGAACCGACCAACGGGAGAGTTATAAGAGTACAGTACCCAAAAGAATGGAAACAATCAAAAACCCCCACCTCCAATCTTCTCCCTTCCCCTCCTTTATCAGCAGCAGAAGTATTATTATTATTAGCTGTAGCCATTGCCCCATTATTATTTGCTCCTTTTTTCTTCCTCAATTTAACATTAGGCACATAAATTGCAGTAATTCTAGAATGTGGAGATGTTGAAGAAGAATTTGTTGTTTCTCCAGAAGAACTTGGAGAAACTTCAGCAGCACTCTCACCGTCAGATCCAAGCCTTCCATTTATTGTTGTTATGGAGGAAGTTGAGAAACTTCCAAACCAACGGGGGGCATGCCAACTTTTTGTTCTAGAAGAGGAAGAAGAGGAGGAAGAATTTTGTTGAGAGGAATTTTGTTGTAGTTGAGAGGGTTGTTGAGGGGGTTGCTGTTGGCGCTTTTTTGAACGTAAAGTAATTTGTGGATGTTTTTCTTCTATTGTATTTGATGAATTGTTTAATTGAGTTTTCTTAAAAATAAATTAACGAGACTTTTAATAAAAAATGCGTAGTCTCATAATTCCAATAGACGCCCACCTCTACTCCCCTCTCCAATAAATACCCCCCGAGAGAAATCTTTCACAAGAATTTAAATCCCTAGGCGTTTATTAGAATAAAGTATAAACTTTTTCCTTACATTATTCCCCTCCTCTCTGACACAATTTTGTTGTTGACAAGGCTGTACTCGATTACTAGGTCCTTCCTCTTCAACAGTCATTTCCGCAATTCTCTCACCCAACTGCGAAAGGGAATCTGACAAGCTCCAACGATACCTATGAGAGGAAAATAAATTTATATTTTATAATTTATTTAAATGGTAATATGTATGAAATCAGTGACCGGAAAAGCCCTGAATGAATTTTTACAAAAATAATTTTTTTCCATACTAAGGCATGAGAGACTCACATCTAGGGTTACTAGAACGGACCGACACGGTCCAAAAGATAAAGTCGAGCATAGGATATTTTGTTCTAAAGTGACTTGTATGGCCCAGTTTGATAAAAACGTGCCCGAAAAATGCCTCAAACGTCGGCCCGACTACGAAACGGCAACCCCCTCCTCTTCTCTTAACTGTCAGTGACTCCCCTACAGGATGCAAGGTCACAAGAAAACTTTCGACCCGAAAAATTTTTTTTCCTCCTCACTTTGATTTCATTTTATTAGTTTCTGTATCTCTATTAGAACGAAGACTAAAATTATTATTTATTCCAATATCTGATATTGTTGGGATTATATTTCTTTCTTGTTGTTGTTGCTCAACAACAATATTATTACCACCCAATACACGGCTGATTCGTTGCCTTATTTTCTTCATTTTTCGTTGTTTAAAGAAACTAAAAAACCTTAAAAAAGAACAATTCAATAAAATAAATGATGTTAATTTTTAGAAAAAGAGAGAGAGATGGGTGGCGGTTGTTCGCAGGTTTTAATTAATTGCGTTGTGGTCGATTAATCATGTTTGGGCGCGGTAACCTTTAGGCGCGAACGCTTGTAGTTACAAATTGGGAAAACTTAGAGGTATGAAATTTTGTAATTATATCCTCAATAGTGATCTCTATCTCTGCTAAAAATTTAAAAATTTTTGATTAAGTATTTCTAAAGTTAAGGGCGAAAAACTCAAGAAAATAGGCATTTTTACATAAAATCAACATTTTCTACCGTAACCCCACAAATGCATAGCCAAAAAATTTCAAATTTTTAGACAAGCTAGATAACACTATTGGGTGCATCTGTGAAAAATTTCACATCTAAAAGTGATCTTTAGGAGCCGTTTAGGGTCGCGCCAAAACACAACTGCGCCCAAACATACCCAATTAAGAAAGAAGAAAATTGCCGCCTGACAAGAAAAAAAGTGAATTTTTTAGTTAAATTAAATGGGGTTAACTAGATCATTTTATTTGGTTTGGATGTATAAATTGGTTAAAAGAAATAATAAATAAATATATAAATTTTATTTTTATAATTCAAATGGACAGCTGAATGAAAATTGCGCGCGCATTGGGGAGAGGAAGTGGAGGAAAAATTAGGGAAATAAATAAATATAGAAAATTGGGGAGAGAAAATGGGACAGTTCTAAAGCCTCGGGCATTAATTTGGAATTATGTGAAGCCTAAAATGGAGCGGAAAATTGAATAATTTTTTGGCTAATTTTTAATGGTAAAAATTGAATGGAAATTAAAAAAAAATTTGAAAATTTCAAAAATTTTTAAAAATTTTTGAGAAATTTTTAAAAATTTTTTAAATTTTTTTGAAAAATTTTATGGAGTCTAAATCTCATTACAAAACATTTTGCAACAAAATTTTTAAATTTAGTTACTAGTAATTAACTAATACTTAATCCTAACTATCGTCGATCGTGTTATACTAGTGTAAGCCTTGGGGCTGTAAAAAGTGTCCACAATATTAATGTATAAATTAAAGTAATCACTGGTTAGGTAAAGCTGCCTAAGCGATACCACCCACATATTTCAAAAAATTTCAACTCAATATTGTGTACAATTTTTAGCCTCAAGGGGGTAAAAAAGAGGTCTGACTAACCCAAATCTAATAGAAATTTGATCAAAAAAATTTTCTCGATCTTTTGGATTTTAACTAAAAATTTTAAAGGGCAAAAGCATGTAATAATAATTAAAATATATCAAGTCAATTAAGGGCGGTCAAAAGAAAAAAAATAAAATAAAAAGGGGGTTAATGCGCGCCACACACTTCAACCAGCCAAACACAATCACTCCTTCCTTCCTTTCCCGTTCTTTTCCATTCTTTCCAAAATTTTTCTATTTTCAGCTCGTCATTAAAAGAGCTGTGTGTCATGTCAAAATAAATTAAAAACCTGATCAATCGTTGAAAAAAAATTTTTTTTTAATTTTATAGAGGGCGGTCTTTTCTTCTCCTTTCCCAATTAAAGTAACCGCCGACTGAAGAGGTTAGCGCGTGTGGGCGCGCGAAGGGAGATAATATTATAAAATGGCGGTTGAAGGCTATTTAGAGAGACAATTTGTGTGAAAATAAAGGCGAGAATTGTGAAAATTATTTTTTTTTATTTTTAAATTTTGGGGGATTAACGGAAGGGGATAAATGAAGGGAAAAAAGGATTTTGGGTAGATTTAAAAAAATATTTTTTTAAATTCAAGTACTCTTAATGAGGAGACAATGTACTTAATATTAAAAATAATATTTAAAAAATAAAAATAATAATTAGAGAAATTAATACTACCCAAAAGATCAACAAATCCTTCAGTGATCACTAGAGTGTGTCATTTTAGGTCCAAAAAATCGTGAAATAGGATCCTATTTAGGTCCAAAAAATCGTGAAATAGGATCCTATTTAGGTCCAAAAAAAGTTAAAAATAGGTTCAAAAAAATCCAAAAAAGGCCAAAATAGGTCCAAATTTTGATTAAATAGGTTCGAATTTTGGCTAAAATTAAAGCTTTTTCGGATCAACATTTAGTAAATTTGAATTTTTTCTGCAATTTTCTTGTTTTAAACAGAAATTTATCGAAATTTTGAGCCATCTCTCAATGTCTAACTCTGAATACTAGAGTTGGTCGAGGTGATTTTTGAAAAAGCAGAGGCCGAGGATCACTGAGGCTGGAAAAGCCAAGATCGAGGTCGAGGGGCAAATTTTGACCCGAGACCGAGTCTCTCCCCGATTTCTGAAGTTGGATGGGACAGGGATTTGTGGGGGTAAGGGATTTGAATAGGTAACGGGGATAGCGATTAATTTGGATTTTGAGGGAATAAAGACAAAGAATGGTGTAGTACATGGAGATATACCAGAATACTGGCCTCCCTGGGCAAAAGTTTAGTGATTTTACAGCAAAAAATTTATTTTATTAGCGCCGCAGGCAAAATTTTTTAGATTTTTGGATGTTCAGGACGATAAAATTTACGAAAATTTGATTGAAAATAGTCAAAATTTAAGAAAAATCTTCAAAAACCTAAAATAGGTCCAAAAAAGGTCGAAATAGGCTCAAAATAGGTTTTAGGTCCGAAAAGGCCGAAATAGGTTTTTTAGGCTCTAGTAACTCAAAAAGTACGCAACCTCCAGCGCTAAAACAGTGTTTTTTCGACTTATCTCATCATGGGCTGCTTGCAAAAAAAATAGGTAAAAACCTAAAATGACACACTCTAGTGATCACCCACAGGCTTTTAGGGAGGATATCACCCTCAGTCTCCTACTATCCTCTTTTCTTGTGAGGAAGGGTCAAGTAATTACCGTAAAGCTTCTAATAGAAGCACATGTCTTCTATTTTTCGATCCTCTCGTATGTTGTGCTTATATTAGGGAATGTGCTTCTATTAGAGAGTGCTTTTATTTTTCAATCCTCTCGTAGGGTGTGCTTCTATTGGAAGGTGTGCTTCTATTGGAAGTTTTACGGTAATCGGTTTCTTTCTTCGGTTACTACAAAAAATAATTTCTGAAAAAATCACAAAAATATCTTCAATCTGTTGATTTTTTATTTTGTTGATCTTAAGGGTAAGCATAAGACCAAGACAAGAAGAGGGAAAGAAGAGGAGATTTAGAAGTAATTATGGGATCCTTCAATTTTTAATAGGTTAATCCATTGTTTTTTAGGTTACCCGTTAAAATAAAGGAAGGATTGTTTAATATTAGAGATCCTGAATTTCCACGAGGTTTTTCCTCTATTTTGGTTCAATATCAATCTTATCCAGAAGATTAACAGAATAAAGAAACACCTTTGAGATAGTGGCGGATCCGGATATCCATATCAGGGTTGCCGCGGGTACAAAAAATCTTCGGGTATCGGGTTGGAGCGTTTTCATTTCGGGTCACGGGTTTCGGGCTAGAAAGAATATCGGGTAAGGGAATGGGTTTCGGGCGGCAACCCTGATCCAAATCCCAAAAAGTCCGGTATCCGGAAATTTTCTATTCGGATATCTGATCCGGAATTTCCCAAGATCCTCCAACCCTATTTTGAGATTTTTCATCGTTTATCTTTTTGAGGTCGATCTTCTGGACTTTACCTAGTTTGGAAGAGATTTTGAAGGATTTGCCCCCAAATATTAAAAATAATTTTAACTGCTCGTCAAATGCACGAAAAACCTGCTTTTTCTGTGTTACATAATATTATTTATTTTATAAATCTAACGGGAATATCATCAACCGGATAGAAAAATAAAAACGGAAAATTAAAAGAAAAATGTGTGTTTGTTGTTGGTTAGTCAATGGGAAAATAAAATAAAAATACAAAAGAGAATTGCAAATAGAAAGAAAAAAATTTTTATTTGTGTGTGTGGATTACGGAAAATCTGGTAAATTAATGGAAGCGGTAGGAGAGAGAAAATGAAAAAAATTGGGTGGTAGAAGGATGATGGAAGGAAGGGGGTTATACTCTACCACAGACTTGTCTACCGCAAAAATCAGGGAAGTGGGTACTAAGCCCTATGTCGAGTCAATTTCGATAGGATCTGAGGATTCTAGTCGAGCTAAGTCTGAAGGTGTTCGAAGGTATCGAAAAGTCTCGGTATGACATTAAAGAAAAATATGATGGCTTTGTGGAAGACTGGGCTAGCGGCCAACTGGCCTGGAAAAGACTGGGCAGGAAATTGTTGTAAAATGAATGGATGTAAACATTTATTGATAGAAAAAAGGAAATGGTGAAAAAAGTTGATTTAAACAAAAAATAAATCTACGAGATTATTTTTAAAGAAAAATTGTAGGAAGAAAAATGTGTGGATATGTATGAGAAAGTTTTTATTTAAAGAGCAAAGATTTGGTGTAAATTAATAAAAGCTGTTGGACTTTATAAAAAATAAAACAAATATTTTTTAAATAAAAAATATTTTTTCTCTACTTAAAATAAAAACAAAGTGTTTTACAATTAAATAATTTCGAAAGGAATCGAACCTTGAACTAAAAATATGTTGACTTGAACAAAAATTTAACCAACTAAACCAGCACATTTCAACTGGTAAAAATATGGGAAAATAACGATTAGCGTCACTTAAAAGGCTCTAACTTTTTATAAAGTTATCAAATATATTTGGTCTTTTTAACTAAAATAAACTCAGAGTTCTCGAATAGTACAATATACGTTCCGATAGGCTAAAAACAAAAAAGTTATAAAATTAGGAAGAAATCCACATTAAAAGAAGAAATAACGATTGTCGTTAATTAAACGGCTCTAACATTTTTTGCAGACATCAATTATTCTTGGTCTTTTTAACTAAAATAAACTAGAGACTCAGAGCTTTCGAATGGTTTTAGTTTCATTCAGATTGGTCAAGAAATAAGAAAGTTATGAATTTTTAAAAATCATTCCAAGATAGAAAATGTTTAAATGTAAGCCTAAAATATTAACAAATTGGCATAATGTCTTTTTTGACGTTTCGTCTCATTTCACATCTACTGTATCATTTTTCTCATCATTTCCTTAATTTTTAAAATATTTTTGAAGTTTTTTAAGGTTCAGTTTAGAATTTTTTCAATGTCTTTAATATTTTGGCCAATAACTGATCAAGCAGATGTCGATTCAGAAGAAGATTGGGTCTGTTGTGGAATAATGCATGCCTTTTTTGGTTCGATGCTTTTTATGTTTGGAGAACTTACAAAATTTCCAACAATGCTGTTTATATATAAATATATTTATGAATTTGTGAGTTTTCTTTTTTAGATTATTTCTGTAAAATTAGGGATGTGGGGAAGGAAGATTGAAGAAGAAAGGTATAAATTGGGGGAATTTTCGTTAACCCTTTGTCATTAAAAATGACTAAAATCCTGATATTACCCGGGGGTTATTCCTTTTAGACTTTTGCATCTTTAGGCCTGAACTCTGAAACTTTATAGTATTTGAAATTTACGGACTTTTGTTGTTTTTGCGGACAAAACGTTTTGTTTTGTCCGCAAAATATTTGCGGACAAAAATTTGTGGATAATTGTCCGCAAAAAATTTGCTGACAATTTTGTTGAAAATTTGCGGACAAAAATTTGCGTCATTTGCGTCTCGATACTTTATATTTTTGTCCGCAAAAAATTTGCGGACTTTGTTAATTCTTCGGAAAAAGGGACTTTCGAGTCTCACATAGACATTTGGTAGATAACCTAGTAGGTGTCCGCACATTTTTCTCATTTGCGGACATTCCTTTCTAAACTTTTTAAATTATTTAGTCAATTTTGCCTACTGGATTCTTCAAAGTTGGATTCATAAATGACGAGTTTATTCAGTGGATAATGTTTATTACTGTATTGCCTGGAATTGTTGCATATTTAAGAATTGTAAGGAAAAAAGAATTTTTTTCATATTTTAAAATTTATTAATTAAAGTTATTGTGTTTATATTCACATGTTTGTGCTGAATGGCATCATAAATTGGCTATTACTTGTATGGCAGTTTATTTTATTAGGTAACTGTGTCCGCAAAAAATTTGCGGATTTTGTTGAATTTTTGGGAAAAAGGACTTTTGAGTCTCGTATAAAAAAACGATTCAGTACGCCGTTTCAATATTTGGGGCATGTTTTGGGCCATAACTTTTTTTGATTCTTAACCGATTTAAATAGTTTATGTTCTCGATACTGAATCGCCCTTTACATGGGCAAACATAAAATATTCTTTTCCTTCTCTATAAATATTTTCCGGAATTATCCGAATTCTGATTAAACATTGTTTTTTCCTCCTAAAAATGTGCATGGGGACTCTTTGGATATCCCGCCTCTTAATTTGAGTTTGAGTTATTCTTTTCTCCATGCTCATCATCTATTTTCCCCAAGCTATGTATCGGCTCACAGTTGAGTCCTCGGGCTAATTCTGGTGTCATTCGACTCAGCTCGACGAGCTCTTTCGAATGACATATAAAACATCCATATCTGGATCAGAACCATGAAATGAAGGAAAGAATAACTGATACACAAACTAGGGGGAGGGGAGATATCCAAATAGACCCTTGCATGTTTCTAGTTATACAAAAATGAGACACTTTACAGCTCTTTTGCATAAGAGAAAGAGAAAACAACAAAAAAAGTTTTCCGGTTTTTAATTTTTCCAAACATTTTTCAGAACCTTATTATTCACTCTATACGCCCTTATAATCACAATTAATGCATTTCAACTTATTTGGGGAAAAGGCTTTATTGACGGGTTTCAACAGGCTGCCACCTACGCAATTTGGTTAACCATAACTTTTGATTACGCAATTGGAAGTTATTTGAGTTATTTATCTCTTGATTTTATGATGCTTAGATACAGGCAGCCTTTTTTTTAATTAAAAAAATTTATTTAAATTTTAGGGGCTATTGGGGAAATATGCCAAAAGTATATGAAGAAGACGTTTTTCGTTTAAAATGTGAATAATTTATTTTTTGAAAATCAAATTTTTTTGTGATATTTTATTTTGTACCTTACTTTTTTTGATGATTTTTTAATAATAAATAATTTCCGAGTTTAAAATAAAAATTATATAGTAGACTATATTTTTTAAGTCTTGCGGTACTCTTGTGGGGGCACGCCCAAGTAGGCGCGGGCCATAACGGCGCAAGCATAACTTGCTGGAAAATTTCTGGCCCTTATCAATTTTGGTTTAATCTCTTTAGTTGGATGAGAGAATCGTTTAGTACTAAATTTGGTAAGAACTGGAAATCCTGAAGGAGGCTAAGCGCCGTTATGGCCGCGTGCCTACTTGGGCTGTACCCACTCTTGTGTTAACTGTCCCCATTTTTTCCGAATTCGATTGTCTATAACCTTTTTATACTTATTTTATACTTAGTCCAATCTGACCGTCGACCTATAACCTCGTTGAAAATTATCGAAATCGAACCATATTAGGGCGTCCTAGATTCGATATTTTTGAACGAAGTCTCAACGGTACTTGGCTTCCTTTCATTCGCTACTTTAGTACTCCTTTCCCTTATCGTTTTCAGCGGGGATTAATGAACTTAGGTTTCAATACGCTCTCCATTAGCTAGTGCAAAAGGTTATTCGGCGGCTGGGAGCGAAACAGCATCTTCAGTAGACCGGACTGATGTGTTAGCCATTACACCACGCCGCCTACTGCATAGCCTTAGGAATTAAATAGCTATATGCTTTACAATAGAAAAAAGACATCGTCAGATAAAAGCGAAGTTCGGGGTCTTGCACAAGCGTCTTGACAACAACAATAGAGTTACTTTAATATTTGTTAAAAGGCATTGCCAGCGATTGGGGTCTTGTGTACTCAATAACACTTTCGTGACGTTTCTCAGAAATTTGTTAAAATGTAAACAAAATTTTCCCAAGAATAATTTTTGTATTTTTAAAGGTTATTAGTGTGAAACTTTTTAATAAAAAAAATTTTTATCTTAATTAATTTACCTTATTTTACTTAAAATTAAAATAAAATAAAAATGCCCAATTTAAGTGATATTTTTCTTATTTGGGATTTTTGGGGGTGTTTATTACTTGGTTATCCTCTAAACATTATTCTGATTATTTTAATTATTTTTAAAACACCAAAAGAAATGGAAACCTACAGCAGAATTCTGATACAAAACTGTGTTTTGGATATTTTTTTATTAACACTTCAAATGCTTATACAAGTGGTAAAATAAACTCAGAATTAAATCAAAATTATTTAATATAATAAAGTTCAACTATCAGGGGCCTATTTCTCCCCTCCACAGATTCTGCGGATAGAATTCTGTGCACAGACCACAGAACCACAGAATTTTTATTTCTGCACTTCCACAGATTCTGCGGAAAAAGGGGTCCGCAGATTCTGCAGAAACATCCACAGTATGTTTTAGATAAATTCTGATTTTTCAAAACATCTTTTAATAATACATATTTAGGCTGTTGTTCCATTCGTAAAACATGCAACAATTTTAATACTTGCATTATTCATTCAAACAAACAACGATATGTCAAACATTTTCCGTTTAATTATTTTTCATTGGTTTCATATTACCCCAGTATTTAACCCAATTGTTTGTATTTTAACAAACAAACCATATCGAAATGCTGTTTTTAAAAGTATAAGAATATTTCCACAATAATTTTTAGAGTTATTGTTTTTATGATATAATCTTATTTTAATAAAAGATACATACATATAATTTAATTTAAATAATCGTAACATCAAGAGGTACAATCAAACATGTACACTTAAATTGAAAAACTAGTAAAAACAAAAGTTGTCAGTAAAAATATCAAAGTTTACTACAAAATATTGTGTGATTATTATTGCCTAGCGTCGTATGATCCGATCCAGCTTCTGAACCTTGCCTTCTGAAAATTTTATAAAATTTTGCTACGCTTAATTATAATTAAATCAATGCCGGATTACCCTTCAGCGCCCAACGCAGTGACGAAATTCTGTTTTAAAAATTTAAAACAAAAATATTTATATAAATAGTATCATACATATAAATTCTATATACAAAAATTATAATATAAAATTGAGAGATCATATATTAAGTAAAATAAAAATAAAAAGGGAATGCTTTTAACGAAAATTCTCTTTTTTCCTTCAATTCTCCCGAAAAAATTTTTCAATTATTCCAATTAACAGGCACATTTTCTATAAACTACAGCCATTTGTAAACTTCCATTAGAATGTTGTGTTGTATATAAAACTGAAGAAGCTGTAGTTGTTGAATTACCAGAACCTCCGCTTGCATTTCGCTCAGTGTTTTTTAGTTTTTTGACCTTCAAATTTTTTTGAAAATTTGTCTTATCTAATTTATAATTATCCCATCCACATTCAAAAATTTAAAATCCGGGTTTTTCAAAATTTCAAAATCCAAAATGTCAATTTTTCAAAATGCCAAACTCTAAGATGCCAATTTTTAAAAGGTCAATAGTTCAAAATGCTCAAAAATTAAATTATTTCAAAATGACAATTTTTATAATGTCCATTTTTTAGTCAGTTTATACTGTCATCGTAATTTTGTACCGTGCCGTATTCCAACCGTAATACCCATAAGGAATACCGATAAATAACGAAAAATACGGCCGTAATACGTCTATGTTCGATCACTAGTTGATGCAGAAAGAGTGACAGTTATTGCTAGGAGCTTTCGCTCACCACATACAGGAGCACTGAGCTACCGGGGCATCGACCCTTCTAGATCGTTTTTTTACCCTTCTAGATCGTTTAACCCTCGCCTAAGCGTTTGCTGCTAGGTGAATCACCCTTACACTCTACCTTAAAGCCTCATTAAAAGTACCTTTAACCAATTAATCTCTTCCCCTTTTTGATTAGCCCAAGGAAAGTTTTTTTCGCCATGTATTGAATTTATTTCTTCTCCTTTTGATTGATCTAACAAATTATTGTTTCCATTATTATTTAATCTATTTAGTGAAGAACAATCTGACAGGGCAACTCCGTCCCCTGAATTAACGGCACAGAGGACGTCAGAATTTTGTGTTCGAGTTTTGGTTGATTTTCGTCTAATGTGTCCTCTTCTAAATTTTTAAATATGTATTTGAATTCTAATAGTTAAGTGAAACTATCTCTCTCTTTTTAAAAGAAGATCACATTACCCCCTTTAGTCTTAAAAAATTTAAATAAAAACAATAAGTCAAGCTCATGATTCATGAGTCTAATAACATTCTGAACTTCAACTAACAGACTCTAATGTCAATTAAAGTATGTAAAGCAAATTCTAGAAATTCAAAATATTGGTACCCATGACCAGAGGTGAATCGGAATTCCGATTTCCGAAAATTTAGGCTAATTTCCGACTTCCGACTTTTGAGCTATTTCCGATTCCCGATAGTTCCGATTTCCGACAGCTTCGTCATTTCCGATTCACCTCTGCCCATGACCTAAAAAAGGGGAGTATCATGGCACTAAGACTCTAATTTAGCATTGATGTTAATTAAGGTGATCTTCTGGGTTACCCAAAAATTATTTAATAATTACCTGCACTTAAAAATATCACGTATAGCTGAACGAAATCTTTGCGACATAAAAGCATATAAAAAAGGATTACAACTACTTGAGAGGAATAATAACAAATAAGTAACTGGTTGAGTAAACACCTTGAAATTTTGAAAAAAAATTTTTTCCAAATTTTCTCGAATACCTCAAATCCTCCCAAACAAATTCTTTCTTCAGAATATACCTAATAAAATGCCTTTCTTCAAAAAAATTTTTTAATTAAAAATACCGCAGAATAAAGTAGACGGATATGGTTGGGAAGTGTTAAAACAGCAAAAGAACAAACAATAGCAATTAAAAGGCGGATAATCTGTCAAAATAAATTTTTATGAATTCATTGAAATTTTTGGCATTTTCGGGTTTTAACGTGAATTTCACTATCATTTATCAATAAAAATACTGGTACTTTTCCGTCCGTAAACTGAATATTAGCCGACTTTAAACAGCTATAACTTTTTGATGCTTGATCCAATACAGATGAATTTTATATTATTCGAAAGTAGAGCCCGGACGGAGGGCTCGGTCGATATTTTTTCGATAAATACCGAAAAATACCGAATACCGAAAAATATCGAAAAAACCAAAATTTTCTCGGTCGATATTTTTTCGATAAATATCGAAAAAATATCGATAAATATCGATAAAAAATCGTATCGGTCCGGGCTCTATTCGAAAGCTCTTAATAAGCTCTATCTTTTAACCAACTGTAAGGATCAGGTTTGATCACTCATAAAAAAGTTACAAGTCGATAAGTGCAAGAAATCGTTATTTTTCACTATTATCGGGGTATAACTTTTTTTTATGAGTGATCAGAACTGATCCATACAGTTGGGTAAAAGATAGAGCCTATCGAGGGCTTTCTAGCTTTCGATAGGCTCTATTTTTTAATTTAAATTTTTACTCTTTTCCTCGACTCCACAGTACTAACAAACACAGTAGATGAAGAAGGTGCCGAATTTCTCTGTCCTAAATGTGCCGGACCGACCGAACCATTGCCCAAGGCCAAGCGACATTTTGTCTCATTTTCATGTTCAGCATCTTCCTCCTCCTCATCATCATCCAAATCCTCTTCCAAATGACTTCCATTAGACTCCTCTTCCTCCTCTTCCTCATCCTTATCTTCTTCCTCTTCCCTTCCTTCCTCTTCTCTTCCAAAATCTTCTTCCTCCCCCTCACTTTCACTTGCAGTGTTTGGAAGGGGCGAAGATTTATTAACCAAAATAAGCGGGGGAAGATTATTATTTGTTATTTTAGAATAATTATTAGGTTGTGAATTTGAACGTTTTGAAGGAGTTTTAATGGTTACTTCAGAAACTATAGTTGCCGAGCCGTTATTGTTAGTTATTGCGCTTAGGCGACAACTGGCTACACTTCTCTTTTGTATTCCGGTCATTGTTGTTGTTTCTAATTTTTTTAGAAATTATTTTTAGTTTATTGAAAATTTAAAGAGATTTATTTTTTAATTAATATTTTATATTTGGGATTTAGGATAAATACCATATATGTTCGAATACCCTCATAAATAATTGCCTCTTGTCGATTAAGTACTCCCCGCAACGAGATGTTGAAACAATACATACCAGAGGTGGAGCTCGTGCCACAAAATATGAGACGAGATACAAGCTCCACCCCTGATACATACCAGAATTGTCCAGTTTCGACTTTCGAGCTTCTGTTTCGGCACACCCCTGATACAACCCTAGGTAATTATTTAAGCATATACGGTACATGGTAGAAGAATATGATCATTAATAGTGTACTCCCCACATTTTATTAGCCCATGACATAAAAGGCAATATCTCAACCTTAGTTGAGATCAGAGGTGTTTCGAAACAAAAAAATCTTCGAAAATCGGAAATCGAAAATCGAAAGAAATCCAAAAATATCGAAATCGAAAATCGAAAATATTTTTCAAAATCTTCGAAATCGAAAATCGAAAATCGAAAGAAAAATAACCTCGAAAAACGAAAATCGAAAAACGAAAATCGAAAAAAATTTTTTAATAAAAAAAATTGGAAAATAAATTTTTGTTATGTTGGAATCTTTGCTTGAACTCTAAGGAATAGGAGAAAACTAATGACTAGAATCGGAGATCCAGGGAGATTACGGATATCCAATCCCAAAATTTTGCATATCCGATCTACGGCACCGGCTCCGACCTATTCAAATCTTGGTCCGATGCCGGTGATTTTCTGAGCCGTTTCATGTTGTCTCCAGATTAAGAGGGATTAAGAGAGAGATAAAATGCTCCATTATTAAGAGGGATAATGGAGGATTTGAGTAAAATTCCCTGATATAGTAAAGCAGAGCTAGGCCGCTTTACTGAGGCGGTACCTGGCATAGGTTTAAAGCATGGGGGGGGGGCTTCCAAATCCACCTTACTTCATGCAAATCCTCCAATATACTCCAATATACCGGAGCCAAAGCATAATATTTTTAAGAGACCACGGATTCCTCCATTTTGTGCCGCAGGCGAAAATTTTGAGAATTTTGGTAGGCCAAGAAGCCAAAACTCTTCCTTTTTCTGCACCGCAGGCGAAAATTTTGAGAATTTTGGAAGATCCTTAAGCTAAAAATCTTCCTTTTTCTGCGCCGCAGGCGAAAATTTTTTTAATTTATGATGGCCGATAAGCCAAAAATAATCAACTTTGGCGCCAAAAATTCAAATTTTTTCAAAAATTCGGAAATCGAAAATATCACAAAATTTCGAAAATCGGAAATCGAAAATCGAAAGGAAAAAAACCTCGAAAATCGAAAAACGAAAATCGAAATTTCGAAACAGCTCTGGTTGAGATATTGCCTTAGTATCATCCAAAAAATTCGAGAAAAAGCCAAATAATTTACCAGCCCTCTCATTTTTCTATTTAAATTTCAAACAAACCGTTACTATTTGTTCTCATCTGTGTCAGTTTCTTTAAAGGAGCACTGTGCCAAAGAACAAAACCGATGCGAGTATAAAGGAAAGCAATTATACACAAAGGAATACAATACCAGACAAGAAAGGAAATGATTAACTAAAATTAATTTTTAAAATTTAACCAAATTAGAGACACGTGGTCCACCTTCAAAAAGGTTTTTTTGACCTAAACTGAGTAATTTTCAATTCCAACTAGGAGTGTTGCCGACCGGTTAATTTTTCCCCAGAGAGAAGAATAAGAGCTTTTAAGCCCCCACAAGGAAAATAACCGGTGCCAACACCGCTAGTTTCAATCTAGGGGTGTTGGCACCATGAAGTGATGGTCCCTTCCTACTACTCTTGGTACTACTGGAAAAAAATAAAAATTCTCGATTTCGATTTTGTCTTTACTATTTTTTCCGACTCCAATAAATAAAAAAATTTTCTCACCATGTTCCGCGTGCTCACAAAACTTAAAATTTAAAAAATAATTAAATAATTTTTTTTTAAATTTTAATTTTAAAATTAATTTTCCCAGTGATTTTTATTTTATTTATTTATTATTTTTCCACTATTTTTCAATTTAAAATTTTCAGAAAAATTTTTATTAACAAAAAATTTATTTTTCCAATTTTTTATCTTTTCCTCTATTTTTAGAATTATTTTCTTATGCAACATTAAATTAATATTTCGTAAATTTCTTTATTTGATATACCTATATTGTTTCTAGTCTAACTAAAAATACACAAAAAAATTATTTATTTACTATAAGACACAAAAAAATATTAATTTTTTAAACCACGAGGTATTTCCTAAATTAACCAAAAATTAATTTATTTTTAATTCCCAAATAAAACAAAAGAAAGACCACCACCAAAAAATATATTTTATGGTCCCATTTTCAGCAACACTTTTATGATAATTTATTTAATAATGTTTTAAGAAGGAAACACGAGGTAAACGTGATATTGAAATGATTGATTAATAAAAATAAAAACATTTTGTCTAACAACTTGTTTTTTCTCTAAAAATATGTTTGTCTATCTATTAAATAAACACTCTTTTCTATAAAAACATTTGTTTAAATTCCAACTTGTTTGTTTCTGTTAGTTTCTAAAAATAAACTTGGAAAAAAACATGTTTTTCTCTTAAACATTTTTAAAAAATATTTTCTTCAAAACATACAAACAAACATTCAAACAAACATTCAAACAAACATCCGAACAAACATCCGAACAAACATCCGAACAAACATTCAAACAAACATCCAAACAAAACATTCAAACAAACATCCAAACAAACATCTAAAACAAACATCCAAACAAAACATTCAAACAAACATCCAAACAAACATCTAAAACAAACATCCAAACAAAACATTCAAACAAACATCCGAACAAACATCTAAAACTTTTCTTTACTTAATGTTTGTCTCTCTTCTAAAAACATACTCTATCATCAAAAACAAACTTGAAATTACAACTTGTTTGTTACAACTTGTTTCTAAAAACAACAAACTTAAAAATAAACTTGTTCGTCTCATAAAACTTGTTTTGCTAAAAACATGCTTTGTTGTTTTATGTTAAAATAAACTTTAAATTACAACTTGCTATCTTTTCTTTTTTTCTCTAAAACAACTTTGTTTCTTACATGTACATAATCTTTTACGCAAAAACTTTCAAATCTAATCTTTGATATAAATTACAACACATAATTTATATTTTTTATGCAGCTGCAAATTTTATAATTAAAAACTATTAATTATATTTTTTTAATTCTTATTATTTTTCTATTAAAATTTAATTTTATTTTAAAATTAAAAATTAATTAATTAAATTACCCATCAGTTAAAAGCCCTCTAAAGCACGCCGAATTTCCTCCCTCCCATTCACGATATTTTGAAGTTGTGTAATATGGCAAATTTGCTAACAACCTTTTTTAGAAAATTATTTTTAAAATAATTTTTAACGAGAAAAAAAATTTTTCAAAAAATAAAAAAAAATTTTTTTTTTAATTTTCAAAAATTTCAAGAAAATTTTAAAAAAGTTCAAAAAATTTTTCCAAAAAATTTTTAAAAATTTTCAAAAAAATTTTTTATCAGAAAAGAATTAATTTTTACGAGCATATCCAAACAGCAGCCATCATTAAAGAACGAAATTTAGGCGTTAGCAATTTTAGAGCCAACAAAGGATGTAGAACCGCTATATATTTTTCGACTGAAACACACACGAGAATTCCAATCCCGGTACATGGGACAAGGTGTAGAATGAGTGCATACATTCTACATAGAGTTTCTCCTTTAAAATCGTAATTTTTATGAAAATTTTTTCAAAAAAATTAAAAAAATTTTCAGAAAATTTTTGGAAAATTTTCAGAAAATTTTCTGGAAAATTTTAAAAAATCCCAAAAATTTTCAAAAAAAAATTTCAAAAAATTTCCAAAAAAATTTTTTTAAAAATTTTCAAAAAAATTTCCAAAAATTCACCCAACGGCCACTGGGCATCCAAATGAACCAAATGTAACATATTTTGTAAAATACAAAATATAGCAACCAATAAATCTGCCAATGCCAAATTGGCAAGGAAAAAATTTGTTGCAGTTCGCATTGAACGGTGGGCACAGATTACAACGATTGTGAATAAATTGCCTGAATTTTTTTTTGATTTTTAAAAAATTGAAAAAATTTTTATGGGGTTTTCAATAGTTTATATGGTATATTATACTTATTTATACCCAAAATTAGATACACCTCTATTTAACGTACATTCTTTAAAATTTGAACAGTATTAGGTTGGGGAAGCTAATTAATGTGTAGATAATTCCAAATATTAGCCCCAGTTTAGGACACACGTCAACAAGCTTTACATCCCCAAGATGTCCTAAACTAGACTAATATTTTTTTGAAATTTTTGAAAATTTAAATACTCAAAAAATTGAAAAAAAAATTTTTTAATCCCCAAATATTTCGACGAGGTCCGACACTAATAAAAATTTAAAAAAACAAAAAAGTGTCCATTAAAAAATAATAAAAATTCTTTGTTAGTCTGCCAAAAACAAATAAAAAGTAAACTGTCAGTCACTCTTTTAATTTAATCACAACGTTAAAATTAAATATTTTCTTTGACAAGTTAATAAATTTCGGAGAAGTATTTTTTTGTAAAAAATACTTGGAAATTATAAAGCAAATAAGTTTAGGGAATGAGAAAAAATTTAATTTTTTTTTCTTGAAAAATTTTTTAAAAATTCAAAAAATTAATTAAAATATTTAATTAGTAATGATGTCAAGTTGGGACGAAAAAACCGAAAAAAATTCATCGGAACTTAAATTTAAAAAATACTAGTAACTTCCAGGATATCGGAACGGCAGAAACTACAGTAATCCAAAAATGGTCATTTTGGTTTAGTGGGAAAATGCTTGGATTTACCACTAACGAAGGGTGGAGGTTCGAATCCCAGTGAGGAAAAATAATTTTTATTTGAGAAAATAAATAAAAATAAACAAAATAGGGTTAACTAAAATTGTTTTTAAAAATCTCATGAGGATTTTTTGATCAGAAAAAATTGTTTTTTACAGTAAAAAGGGAGGAAATGAGAAATAAATAGGAGAATAAATATGAATAAATTCGTGATAAATAAATTAATTTAATAAAATTTATTTAAAAAATTTTTACCTGTTAAACAAAGAAGAAAAACGGCAACATAAGCAAAGGTAAAAGGAATCTTAAAAATAGGTCTGTCCAACAATGGTTCTACTAATCCTTGATTACAATCTACCTCTCCTTGATTATTAGCGGTAGTCATTTTTTCAAAAAATTTTTTTTTAAATTTCAAGAATTTCAAAATTTTATTTTTCTGTTTTTAGAGTTGTTTTCCTGTTGTTTTTCAATTAAATTTTTATTTAAAGTTGGGAATGTTTAAAACAAAAATATTTAAAAATATTCAAGTGTTGGTGATGCGTTGTTGATCGCTGATCTCCTTCTAAATATATTTTCTGTTTGCTCCTCCTTTCTAATTTTTTTTCAACGATTTCTTAGTTGTTTCTTTTAATAGTTTCCTTTTATAGTTACTAAATTAGAAAGGAAAAACTATAATTTTTTTACTAAACCTCTCACTAGAGTAAACGACTACGGGTACATCTGAGGCTCATAACTCAGGAATGGATGAACCTTTTTAAACGATTTAAACGTCATTCGACAGAGAATTAAATTCTCTACAAAATATCCAAAAATCAGAATTTTTGGTTCAAGAGGAGGAAAGTTATGGTCAAAAGAGCGACATTTTTGGGACAAAATGTCGCTTTTTGTAAGTTTATCTTATTAAACTTTTTTATTTTAAATTCAAAAAATTTTTATTTTAGGTACATTTTATAGCCCTCTTAATTCTCTATAAAACCTCCAAAAATTATTAAAAAAGGTATATCCGTTCGAAAGTTATAGTCGTTGGAATAGTCAGTACTCTAATGAAGAAAAATACCTCTGTCTAATAATTTTTTTTTAAAAATAAAAATAAATTGGCGAATAAAATAAGAAAAGTATATAAAAAGACAACAAAAATAAATTAATTAATTAAAAGAAAAATTTAAAAAAAATAAATTTGCTTATCAATTAATTTTTTTAAATTTAAAATTTATTGCTAAATAAAGACAGAAGAACCCCCTTTAAAAATGGCCAGAGAGCACTAGATGGATGGGAGGGTTTTTTTATTTTATATGATTTATAGAAAATATATTAGCATATACAAAATTATAATTGAGAGAAAATAAAAATGATTAGAATAAAAAAATTTTTTTCACATAAAAATGATGACACGGCTTTTTTTCTGTATATGGTTGATGTTAAAAATAAAAATTAATTTTTTTTCTGCCAATTTTCAAAAAAATTAATTATGAGAATAAATGTAGACTAATAAGAGATTCAAAAAGGGCAGAAATAAGCACCCAAAAAGACTTGGCTTGTTTTTTTCATAAAATTAAATCCGTCTTTAGTTCCTTTTCTTTAAGGTGCTTAATTAAATCTAAAATATCCACAAATGTCGTGTGTACTCAAATGTCGCATCAACGGATTTTTAGTACCTTGTCTTTAAAAATACAGAGATCTATTTAAATTCCTTCTAAAAATATTTTTTAAGTATTTTAATGAATCATTTTTTAATTTAATTTAAAAAATGATAGGAATTTTAGAAAAATAAAAGTACAAAGTATCTTAACAAATAAACGTCAAAAAACTAAAAATAACATTTTTGCACTTAATAAATGTACTTAATAATTTAGACATTAAAGCGAATAAATATTCTTTCCTTTTTTTAAAGCAAACTTTTAATTTTTTTTCATAAAAATATAATCGTTGGGTTTGTAATTGGCGTTTGTATTAAATGAAAAAAATTTTTTGGCGTTATTTTTGGAATTTGGCATTCTGTTTTTTTGGCGTTTTAAATTTTTTTAAATATTTTTTTGTCGTATTTTTGGCATTAATATAATTTTGGCATTCTGTTTAGTTTGGGAAAAATTTTTTGGCGTTTTGTATTTTTGGGGATTATTTTAGGAATACTGTAGTAGTACTGCTTGAGGATTTTTTAAAAATGTTTTTTGCATTTAATATTTAAAAGTTAAATACCAAAAATATTTTAGGGATCTAGCTAAACCGATTCTCGAAAATCGCGAATTATTTTTTATGTCGGCTGAACCCTGGTAAACCTCAAGTTAGGTATTTTTTAATTTAATCAACTACTAGGTGGATCGGGGGAGCGATACCTTCTATTTAGGGTACGCTCATTAAAAGTAAAAGTGACTAACACAAGGGTATAAATAAAATCGAGGTCTGACTGAAATTAAAAATAGATTAAGTATCTATAAAAATTTTTGGCGTTCTGTATAAAAAAATTTTTTTGCGCACACCCACCCTCCTAAAAGTGTTAATGCCCTTTTCTTTTAATGCGCAACGTTAAAGTTTTATTTTTTAACGAGAATTAATTTATTCATGAAAAATTAAAATGAAAATGGTAAAAGAAAGTTGGAGGGGAAAGAGAAGAGAAAATTACAAAAAAAAATTTTTTTTAAAAAGCCAAAAGTCAAAAGGCCAAAAACCATCATAAACCTTGAAAAACACACATTTTGGCATACATTAGGGTAATTGAGGGGTAAACATTATGAGTAAATAAATGAAAAACTAAAAAAAGAAAACCAATGGGATCAAATGTCCAAAAATAGTGAAAAAATAAAAAATGACAAAAGGTCCCCAATAAATGTCTCATTTTTCGATGATATTAAAAAGGGTATTAAATGAAGGAAAATATTAATATGGAAGGAAAGTTGTGAAAAAAGGAAATTTAATTTTTTTCTACAGTAGTTAGACAAGTTACTGTAATTTGTGTTACCGTAATTTTTGTGATGCGATTTATTTTTTAAATTATTCTGGCTAAATAAGTACTCTATTATAGTAGTAAAAAGCTCAGAATGTGAAGATCCTTTTTCCTATTGTAGCTTTATTTGGATAAAAGTTGATAAAAAGTTAAGGACTGAATTGTTGATGAAGAATGATATACCTGTAAAAAAGACTGATACATGCGCACTTAAAAGGCTATAACTTTTGAATGAATAGTCGGATCAACTCACTCTCTGAAGGAAAAAGAATCTACAAATCCTAAGCTTTCGAATGGTTAAAAATTATTCGGATTGGTTTAAAACAGAAGAAGTTATAGAGCAAAGAAGGCAAGGGATTTAAAGTTTCATAGACTACCGTATCCTTTTAAATTAAAAATAAATAAAAATAAATTTCAATTAAAAATTGTTTTAACCTTTAATTTTTGTCTTATTTTTAAACTAAAAACGTGGCCTTTGGCCATTAATTTGTTGAAAAAAAAATAAAAGGAAAAATAAATTAAATTAGGAAGTGAAAAAAGAAGTGAGACAAGGTTATTTTAAATTTTTTATGATAAATTGATAAAATGATAAAAAAATTTATTAAATAGAGAATTAAATTTGCTACAAAATTTAATAAAAATCAGAATTTCTGATTTTTAAATAAAAAGTTGTAGTGAAAAAACCAACATTTCGAAGGAAAATGGACACCTTTTGGAAGGGTTTTCGAAGACAATTTTTTTGAAATTGTTCCAAAATTTTTTGAATTAAGCTTATTTTGTAGAGAAAACAATTCTCTATCCAGCAAAACAAAAAATAGCTAAATCCGTTCAGTCATTACAAAGTTATGCCTTTCTAAAGGAAGCTGGTCGTGAAGGGAACGCTTAAGTAAAAAATAAAAATAAAATTTTCTTTTAAAAGTCTTAGAGCCTTATAAACTATTAAAAATAATAAATTTAAATAATTATTGTCTACATAAAATATTAATCCCTCTTATAGCAACTAAAATTAACTATAGAGAGTCTAGTTTACTTTTTTTCGTGATAAAAAAATTTTCGCTTAAAATTATGCAAGCAACGTTAGAAATTAAATTGTTTTAATAATAAAAAAAGAAAAAAATTGTGAGACAAAATAAGAGACGGAAAACTCCAAAAATGTGTTTTAATCATTAATTATTTAGGAAAAAAATTTTGAAAAAAAATGAAAAAAAAGTAAGGGTCACTTAATTTAAATAAGAGATAATACGTTTGGGCGCAACAATATTTTGGCGTATTTATAAATTTGGCGAATTAGGGCATTGAAAATTTGTATAGAGGTTCTTAATGTTATCTAGCTTAGTTAGAATTTCAGAAAGTTTGTCAAAAAATTCTGATTTTTATCAGAAGATTTCAGAAATTTTTCTGGAAAATTTCAGAATATTTAAGCAACAAATAAATTAACGCTAAAATGACAGTTTTCCTCAGTCTTTTGACCCTAAATTCAGAAACAATCAATCAAAAAATCTGAAATTTTTAGAGAAGCTAGTTAACACTATTGTGAACCTCTATAGAAAATTTCATATTTCTAACTTTTCATTTAATATTAATTTTATAGGCGCGCGCCCAACCATACCCGCGCCGAAACGTCTTTAAAATTTACTATAATTTGCGTGTCTCGACCAAAAATAATTTTTATTTTTAATATTTCCGGAGTTCTAAATGCTTTTTAAAAGAATTTACGATTTTCGTAGTGAAAAAAAATATTAAATTTAAAAATTAATTCAAACAAATTTAAATATTAAAACAATTTGTAGAAGGGGAACATGTAAAATTGAAACATAACCCCATAAAAATAACAAATATGCAGTATTTGCAAATTTTTTGAAATAAAAATGACGTTATCTAAATAATAATAGTCGAGTCTCATTTAGAACACGCATGGGCTGCCGTTTCGCCTTTCATCTTTTGCCGAATTTTCGCCTTTTTCGTTATTTTGTCTTTCGCATTTCGCCTTTCGAATTTTAAAATGTATTTCGGCACATACCGAAACAATATACGCTAGTGATGGTCGAGACTTTCGGTCTTTGTTCCCGAGTCGGGAAATTTCCTGGGTTATTTGAGCGTCTCGGTATCTCTGTTCTCGACTCTCGGCTTTTTTGAACTCCCGACCATCCCTTGAATACGCCCTTATAATAAAAAAATCGTATAGTAAAATGAGGGGCTCTAATGTGGAGGGTATCGCTTAGAAAGCTACGATTATTTAAGCTGGTTAATTTTAGCGCGAGTTTTTAAAGAGAGACTAAATAATTTTTGCACTTTAGTGCCATTTTTAATATAAAAATTATAAAATAAAAAATTTATTTCTTTGTGTGTTTCTAAAATTAAGTATAAAAAACTCAGAAAAAAAAGAATTTTTATTACTTACATATGTCTCTCAACGTTAAAACCTTTCCCCCACAATCCCGTCAAAATTGGCTAGAAATGGAGTATTACACCTTCTTTTTATTCTTAAATTTTACTGTGCGCAACTCACATTTTTTCAACTAAACGCAATTTTTGGCGTTTAAATCCCCCCAAAATTAAACTTTTGCGCACACCTAGAATTGGTTTGTTCAGCCATCCACGCATTAATTTAAATTTATTTTTTTAAGCTTTTCTTTTTTTGACAAAAAAAGAGACAGAGAATAAATATTTTTTGGTTTTCTTGGATTCTTCATAAAGCATTTTTAGCTATATTTTTTATTTTAGATTACTAATTAAAATTGAGGGATAATCGAAAAATGGGGGTTTTTGTCCTCAAAATATTTTTTTGAGGTTCTAAAAATAGTTTTTTAAGCAGTAAACCGGTCTAGTTATTAAGTCTTGGTAAACCCTCACATTAAACGGATTAAGCAAATTGTCTCGATTTTAAAAAGAAAACTAAGAAATGCGGATTTTTTCAATATCAGAGATCCCCCTTGTCTTTAAGAGGGTGGACCCCAATTCGCTCACTTCTCTCCATTTAAGGGCGATAAATTTGGTTAAGAATTTGGAACCCTTGAGTTTCTAGCATTGCTCAATTCAGCTCTTTGTTATGCATCAAGGCATATTAGATAGCAAGGGTGTGCCGAAACAGATTTTAAAAAGCGAAATGCGAAACACCCAAAAAGACGAAACTGGGGGAGAACGAGAAATCAAAAATATGCCACCGTTAGGGTAATAATGGATTGCCCAAAGAAACCCCCAAAAAAAGCGAAAATTTGGCAAAAAAACGAAAAGGTGAAATGTGCTCCCGATAGGTAATAATGGATTTGTATGTGTTTAATCCAAAGTTATATGTAGCCTTGTGCCAGATTGCCGCCTGCTCTAGCTGATTAAATTAAAATTCTCTCAAGAGCTGATTTTATTTTGTCGAAATTCCAAATAAAAATAAAGAGAAAGAGAGAAGGGTGTTTGTTGTTTTTTCATTGTTTCCGGCTAATTAGCTTTATTCCTATATTTTTTCATTTCTGTGAAATTGTTAAAAGAAAATGACTAGTATGGGTGTGTGATGCACTCTATAAGCTTATTTTTGTTTTTATTTTTTAAAAAGAATTTTTGGTGTTATAAAAATAATTGCAGGAAAGTGGTTGAAGAAAATTAAATTTTAAATAAAAAATAAAAAAAAATTAAAATAAAGAAAAATAAATTTTAATTAAAACAATGGTAGCCTGTGAAGGTGAACCATGCGAGTGTCAACTAATATAACTTTTTGATTTCTGAACGGATTTTTATGTTTTTGGTATCATTCGATAGAGGATTGAATTTGCTACAAAATAAGATAAAAATAAGAATTTATGATTAATTAATATAAAAGTTATGGCTGAAGGACATGATGGATGCTTACATGGGTACCGTTAACTACTATAACTTTTTGATTTCTGAACCGATTTTTATGTTTTTGGTATAATTCGATAGAGAATTGAATTTGCTACAAAATAAGAAATAATCAGAATTTATGACTAATTAATATAAAAGTTATGGTCAAAAGACTTGATATAATCATGATTTTTTAGAAATAAGGTAAAAACTTTCTATTTTTAAAAAACTAAAATTTCCATATTTTATATTTTTGTAGCAAATTTTATGTTGTAACTAAAAGATAAGGAAGAATGTAAGAAAGGTTTAATCTGATAAGTTAATAGAGTTTAATTCGACCTATACAGAGGCGCATACCTTATTTTAAGTTAACCGAGCTGCGAAAAAACATTTTTTAATTTCCCAGAAATTTACAGTGAATTAACTCTCTCTATATTATTTTGGTGATTATAATAGGAAAAAAGATTTTAAAAAAGGATTTTCAAAATAAAATTTAAAAAAATGGGAAAAAATTTTTTTGATAAATATAAGGCTAAAATTCTCTTGCCCCATTATTGCTTTCTTTAAGAAAAATAAAATATAATATTTATTTTTTTCTTCCCCTCAGAAAGGGCATTATTATTAAAATCGAGAATGTGTGAAGAAAAATAATAAAAAATAATAAAATTGTCCGGAAAAGGCGGCATTAAAGGAAGTGGCGGTGGAGGAAATGCGCATCCCTTTAGAGAGCAATCTCTCAAAAAAATCCTTGCCATATTATAGCCCTAGGGTCCACATATTTAATTACTATATCCTTTCTATTTTATCTTCTCATTAGTGGCACAAGAGAATTTTTAAAATGCCAAACAATTTTTAGAAATAAAAATTAAAAGATGTTTCGGCGCCATTCTTTTAGGCGTCGAGGAACATTTTGGCCTATAACTTTTCTTAAATTCAACCTATCCAGGCAAATAATATATCATTCGAAAGCTCTGTATGTGCTGAATATTTTATATAATTGGACCTTTCCGATCGGAAAATTTTACAAAATGTTGTAGCCTTTAGATTAGGTAAAATCGTGATTTTCTGTGATTATTGGACTATATCTTTTTAATGAATAAGCATATCCATTTAAACTTTAAGGTGATAAGAATCAGCACATTTAGAGCTTCCGAATGATACCAAAAACAATATAAAACCTTTAAAATAAAAAAAAGTTATTGATAAAAATAGCTTAAGAACTGTTCAACTAACGCCTAAACGTCCCTATTTTACCAAAAAAATAATAAAAGAAGATAAATAAAAATAAAAAGGTTTTAATTACATAAAGCTCTCAATAAAAATATTCTTAAAATTAAAAAAAAAAGAAAAAATAAACTTTTCTATTATTATCCTTTAAAAGTATCCCTCTCATTAAAAGCAAATATTTGCCTACTTTGGGGTTTAGTTTTAATATTATTTTGCTCCAAATATAGTAATTAAATAATATTACTTGCTGGTAATATGGTAATGCTAGGGTGGAATAATAATAGCAGGATTAAATTATTTTTATTTTAAAAGTTGGGATTTTAAGGAAAATTTTCTTTTGAAAGAATAATTTATAGGGAAAATATAATGGATAATATTCAATTTTAAACTTGAAAAAATGATTAAAATAAATGTTTTGTTCGAATTCTGGTTTTAGATAAATTCTGGTTTTTGTTTTAAATAAATTTTGTTTTGATGTTTTAAATATATTCTGATTTTATTAGAAATGTTTTGACAAAATTCTGATTTAAATAAAAAATTCTGGTTTTTATTTGAAATATATTCTGGTTTAGATAAAATGTTTTAGATAAATTCTGATTTTATTAAAACATGTTTAAAATAAATTCTGATTTTATTAAAACATGTTTTAAATAAATTCTGATTTTTAATGTCTAAACCAAATTCTGATGTCTAAAAAATTTTTGATACATTCTGATTTCAATAAAAATGTTTTGTTCGAATTCTGGTTTTTTTAAAATAAATTTTGTTTTAATGTTTTAGCTAAATTCTGGTTTGAATAAAATGTTTTTAAAAATAATTTTGTTTTAATCAAAGATGTTTCAAAAAATTCTGATTTAAATTAATTGTGTACAAATTTTCAAAATATGTAACTACAAAGTTATTTTAATAAAGTATTGAATCATATCTAAAACTTTAAAAATAAAATTTATAATATATCCAATAAAAAGGAAAAATTTTTAATAAAAATTGAAAAAAAAATTTTTTAAGATTTTATTGTTCACATATTTAAATAATGTGATAGATGTAGTAAATGTTTCAATTCAAAGTCACCAGACAGCTTTAAAATTTTTTTTCATTCTCCTTTAATATTTTTACACATGCTTTTTATTGTTTTTAATACATTGGTGACAGACACATGCTTTTTTATAAGCCGATTTTTTCTTCCAAAAATATTTTAAAGAAAGGAAGAGTTTTAAAATAAAAGTTAAATATATAAAAACATGAAGGAAGAAAAACAGAAAATTTTATGAATGTTTAAAATAAATTCTGGTTTGTTTTAATTAAATTCTGGTTTTGTTTTTATTAAATTCTGATTTATTATTTGAAACAATGAATAAACAATGAATATGAAAGTGGTCGTGTATGTTTTGTTCAAATGTTTCGGGGGAATTTTATAAAGGTTTAAAATAAATTCTGATTTATTATATAACACGCATGAAACAATGAATAAATACATACAATAAGAAATCATAAATACAATATTTACAAGAAAAAATTTTTTACAACACATGAATTATTTTTATAGATATATCATTTACAAATTATCATATAATATTTTCTTATCCTTAGCTGTAGCACCCTTCGTTTTAGTATTCGCCTTAGTCGCTTTAGTCTTCTCAGGTTCTTCTGGCATTTTATTATGCCAAGCACGCTGGATTCCCCTACGACGGTCCATTTCGACATACACCTCCATCAATGTCTTATTCTTCGTTTCTGGCACGTACTTCCAAATGAATAGACTGAACAAGCCGACAAGACCAGTGAAAACGAGGAAGGAAAATTCGTGCATTAAACCCTGAAAAAAATTTTTTGGAAAATTCTTTAAAATTTCGAATTTGCCTCAATCCACGGGAAAGCCATTCCAACAGCAAACGTGCAGAACCAGTTGGTGAAGACTGCGACTGAGTTAGCCTTCCCACGAGCATTTAAGGGAAACACCTCGCTCACGAAGAACCACGGAATTGAGCCTTAAAATGAGCAAATGATTTTTCAAAAAAATTTTCAAGTATCACCCGCTCCAGCAGCAAAGGAAATCACAAAAGCAAGTACAGCTATTACTGACACATAGGCGAACCAATGAAGGAATGCAACATGCTTAGCGGACAGTATAGAAATTGCAATAATTGCCGTTGTGACGAACATCCCAATAAAGCTACCAAGCAGCAACGTTCGACGTCCTTGTTTGTCAACCTGGAATCGAGAGTCATTAAAATATTTTGAATGTCATCAAGTTTTCTCACAAAATAGACAGAAGCGATAGTCATCAGAACATTGATGGCACCCATAGCAAGCGTTGCATAATTTGGCCCTAAAAATAATTTTGAAAGTTGGCAAATTTAAATTTTTAGAACTGACATTGATCTTGAAGACCAGCACTCTTGAATATATCAGTGGAGTAGAACATTACTAAAAATTGAAAATTATTTTTTACGACAGATTTCCTTTGAATCAGGGTGGCCATTTTACCCTGCTTATAGAGGATTTTCCCTATTTTTTGACCGATTTTGCCCTATTTTCTCCACATTTTTGAGTTGCTGCGCCAAATCCAAGTGGTCTGAAACAGGCCACCCTGCTTCCACTCTAATCAAATCTCACCAGCATTGATCCCACTAAGCTGCTGAGCAAACATCAAGAAGGTGGATAAAGCCAAAGGCCAGATAAGGTATGGACCAAACAAATCAGCACAGTTAATCTCTTCAGTTTTTGCAGCTTTTGCTTCATCCGCAATTACCGCCAACTCATCTTGGACCTGCCAAAATTACAAAAATTCTTAGAAAGGAAAAATTCCAAAATCACATTTGTGTGGCCTCGCAATTTTATCAAATCCTGTTGTGCCTGGAAATGGTTGTCGCCGACTTTGATGGTGTACTTGGGACTTTCAGGGCAGAGCATGAGCGTGGAAAGTTGCAAAATCGCAGGAACCTGTTAAAGAAAAATCCAAATTAAAAAACTCCTAGGCAAATTTCTAGCAGATAAAAAATGCCTTACACATATAGCATAGAAGATCCACGGCCATCGATCAGCAGTCCCCAAGATGAATGGAAGTCCGACAACTTGCGAGGCTAGGATTGAGATGGTAACGAACAGCTGTGCAAACGAGCCGATTGTTCCGCGGAGGTTTGCTGGAGAGATTTCTGTCAGATACATGGGCACCAGACCGCTATTCAACCCTAAAACGAATGAAAGATTATTCATGACTTTTAAGTCAAAGAGTATGTATTCACCGGCATTCACTCCAATGATAAGTCTGCCCGCGGTGAACAAGTACCGAACGTCAAACAATTTTGCGAAGACGAAGAAGCCCGTGGCGACGAGCGCAACGACATTATTCATTAGCAAAGCAGTCTTCCGTCCAAGTTTATCCGCAAAATATCCACAAGAAAGACCTCCGGCAATTCCTCCAATGGCGAAAATACTGACAGCTATCGACCTTAAAAAAGCGTTGTTGAAGATTTAAGGCTTTTGAAGCCCTCACCATGCCGTTTTCATATCATCGACTGTCGCTCTCTTTTGATGGATTGCGAGCCCTTTATTGTACGATACCGCGAACCATTCTTTGATTAGATCAGCTAAAGAATAAAAAATGTTAATCAATTTTTAGCAAATTCTGTTGCATACCAGGCATATTGATACAGCCAATGTTGTAGCCAAACTCGAAGGATCCGATCGACGCCGACAACACTGCACCGACGAGATGACAAGTCCAACGTCCCTCCTAAAAAACGAGAGAGATTAGTTGTAAAATGAAAAGAGGACAACTAACCATTTTTATTTGCGATATGTGTAGAAGTGAACTAGAGCAAATTGTTAAAAATGCTTTTATAGTGTGAGTGCTCTCGACATAATTCAGGAAAAAATATATGTATTTCAATACAAATACGAGCTCTATTCATGAGTTATAGGCAGAACTAAACTGCTCCTTTTTTTCATGTTCAATCTCTTACTAATGGACCTTTTGTCATTATTCTTCTTTTTCTTTTTTTCTGACTTTTTAAAAAAATTTTATCATTCCCCCTCTTATTTTTAAAGCATGTTAATCTAAAATTAGCAATTAATTTGCCTTCATGGGCTGGTTCAGTTTCAAATTTTGGTTTTGTTTTCGTCTTATACTTGCTTCTATTGCTCATTTTAACTGGTTTCTTTAGAAAAATTTTTTTTTCTTGATTTCCAAAATTTCCCCAAAGGTTAACAGCAATTTATGTCAATTGTATTTTCTTTACTTTATGGAAATCTTATGATATTTTCTGGTTTTGGTTCCATTTATTTTTGTGTATTTGCTTTCCTTCTTTGAGACCCGAAAATTATTTAATTGTATTTATTCGCTTAATTCGTGCAAAATATGGAGAATATTCAGACAAATCTTTTAAAGAAATTTATGAACAATTTTATAAATATGAGGGAAAGACTAAGGCCGAAATTGAATTGAAACGAGTTGAGACTTTAAGAAGAGAAAAAAGGGAAAGCAGAAGGGCTGGAAATAAAAAGGTTTTTTGGTACTTAAAAAATGTTTTTTGGATTTAAAGAATTTTTGCGGATAATATTTGCGGATAAATTTATAAAAAAAGAAATTTTATCCAAAAGCCTAACAATTTTTCCATTCATTTTTTATTTAATTTAGTGAAATTAAGGGTATAAGATTTTAAGAAGACGTAAAGGTAAATTTTTAACAATTCTTGTGAATGCATCCCTGTGAATTGAATTTTACCTATCTATCTTTAGTGTCAGTTAGGAACTGAAACTAAGATTTTAATAAGACCTGAGTCGTAGCTAAGAATTGAAAAAAGTCAAAACCTTTTTTTACACTTAAGCAGAAATGACATAATCCCCCAATAATTTTAAGTTTATCCGCAAATATTGTCCGCAAAAGTTTTTTTTATTATGATTTGAGTCGTATTAAGACGCTAACTATATTTCTCCGTCAGTTAATGCAAAAGATTAGGGGATTGGAAATTAACCAGCGGCTACAGAAATTTAGAAAATTTATTTCTAATATAAATTCATATGAATTTATAAATTTTGTCCAGCATCATTTATCGTTTTCAAAAATATACCCAAAAAATTTTACTCGCAATATTGCCCGCAAAAAGACAATTATTTTCAGAAAATTTTTTTATTAATTTTCTAGGTGGATGATTCATCCTCTAGTGAAGAGGAAAATATTGAAATTGGAAGGCCAACTTTGTACCCAAAATTGGTTGATAATGAAGAACAGGCTATGCCAAATATTCGTTTAGATCGTCAAAAGGGAGCAGGAAAGAATAAACAAGGCCAATTAGAAGGTTTAATCACACATCAAGAGCCTCCCAAAAATGAAGGAAATGTGCTGAAAAAATTTATTCCTTCATTTTTACTTCAAAAAAGTGATTCACAAAAGCGAAAAGAAAATATCGAAGGTTTTTTTAATTTTAATCAAAAAATTCTATTTTTTTAGAAGCAAAACGTCTTCAAGAGCGAGACAAAGAAAAGACTGAAAAATTGTTAATCAAGCAAGAACGAAAAGAGAAAAAACGAGCAGAGTTGGCATTGCTAAGAGAAAAAGCGAAAATTGAGAGAAGGTTTTAATTTAAATTTTCTAAAAAAAATTTTTTGAGAGAAATATTTTTTTAAGCATTTTCGGGATATTTTTGAAGCTAAAAAATTAAAATTCTATTTAATTTTTATGGAGTTTTCTTTTTAAATTTTAAGAATTTTTACAAAAATCGACATTTTTATATGACAAAAAATATATCTTAAAAGCAAAAAAAAATTAGTGAAACTGCGGATTTTTAAATTCTGCAATGGCCTACCGCCAAGAAAAATTTGGAAAAAAAATTTAAAATTTTGTTTGAGATTTTTTAAATTTTTTACGAATATTTTTAAAATAATTTTTTATAATTTGAAAAATAAAAAAAATAATTTTTTAGACGCAAAAATTTTGCTGATTCAGTCGATTTATTACTAACTTATTGCCGTCTAACAACTTCTTTTGCTGTAATGGTTGGGAATGTTCACAAAATGTTTTTGCCTAGATATTTAGCTCCTCCAAGAGATTCTGTTTACGACAGTCCAGATATTTTAATGCTGTTTGGTTTTACTTTATTAATTGATGTTGGGTTCTTTTGGTTATTAACTATTTTGAGGTAAAAAATGTTTTTAAAAACATTTCATAGGGGGTGTTTAAATTAAATGTTTTAATTAAATTCTGATTTATTGAAACATGCTTGTTAAAACATTCTGATTTTAAATTATTGTTAGTTCATGTTGTAATTTAATTCTGGTTTTTGTTAGAAATGTTTTAAGGAAATTCTGATTTTTGTTTTATAATGTTTTGAACTAATTCTGATTTTTATTTAAAAATTGTTTTAATCTAAAACATTTATTAAAATCAGAATTTTATTAAAACAAGTTATAAAAATCAGAATTAAATTAAAACATTAATAAAATTAAAACCAGAATTAGTTTAAAACATTTAAATTAATTCTGGTTTTTATTTATTTAAACCTTTAAGTATAATTAATGTTTTAGAAATATTCTGATTTTTTAAAATTTATTTATTTAAAAAAAAGTTTTTGTCAACAAATTGGCCTTTGTTGTCGTCTAGGCTGTTGCCGTTTTATTTTTTGGTGTTTTGGTCTTTTATTTTTTGGAGGTTTTTGTATGTTATATCCAATGCATTATATTCAAGAACAAATGGATGAGACTTGGTGTCAATTTGAAGAGGGGGAATATTTAAGTAATTATTTTGATGGAAAATAGAAGAGAAAATTTTATTAAAAATGTTTTAAAAATTATTCCATTTAACTTGATAAGTAATTCACTGTTTTATAAGCTCGAGCTAAAACGGCCCAGTCTCTCTTCAATTTGGCTACTTTTAAAAGGAAAAGAAATGAGAGAGAAAAATCAGAATTTAGAAAAATATTAAAATAAATGTTTTAATTTAATTCTGATTAGAAAAACAGTTTTAATTAAAAACCAGAATTATTAATAATGTTTTAATTTAATTCTGATTTTTGTAAAAATTTGTTTGAAATTAGTTCTGATTAAAAAATATATAAAAAAAATCAGAATAATTTTAAAACATTGATAATTCTGGTTTTCTAATTAATCATTCCAATAATGTTTTAAATTAATTCTGGTTTTAGTTTTTCGATTTAATTGAACAAATGGAATAATTAATTGCCTTAACTTTAATTGCCTATATTTAAAAAGTTTAATTCTTAGCCATGTATTTACCGATTCGCTTATATTTTGTTTCATTCCCACTTTTCAACTTTTTCATTTCCCGGTTACCTACCAACGATAGTCATAAGTTTTATATAAAATTTTTAAATAAAAATGAGAGCTGAGTTAAATTTTAATTTTTTTGGGGTAATTAGACCAACCACAAGGGATATTTATAAAGGGGAATTGAGGGGACAGATTGAGGGTTACCTTGCTATTTTTGTTTGCGATTTTCAATTAAAAAAAAGTATAATTCACTGCCCAAATCACTCAAAATTATTTTTCCTTTTTTTAATTTATGTTTACTGCCCATATCACTCATTGCCCATTTAACTCACTGCCCAATTCACCACTGCTATTTTTACTAGACACGGAACGCAAACCGGAAATAGGGAAGGAAAAGCAGAACTAAAAACGGTGGAAAATGGTTGAGGGTGAAATTGGGGCTGGTACAAAAGGGTTAGGATATAAAATATGTAGGATCATTTATTCATCTTTTTAATTCAATACAATAACATAAAACAATCATTGTGGGTGTATCTGTAGACGATTAAAAACAGCTTCTTTGTACGGCTTATTAGTTAATATACAAACAATTGGGTTAAAAACGGGTGTAAAATGATTGAAAAATGAAAGTAATATATAAATTGGATTTATATCAATATCTTTGGCTGCATCATTTGTTTTATTGAACGTAATGAACATAGTTAATAAAATTAAAAATTCAGTAAGAAATGGAATAATTACCTGAAAATTTAAAATTAAATTATATTCAAAATTAAATAATTCACCAAAATTATCAAAGTTTTTGTCAATTGTTTGAGTAATCTCTTCATATTTTGATCAAATCCAGTATGTAAATTAACATAATAAACCATTTTAAATCCACAAATAAAAATTATAACAAACGGAAGTATTATAATAAAAGTTACAATTAATGGTGGTAAATCCTTTTATTCAAAAATAAATTACATTGGAAGTAGAGGGTTGGACACAAACGGTTAAAATTGGACCGGAATTGAAGTAAGCAGCTGGCTATAGCTATTTCTCTCCTTTTGCTAGTGCAAAAAGTTCCGTGACTTTTGCGCCGAGAACATTTTGCGCCGCCACTATCATTAATAATTATGAAAAACTACAGCCGGACCTCACTTAGAAGATGTAGGATAGTTGGAGATCTTCGGATATCAAGATCCGGAGGACTCCGCACAGTGCACAGCTCTAGAAATGCTTTACACTAATAACCCAGAGTTTTTGGAGAATTAACAGGAATTGTGAATATAAGGGGACCGAAAACCGGCGATAAAATAATTCAGATACCTTTACTTTAGTAGAAATAAAAGGCAAAGTTTTGTTTAATGCATCAAACTCTTTAATACCTCCATCATACACCGCGGTTAAAATAAAAATCAGATTATAAAGCAAAACAACAGGTATCACAATTGAAAATATATATAAATAGCGTTTAAAACTTGTCTTCATGTTTCTATAAATTTATGTTTTTATGCTTTGTTTTAAATTAATTCTGATTTTGTTTTAAATAAATTCTGGTATGTTTTGTTCTCTACCTGTTCAAAATTAAATATCTATAAACAAATTGGGCACACAATCCATATAAATTTATTATGAAAAAAGACTGTCCGATAAATAAATAACTAAGGTAAAGATTCATGTTAAAATTATTTTTCATAAATTCAAAGAAAATGCCGTTAGTAAAAATAAAAATTGCATTTCCATTGCTGTCACTTAGATAAATCTTAAAGTTTAAATTTAATTCTGATTTTATAAATGTTTAACGATTTGTGCGGTCATTTGGACAGTCAACCCTAAAATATCCAAAACACAATTTTGTATCAGAATTCTGCTGTGTGTTTCCATTTCTTTTGGTGTTTTAAAAATAATTAAAATAATCAGAATAATGTTTAGAGGATAACCAAGTAATAAACACCCCCAAAAATCAAATTTAAATAAAATATCAAGTAAATCTGGGGACATTTTTTTTATTTTAATTTTTAACAATTTTATAGTAAAATAAAGCAAATGAAAAATTTTTTTAAATAAAATGTCGTAAACAACTTTTAAAAATACAAAAAAAATATTTTTGAGAAAATTTCTTTATTTTAATTAAAACCGTGAGATATTCATGTACTTTAAAAAATACTTTTTAATAATTAACAAAATTACAAAGCCAAACTATATTGTAAACAATAAAAAGGGTTAATAAAACAATTAAATGTTTACAAAAAATATACTCCACGCTTGCCTAATCCGATACAACAACAACAACAACCACTTTGCAACGGTGGTTCAGTGGTAGAATGCTCGCCTGCCACGCGGGCGGTCCGGGTTCGATTCCCGGCCGTTGCACCACTTTTGTAGCGGTTATATAAAAATCACCACAAATTAATTTAATTAAAAAATATAAAAAAATTTTTTTTATATTTTTATTTATTTAATTTCCAACAAAAAAACAAAGGAGAAAAATTATATTTAATTTAAAAAATCTTATATTTTAATAAAAAAAGCTAAGCGAAGAACAACTGAAGACTGTAAGTAAATAGCTGAAGTGAACGACAACCTCCAATCCGCGACACACCCGCCTCCGAAGGCTCGGGGTGCTACCCTACTTTAGAAGCGGAAGACTTGTATGACTGTTTACCTGGTATGTCACACACTTGTCAAATCAGCGACAGAAACATTTCCGCTCGAGACTGATTATTTAATTTCCTTATTATTTCATAAATATTTATTAAAAGTTAAATTAAATTTCCCTATTACCAGACTAAAAGTAAAGTGCATATTTGTTAATAATATTTTTTAGACATTAAGAAATATTTCCTCACAACTTATTTTTTTCTCAAGTCTAAAATGAATTATGTAACATTTAAATTAATTAAAAATTAGGGGATTCTCAGTCTAAATTTTAATTTATCTTTTTGACAATAATAAATCCTTCTGAAAAATTTTTTTATTAAAATGTTAATAATTATTTTAATATTAATTTTATTTCCAACAATGGAACATACATTTCCAATAACAAAAAGTATATATTTTTATATTTGGTAATTAACCGTTATATGCCTATAAATCGAGGGCTAGACGAGTTTGATAGGCTATAACTTTTTGATAACTCTTTGATGCTTGATCCAATACAAATTTATATCGTCTGAAAGCCCTCGATAAGCGACATCTTTTTTTTCCAATTTGATGGGTCTTGTCTGTTCACACGTTAAAAAGACAACAACCGATATATGTGAAAAACACAAAATAACAGGACTATAGGGTTATATATGATCACTTATTACTGAGTGATCAGGCTTGATCTATCCTATAAAAAAAGATAGTAGATGAAGGATGATAGTTAGAATAGGAGAAAATAGATAATTAACCTGGATGACCCTTTTAGGGGCTTTCCTACCTACTCAACAGAAGAGACCGGACTGAGACGAGATTTTGATCGAAAATCTCGGTTATCGAGATCGAGATTTTTTCGAGATCTCGATTCTCGTACGACACTCCCATTCCGGTCTCTACTCAACAGCCGGCACCATGAATAAGAGCACCACCCCAAATAGATCCTCACTTGGAAGATAATTGAAAAATAAAGCCTCATAGGCCTTTATTATAGGAGACACATTAATTTACTTGTTTTTTAGCGATTAATGGATGGTATAATGAATTAAGATTTATATGGAATCCTCTAAATACTGAAAAATTTCAAAATATTCTAGAAAGACAATATATGGATTTATTAACTTTAACAAATAATGATAATCTTAGAATGAAAAAGATTCGTCAAATAACTGTTGTATCTTCTCTATTTCTGTTCAAAAAAGCTCAAGAGAAATATATGATAAAATCAAATTCATGGAAGGAGTTTGTATTTAATTATATAAATTTATAAATATCGTAGAATCTCATAGAACTTCTCCCTTTGGTTGAACTTCTCCCCGTTGATGTCCATTCGAGATCAGATTTTTTAAATTTCAAAATTATAATTAATTATGCCGTTACATTTTACCCTTTCGCGGCTCAGTTGTGTCCTGGGCTCAGTTGTGTCCTATAGCTCAAGATAGTCGGGTACTTTTTAATGCTTTTTGTAATATTGTAGAGTTATTGGATTTAGAGTTATATCGAGTGAGGGACGGGATTAAAAGATATGGTGGATTAAGAGGTAGATTAAGGTGGGAAGATATCTAAGGATTAAGAAGGATTTAGGTGACATTGGCATACATACACACTTAATCCCTAAAAATCGCTTGATACTCCGATATAGTTCAAATCCCCCAATATACCGAAAGTTTCGGTCAACCAAAACCAAAATCTATCGAAGATTAAGAACTACAATAACATTTCAAAATAAATTTCAAAAAATATTTTAGAACTATTAGAAATTCACTTGCTTATTATACTTATAAAATGCCTGCCGTATGTCTGTTATTTGAATTAAGAAGACAACTTGGAGAAATTATAATATTTGAATTAAATTATGATAAAAAAATTTTTGATGATATAAAATATAAAAGGAAACCAGAATTAAATTGTTATGAAGAAAATGTTTCTGAAAAAGTAGTGGAAGAATATATTGATGTAATTTATGAAATTAATTTTTTAGTTTTTGATAAATACTTGGTGGAAAAACGGAAATCTTTCAAGGATTTTTTAATGTAAATTTTTGAATATTTATTTTTTTCATTCCTCCCAAAATTCCTCTTTATTTGTTCTGGTACCAAATCAAGAGAAAGGATTAACTTTATACTTTATTTTAGAGCTGCACACCAAACCCGAACCCCGACCCCGTTTCCGAACGATTTCTTCACATTTATCCCAGACATGACCCCATCCTGATACATTTCTAAAACCTCGTACCCTGACAATCCCGCCCTCGAGCGTTCCGGGATAACCTACTTTTACATACCCCCATCTTTAATGAAACGTATCCAATCCAAAATACGTTTCCAGTATCAGTCAGTAACTGAAAATTAAATTTGGCATACGTACCCGAACAATATGTCCATAGATAAAATTGATGAAATGCCCTATGTTATTAAATGTGTATCCTTAAAAAAACATAGCATAAACGGCCTTTATTTACTTAGGTTCGGCCTGCCATTTAAAGGTCCAAATAATTTTATTTTAACAAAATAATCAAGCTTAACTCTTAAAATTAAGTAAACTTCGAATGAAAAATCCAAACAAGTATTTAATATCAGTTTGTAATTTAGTCGAACTAATTGGAAAAGCAGGCTCGGTGATACTAAACGAGAAATATCCAAATATATTTCTAAATTTAGGTAATATTTTATTTAAAAATTTTTTAAAAATAACTCGAAATAGCCAAGTTCCAGGTTTCGTTTCGGCATGAAAGAACGCACGTAGGGAAAAATAAAAAATTTTTCCAAATGCGCCTCGTTAATGGGCAGCCTTTAGGGGACTCAATTTTGGCTTCTTATTCAGCTCCATTGCTGTGCCCAAAAGCCCTTTCGGGTGGACACACAATTTGTACGGCCTCCGGTATAGGAGGGACGACGCTTATAAAGGGAGGACAGAGAACTGAAAGTTCTCTTAACTTATAAGCGATGATGACGACGACAGCCTACCCAAAAAATCCCCAAAAAATACACACACCAAAGAAGAAAAGATTTATTTAAATTAACAAATAAATTTAGCGGTCCGATAACAGCTCAGAATCCGCGGTGTGGTAAATTGGTGATTAAAATATGTGGTGAAAAATGCGAACAAATAAATAAGGTTAGTGCTCCGCTATCCTGCTCCCAATTGAAGGGAGAAAAGTTGGTTTAATTGATTGGAATTAAAAGAGTTGGAAAAATTGTAAGATTTGAGAGAAGTGATTTAAGGGACAGCCGAGCGCTAACCTGACAGCCAAAAGTAGGCGTGGTTAAACAAAATAAATTGTGGGCGGTAAGTTTAAATAGGTGAGAGAAATGGAAAAATAATGGAGGGCTTATGCCCTTTTGGGCCGAGATTGTTCTAAAAATGTTTTTAGACCTAACACAGTAGTGTTGCCCCGGAAGTTCCGGTTCCGGTAGGCTGGAAGTTCCGGGATTTTTTGGCTCCGGTTCTGGCATGGTTGTAAAGTTCCGGTTCCGGTCAAATTTGCGGTCCCGGCGCGTCACTACAGCAAATTCTCCTTTCCTTCTTTCTCCGTTCTAGGAGCACAATTACCGTATTTGCTCGATTAATTCCCCCGAGGAATTATTTTTTCAACCCATCCGTGGCATGAGGAATTAATAGAGTGGGGAATTATTCGAGTTTTGAAATTTGAACGTGTATTAGGGTATTTGGGGGTGGGGAATTATTTTTTCAACTCATCCCTGGTATGGGGAATTAATAGAGGGTGGGGAATTATTCGAGGGTGGGGAATTAATCGAGTAAATACGGTATTTAGGACCATAATACTAAATTCTCTACTTTAAATTTAAGATTTTGAATTAGTCATAATACCAATATACAATCATTATTTTGAATCAAAAATTGTTGGAAGATGGCAATCAAAATTGTTTATTGAATATTTTTTATATAAGAAATGGTTCGATGAATTTCAAAAAGGTTTAAAAAATTTGTTATAAAATTATTTTTAATATATTTTTAGAAAATAATTTAGACACAAATTTAATTGCAAACTGGCAATTAATATTTAAAAATTATTGGAAGGGTGAATATTTTCAGCAAAATTATATTTCGTATTTTACAATGCCAAGTGAAGAGGAAATTGAAGGAGAAGTTATGGTAAATAAATTTAGCTTTTCCGTTATCTCCCCCATTTTCCTAACATTATTTCCTTTTAAATGGTCAATGACTAATAGAAGGACAAAAGGAATTCGACTTCCTTCGAACCAATTTCTGCCCCCAATATCGAACGACAATACGAGTTTCAGAAACATTCATCCTGATTTACAATTCTTAACTTCATTTTTGTATGTCCGAGGGTTGCCCGGTGTATTTGCATCGGATACATCGGACAAGGCCTATTTAGGACATGCCTATCCCGAAGGTCTATCTATCGGACAAGGCCTATCCCGAAGGCCTAGGAAATAGATAGACCTTCGTGCCGGTCTAAAAAACATTTACCGAATAACATATCTCTTATTATGCCTAAATAAAAACTATTTTTTCTCCATATTTTTCAGAAAACCTATTTATACACAGAGGAATACTATAAAAAACAAATTTCTTCCCCAATATATTTACAAACAGCCAAGTTTTGTACAGAACTTAGTTTAGAATTTGAATCAAATTCAAACTATGAAAATAAAAAATATTTTGAAAGAATGGAGATTTTAAAAGCCCAATTTAGTATCGAGCTCGATACAAATTTATTTGTTGCTTCTTGCATTCAAATAGAATTAGAAGGGGGAGATAAATCGGTTAAAATTAAAAATCAAAAAGAAATGCATTTAAATTATTTGGTTAATTTATTTGTTAAATATGAGGATAAGGAGATGAAACAATTAATGAATAAAGATGATATTGAGACATTTGATAAATTAAAGAATTTTGTTAAGAATAGTAAAGGTGAAAATTCTTTTGTCCCATTATGTAACCACACATTTGAAATGTTTTAAATGTCTTTAAAGGTCCTAAATATGGACAAAATACCGTATTTATTCTAATAGAATGGCAGCCATTCTACATATATTTCAATACCTCAAAAAATGCCATTCAATTGGAAGTGCCATTCAATTAGAATAAATACGGTATATGTCATTCGAAAGAGCTCGTCGAATTGGTTAAGTGATACATCACTAAAAGTATGTGGGCCCAAAATGGTCAAAAACCAGGCTTTATTTAAAATGAATTAAAATGGTTTAAAAATGCCAAAATACAATTAATAATAAAAATTTTACATTTTTAGGACATTTTTAGACATTTTAAATGTGCGGCCCCATAATGGGAAAGGGACAGTACCGGTAAAATTATTTGTTGAATATGTGCCTATAAATATTAGAGATCGAACCGAGACATTTCAGTCAAAAATCTTTCGGTCAAAAATCCTCTGACGAGACTACCGGACACGGGATTTTCATACTACAAAAAAATTTTTTTTTAGAGATTGTTTAAGTGGCACTATTAAATTATAAAACTTTTTAAATTTTAAAGATTTACTAGAAAATTTAACTGGTGCAAATCCAACTAAATTTTTTTCGTTGGTAAAAAATTATAAACACAAAAATAAAAACAAAAATAAAGAAATAATTGACGGTAAAGTGGAAGAAATTGAAGGAGTTCAAACTGAAATAAAGGTAAGGAGATATTTATAAATTATCGTCAGTGTCCCAATTAGTCTATGTTCTCGTCCCATATTCGGATCGCGAAGATCCCATGTTCTCTAACGGCCTTTGCCTTTCAAAATCCGTTTCCGATCTAATCATAATTTATTTTTAATTAAGAATGACATAGCTTCTACAAGTGGAACTAAAGTAATTATCTTAATATTAATTTGGGGGTTTTTATTATTTATTAATAGGGTATATATCATTTATTGAGCGACGTTAGAGTTTGATTGACTATAATTTTTTGATGCTTGTCCAATACAAATTAATTTTATATCTTGGGAAGCTCTTGATAAGCGGTATCTTTTTTCCAGTTTTTCAGGCTATTTATACATATTTATAATATTTTCTCACTATATACTTCCAAATTAAACTTTTTGTACTTCAACTTAACATTTTCTCGATCAAAGCCCTCTTTATAATCATTTATTAAAAGGAACATGATCTGGTTGAAAGGATCTTCAATAATACAGAGATTGATATTATAAAGAAAGATTATTCTGACGAAAACGATGAAATCAAAAATTTAGATAATGAAACAGTAGAAGATAATATTGAAGAAAATAATGCTGACGAGCAAATTAATCAGGGTTTGTATTAGGGTACCCGTAACCCGGCCTTTTTTGTACCCGATACCCGTAAAGATAATTTTCCAACCCGAAACCCGTACCCGATATTTTTTGTACCCGCGGCAACCATGTTTGTATTAAATAGGCATTAAGTGGTTGTTTATTAACAATCACCGTACGACCCCAATTCTTTTAGATATTATTTAACCTAAATAACATAGTGCCTATTTATGTATAATAGATAATAATAATGATATTGAAGAAAAAACTGAACGTAAATTGATGATAAAATTAGAAAAGAAACAAAAAGCTTCTGAAATTATTGAAAATAAAAGAAAAGATTATTATAATAATATAGAAAATTTTGCCAAAAATGTTGAGATATTAAATTCGAGAAAATCAAAAAACAGTGATTTAGAATCAAGAAAAAATTTTTTTAAAGAGGAGAAAGAATGGGAAGATATTGCAAATTTGAAAAGTAAATATTTAAGTTAATTTCAGATAATTTTTTGAATAGAATGTCAGTAGAGAAGAAATATTTATTTGATAATCCGATATAAAATTATTGATGAATCTGAACCAAAGATACTTTTTCCCCCTCAAAATCTAACAATATCTCGATAGTCAAAATTCGGATTGACTGGGTTAGAATTGTTGGGTAAGATCGAGGGAAAGGATGTTTAGCTAAGAAAATCTCGATAGACAAAACTGGGGGGGGGGGAGGTGAAAGAAATTAGTCTTTCTAAGCTACAACAAATACCAGAAGATAAGTATTTGTTGGCGAAACCAATCAAACTTCTAATTAATTCCCAATTTTAATACAAATTGAAAACAATTTTCAAAGATTTATTTATAAAATATATTAATTTTACAAAGAAGAAGCTTAATAAAGCTTAAAGAATTTAGAAGAACTAAAAAGAACTGAAAAGAACATATATTGTTATAAGATAGGGGATTTTATACAAACAGAAAAGGTGTATAATTTAAGAGAGAGAAGAGAACGGAAATGCTCGTGAAAGAGCAAAGTAACTAATTGTGTAATGTTTGGGAAAAAATTATATTAAAAATTAATAAAAATATAAATAAATAAAATTAATAAAATAAATAAATTTTATTTATATATTTTCCCTCGTTTTCACGACACTCCCAACACCGGGGTGATGTGTGAAGTGCTCGGCCCTATGCCTTGTCCTCTTCCTCCAGCAGATCCAAGCTTCCAAGCCACCAGTGCTGATGAAAGTTTGGAGTGCTGCTTCATCCCCATAAAGCTTAACTGTCTCCTGCCTCGGAATGTTGAGGCTAGTGTGCGGTCATACTCACGAAGGGCTCCGAAGGAACCTACCGTGTCTGCTGCCGCTGGGTCATTCAGGCTTCGATTGCCACGGCCCAATAATAGATTGTGCTGTGCTTCTTTTACAGCTAGCCCTTGGTCTGAAACGACCGGTGCTATTATTCTCCCGTCGACAAGGTGGTCCGACTGTTCCCCACTCAGTGCAAAGCCCCGAGTGGGGGTGGACCAGTTTGGTTGTCTCGAGGCAAATTTTTCGGCCCAATTCTTTTTTATTGATCCGATAAAATTTCTCTTTGTCAACCCTTCTCTTTTGATTTCGGTTGGGTAGAGCTGTTTATGGGATTGTTTCCCAAATTTATCCGATCCCGCAATTTTTTGCCTGACGGTACGGAGTTCTCCTTCCCTGAATTTTTTGTTCCGCCCCTTTCGCCAAAAGCTCAGGGGCGCATCTTCGTCCTCAATAGGGACGACCCTCCCTCCACCGGGCTGGATATTTGACCAATTATTTTTGGTTGCCCTTTGTTTTTGGGCTGCAATCCATTTTTTGTTTAATTTTTGGATTGCTCTCTCCTGTCTATTCATTGCTTCTACCTTTCTTTTTGGAAGGCATTCGTTTCTTGCCTCAATTTGAGGACAAACACAATTTAATTCCGGCAATTGTGAAACAATTGCCGAAGCAATTAGTTCTCCTTCGCTATCCAGCAGTGGACCTAAAATTGATTTGGAAAGCCAGAATCCGCTTGGAAGTTGGCGGATCTTTGCTATTTCCAATTCATTTAAATATTTTGCCCCAATTAGTACATCGGGGTTTTCTATTCTGTGCTTCACCTCCAATGGTTTTGTTTCCAAGGTTGATTCATCTTGGTCGTCGATTTGAATTGTTATCATTGGAGGGAGGTGTTCGTTTGGAACAACCAGAAGTTCCAATTGCATTGGTCCCTCACTAGTTTCAAGTCCAACTTTTACCATCTCCGAATAAGACGAAGTGGCAAGATCTCGTGGGCCTACACCTCTCAATTCTAATTTTTCGAATGAGTGAGGCTTTAGCATTAATTCTTTTGCAAGTCTCTCAGAGATCATGCTACTTTGGCTTCCAGAATCAATAAAAATTGTTCCGGATACTTTTTTATTCCTCCCAAATTTTGGGTTGAACATCTTTGCTTGTACGCATTTCAACAAGCAGTATTTGAAACCTATTGCTTGGGTTTCCGTTGCTGTTTCTCCTATGGAGTCCATTTTCCCTTTTTTCGGAGTCCTTTTGTTCAGAGTCCAGTTTTTCCGATAATGGCTTTGTTTCCCATCATCATCCGTCTGTTTGAGTTTTTCTTGGGTCCATTTTTTCTTAAACTCGTTTTCTTTTCCAGCACCAGCCGATTGTTTAAACTTCGGCCGTTGTGGAATTTTCCTGTTCGGACACAACGCTAACGGATGTGCCCCTGAGCATCCCAAACATTTCGATGGGTGCTCACAGTCTGCTGCCTCGTGTCCGAGTCTGCAGCAGCGAATACAGCGCTTTTCTTCTTTAATGCGCTCTTTTCGCGCCTGAAGTGTTGAGTATTTTCTGCACTCATTAGACCAGTGTTTTTTCTGGCAAAAATAACAGTAGAGAGATCTTTTTCCTTTTTTCTCTCTTACCGTTTCCTTTCGATTTGTTTTTCCAACAGTCGGACAAGCGACTGTCGGAGGAGGTGAATCATCCTCATCCCTTGGAATCTTCCTTTTTTCATTGCCTGTCCTTTTCGGCGTATGAGGTTCGTCCTTTGGCTTGGAAAATTGTTTTTTCTCCTCGCCTTTCTTTTCATCGCCCATCTTTTTTAAGATCGACGAGATTTCCATTTCAGACTCTAATAGCCTCTTTAGCTCGAGTCTGAATTTGCTGGTTGTCCAACTATCTCCAGCTTCCTTCTTGACGGCCAAAATTTCTCTTAACATTGGTCGCGTCAATTTTGTTTCGAGCAGGTTGTAATAAAAATCCGAATCTGTGTCATTTCCAAGACCAGCCAATTGGCGACAGATTCGTTCCAAATTCAGATAGAATTTTCTGACATCTTCCAGAGTGTTACAATGTGGAAGTGTTAGAAGTTGCTGCTGCAAGTTTCTAATTCTTCTATCTTTATTTTCGAAATTTTGTTTAAGCAAATCGATTGCTTGAACGTATTCGCTTGGTTGAAACCCGTCGATCAAAAGACCGGCAGGACTGTCCTGTGGTATGAATGACCGAAGATAAAGAAATTTTCTTTCGGTCGATAGACCATTATCTTCATGTATTGACATGAAGAGCTCCCACCAATCAGGCCAAAGGTCTGGATCGGTGCCGTAGAATTTGCCTATGCTTAATGCCTCATGCCTCACCTCATAATTAACTGGCGTGGCAAGAGCTATCTTTGGTGTTTGCTCAATCTGAGCCTTTTCTCTTCTTAAATTTAACCGTTTTAGCCTCAGTTTTCGGCTTAATTTAGATTTTGACATTCTCAAGGCTGTCAATCTTTTTTCTGCTTCGGCCGCATATTGGCTGGGCCTTTGCTTTAATTCGAACGCTTTAAAAGAAGCGTCGAATCCTGGCCTTTCTGCTGCTGTAGCCTTCTTGTTTAATTCAGTCCAATCTTCAAGGACCGAATTTATTTCATCTTTTGCTCCGCAGAGGCCTTTTATTAGATTGTCCAAATCTTCCATTGAACTCTCTAAATAAATAATTTCTTCTTCTAAAGGCATTTCCAAGACCCGATCTGAATCAAATTCAGTTAGGTCTGCCTTCAATAATTCGACAATCTTTTTGATTGTAATTTGCAGCCGCTGTTCCAAAGGGCTACTCATCGTTGACTTGTCTTCTGTTGAGCTGCTGGATGTATTTTTACCTTTAAAAATTTTCCCACTTCCCAGAAAACAAGTTACTGGCTGTTAACAATAATTGTTAACAGTCTACTTAGAAAATGACAAAGTCTTTATTTCTAAGTTTTTTAAGGGAAATTTAAAAAAAATTTTTCCCAATTTAAAAATTTAAATTTTTTTCTTTAAAAATTTAAACTTGCCTTTTTTCTTTAAAAAGTGCTGAGCCCCCACTGAAAGAAAAGGAAGATTCTTTTCAAGCTACAACTACAATTCAATGTGATTTGTAGTCGGCAAATTTTTTTCTTAATTTATTTTAAATAACTTAATTTTTATTTAAATAAATTTTCCAAAGTTTTAATATTTATTAAAATATTTAATAAAGTGATTAAAAGAGAAGAAGCCAACTAAAGAGTAAAGCAATAGGCTTTTATATAAAACAAAGAATAAGATTGTGGGAGGGAAAAATAAAAATAAAAAGCTCTAAAACAAGAGCGAAATACAACGCAAGTGAAAAGAGAGAGGAAAAGTTTGTTGTTGTAACCTATGGGAAATTACAACAATGGACTTTGAATGGAAAAATATATTGGAAACTAACTAAAAAATTAAATAAAAATAATTAAAATAATTATTAATTTAATTTAACTTCTGAATTGATTCTTAATCCTCTCAATTCAGAACACTGCCCGCAGCGCCGACGATTCTTCCATCGACTCGGGTTTTCCATCTCTTCTTTTCCTCTTCCGTCAGCAGGTCAGGTTGGCGCAGCCTAAAGGCGCTGCTTCCTCCCCGATTTGACTCCATCCTGCCTCTGAATGTTGAGGCTAGTATATGGTTTTGCGCACGAGTGGTTCCAAAAGAACCAGCCGTGTATACTGCCGCCATGCTCAGGCTGTTCGCTTCAGGATTGTTCCGTTTGTTCGTTGTTGCCTTCTTTTTCAGGCTGTACAACTTTTCTCTTTTCCCAATTAATTCTAATTTGATTAAAGGGGATTTTCTGTTCAAATACTTCCGCTTTTTATTTTGCGGTTGTATTTTTCTTTCACCTCTGTTGTTCTCACCGATTGATGAATTTCCTAACCATACTCCACGAGAATGTTGTGGACGCGGCGACTTCGATTCTCCTGTTCGAAGCTTCTCTTTAAATTCCTTATTCACTTTCGCAAAGCCAAAGTTTAATTTTCTTTCCTGCGCAAGTGGAGTAGTTAGTTGCTTGCAGCGTTGAATTGAACGCTCTTTTTCCGATACGCCGGTATATGATTTTTGGCGTACCTGTTGGAGTCCAATTTTATTTCTTTTTTCTCGCCCTTTTTTGATTTCGGGTGGGTAGAGTTGTTTGTGGGGTTGGTTCCCAATTTTTTCCGATTCCGCGTTTTCTTTTCTAGCGGTACCTTGATTATATTTTTTAATTCGCCACCTTCGCTTAAAGCTCTGGGGCGCATCCTCGTCCGCTAAAGGGACGACCCTCCCTCCACCGGGGTTGATGTGTGAAGTGCTCGGCCCTATGCCTTGTCCTCTTCCTCCAGCAGATCCAAGCTTCCAAGCCACCATTTCCCATAGGTTACAACAACAAACTTTTCCTCTCTCTTTTCACTTGCGTTGTATTTCGCTCTTGTTTTAGAGCTTTTTATTTTTATTTTTCCCTCCCACAATCTTATTCTTTGTTTTATATAAAAGCCTATTGCTTTACTCTTTAGTTGGCTTCTTCTCTTTTAATCACTTTATTAAATATTTTAATAAATATTAAAACTTTGGAAAATTTATTTAAATAAAAATTAAGTTATTTAAAATAAATTAAGAAAAAAATTTGCCGACTACAAATCACATTGAATTGTAGTTGTAGCTTGAAAAGAATCTTCCTTTTCTTTCAGTGGGGGCTCAGCACTTTTTAAAGAAAAAAGGCAAGTTTAAATTTTTAAAGAAAAAAATTTAAATTTTTAAATTGGGAAAAATTTTTTTTAAATTTCCCTTAAAAAACTTAGAAATAAAGACTTTGTCATTTTCTAAGTAGACTGTTAACAATTATTGTTAACAGCCAGTAACTTGTTTTCTGGGAAGTGGGAAAATTTTTAAAGGTAAAAATACATCCAGCAGCTCAACAGAAGACAAGTCAACGATGAGTAGCCCTTTGGAACAGCGGCTGCAAATTACAATCAAAAAGATTGTCGAATTATTGAAGGCAGACCTAACTGAATTTGATTCAGATCGGGTCTTGGAAATGCCTTTAGAAGAAGAAATTATTTATTTAGAGAGTTCAATGGAAGATTTGGACAATCTAATAAAAGGCCTCTGCGGAGCAAAAGATGAAATAAATTCGGTCCTTGAAGATTGGACTGAATTAAACAAGAAGGCTACAGCAGCAGAAAGGCCAGGATTCGACGCTTCTTTTAAAGCGTTCGAATTAAAGCAAAGGCCCAGCCAATATGCGGCCGAAGCAGAAAAAAGATTGACAGCCTTGAGAATGTCAAAATCTAAATTAAGCCGAAAACTGAGGCTAAAACGGTTAAATTTAAGAAGAGAAAAGGCTCAGATTGAGCAAACACCAAAGATAGCTCTTGCCACGCCAGTTAATTATGAGGTGAGGCATGAGGCATTAAGCATAGGCAAATTCTACGGCACCGATCCAGACCTTTGGCCTGATTGGTGGGAGCTCTTCATGTCAATACATGAAGATAATGGTCTATCGACCGAAAGAAAATTTCTTTATCTTCGGTCATTCATACCACAGGACAGTCCTGCCGGTCTTTTGATCGACGGGTTTCAACCAAGCGAATACGTTCAAGCAATCGATTTGCTTAAACAAAATTTCGAAAATAAAGATAGAAGAATTAGAAACTTGCAGCAGCAACTTCTAACACTTCCACATTGTAACACTCTGGAAGATGTCAGAAAATTCTATCTGAATTTGGAACGAATCTGTCGCCAATTGGCTGGTCTTGGAAATGACACAGATTCGGATTTTTATTACAACCTGCTCGAAACAAAATTGACGCGACCAATGTTAAGAGAAATTTTGGCCGTCAAGAAGGAAGCTGGAGATAGTTGGACAACCAGCAAATTCAGACTCGAGCTAAAGAGGCTATTAGAGTCTGAAATGGAAATCTCGTCGATCTTAAAAAAGATGGGCGATGAAAAGAAAGGCGAGGAGAAAAAACAATTTTCCAAGCCAAAGGACGAACCTCATACGCCGAAAAGGACAGGCAATGAAAAAAGGAAGATTCCAAGGGATGAGGATGATTCACCTCCTCCGACAGTCGCTTGTCCGACTGTTGGAAAAACAAATCGAAAGGAAACGGTAAGAGAGAAAAAAGGAAAAAGATCTCTCTACTGTTATTTTTGCCAGAAAAAACACTGGTCTAATGAGTGCAGAAAATACTCAACACTTCAGGCGCGAAAAGAGCGCATTAAAGAAGAAAAGCGCTGTATTCGCTGCTGCAGACTCGGACACGAGGCAGCAGACTGTGAGCACCCATCGAAATGTTTGGGATGCTCAGGGGCACATCCGTTAGCGTTGTGTCCGAACAGGAAAATTCCACAACGGCCGAAGTTTAAACAATCGGCTGGTGCTGGAAAAGAAAACGAGTTTAAGAAAAAATGGACCCAAGAAAAACTCAAACAGACGGATGATGATGGGAAACAAAGCCATTATCGGAAAAACTGGACTCTGAACAAAAGGACTCCGAAAAAAGGGAAAATGGACTCCATAGGAGAAACAGCAACGGAAACCCAAGCAATAGGTTTCAAATACTGCTTGTTGAAATGCGTACAAGCAAAGATGTTCAACCCAAAATTTGGGAGGAATAAAAAAGTATCCGGAACAATTTTTATTGATTCTGGAAGCCAAAGTAGCATGATCTCTGAGAGACTTGCAAAAGAATTAATGCTAAAGCCTCACTCATTCGAAAAATTAGAATTGAGAGGTGTAGGCCCACGAGATCTTGCCACTTCGTCTTATTCGAAGATGGTAAAAGTTGGACTTGAAACTAGTGAAGGACCAATGAAGTTGGAACTTCTTGTCGTTCCTAGTGAACACCTGCCTCCAATGGTAACCGTTAAAATCGACGACCAAGATAAATCAACCTTGGAAACAAAACCATTGGAGGTGAAGCACAGAATAGAAAACCCCGATGTACTAATTGGGGCAAAATATTTAAATGAATTGGAAATAGCAAAGATCCGCCAACTTCCAAGCGGATTCTGGCTTTCCAAATCAATTTTAGGTCCACTGCTGGATAGCGAAGGAGAACTAATGTCTTCGGCAATTGTTTCACAATTGCCGGAACTAAATTGTGTTTGTCCTCAAATTGAGGCAAGAAACAAATGCCTTCCAAAAAGAAAGGTAGAAGTAGTGACAATACAGGAAAGAGCAATCCAAAAATCAAGCAAAAAATGGATTGCAGCCCAAAAACAAAGGGCGACCAAAAATAATTGGTCAAATATCCAGCCCGGTGGAGGGAGGGTCGTCCCTATCGAGGACGAATATGCGCCCCTGAGCTTTTGGCGAAAGGGGTGGAACAAAAAATTCAGGGAAGGAGAACTCCGTACCGTCAGACAAAAAATTGCGGAATCGGATAGAATGGGGAAACTACCCCATAAACAGCTCTACCCAACCGAAATCAAAACAGAAGGGTTGACAAAGAGAAATTTTATCGGATCAATAAAAAAGAATTGGGCCGAAAAATTTGCCACGAGACAACCGAACTGGTCCACCCCCACTCGGGGCTTTGCACTGAGTGGGGAACAGTCAGACCAGCTTGTCGACTGGAGGATAATAGCACCGGTCGTTTCAGACCAAGGGCTAGCTGTCAAAGTAGCACAGCACAATCGATTATTGGGTAGTGGCAGTCGAAGCCTGAATGACCCAGCAGCAGCAGACACGGTCGGTTCCTTCGGAACCCTTCGTGAGTATGACCACCCATTAGCCTCAACATTCCGAGGCAGGAGACAGTTAAGCTTTATGGGGATGAAGCAGCACTCCAAACTTTCATCAGCACTGGTGGCTTGGAAGCTTGGATCTGCTGGAGGAAGAGGACAAGGCATAGGGCCGAGCACTTCACACATCACCCCGGTGTTGGGAGTGTCGTGAAAACGAGGGAAAATATATAAATAAAATTTATTTATTTTATTAATTTTATTTATTTATATTTTTATTAATTTTTAATATAATTTTTTCCCAAACATTACACAATTAGTTACTTTGCTCTTTCACGAGCATTTCCGTTCTCTTCTCTCTCTTAAATTATACACCTTTTCTGTTTGTATAAAATCCCCTATCTTATAACAATATATGTTCTTCTTAGTTCTTTTTAGTTCTTCTAAATTCTTTAAGCTTTATTAAGCTTCTTCTTTGTAAAATTAATATATTTTATAAATAGTCAAATTTTTATAAATAGTCAAACGACCTAAATTTTATTTATATATTTTCCCTCGTTTTCACGACAGAGGCACACACAATCTTGATAGTCAATTCGAGGGGCACATATCCATAAAAGGCTTCTGCAAATTTTGAGAGCTGTAATAAATATTAAAAGTTCAATGATTTCTTTTACTTCCTTTATTATTGTACGACTATCCACTATATTTGATTACTTGCTAAAATTAAGTGAGAGATGGAAAGGAGAGCCTTTGTCTATAAATTAATATATAATTTAAGATATCTACCAAATTTTAAAAAATCCGTCTGCTAATGATACCATAGAAGATTATCTACTAAATTTATACTCAATCCGTTTAGAACACTTAAATAAATTAAAAAATGTTGATAATATTTTATTAAATAAGGAGGAAGAATTATTTTTAAATTTATTTATTTTAATTAAAAATATTGAAGAAAAATTAATTAGTTCAAGTTTAATTTTAAAAACAAACATTTTTGAAGAAGAAGAAAAAATAAAAATTAAAAAAATATTAAAACAATTTGAAAAATATTGGATAAAATTTAAAAAAGATAATTTAATTAATTTTGATGAGGAGGGGGATAAATTGGAATTATATAAAAGTTTAATTAATAAATTAATTAAAATTGATGTGATTTTAGCAAAATTGCCACATTCTTTATATAATATAGACGAAATTGAACAAGTTTTTACAGAGGAATTTAGGTAGTATTTTATATAGAAACAGGCAAAATCGTGTTTAAGGGATCCCGCATGCGGGAGTAAACTTTAAAAAATAGTTTGCGGGAGTAAATCCCACGGGAATAATCCTGCACTCCGGCAATCTTCAGATAGACGAATCAAAGTTAAGGGGTCGATTGATAACATAGAGCTGTTAAAAAAGAGAAATTATTGTTATTGAGATCATTCCAACTTAGTAAACTTCCATTTTTGCGTTCGATCACTCATAAATTGATCAACTCCCATTCAACTTCACATTCTTAAGTAAGGTGGGCCCCTTAGTTAACTTAATTTTCACTCTTTTTACGAGACTGATCAACTTACCACTTCGATGAAGAGGAAATGAGATTAAACCATGTGTTAAGAAAGGGGATTAAGGGGACGTATAAGGGGAAAGGCATCAAGTTCTTCAACAAAATATATACTTTAAATTAATATTTTTTCAGCAATTTAAATAAAGAATTAAATTATTCAATTGAATTAAAAGAATTAAATTTTTATAATTTTGTATTTTTATTGGCAAGAAAATCAGAAGTAATTTTGGATGATATTCGGATTCCAATTAAAAATTTCAAATATTTTGAAAACTTTATTGATAAAGATGGAATTATTAAAATAAAATTTTTTAAAAATTTTTCAATGATTTTGGGGGAAAATGATAAAATTACAATGAAGTATTTGATTGATAAATTATTAATAAATATTAAAAATGCAAAAATTGTTTTATCACAACAGTCGATGGGTAAATTAATTTGATAATTTAAAAAACGGAGAAGTTTTGCTCAGTCTGTATCAGTCCAGTCAGGACCCTATAACTCATGAAGGAATGGTCAATTTTTATGTTCTTGATACCATTTGATAGAGAATCGAGAGCTCTACAACATATAATAAAATCAGAATTAAAAAATCAGAACTTTTTTATCAATAAGTCAAAAATTCTGATTTTTTGGTATTTTGTGGCCAGTTTAGTGCTCTATTCAATGATACCAAGAACATTAAAAATTATCAGCTCTTTGATAATAAATAAACATAGCCCAGATTGAACTGTGAAAAAGCTGAACCCATTTAAAAATACATAAATACAGGGATATAACCAGCATAAAAATTAATTCCCGAACCGATTTTCGTGGACTTTCGGGAAGAGTCAACTAGATCCCTGATACAACTACGTTAATTATTTTAAGATGAAAAGAATCAAATGGATTATTCAACTCAAATCGTTAATGATAGATGGCTTATTCCTTCGTATTATAGTCTTAGTCAAGATATTAATTTATCAAATGATGAGCAAGTCAATAATAAGGTAGAAATAAGTAGAAAGTATAATATCGGTTTAGAACTGAACTAAAATTGTTGATTATTAAGCCAATATCTAGTTCGATTTCGGATATCCAAAGAATTTCTTAGAACCAAAGGTCCTGCTTACATTTTTTCCTTTCGCTTTGTGAATTATGTGATATTTTCGATTTTTGAGGGTCCGAAATTCTCAAAATTTTGCCTAGCAAAATTTTCGCCCACTTATAACAATAACATTATATAATGCGGTTCAGTAAAAAATTAAATGATAACAGAATGGCTAATGACATTATTAATGTGGAATTTTGTTATTATATCCAAATAGACCATATTTTCAAGGATTAAAACCGAAAACCCCTATCCGGATCCGAAAAATTATAGAAATTGAACTTTTAATTTTAGTTATATACTTATTTGGATGCAATTTACTTAATAAATGATAAAATTAGAAAAAGGAGAAACACCGCTAAAATGTGGATATACAACGAAGTTGAAAATTGGCTTAAACAAACATGTTTAAAAAATAATAAAAAATTTTCAGGTAGTAAAATTATAAATAAATCAAGATAAATAAGTCTAGTTGACTCCCTAACCGCCAGAAAGAGAATACCCAATTCTCATACTTTCTGTGCATTTAACGATTTAGATTAAGACAGATTGAGATTTAGAATGGTTCGTTAGAAAAGCTTCTATCCCACATTATAATCCTATAGGAGTTTGATAACCTCATGTCCATTGGGTTATTATAAAAAGGGTTAGATAATAATCGTTAGATTATTATGTAAGTGAGGTGACATTGTAGTTGTGGTATTAGAAGATTTAAGGCATCATAAATAATAATTAAGTAGATGAGGTATAATGGTGAGGTGTCAACTTAATACTATTAAATTTTTATATAAAGCTTATAGTTAAGTAAACTATTAGGAAAAGGAGGAATACGGCTTCCTGAATACGGCTTTTCATCTTCCTATTTCTATTTTTTTATCAAGGTTTTTCAATGGTTGTTGGAGGATCAAGTTTAATTGGAGCAGATAGTGCCGATTCTGATTTAGATATAATTTTTGTTATTCCTATAATCTGTCTATTAAACAAAGAAATAAATGATTGTGAACTGTGTAAAAATAGCATAAATAAAAATCAATCATTATGTACAGATCATGATTTAATATATGGCGATGGAATAAATAATGAATCATTTACATCACACATTTGGGGTGTTATTAATGATATTAGAAAAGAAAAGGTATACTTTCTGCTCAAATAATAATTGCCCTTTTAATATGGCCCGACGTCCGAGTCATTTTTTTCGGCCTCATCATTATCGGACCGGACAGACCGAGTCCTTTTCGCGCATCATTTTTATTTAGTCGGGCATCGAGTCTTTTCCGGATTAAAATTCGATGCCTGACTCAATCTTTCGGACAGGACCCAAAGTTGGTAATTTTTCGGGCATACACATTATTTGCTTGATATATAATTAGATATATCATTCGAAAGTGCCCTTGAAGTTGGGTCGAATGATACAACTATCTATTATAAATATGCGATCGTTCTGAACAAAATTATGAAGTCGAATCACCCTTCAAACCCTTTTTATCAAGTCTCAAGGGGCTAAGACATCTGGTCTGAACTTTGCTTACTTAAGTCAAATTTCGTTGATTTAGTGTCTTTCGACTCAGCTCGAAGAGCTCGTTCGAATAAAATCTTTCAATTTCTTATAAAATGCGAAACAAGGAGGTGATTTCCAAAGTATTACCATTATTGCTTCAACTGCAACTCGAGGGGATAATAAATCGGTTGGGTCAACTATTAAAGTTTTAATTTTCATTGGGGAATTATTTGAGGGGGAATCACTTGGAAGAATCATGGGGAATTATTTGATAGTTGATAATTTGGGGGAATCATGGGGAATTATTTGATAGTTGATAATTTGGGGGAATCATGGGGAATTATTTGATAGTTGATAATTTACGGGCATACACAGTAATTTTTTTCAAATTTTCATTAAGGTATCATCTGCTTATCGAATAAATATCATTAGAGGTCGAGTATCATCTATTAATATTGTCTATGCAGGTCAGAACATGGATATTTTATTTGCTGTAGTTCCTTATGAAAAAATACCAGATTTAATAGACTTAAACAATCATGAAAATAATGAAGTAATTAAAAATAATTTGAATTTAATGGATTCGTTGATTAATGATATGATCAAAATTAATGGAATATTTTACAATCAGAGTATATTATTGCTAACTGGTTATCGTTTTATATACCGAACAAATTTTTATTTAATTCATCCTTCAAGGAGGCAGATTTTCAAATATTTACTACTTGCCGTGAAATTATGGGCAAAGAGTGATTATTTTATTATAATAAGGGTGCCGGTTTCAATAAGAACCGCGGTTTTGTTCGGTTCATATTTACAGTTAACTGAATAATTTGGCGAAACCGACAACCCCATCAATGAGAGTATCGTATAGGCTGAAATAATAGCCCTCTCTCAAATAAATATCCAATTCATACTTAAATTATTTACCCCCTCGAGCAAGAGATTGAACAATAATTATTTCAGTATATACGGTAATTGGATTTTATTTTAATTTTCGTAAATTCTCCAATTGAATAGACGGCTTCTGGGATAATAAATTAAAATTAAACGATGAAAGTCAAGATCTGTGATAAAATGCCCATTTTACTTTTCAATATTCACTTAGAGATTTTAACAGAATATCTAAAAAATTTTCATTTTCAAATCAGGACGTCAAATATACTCGAATATGTTTGGATATTTAAGCGGATCAATTCTTTTTGTTATGGCAGCAAAAATTTGTTTAATTTACCCCTTTGGAGAATTAAATTTTTTATTACAAAAATTCTTTCAAATTTACAGTGCCTGGTAAAAAAATAAAAATTAAATACCTAAATGTATTATTAAATACCTAAATGTTTATTTAGGGCCTGGCCTTTACCCTTAATAATTGAAGATATAACAAATACAGAGCCGGATATAATAAAAAATTTTAACGACTTTTGGGACTTTAATAAATTAAAATTAAACGAAGAAAGTTCAAAATCTGGAGATAAAATGCCAATATTAACATCGTTATTCCCTGAACAAAATACAGCACATAATGTTAATGAATTTACTTTGAAAATTATTTTGAGGGAAATTAAGGAAGGTTGTATTTATTATTGTAAAGATTGATAGTTAAAGGTACCTTGTAGATAATCACCTACCCCTGCCGAGATAAAAATAAATTCACGATCTTTTAACTTGGTGATTCCCGAATATTTTTTTGATTCCCGACTTTAGGGAATGAAGAATTCCCAATCCAAAAAGGTGATACAAGACTTAACGGCAGGATCTTGATATCTATAAGGGCAGGATTATATGCCTAAATAATTACATAGGGTGTTTATTGTCTAAATAAATTTTAACGTGCAATAGGCATTTGAGGGAAGGGTAATTAGTGTTTCAATTTCTCACTGAAGAGGTAATTAATATAGTACCGGAATTATTATAAATATACATACGATATGTAATTCTGAAAATATTTTTTGCATATTTTTCCTTATGTGTCAAATTTATTAAATATTTGCTTAAATTCCTAGAGGAATTTTGAAATAAATTTTGATGCCGATTTTATATTTTTTTTTATTTTATTTTTTAATTTAGCCTATCATATAATGGATGAGCTTAACTTTAATAATAAATCAAATCTTGAAAAACTTAATATATTTGACGAATTAAATTATAAATCAATTTATGAGCATTTCATTCTAATTGAATGTATATCCCTAAGTTACTCAAATCCAGAAATTCGATGCTCAAAAGTAAAAAGCCGAGTAAGAATTGCAATAACTAAATGGGTTGATGAAGAAGTAAATAATGTAAAATTAAAGGATTGTCTAAAGGAATATCATGTATTGACTGGATATGAATTTAAAAGGACAACTAAATATGAAAAGTAAGATAGGTAGATAAAATAAATACACTAACAAAGGAGGTGCTTGGGGTTTCCGAGGGACTTAGCAATGAAATTTTGCAGCAGGTAGATCATACCCTGCCTTAGTTGTGAAATTTCATCATTTCCGCTAGAGGGTACTGTGGATTTCTGTTTTTTAATATATTATCTGAAAATAATCCTGAAAATAATTTTACACTATGTCAAACTGGACAGAAATTAATAGATTAGCGCTACGCTAGTGGCAATAATAAATTTATATTCTGTAGTGAATAGTCATTCTTTTGGTAGTCCTTCATACTTTTATGGTTTCAGTAAATTCGGTCAGCTTTGCATAGAAAGTTTTTATGTTTTGAAGCAACAGTTTACCTTTTGCATTCAAAAGAAAAAATGTTAAGAATTTGAATATTATTTTCAATAATTGCCTCTCGTTAGTGGAGGTAATTATCAGAATTAGGGTAATTATTCGAGCATTTATTCGAGTATATATTTTATTTTTCATTGGCATTTACCTAGTTATCTAATTTTTTATTTAAATTTATAGTTCACAAATCCATCAAACACTCTTATTAATTGGCTTTAATTTATCTAAAAATTGTTTCAATAACATAAAAAATAATGAATTAATTAATGAATTGGAAGTATTAGCCAGAAAATTAATTGAAAAATTGAACCTATTTTTATCAGAAAATATATGGATAGATTCAATATATTTGAACAGAATTGTTCTAGATAAGAGGTATTTTAATATTATCATTTTTTACATGTTGGTGATTTATGTATAAATTACACAATTTTCTGTTATTTATGCTTTGAAATAGAGTAAGTCGAGTACCGAGTAATTGGGAAAAAACCGAGCTCGAGTAATCCGAGTTTGAAAAACCCGAGTTCGAGCTCGAGCTCAACTTTTTAGGTCGAGTTCGAGTAATCGAGTAATTTTTATTGTATTCAATTTCAGATTTCAAGAATTACGTCGGAAAATTTTAACCAAAGACATGCCAACAAGTTCATCAGCAACATTCAATCACAATACTCCATTTAATAATAAAATTAAAATCGAAGATAAGGAAATTAATGAAATTAAGGTTAACGAATTGACAAAAATTCTTCAATGGCCAGAAATAGTACAAACAAATAAATTAGACGAGTTAAAATATAATAAGGATAATTCGTATGTGTATTTCCCAGCAAATAAGGTAATAAAATACATAAATTACTATGACTATGAAGGATGTAGGGTAGCTATTTGTACGTAGATTGCTGTTCGTACACTAGTGATGTGAGAGTTAAAAAAAGTCAAGAGTCGAGACCGAGAATCAAACCGGAGACCAAACCGAGAGTCGAGACCGAGAGTTCAAAAAACCCGAGAAATTTCTCGACTCCAGAGTCGAGACCAAGACTCTCGAGCATCACTATCGTACACGTTCACGATATGTTCGCATGCACTATGAGTAATTTCTAAATCACCTCCAAAAATTCTATAACTTTTGTTAATTACTCGTAGTAAATTTGAATGTAGGCTAACAAATAAGTAAGTCGGATGTGGTTCGATAACAGCCACGGGCATGCCCTTTATGATTAGCTATAGGAGAATAGTTATTCCATTTAAGCTTTATTATTACAAGTAATCTTTAAGTACATACTATTTAATAATTAGAATTAAAATTAATTTAGTTTCAAGAAGAGAATATGAAGATATATAACAAAAAATCCTTAAAATCATTATGAAATAAATAGTTAAACATAAATTAAATAATTAAATATTTTTGTATACACTAAAATCTTTTTAAAGAAATTATTTAAATTCTCTTTTTATGATTTAAAAGCATAAAAAATTTTATGAGAAATACTTGTATTAGCTTAATAAGTATTTATTATCCACATAAAAGCGTTATTTAAAACAAAAATCAGAACAAATTCAAAACATGTTTTTAGTAATTAAAACAAATTAGTTAAGAATATTACAAATCAGAATTTTTTTAAAACATGTTTTTGCATAAATTAAATGTTTTGAAATAATTCTGGTTTTTTAAAATTTTAGAAATTCTGGTTTTTACAAAATTCTGGTTTTGTTGGTTTTTAATTATGGTTTTGTTGTTTATAAAAAATTCTGGTTTTATATGAATTCTGGTTTTTTAAAACAAAAACATTAATCATTGTGGGTGTATCTGTAGTCGATTAAAAACAGCTTCTTTGTATGGCTTATTAGTTATTATACAAACAATTGGGTTAAAAACGGGTGTAAAATGATTCAAAATTACATGAAAAATATAAAGAATATTTTTATTTACTATTGTTGAATCATTTGTTTTATAAATGAAACTAAGGAGCACAGCAAATAGAGTTAAAAATTGATTTATAGATGGAACAATTGCCTGAAATTTAAAATTAAATAAAATTTTAGTACCCGATTAGGATAATATTTAAAATTGACGTCGAAAGAGAGTTCATCCAAAACGAGGGAGTACGATATATGTAGACGAAGATGGAAAGGGCTGGAACTCCCAAGGAGAATAGGGGCTAAGGACTAGGTTGACATTTCATTATTTTCTTAAGGATGGTATTTACTTAGGGTATTTAATGGTATTTACCCATAAATACAATTACATATAAATTTTATATACCAAAATTATCAAAGTTTTTGTCAATTGTTTGAGTAATCTCTTCATATTTTGATCAAATCCAGTATGTAAATTAACATAATAAATCATTTTAGAGCCACAAATAAGAATTACAAAAAATGGAATTATTACAATGGGACTCGAAATTAATGATGGTCATAGTTCAGGGACGACGTCAAGGCCAGGTTGTTCTCCATCAGGACAACCCATATACCCCCCCCCTTTCTCTTATCTGCTCGCTTTACTTCAATCAGTTAATATCCTGAGGAAAATTATGGTGGATGGAGAGAGGAAAATTGTGAATAATTGCATTTTTACAAAAAGTCATTTGCGGACATGGGGAAGACGAGCTGTATTAATCCGATTTTATAATGTCAATAACCATTCGATATCATAAATAGTAGGGTTTGACACCGAATCCTGAGGGCACGTTTTTCTGGGTGCGTTGGAGTAGACTGACAATAAATTGTGAGTGTTATTCTGTCAGTCATCCTCCAACGCTCCCCGAAAAACGTGCCCTCAGGATTCGGGGTCAAACCCTAATAAATATTTATAAAACTGCTTCATATATTTTTTATCTTATTTATTTTTTGTATAAATAAAATTTTTATAAAATATATAAATGTGCTAATTTAATTTCTATTAATATCCAAATGGTATAAATAAAAAACATTTAGCTTTATTTAATTAAAAATAAAATTACTAATAAATTATAAACTGTCACTGAAAATAAAAACCAAAAACTAATAAATAAAAAGCTAATAAAAATATTATTATGGCATAAATAAAATATATTAATGTTTCTATTTTAGTTTTGTAAAAAACATTTACAAAGTTATGACACTTTTAGATTTATCACTGTAAATAAAATATTTCGAAAAAAATAATATGTAAGTAGGGTTGTGGGTCTGGTCCAAAAGATCAAGTTGGACTTTTGGACCAGACCTTTTGGCCTGAAAAAAACTCTTTCTTGGCCTGAAAAAAACTCGACCGTTTGGCACGATAAATTGAAGCCCGAAAAAGACTTGGTGGGTCCGGTCCGATAAAAATTGAAGCCTGAAAAAATGACTCCATAAAAATTCCATAAATTCCAACCCTATGTATAAGACTGGGAAAATTCTTAGAACCAGATCCAGCTCCAAATATTTATACAAAATTTGTCTGTTTTAACCTGGCTATTAGTGCTCAAGCCTGGTTAAAATTATTCACTGAAAATAAAGTGGCTGTCTCCGAATAGTCTCTCCTATTAAATGACCCTTTTTTGGGTATTGGAAAATAGAATGACGCGATCATTCTGTCAGGATACGGTCATTCAATTAGGATATAAATACTGTAATTTATTATTTCAAGTTTAGAGACCGAATTGAAACGGAATCTCGACCGAAAATCTCAGTTATCGAGATAAAGAATTTTTCGGGATCTCGATTCTCGTACGACACTCCCAGTCCGGTCTTTAGTCTAGTATAATAATTTTTACATATATCTCTTTAAGAAAAACTTTATTGGTTAATGATAAAGTAATAATTATTTAAATTATAACTAAAAATTAACTATTTACATTTAATTTTGTTACTATTTTTGTAATAATTTAACTAAGAGCTTTAATTAAAATTTAATAAAGTTTTAAATATAGCCTGATTTTAAATTCAAAGTCCACTATTATTAAAAAAATTTTTAAACAAAAATAATTTAATTTAAAATAAATTGGGCATAAATAAAGAAGAAAAACCTTTAAATTAAAAAAAAAAAATTATTTTTAAAATAACTTTTGGTGCTTGTGTAATTTTTCGGGAAAGAGAACTCTAGATACCTAGAGATGCCTTATACACGACAGAGGTGGGTCGGAATTCCGATTTCCGAAAAAAAATTTGATTTCCGATTTCCGAGTTCCAACTGTTGAGCCATTTCCGATTTCCGACAGTTCCAATTTCCGACACCTCTGACTGTTCCGACCCACCTCTGATACTGCAATTTTTTGCAATTTTTAAAGTTTCATAATTAAACAAAGTAAAATTTTTTTAAATTAAAAAGTTTCGCGCTAATAACTTTTAAAAATACAATTTCTCGAAAAAAGATTTTCGTGTGATATCATTACATGAACTGCACAAGTACTCTATTTTTTTATAAATTTTTGAAAATAATTTTAAGTTCAAATTTTTAGACCCAAAAAATGCAATCAAATAACAATATATCATCAACAATAGTTTTCCCCCAAGTAACCTACATTAACTTTATATTTTTCACTATTGAATTATTATGTACTTTTATTTCAATATTTAATATGTCAAGATTACTTTATGCTTCCAAATATAAAATTTCTTTACTTAAAGTTAATGAAATTTCAAGTACGATGAAGCTTTATTTGGCTGTGAATGTTTTTTGTGGAAGTAGATTTTTAAAATTAAAATTTAAAAAAATTCCCCAATTTTTGAATTAGACGTCCAAATATAAAGTTTATTCGTCCAATCAAAATTTAATCCTATTCGCTTACTAAGGTGAGCTATCGCAAATACCTATTGTAAGGTTGATTCACCTAGCAGTATTTAAAAGAGACCTAAAAAAAGGCCTAAAAATAAGAAGCCTAGCAATAAGTACAAGGATATCGCAGGTCCGACTTTTCGGTGGCTAAACTTTTGCTAAACTCTTACTCTATTGCTATATTTGCAATGTTTAGGTAGCATAAAATCTATGACGGAAAGCAATTCTAGCATTATTCTCAAAAGCAAGTGTAGCATTTATCGCCATTAAGGTTGTCTAATGGTTGGAAATTTTCGGATATCCTGATCCCACATCCAAACCGAAAATTTCCGGAAATCCGGCCTTTTTCGGATCCGGATTTCCGGATCTGACAACCTTAATTGCCATAGACTGAACGTCTAAAATTTTGATTTGACTTAAAAATTCATTTTGAGTGCTTAATACACTCAAAAGCCAAAACCATTTAATTTTCAGTAACAACATTGCCATATCTTCTATACAAAGTAGTTTGGTGGCGCCCACCAAATTTTCAAGGAAATGATCAGCCTTTATACTCCTTTGTTATTTTCCATTTTATTTCTGGTATTTTCTATGCTCTCCATTTTTCTGTTTCAAGCATTCTGGTATTTATTCTGTGTTTGGATCGGTGTTTAGTAATTAAAATGAGTAATCTTTGGGAAGAGAAAAAACGAAAAATGTTTATCAAATTGGGGATATTTTTTGTAATAATTGTGTATTATGGATGTGGATTTAGTTATGTTTTTGAATTGCCCTTGGATTATAATACACGTAAGTCTTATTATTATTTGATAGGTAGACATTGATATTTTTGGTAGTTATCTCTATTTTGTATCTGCAGTACGGAAACTAAGTTACGATAAAATTTTGAAGTTCTCTAATCTTTCGGGGTTACGATACGTAATCCATTCATATGAATGAGCAGGTACTAATACGAAGTACATTGTACCTGGGAAATTTCATGATATCCGGAACCGGAACCGATATCCGAAACGAAATCTTCGGATATCTGAAACCGGTATCCGAACCGAAATCTTCGGATATCCTGGGTTTTTTCGGTTCCAGATACCCGGAACCGCCAACCTCAGTGTAAAGACGAGCAAATAATATACAAGGGGGAGACCAAGAGTAGGAGTATTACGAAGTACGAGTTAATCAGTTCCATCTTTAACCAGCTCCTTAACCATTTCCTTTTCAATTTCAAGGAACTGCTTAAAAATGGTTTATAAAGGCTAAATTTGCTATGTTATCCCTAAAGAATAGGATTATTTTCCAAGTTAATTTTTTTGAAAATTTCGAATTTTTTCCAGTTAAATTTTGCGAGACACAAACTTGTATGCAACACCGTCTAAAGAATTACCCAATACTTTTTGTAAAAACATGTTTTGGAATTTGTAATATAATTTGCTGTATAGTTTTTCTGAAACTTTTAGCCCGTGTTGGAGGAGATATTGCCAAAAAATTGGTTTTCAATAAAATATTTTTTATCAAGTATTTTCTAAAAATATTTTTAGGATAATAGAATAATTAAAATAACTGTTATCATAGAAATATTTCTCAATATAGTTCCTGGTGAAGGCAACATTATCTACAAGGCGGTCAGAATAATTTAAAAATTTTGAAAAAATTGGGGTATAGTACAGTATACCGGTGGTAAGGTTTCGATATAAGACACATCATTCAATTCGTCTCGACGAGCTAAGCCGAGCGACTACTCTTTCTTAGGAGATGCCCGTGGACCGAGATATAGGCCCCGGAAAAATAAAAATCATTGGGGGGGGGGGGGGGGGGTAAGTTCAATTTCGGGTGAAAAGTTCGATTATTTTTTTCAATTCGAAATTCGATTTGAAAGAGCTCCTCGAGCTGAGTCGAATGACACCAAAATCAGCTCGAGATCTTGATTCTGAGCCAAGATAAACAGGTTCAAAATGGTTAAGGTAAGCCTAGGGGCGTAACTTATGGGGTATTTAATTTATCTCAGTGAGATAATTTTAAGAATACTAGAATAATTATTACGTGTATGAATGTATTTCTGATTAAAAAATACTCGAATTGTATTTATAAATTATTTTATAGATAACAGGATATTCTCTGTCAGTATATACTGGTGAATTATCATATTTAACATTATCACTAGAATTAGCAATTTGTGGAGTTTTCTATTGGAGAAAGTTCAAAACTAGGCCTGGAACTCAAGTCACATTACTTACATCTCACAAGAATTTGAATAATACAGCAAAACAACCTTGGACTGTAAATGTTGATTAAAATATTGAGGGATAGTTAATGAACGTTTGGAGGGTTTTAAGTCGAGAATATAATTATAAAAAGCGATTTTCTCGAATTATTTAAAAAATTTTATTTATTTTTCTTTTTAACGTTAAGGTTTTACAATATTAATCTTAATATAATATTCAATTTAGACTTAAAGAAAAGGGATTTGCTAAAATTACGTTAAATATTACATTTTAAAAGAGAGAAGGTACCGCTGAGCTATAAGAGTCAAAAGGTCGAATCCGGGACGCCCTGGTATGCTACGATGCATTCGACGAGCTGAATTGGATCATACCAGAATTACCAGGATTCGACCATTTTGAACAAGGTTATAGTTCTGCAGTACGTTGGGGTCGTGTAAACATTTATGCCACAAAAAATGAAGCTCAAAATGAAGCATTGGTTAAATAAAACGATCTAATTTATGGGTCTCTGCCTCTCCAAAGTCTCTATCCCCTGCCTCCCCTGTCTCTCCATCAGAAATTTTTTTGAATCTTAATACAATGATCCCACCCCCAATCCGATCGATGATTTGATTTATATCAAAAATTATTTTACCATTTTTATGCATTTAACACACAAATATCAGTTTAAAGGTGTTTTAATTAAATTTTAATATCTCAATTTCTTTTAATAAAATGATTCCTTTCTTCTATTCCTTCAAGAGCCAGCTGGTGGGATACATGGCTTCTTACAAACGATGCCTTTCCCAGGCCTCTCACATGCCTGATCTCTCCATTTTCCATTAGAATCAAAGCCCACACAGTTTTTAGTTCCATAACCACCAGAATCGCCCAAGCCAGTTGTAGAGTTTGCGGGGCATCCAGGGGCCCAAGGGTTGTTGGGTTTTGTGGTGCTAGTGATGATTGTGGTTGCTTTTGTGGTTGCTCTGATTGTTGAGGTTGGAGGTCTAGGAGTTGTGATGGCTTTTGCTGTAGTTGTTGCTGCTTTTGTTGTCGAAGTTGTAGAAGTTGTTGTGGTCTGAATGAATACATTGATAAATTTTTAAAAATTTTTAGGAACCGTGTCATCATTTCCATAGTCACACGATTTACCATCGTCGCAACTGCATCCAATTGGACCATTTGGTGGACTTTCTTGGTACCGATGGAAGCCCGTATATATGCATTGAGAGTCAGTAGCTCGCTTTTTTCTTCCACTAGACGAGCTCGAAAAGGCCCCAGCACAAACATGATTGACAATGTGTTGATTCTCTTCTTCTGATTCAATAGAGCAAGGTGTCGCACAAGAGTCATAACAGAGATCGTGAAGCTAAAATTATGGTCATCGAGTTACCATAGGAATAACCGCACAAATTACCTGCCAAAAGCTTCCGCTTTGGTTAAACCACTTGTAGGCATAGGCCTTTCCATTCCCGTTGTTCCTCCATTGCCACTCATCTGAACCGCAGATATATCCGCCTGTTTCATCATCGGTGGTTGTCGTTACTACTGGTATTGTTGTAATGGGTTTTGAAGTAACTGCCGGAGCTTGAGTTGCAACTGGTGGGCATGTATTTGTACAATTCTTTTTGCAAACGACACCACCTAGTTTGTGGTAGCATCCAATGTCATTCCACAATACGCCATTGTCGTTTGTTATTTCAACGCAATCCTCGACATTCCCTGATTTTTTGAAATTAAATTTTTTTGTTTTATACAGAGAGCCGGGGTCGTGAGCTTAAACACAACCCCGATTGTCCTAAATATTTTAGGGTTAAATCCAAAAGCCCAGCTCTCCTCCCATCTAAATTATCTTACATCCAGCTGAAGTAATTGAACTAGACGATCCTGAAGGGTTTCCTGTTGACCATGGTGGTATATTTTGATTAGGATCTGCAACGCCGTCAAATCTCCCATAATCACATTGTGTTCCATCTGACCAGCAACAATCAACTGAAGCATTGTAGAAAGGAGCGTACTGCACTCGATGCATTCCAATCCAGAATGAACGTAGTAATCTGTCAAGTCTTAGACTGCTCGTAGTTGAACGATCAACACGCTGTTTACAGACAGCGTTGTTGTTTTCGCATTGGTCGAGGAGCGAGGAAGCGATAGATATCACAAAGGCATTTTCCTGGGCACTGTGGATACTGGCTACTTGAGCGCCTAGGGCCGCGCAGACATCGTGTGCCTAATTACAAATTTAAATTATAAGGAGAGAAAATTCCTCTAACCTCAAAAAAGTTGACCATATCGGAAACAACAGCCTTATATCCATAAGTAAACCCATCACTACCTACATTTGTTTGCCAATCACTAGAACATTGGCTAGCGATTAAGGCCGGAAGGGAAAGATAGAAAAGTGAAACGAATGAGAGGGTAATCATTTTTTATTTCCAAGTTTTAAGGAGTTGCCTGAAATAATTAATTAATTAATTAATTATGATTTTGAAGGAAAAATTGGGAAAAATCAAAAATTTTATACAAAAAAATTTTAGTTTGGTCAGTGTAAACATAAGAAAATACCGTAAATGCTCGAATAATTACCCAGGGTAATCTTTGTTTCAACTTCTCCCTGGAGGGGGTAATTAATCATGAGTGGGTAATTTATAGCCACTTAAGGGGGTAGGTATTTGTTTCAACCTATCGCTGGAGGGGGTAATTATTTGAGATATTTTGGAGAGGCCAATTTATAACTATTTTTAAGGGCGTAATCATTGTTTCACTCAATGGAGGAGGTAATGTGAGAGGGGTAATTACTTGAGAGAGGGAATTCTTTGAGAGAGGGAAATTCTTTAAGAGAGAGGGTAATTATTTGAGCATTTACGGTAGTTTAACAATTGAGCAGATTTATTTTCACAATTAAAAAAAATGATATTTTCTTTAATTTTTTTATTCACTTAAATATACCTAGTTTTTTTAAGTTTAAAATTATCAAGTTTTTCGTATAAATATTCAAATCCATTATTAATTTCCTTTCGGAAACTTTTGGTAACCATTAATAACCATAACCCTAACTCCATTAATTTCGGCATTCGTAAATTCAGTTAAATTTATTTTGAATAATCCAACAAGGATGTAAATATAATTAAACAAAAATTTGAATAATTTAAATTTTTATTTAATCCTTTTAAAAAAAATTTTTTATAAAAAAATCCAACATTTATTTTATGCTAATCTCTAAACTAAGTTTCATTGTATAATGTAAAAAATTTCTTCCTGTCATATGAATGTAAATTATTAATTTACAGACAAAAAAGTTAGGCTCCTACTACGAGTGTCAAGTTTTTTGATTAACTGCTCCAGTGGCGGATACACCCCTAACGTACCGCGAGCCCAACGTACCATTAAGCTATAACTTTGTTTAAAATTCTCCAGTAGGGGTAATTATTCGAGTTTTTACGAAAGATATTTTTTGGTTTCAGGCAGAATTTATGTTTTTTAAAATTATATTAGGTATATAAAAAATAATTTCCTGGTAGAAACAATGCTAACTATCCGCAGCTAGAGATATTTTCAGGTATTTGAGTATGAGTTTTCTTCAGTTGAAATGCTTGCTGCACAAAACTCAGACTCAAATTCATAAAAATATCTCTAGCTGCATATAGTTAGAGCATTGTTTCTACCAGCATCAGTGCCACAATAAAGTGTGACAAGGAGTTTTAGCTTAAAGTTTTGTAAAATTTAGATGGAATTCATTATAACGAATGTGTAAAATTTATGTTGCAAACAACGAAATAAAAAACAGAATTAATATAATTCAATGAAAAATAATTTGTGTTTATTTAATCAGTATACCTATACAACAATCATTGTGGGTGTATTCTTAACCGATTTAAAACAGCTTCTTTGTACGGCTTATTAGTTAATATACAAACAATTGGGTTAAGAACAGGTATAAAATGATTCAAAATTACAAGAAATATATAGACAATATTCTTGCTATTTTCATTATTTTTGAATGAAAAGAATATAGTTAATAAAGTTAACAATTGATTAATAAATGGAATAATTGCCTAAAATTAAAAATAAAATTATATTCAAAATTAAATTATATACCAAAATAATCAAAGTTTTTGTCAATTGTTTAAGTAATCTCTTCATATTTTGATCAAATCCAGTATGTAAATTAACATAATAAACCATTTTAAATCCACAAACAAAAATTATAATAAATGGAAGGATTATGAGGAGAGTTATGATAAATGATGCCCAATTTTGCTTAAAAATAATTATATTGGAAGCTATCTATATGTTCATCCCCTGTTCAACTTTCCCGCTTACGTCGGGAAAATTTTGATATAGAGAAATTCCATTTAATTTTTGTGTATTGCCTTGTAAGGTTGGCGGATCCGGATATCCGGATCCGAAAAAAGGCCGGATATCCGAAATCTTCGGTTCGGATATCGGATCCGGATCCGGATATCCAAAATTTTCGGTTCGGATCCTAGAATTAGGGAAAAAGGAAGAAATCCTAGCCCTTTGACCTTCCAAAATTCTCAAAATTTTCGCCTGCGGCGCAGAAAGAGGAAGAAATCTGACCTTAGGACCTCCAAAATTATTAAAATTTTCGCCTGCGGCGCCGGAAAATGAACAAATCTGGTAGCCTAGGCCTCCAAAATTATCAAAATTTTCGCCTGCGGCGCTGGAAAAGAAGAAAAGGATTTGTATGAATATCGGAGGGTTCACATCAAAATCCCTCATTATTAACTTAATCCCATAATCACAACTTTAACTTAAGAAAATACCCTATGTATCTACTACTTCCCCCAAATCCACCTGCTCCTAATCCCTCAGTTAATCCCCAAATAATTCATAATCTATTTCCTTTTAATTTCCGACAAGTTTTATTAATATCTCACGCCAGCCTAACATGTTTAAAAATAATTCTGATACCATTGACTTGATGGTAATAAATGGCAATGTTCTGTTAACTTCATCAAACATTTTAATGCCTCCATCAGATGTGGCAAAGAAAATAAAAATCAGATTATAAATCAAACCAATGATTAAAACAATCGAAAACAAATACAAATAACGTCGAAATTTTGGTTTCATGTTTCTATAAATTTGTTTTATGTGTTTTGTTTTAAATTAATTCTGATTTTGTTTTAAATTAATTCTGATTTTGTTTTAAATTAATTCTGATTTTGTTTTAAATTAATTCTGATTTTGTTTTAAATTAATTCTGATTTTGTTTTAAATTAATTCTGATTTTGTTTTAAATTAATTCTGATTTTGTTTTAAATTAATTCTGATTTTGTTTTAAATTAATTCTGATTTTGTTTTAAATTAATTCTGATTTTGTTTTAAATTAATTCTGATTTTGTTTTGTGTTTACCTGTTCAAAATCAAATATCTATAAACAAATTGAGCACACAATCCATACAAATTTATAACGAAAAAGAAGTTAACGATAGCCAACAAGATCAGGGAAATAATTTTGTTGAAATTATTTATGATAAATTCAATGAAAATGCCGTCAATAAAAATAAGGATTGCATTTCCATTACTGTTAGTTTTACATATCTAGGATTTTATATTTAATTCTGATTTTTATATTAAAATTGATTTGTTGCGAATATTATTTTAGGTCTATTTCCTTTTAATTTCCGACAAGTTTTAATTTTATTTTCGGCATATATGTAATTTTATTCAAATTTAATTCTGATTTTTCTAAAATGTTTTACCATTTGCGCAAACATTTGAAATGTTAACATAAAAATATCCAAAACACAATTTTGTATCAGAATTCTGCTGTGTGTTTCCATTTCTTTTGGTGTTTTAAAAATAATTAAAATAATCAGAATAATGTTTAGAGGATAACCAAGTAATAAACTCCCCCAAAAATCAAATTTAAATAAAATATCAAGTAAATTGGACATTTTTTATTTGTTAATAATTTTTAAAATTTTATAGTAGAATAAAGTAAAATTAATTTAAAAAAATTCTTATTAAAATATTTGTAAATATTTACATTAATAATGTATTCATTTTAAAAATACAAAAACTTTTTTGAGAAAAATTTTTTATTTTAATTAAATTCGTGAGATATTATTACATTCTACCAATGTATCGGTTAACATAGAAACAGAGTATAAAACTGAAATAAACTGACATTTTTTATTTTAATTTTTAAAATATTAAGTAAAGATAAAGTACTATTAATTAAAAAAAATTTTTATTAAAATATTTCTAAATATTTACATTAATACTTATAATATTTTTGACTTAAATCCAACATACTTATAATATTTATTTTAAAAATACAAAAACTTTTTTGAGAAAAATTTTTTATTTTAATTAAAATCGTGAGATATTCAACGTCTGAGTTGGTTAACTTAGAAACAGAGTTGCCAAAAGGGCACGGCTCGTTGACTCAGGTAGGGAGGGGCAGTGATTCGATCAGAACAAATCACATCTCTTAATTTATCTGCCAATGTTAAAAGGCATTCCTCGGCTGTTAACAAGCTTCAAATAAATAAATAAAATAAAATAAAAAATATTTATTTTATAAGCCAACCAGTAAAAATGTGTTATGCGAATATGCAAGATAGGTAGGGGGGACAAGAGAAGGTTCATAAAAAGTAAAATATACGAGTGAGCTGTAGCTCCTTCTGGCTATATTGGATATATCAGCATTAATCACCGATAACTCCACATCTCTCTGGTTAGTCCAGTATCCCTTCGAATCCTCATATATCCATAGTTAGGCGTAAAATCAAGGGCTAAACAGGGAATGTTGGATATCGGTAATTTGAATATCTGCTGATTTTTGACTTAGATCCAACATACCCTACTTATTGTTAGAAATAAAATAATTCAAAGAGTAAATTTCATCCTTTTTTATAATTTTTTCATATTTTTTAGGGGGCTATTATTTAAGTGGGGAGTACTATTTCAGTAAATACAGTAATCAGAAATTATTTAAAAAAGCTAGATAAAAATTTTAATAAAAATTATGTCAATTTTTCTCATAATTTTTTTGTAATTATTCCCTTTTTTTGTTTATATTGTATCTTGGCTCTTTAATGTAATTTAAAGTAAACAAGTTTATTTCATGTCAAGATATCTCACGATTTTTATTAAAAAACTTTTCTCGAAAAATTGTATTTTTATAAGTTATTTGTGTGAAACATTTTAATTAAAAAATTTTACATTAATTTTACTTTATTCTACTATAAAATTTTAAAAATTATTAACAAATAAAAAATGTCCAATTTACTTGATATTTTATTTAAATTTGATTTTTGGGGGAGTTTATTACTTGGTTATCCTCTAAACATTATTCTGATTATTTTAATTATTTTTAAAACACCAAAAGAAATGGAAACACACAGCAGAATTCTGATACAAAATTGTGTTTTGGATATTTTGATATTAACATTTCAAATGTTTGTTCAAGGGGTAAAAACCTTGGATGTACCAAAATTAAATTCTTACTGACAGAAAACACAAAAAAAACAGAATCATTATTCCGGAATATTTTAGATAATAATACTTTCCGACAAGGAAATATTGAGGGATTAAAAAGGATTCAATATCCTTCCAAATTAAATAATATCATAAGCTCGTACTGCTTTAGTACGAGTGGTACAAGTACAAGGCCATATGTATACCCCAAGGTACAAGAGACCAGTGTCTGCAAATTATATACGGTCGATGCTGAATTATATATCATAATTTTTGAAGAAATTTTAGCGGTACCTTGGCCGGAAAAATATCGATTTTTTACAAAATCGACCGGTACAATATCGATAATACCGGGAAAAATACCACAGTAATACCTACCGTGAATAACACTAATATAAACCAGAATTAATTAAAACACAAATTAAATTAAATAAACAAACATAGTTAGAAATTAATAATTAAAATCAGAATTAAATCTGAACATTAAGTTTTATATAATTGACGACAATGGAAATTCAGTCGTTATTTTCACTGACGGCATTTTCTTTGAATTTATGAAGAATAATTTTAACAAAATTATTTGCTTAAGTTATTTATATATTGCAGACTTTTTTTACATTATAAATTTGTATGGATTGTGTGCCCAATTTGTTCATAGATATTTAATTTTGAACAGGTAAAATATAAATAATTTTAATCACAAAATCAGAATTAATTTAAAACAAAATCAGAATTAATTTAAAACAAAATCAGAATTAATTTAAAACAAAATCAGAATTAATTTAAAACAAAATCAGAATTAATTTAAAACAAAATCAGAATTAATTTAAAACAAAATCAGAATTAATTTAAAACAAAATCAGAATTAATTTAAAACAAAATCAGAATTAATTTAAAACAAAATCAGAATTAATTTAAAACAAAATCAGAATTAATTTAAACCAAAATCAGAATTAATTTAAAACAAAATCAGAATTAATTTAAAACAAAATCAGAATTAATTTAAAACAAAATCAGAATTAATTTAAAACAAAATCAGAATTAATTTAAAAAATTAACAGAAACATGAAAATCAACTTTAAACGTTATTTAATGTATATGTTTTCGATTGTTCTGATTGCTTGTTTGTTACGTACTCTACTGAGTATTTGTTATTTTCTGCAATATATTGATGGAGGTATTAAACAGTTTGGTGACGAATATTTAAACAAAACACAATTTTGTATCAGAATTCTGCTGTGTGTTTCCATTTCTTTTGGTGTTTTAAAAATAATTAAAATAATCAGAATAATGTTTAGAGGATAACCAAGTAATAAACTCCCCCAAAAATCAAATTTAAATAAAATATCAAGTAAATTGGACATTTTTTATTTGTTAATAATTTTTAAAATTTTATAGTAGAATAAAGTAAAATTAATTTAAAAAAATTTTTTTAATTAAAATGTTTCACACAAATAACTTTTAAAAATACAATTTTTCGAAGTAAGTTTTTTAATAAAAATCGTGAGATATCTTGACATGAAATAAACTTGTTTACTTTAAAATTACTTTAGAGACAAGATACATTATAAACATTGAAAAAGGGAATAATTACAAAAATTATGAGAAAAATTGACACAATTCTTATTAAAAATTTCATCTAGCTTTTTTAAATAATTTCTGATTACCGTATTTCTTGAAATAGTACTCCCCACTTAAATAATAGCCCCCTAAAAATATGAAAAAATTATAAAAAAGGATGAAATTTACTCTTTGAATTATTTTATTTCTAACAATAAGTAGGGTATGTTGGATCTAAGTCAAAAATCAGCAGATATTCAAATTACCGATATCCAACATTCCCTGTTTAGCCCTTGATTTTACGCCTAAATATGGATATATGAGGATTCGAAGGGATACCGGAGGAACAAGAGAGATGTGGAGGGTATCAGTGATTAATGCTGATAAATCCTTTATAGCCAGAAGGAGCTACAGCTCACTCGTATATTTTACTCATTATGAACCTTCTCTTGTCCCCCTACCTATCTTCCACTGACTGGCTTTTTAATAAAACTGGTTAGCTTTTAAAATAAACATTTTTTCTTTTATTTTGTTTATTTGGAATTTGTTAACAGCCGAAAGAATTCCTTTTAACATTGGCAGATAACTTGAGAGATGTAATTTGTTTTGATCGAATCCCTGCCCCTCCCTACATGAGTCAATGAGGTATTGTGCCGTGCCCTTTTGGCAACTCTGTTTCTAAGTTAACCAACCCAGCCATTGAATATCTCACGATTTTAATTAAAATAAAAAAATTTCTCACAAAAGTTTTTGTATTTAAATATTATTAATGTAAATATTTACAATTATTTTAATAAAAAGTTCACATTAAATTTTACTTTATTTTTTTCAAACTATTAAATATTAGAATAAATAAAATGTCCCCAGATTTACTTGATATTTTATTTAAATTTGATTATTGGGGGAGTTTATTACTTGGTTATCCTCTAAACATTATTCTGATTATTTTAATTATTTTTAAAACCCCAAAAGAAATGGAAACACACAGCAGAATTCTGATACAAAATTGTGTTTTGGATATTTTATTCTTGACACTTCAGATGTTTGTACAAGGGGTAAAACTTTTAGAAAAACCACAATTAAATTTGAACAAAATCAGTATTAAATTTAAAATCCTAGATCTGTATATCTAACAGCAATGGAGATTTCATCCTTATTTTTAATGACGGCATTCTCATTGAATTTATCAAAAATAATTTCAACAAAATTATCTGTATGAGTTTTATAATTATTGCTCAGTTTTTTTTCATTATAAATTTGTATGGATTGTGTGCCCAATTTGTTTATAGATATTTAATTCTGAACAGGTAAAACAAGGTCTTATGCTGAAAATAAAATTAAAACCTGTCGGAAATTAAAGGAAGTTCCGGTTCAGGGATCGGAACTCAAATTGGATCCGGTTCCGGTTCCGGTCAAAATATCGGTTCCTGTGAAACAATAATAGGTACTCAATCATTGATATAAACTTAAATTTATAGAAACATGAAACCAAAATTTCGACGTTATTTGTATATGTTTTTGGTTGTTTTACTTGTTGGTTTGTTTTATAATCTGATTTTTATTTTCCTTGGCAAACTTGATGGAGGCATTAAAATGTTTGATGAACAAACAAAAATTATAATAAATGGAAGTATTGTATTAAGTCCCATAATTAATGATGTCAAATCCTTTTGATTAAAAAATACTTAGTGACTGGAAGTAGAGTGCGTTTCGAGTAGTAGACTCGGGCTCGAACTTGGGATCTTAATACTTGGGGGATGATCCTAAAATCCTAATAGTTACTTAGACAGACTCAGTGTAAACCGAATTGACTTATTTCCAATTACGCGATACTCGACTATTCGGTACTCGATCGCTAGTCGAGTATCGAGTACTTGGGAATAAGTCGATTCGGTTTACACCAAGTCTGTCTGAGTATTAGGATGTTAGGTCATCCTCCAAGTATTAGGATCCCAAGTTCGAGCCCGAGTATTTAATTCTGAACAGGTAAAACAAGGTCTTATGCTGAAAATAAAATTAAAACCTGTCGGAAATTAAAGGAAGTTCCGGTTCAGGGATCGGAACTCAAATTGGATCCGGTTCCGGTCAAAATATCGGTTCCTGTGAAACAATAATAGGTACTCAATCATTGATATAAACTTAAATTTATAGAAACATGAAACCAAAATTTCGACGTTATTTGTATATGTTTTTGGTTGTTTTACTTGTTGGGTTGATTTATAATCTGATTTTTATTTTCCTTGGCAAACTTGATGGAGGCATTAAAATGTTTGATGAAGTTAACAGAACATTGCCATTTATTATCATTAAGGCAATGGTATCAGAATTATTTTAAAACATATTACTGCTAGGCTGGCGTGGGATATTAAAACGGCAGCTTTTTCTTATTCTTAATCACTGGAAATATGGACTAGTGGGTTGGGATTTGGATTTTTTTTGGATCTTTTGGATTGGATTTGAATTTTGGATTTGGATCAGCTCGGGATCCACATGTCCACAAACAGTCAAAGGAAAGAAAGGCAAAGAAGTAGAATGCAGCGAAAATAACCGGACGTATTGAAACGGAAGTTGCTGTTCCGGTAGGCCGGAAGTTACGAGCGTTAGGACACCGCTTCACAGCGTTAGGGTTTCATCCACTAGTAATGACCCTGGAACGGCTCATAATCCATCTAATCCACCCAAATCCAACTACGAAATTGGAGATTTGGGTTGAGTAATATAGCTGAGTAATAAAGAACGGTCTGAAATAACAGACGCAGGATCCACAAAATGTACATTACCCAGCAGTGTTTGTTAATCAAAAGTGCTGGGTCCCGATATAAGTCCGATATAAGAGGGAAAAGTTGAACAGGGGATGAATTTATAGAGAGCTTCTGATTTAATTATTTTTGTAGGTAAATTGGCAAGCATTTATCATAACTCTTTTTATAATACTTCCATTTTTTGTAATTTTTATTTGTGGATTTAAAATGGTTTATTATGTTAATTTGCATACTGGATATGATCAAAATATGAAGAGACTACTTAAACAATTGACAAAAACTTTGATAATTTTGGTGCGAATTATTTAAGTTTAAATATTATTCAAATTTTAATTTTAGGCAATTATTCCATTTATTAATCAAATTTTAACTTTATTAACTATATTCTTTACATTCAACAATAATGAGAATATCAAGAATATTGTCTATATATTTCTTTCAAGTTTCATTCATTTTATACCCGTTTTTAACCCAATTGTTTGTATATTAACTAATAAGCCATACAAAGAAGCTGTTTTAAATCGTTTAAGAATACATCCACAATAAATATTTTATGTTAAGAATACTGTTAATGTTTAATATATAATCAGAATTATTTAAAAGAAGCTAGATAAAATTTTAAGTAAAAATTGTGTCAATATTTTTCGTACTTTTTTTGTAATTATTCGTTTGTAACTTATCTTCGAAATTGAAAATCGAATGAAAAATAACAACAAAAATAGAAAAACGATAATCGAAAAAAAATTTTTTAATAAAAAAATTGGAAAATTAATTTTTATTGTTTAGGTCCAAGGTTGCCATTTTACCCCCTTTTTAGATTTTTTTTTGAAAAAGGAGAATAATCAGAATTATTTAAAAGAAGCTAGATAAAATTTTAAGTAAAAAATTGTGTCAATATTTTCCGTACTTTTTTTGTAATTATCCACCTTTTTATATTGTATCTAGGCTCTTAAAAGTACTTTAAAAGTAAACAAAGCTTTTTCATGTAAAAATATCTCACGATTTTTATTAAAAAACTTACTTCAAAAAATTGTATTTTTAAAAGTTATTTGTGTGAAACATTTTTAATTAAAAAATTTTTTTAATTAATTAATTTACTTTATTTTACTATAAAATTGTTAAAAATTAAAATAAAAAATGTAAAATTTGCTTGATATTTTATTTAAATTTTCGGGGTCGCGTTGCTACTAGAGATCGGAATTTTGAAAAAACCGGGACGGAAATGAAAATTAAACGGCCGGGACCCGAGCCGGGAAAACCTGGAATTCCCGATCCCGGTTTCATCACGGCATCTTCAAAAAAGCCGGGAAAAAGGACAGGGAAACGGGACCGGGTCCCGATCCAGTTTCATGTTTCATGTTTTAAACTAATTAATTCATGTTTTAAACTAATTCTGATTTTTTATTAGTTTTAAATTAATTCTGATTTTTCTTTGTTTTTACCTGTTTAAAATTAAATATCTATATATAAATTGGACACATAATCCGTTTGTATTTAAATTGAAAATAAATATGTAAAAAAGATTCATATAATAAAATAATAGTGGAGTAAAGCAGCTGGGCTATAGCTATTTCTCTCCTTTAGCTAGAGCAAAAGGTTATTCGGCGGCTGGGAGCGAACCAGCATCTTCAGTAGACCGGACTGATGTGTTAGCCATTACACCACGCCGCCTACTGCTCAGCCTCAGGAAATTAATAGCTATATGCTTTACAGTGGATTAAATGTTTCTTTCATAAAATAAATCAAAATCCCGTCAGTGATAACAAAAATTGTATTTCCATACTTGTCGCTTATATAAAACTTAAAAATATTGTTCTTCTTAAATTCTGGTTTTGTTTTTATTAAATTCGATTTTTGTTTTTCTTAAATTCTGGTTTTGTTTGTATTAAATTCTGGTTTTGTTTTTATTAAATTCTGGTTTTGTTTTTATTAAATTCGATTTTTGTTTTTCTTAAATTCTGGTTTTGTTTGTATTAAATTCTGGTTTTGTTTTTATTAAATTCTGGTTTTGTTTTTATTAAATTCTGGTTTTGTTTTTATTAAATTCTGGTTTTGTTTTTATTAAATTCTGGTTTTGTTTTTATTAAATTCTGGTTTTTTGTGTTTGTTTCAGGTTTAATTTCTATCTATTAATGTTTCCGGAGAAATATAACATTTCCGGAAAATTACCGATATAGTACATTATATATTCTCTATTTTCTTTCCGGAAAGTTGTTTTTTTATTCTTTGTTATTCTTTGTTTTTCTTTGTTTCTTTGTATTCTTTGTTTTGTTCAAATTTAATTCTGGTTTTTCTAAAAGTTTTACCACTTGCATAAACATCTGCAATGTCAAAATTAAAATATCCAAAACACAATTTTGTATCAGAATTCTGCTGTGTGTTTCCATTTCTTTTGGGGTTTTAAAAATAATTAAAATAATCAGAATAATGTTTAGAGGATAACCAAGTAATAAACTTCCCCAAAAATCCCATATATAATGAAAATATCAATTAAATCGGGCATTATATTTTTTATTTAACGTTTAAAGATACAATATAAAAAGGTGGATAATTACAAAAAAAAGGTACGAAAAATATTGACACAATTTTTACTTAAAATTTTATCTAGCTTCTTTTAAATAATTCTGATTATATATTAAACATTAACACTCTTCTTAACATAAAATAAAATATTTATTGTGGGTGTATTCTTAACCGATTACAAACAGCTTCTTTGTATGGCTTATTAGTTATTATACAAACAATTGGGTTAAAAACGGGCGTAAAATGATTATAAATTATAAGAATTATATAAAGAATATTTGTGTTATTATCATTATTCGAATCATTTGTTTTATTGTTGAATGTAAAGAATGTAGCTAATAAAGCCAAAAATTGATTAATAAATGGAATAATTGCCTGAAATGTAAAATATTATAAAATTCAAAATTAAATAATTCACCAAAATTATCAAAGTTTTTGTCAATTGTTTAAGTAATCTTTTCATATTTTGATCTAATCCAGTATGTAAATTAACATAATAAACCATTTTAAGTCCACAAATAAAAATTATAGGAAATGGAAGCAGTATGATAAGAGTCATCATTAATGTTGACGAATTTTGCTTTAAAAATAATTACATTGGAAGCTCTCTATAAATTCATCCCCTGTTCAACTTTCCCTCTTACGTCGGGAAAATTTTGAATAGAGAAATTCCATTGAATTTTTGTGTAATAACTTGTGTCAACATGCACAATATCCCAGCACTTTTGATTATCAAACACTGCTGTTTTTGTGTATTTTGTGACTCTTGAGCCTATTTCAGACCGCTCTATATTACTCAACCCAAATCCAATTCCATGGTTGGATTTAGATGGCTTCTGAGCCGCCCCGGGGTACCTCGTACTACAAACATCCAGTGATTAAGAAAAAAGGGCGGGTTTTATATCTCACGTCTGTCTAACAGTAATATGTTTAAAATAATTTTGATACCATTGATTTAATGATAATAAATGGCAATGTTCTGTTAACCTCATCAAACATTTTAATACCTCCATCAAATGTGGTAAAGAAAATAAAAATCAGATTATAAAACAAACCAACAAGTAACACACTCGAAAACATATATAAATAACGTAGAAATTTTGGTTTCATGTTTCTATAAATTTATTTTTAAGTTTGTTTTGAATTAATTCTGATTTGTTTTAAATTAATTCTGGTATGTTTTGAACTAATTCTGATTTTGGTTTTAATAAATTCTGATTTTGTTTTAAATTAATTCTGGTATGTTTTAAATTAATTCTGATTTGTTTAAAACTAATTCTGATTTTGGTTTTAATTAATTCTGATTTTGTTTTAAATTAATTTTGATTTGTTTTAAATTAATTCTGGTATGTTCTGAATTAATTCTGGTATGTTATGTTTTACCTATTCAGAATTAAATATCTACAAACAAATTGGGCACACAATCCATACAAATTTATAATGAAAAAAAACTGAGCGATAGCTAACAAGATACGGAAGGTAATTTTGTTGAAATTATTTTTGATAAATTCAAAGAAAATGCCGTCAATGAAAATAAAAATAATATCTCCGTTACTGTTAGTTATACAGATCTTAAATTTTTATTAAAATCCGATTTGTTGCGATTATTATTTTAAGGTTCCGGAAAGTTTTAGATTTACTTAAAAAAATATTGTTTAAATTTTATTCTGGTTTTCTAAAAGTTTTACCATTTGAAGAAACATTTGAAATGTTAATATCAAAATATCCAAAACACAATTTTGTATCAGAATTCTGCTGTGTGTTTCCATTTCTTTTGGTGTTTTAAAAATAATTAAAATAATCAGAATAATGTTTAGAGGATAACCAAGTAATAAACTCCCCCAAAAATCAAATTTAAATAAAATATCAAGTAAATTGGACATTTTTTATTTGTTAATAATAGAGTTTTAATGTTAAACAAAGTAAAATTAATTTTAAAAAATATTTTTTAACAGAATATTTAAAAATATTTACATTAATAATATTTATTTTAAAAATACAAAAAAACATTTTTGAGAAAATTTTTTTATTTTAATTAAATTCGTGAGATATTTATTATTACATTCGACGGCTGTTGGTTAACATAGAAACAGAGTTGCCAAAAGTGCACGATACCTCGTTGACTTAGGATCCTGGAATCTCTGGATCCTGGAAGTGCGATTTTGCCGGTCTCTAGTAGCAACCCGACCCCGAAAACATAAATAAATATCAAGTAAATTTGACATGACATTATTTTATTTATTAATTTTTAAAAGTTTTATAGTTAAACAAAAAGTAAAATTAATGTAAAATTTTTCATTAAAATGTTTCACACTAACAATTTTTAAAAATACAATTTTTCGAGAAAAGTTTTTTTACTTAAAAATTACTTTTAAGAGCCAAAATACAATATAAACAAAAAAGTGAATAATTACAAAAAAAAGTACGGAAAATATTGTCACAATTTTTACTTAAAATTTTCATCTAGCTTCTTTTAAATAATTCTGATTACCGTCTTTTCTCTAGTAATCCCCCAGTCTTTATTAATTCCCCAGTTCTATTAATTCCCCCCCCCCTGGGGGTGGGTTGAAAAATAATCCCCCTGGGGGATTATTAGAGAAAATACAACATTAACAGTCATCTTAACATAAAATATTTATTGTGGGTGTATTCTTAACCGATTTAAAACAGCTTCTTTGTATGGCTTATTAGTTATTATACAAACAATTGGGTTAAAAACGGGCGTAAAATGATTATAAATTATAAGAATTATATAAAGAATATTTGTGTTATTATCATTATTCGAATCATTTGTTTTATTGTTGAATGTAAAGAATGTAGCTAATAAAGCCAAAAATTGGTTAATAAATGGAATAATTGCCTGAAATTTAAATAAAATTTAATTAAAAATTAAATAATTCACCAAAATTATCAAAGTTTTTGTCAATTGTTTAAGTAATCTCTTCATATTTTGATCAAATCCAGTATGTAAATTAACATAATAAACCATTTTAAATCCACAAATAAAAATTATAATAAACGGAAGTATTATAAAATGAGTTATGATAAATACTGGCCAATTTACCTACAAAAATAATTATATCAGAAGCTCTCTATAAATTTATCCCCTGTTCAATATTCCCTCTTACGTCGGGAAAATTTTAATATAGAGAAATTCCGTTTAATTTTTGTGTATTGCCTTGTGTCAGAATAACAACATGCAATTTCATAGTTGGATCCAAATCTCAACCCACTAGTCCATATCTCCAGTGATTAAAAATAAAAAATGCTTTGGTTTTAATATCTCACGCCAGCCTAACAATAATGTTTTAAAATAATTCTGATACCATTGCCTTCATAATAATAAATGGCAATGTTTTGTTAACTTCGTCAAACATTTTAATGCCTCCATCAAGTTTGCCAAATAAAATAAAAATCAGATTATAAATCAACTCAACAAGTAACACAACCAAAAACATATACAAATAACGTCGAAATTTTGGTTTCATGTTTCTATAAATTTGTTTTTATTAGGGTTGGGAAGGATCGGATTTTGGTATAATGATCCCGATCCATGTCCCGACTGCGGGATCCCGATCCCGGCCAACTCTAATTTTTATATCAATGATTTGGATACATATGTATTCAGAGCAGGGCTGCACGCAATCGAAAAAAAAAGATTCCGCAACTCGCAATTGCATGCAGCCCTGATTCAGTGAAGACCTTGTTTCATTTACCTATTCAAAATTAAATATCTATAGACAAATTGGGCACACAATCCATACAAATTTATAATGAAAAAGAAGTTAACAATAGCCAACAAGATCAGGGAAGTAATTTTATTGAAATTATTTTTGATAAATTCAATGAGAATGCCGTCATTAAAAATAAGGATTGAATCTCCATTACTGTTAGTTATACAGATCTAGGGATTTTAGATTTAATTCTGATTTTTTATTATTTTTTTAGGTCTATTTCCTGTAATTTCTGACATGTTTTAATTTTATTTTCAGCATATATTTTTATTCAAATTTAATTTTGGTTCATACAAGATTTTACCATTTGTGCGAACATTACATATGTTAGGAACAAAATATCCAAAACACAATTTTGTATCAGAATTCTGCTGTGTGTTTCCATTTCTTTTGGTGTTTTAAAAATAATTAAAATAATCAGAATAATGTTTAGAGGATAACCAAGTAATAAACACCCCCAATAATCAAATTTAAATAAAATATCAAGTAAATCTGGAGACATTTTTTTTTATTTTAATTTTTAAAATTAATTATAAAAATATTGTAAGATTAATTTTAAAAATTTTTATTAAAATATTTGTAAATATTTACATTAATAATGTATTTATTTTAAAAATACAAAAACTTTTTGAGAAAATTTTTTAATTTTAATTAAAATCGTGAGATATTCAACAACTTTTTTGGTTAACTTAGAAACAGAGTTGCTAAAAGGGCACGGCACAATACCTATTTGACTTATATAGGGAGGGGCAGTGATTCGATCAAAACAAATCACATCCCTTAAGTTATCTGTCAATGTTTACGGCATTCCTCGGCTGTTAACAAGCTTCAAATAAATAAAATAAAAGAGAAAATATTTATTTTAAAAGCTAGCCAGTAAAAAAATGTTCATAATTATTAAGATTAATTAAGATAATCTTAATAATTAAGATAAACAACTAATTAAGATAAACACAAGATAACCTCAGCATACAGCTTTCCAAATGAAAAGAAAAAAAAAAGGTTTTTTTTTTTTTTTTTTTCCAAACAAAAAAAAAAAAAAAAAAAAAAAAAAGGTTTTTCGATTTTCGGGGCCTGTATATCGGCCCACAGGCATTTCCGCGCCTGGAGATTGGTACCGTTCGACTCAGCTCGCCGAGACGAATCGAATGGTACGGGTCTTATATCAAATCTAAAACTCCGGTATACTAAACTACAACCCTTTTTAGAATTTTAGTTTTAATATTTGGGCTAAAATTATTATTATTTTATTAAATCAGTCAAACAAAACTATCATTTAGACAATAAGTAATAAAAACATTTATTAAAATAAAATACAGAAATTATTGTGGATGTATTCTTAAACGATTTAAAACCGCTTCTTTGTATGGCTTATTAGTTATTATACAAACAATTGGGTTAAAAACGTTGGCAAAATGAGTAAAAACTGCAAGAAATATATAAATTAAATTTATATTTTCTGGTAAATCATTTGTATTTTTATTGAATGCAAAGAACACATTTACGAAAGTTACCAATTGGGTAATAAATGGAATAATTACCTAAAAATTTAAATAAAATTAAATAAAATGTACTAGTGTAGTTTACGCCCCATAAGCCACGCCCATTTTTCTTCTCTCTCCAGTTCGCAAAAAGTGACCGTTGGAACGATATTTTCATTTTATTTCAGAAAATGAGTCTTAAAACAAAGAAAGAGAGAAGAGGCGGAGCTTATAGGGCGTAAACTACACAATTACCAAATAACTTTTATATACCAAAATTATCAAAGTTTTTGTCAATTGTTTAAGTAATCTCTTCATATTTTGATCAAATCCAGTATGTAAATTAACATAATAAACAATTTTAAAGCCAAAAATAAAAATTATAATAAATGGAAGTAGTATAAGAAGAGTTATAATTAATGCTGGCAAAGTTTGCTTCAAAAATAATTTAATTGTAATTTTACGTTTTTAAATATAAACCGCTGATTTAGTGGAAACATATGGCAATGTTTTGTTAAATTCATCGAAATTTTTAACGCCTCCATCAATTATGGCAAATGAAATATAAATTAAATTATAAAACAAACCAATAATTAAAACAATAGAAAGCATATACAATAAATATTTTTTAAAGGTAATTTTCATGTTTCTATAAAAAAACGTTGATTAGGCTGTTGAAGCCAAGTGAATTACACTACACGGAACTCTACAGTAAAGTAGAGTTCCGTGTAGTGTTTTTTGAGATGGGAGGGAAAACCCTGCCAGAGTCCTCTAAAATGCGATTATTGCTGAGTAAATTGGGGCCAGAAGAATATGCCCAAATTAAGTGGAAAGATGCTACTGACCAAGTTGAGTAAAATGCAGTTTGACGAACATACTGCAGAATTGCTGAGTTTGGGAACCCTAAGTCCAAGTTATTGAAAAGGTTTGAAGCCTTAAATCAGATGTGTAGTAATCTGAAGGATATTGCCTAGTTTGGGAATTTAGTGAATGCGCGCAATGTGAGCGTGCCGACATGGCATTGCCAGTTTAAAATCGAACGAGCAGTTCTTCCTCGTTAATCTAGGGACCAGTAAAATCCACATTTACACTGTTTTATTTTTAAATTTTTATTTTATTTTGTTTTTTACCTGTTCAGAATTAAATATCTAAAAATAAATTGGGCGCATAATCCATACAGATTTATGATGAAAAAATATTGTACGACAAATATATAACTGAGATAAATAATTCTGTTAAAATTATTGTTCATTAATCCTATCAAAATGCCGTTAGTAAAAATAAAGACTGTATTTCCGTTGCCGTCAATTATATAAATCTTAATGTTTAAATTTAATTCTGTTTTTGTTTTTATTAAATTCTGGTTTTGTTTTTATTAAATTCTGTTTTTATTTTTATTAAATTCTGGTTTTGTTTTTATTAAATTCTGTTTTTATTTTTATTAAATTCTGGTTTTGTTTTTATTAAATTCTGGTTTTGTTTTTATTAAATTCTGGTTTTGTTTTTATTAAATTCTGGTTTTGTTTTTATTAAATTCTGTTTTTATTTTTATTAAATTCTGGTTTTGTTTTTATTAAATTCTGTTTTTATTTTTATTAAATTCTGGTTTTGTTTTTATTAAATTCTGGTTTTGTTTTTATTAAATTCTGTTTTTATTTTTATTAAATTCTGTTTTTATTTTTATTAAATTCTGGTTTTGTTTTTATTAAATTCTGGTTTTGTTTTTATTAAATTCTGGTTTTGTTTTTATTAAATTCTGGTTTTGTTTTTATTAAATTCTGTTTTTGTTTTTATTAAATTCTGTTTTTATTTTTATTAAATTCTGTTTTTATTTTTATTAAATTCTGGTTTTGTTTTTATTAAATTCTGGTTTTGTTTTTATTAAATTCTGTTTTTATTTTTATTAAATTCTGGTTTTGTTTTTATTAAATTCTGGTTTTGTTTTTATTAAATTCTGTTTTTATTTTTATTAAATTCTGGTTTTGTTTTTATTAAATTCTGGTTTTGTTTTTATTAAATTCTGGTTTTGTTTTTATTAAATTCTGGTTTTGTTTTTATTAAATTCTGTTTTTATTTTTATTAAATTCTGGTTTTGTTTTTATTAAATTCTGTTTTTATTTTTATTAAATTCTGGTTTTGTTTTTATTAAATTCTGGTTTTGTTTTTATTAAATTCTGGTTTTGTTTTTATTAAATTCTGTTTTTATTTTTATTAAATTCTGGTTTTGTTTTTATTAAATTCTGGTTTTGTTTTTATTAAATTCTGGTTTTGTTTTTATTAAATTCTGGTTTTGTTTTTATTAAATTCTGTTTTTATTTTTATTAAATTCTGTTTTTATTTTTATTAAATTCTGTTTTTATTTTTATTAAATTCTGGTTTTGTTTTTATTAAATTCTGGTTTTGTTTTTATTAAATTCTGTTTTTATTTTTATTAAATTCTGTTTTTATTTTTATTAAATTCTGGTTTTGTTTTTATTAAATTCTGGTTTTGTTTTTATTAAATTCTGTTTTTATTTTTATTAAATTCTGTTTTTATTTTTATTAAATTCTGGTTTTGTTTTTATTAAATTCTGGTTTTGTTTTTATTAAATTCTGTTTTTATTTTTATTAAATTCTGGTTTTGTTTTTATTAAATTCTGGTTTTGTTTTTATTAAATTCTGGTTTTGTTTTTATTAAATTCTGGTTTTGTTTTTATTAAATTCTGTTTTTATTTTTATTAAATTCTGGTTTTGTTTTTATTAAATTCTGTTTTTATTTTTATTAAATTCTGGTTTTGTTTTTATTAAATTCTGGTTTTGTTTTTATTAAATTCTGGTTTTGTTTTTATTAAATTCTGTTTTTATTTTTATTAAATTCTGGTTTTGTTTTTATTAAATTCTGGTTTTGTTTTTATTAAATTCTGGTTTTGTTTTTATTAAATTCTGGTTTTGTTTTTATTAAATTCTGTTTTTATTTTTATTAAATTCTGTTTTTATTTTTATTAAATTCTGTTTTTATTTTTATTAAATTCTGGTTTTGTTTTTATTAAATTCTGGTTTTGTTTTTATTAAATTCTGTTTTTATTTTTATTAAATTCTGTTTTTATTTTTATTAAATTCTGGTTTTGTTTTTATTAAATTCTGGTTTTGTTTTTATTAAATTCTGTTTTTATTTTTATTAAATTCTGTTTTTATTTTTATTAAATTCTGGTTTTGTTTTTATTAAATTCTGGTTTTGTTTTATTAAATTCTGTTTTTATTTTTATTAAATTCTGGTTTTGTTTTTATTAAATTCTGGTTTTGTTTTTATTAAATTCTGGTTTTGTTTTTATTAAATTCTGGTTTTGTTTTTATTAAATTCTGTTTTTATTTTTATTAAATTCTGGTTTTGTTTTTATTAAATTCTGTTTTTATTTTTATTAAATTCTGGTTTTGTTTTTATTAAATTCTGGTTTTGTTTTTATTAAATTCTGTTTTTATTTTTATTAAATTCTGTTTTTATTTTTATTAAATTCTGGTTTTGTTTTTATTAAATTCTGGTTTTGTTTTTATTAAATTCTGTTTTTATTTTTATTAAATTCTGTTTTTATTTTTATTAAATTCTGGTTTTGTTTTTATTAAATTCTGTTTTTATTTTTATTAAATTCTGTTTTTATTTTTATTAAATTCTGGTTTTGTTTTTATTAAATTCTGGTTTTGTTTTTATTAAATTCTGTTTTTATTTTTATTAAATTCTGTTTTTATTTTTATTAAATTCTGGTTTTGTTTTTATTAAATTCTGGTTTTGTTTTTATTAAATTCTGTTTTTATTTTTATTAAATTCTGTTTTTATTTTTATTAAATTCTGGTTTTGTTTTTATTAAATTCTGGTTTTGTTTTTATTAAATTCTGGTTTTGTTTTTATTAAATTCTGTTTTTATTTTTATTAAATTCTGTTTTTATTTTTATTAAATTCTGGTTTTGTTTTTATTAAATTCTGGTTTTGTTTTTATTAAATTCTGTTTTTATTTTTATTAAATTCTGTTTTTATTTTTATTAAATTCTGGTTTTGTTTTTATTAAATTCTGGTTTTGTTTTTATTAAATTCTGGTTTTGTTTTTATTAAATTCTGTTTTTATTTTTATTAAATTCTGTTTTTATTTTTATTAAATTCTGGTTTTGTTTTTATTAAATTCTGGTTTTGTTTTTATTAAATTCTGTTTTTATTTTTATTAAATTCTGTTTTTATTTTTATTAAATTCTGGTTTTGTTTTTATTAAATTCTGGTTTTGTTTTTATTAAATTCTGTTTTTATTTTTATTAAATTCTGTTTTTATTTTTATTAAATTCTGGTTTTGTTTTTATTAAATTCTGGTTTTGTTTTTATTAAATTCTGTTTTTATTTTTATTAAATTCTGTTTTTATTTTTATTAAATTCTGGTTTTGTTTTTATTAAATTCTGGTTTTGTTTTTATTAAATTCTGTTTTTATTTTTATTAAATTCTGTTTTTATTTTTATTAAATTCTGGTTTTGTTTTTATTAAATTCTGGTTTTGTTTTTATTAAATTCTGGTTTTGTTTTTATTAAATTCTGATTTTGTTTTCAAAGGTGATACCATCTGTGCAAACATTTGAACAGTCAAAATTAAAATATCCAAAACACAATTTTGTATCAGAATTCTGCTGTGTGTTTCCATTTCTTTTGGTGTTTTAAAAATAATTAAAATAATCAGAATAATGTTTAGAGGATAACCAAGTAATAAACTTCCCCAAAAATCAAATTCAAGAGAAATATCAAATAAAACTGACATCAGTGCTGGGTATTTGCCATTTGTTGGCTCCGGCTCCGGGCTCCGGGGTTTCAAAATCTTGGCTCCGGCTCCGGCTCCGGGCTCCGGCCTTTTAAAATCTTGGCTCCGGCTCCAGCTCCGGCTCCGGAGCCGGCGATTTTCGGAGCCGCTCCATGTTGGCTCCGGGCTCCGGGTGGAAAATCAATGAATTATTTTTCATTGGGGGATTTGGGTAGATAAAGGGGGATGTCGAGTGATATAAGAGGATTAAGAGGGTTATCAATTGATTAAGCGGGATTTGGGTGGATTATCGTGTGATTTAGGTAGATTAAGGGCGATATCGGGGGGATTAAGGGGATTTAGATCCAAAAATCTTCATTTTTTGCGCCGCAGGCGAAAATTTTGAGAATTTTGGAAGATCCTTAAGCCAAAAATCTTCCTTTTTTTGGGCCGCAGGCGAAAATTTTGAAAAATTAAAAAAAAAGAGACTAAAATTAATCAATCTAAAAAATTTATCCAGCTTTATTTAATAAAAAAATGCTTATTATAATTTATTTTCCAACTAAAAATAATTATTTAATTATTTGTTGTGATATTTTTCGAACCTATAGGGATAAAACTCGGAACCTAACTCACTATCCATTCAACCAAATCTACATTGAAAAGAAATGAAAGAAAATCTTTTTTACCCGTTTCAATTTTCTCTTCCTTTTCTTTTCACGCCCACCATCTTTGCTTACTTCTTTTTCTCTAACCCATCTTTAGGGGTGTATAGCCGGAGCCGTGGGGAATTGGAAAACCTTGGCTCCGGCTCCGGCTCCGGGCTCCGGGGTTTGAAAATCTTGGCTCCGGCTCCAGCTCCGGCTCCGGGGTTTCCAAAATCTCAGCTCCGGCTCCAGCTCCGGCTCCGCCGGAGCCGGCTCCGGAGCCGGGCTCCGGAGCTAGCTCCCGGAGCTATACCCAGCACTGACTGACATTTTTTATTTTAATTTTCTAAAAGAATTATAGTAAAATAATGTAAACTTAATTTAAAAAAAAATTTTTTTATTAAGATATTTGTATATATTTACATTAACAATATTTATTTTAAAAATACAAAAAACATTTTTGAGAAAAATTTTTTTTAATTTTAATTAAATTCGTGAGATATTATTACATTGACGAGAGTGACTTGGTGTACTTGAGACAACCAACACCGATATTTGAAAATATTTTCTATAAAGACTTTTCTGAGAAATTTTTTTTAATTTTTATTAAATTCGTGGGATATTTGTGCATTTAAAAATAATAGGTAGAAATTTATATTTTGTTCTTAACTCGTACCATATTTACAGGGTACGAATTCGAATTTCGTTACCATTTTCCAATAAACAAGCAAAAACATTGTTGGCTTTCTCTTCCTAGAACCATTGTTCCTCCTTTTTAAAAAATCTTCTATAAATATATCAACACATCTGCTGCTCTTTAAAAAATTATTTATTTATTTTTAATTTTGCGCCAAACCGACGCCTTAGGAAAATAAAAATTTTATTTATTTAAAATGCTCGAGGCGTTTTTCCAAAGCTTTTCGTCAAATTTCTTTTTTTTTTATTTAAAAAGCCGACAATAAAAAACATTAAAAGACCTAAGGATCATTAATTTTAATGGAACTATTTTATTTAAATTTAAATTTTTTAAGCTTAACATTGTAAGGATTTTGTTCTTTTTATAGTAAATAAATCAGAATTAATTTAAAATATGTTCTGATTTTAATTAGATGTTTCCCAAACATTGTTGACTTGATTCAGAATTAATTTAAAATCAGAATGTTTGGGAAACATGTTCTGGTTTTAATTTAATGTTTCCCAAACATTGTTGACTTGATTCAGAATTAATTTAAAATCAGAATGTTTGGGAAACATGTTCTGGTTTTAATTAAATGCTTCCCAAACATTTGTGACTTTGTTCAAAATTAATTTAAAACCAGAATTAATTTAAAACATTCTCTAACCTCTCTAAAAAATTAAAAAAATGTGCACAAACATTGTTGAGTTTGTTCTCTTTTTAGAAAACATTGTTTATCAGCTTTTTCGTGTAAGTAAAATCAGAATTAATTTAAAACATTTTAAAACTTGCTTATGTTTCTAAAAAATTCTTAATTAGAATTATTATTATTTTTCCAAATAAAAAATATTTTTCCAAGCATTTATCAATCACTCATCCAAACTTAAAAGAAATACCTAAAATTATCCTTTTCTTCAATACCAAGGCCAAATATTTTTTTCTGAAGCAAATTGCGCAATCATTAAATACCCCTTTCTCTCGATCATTTTTTAACGTTAAATTATATTTAATTCTAGTTAATGTCTTCTTGACTTTTCTTATTCAAAAATAGAGGAAAAATCAAAAAAAATATTCGGCACAACAAAAAAAAATAATTTTCCCCCTTTTCCCCCCTATTTTTGTCTTCAAAGCTACCGTTTCCTCATCCCTTTTTTTAAATATTTTATCTTTAAAGGTAATCTTCTTTTTTTTAATTAATTTATTTTTTTCTCTTTTATTTTCTTGTCGAGAGGAAAAAAATTTTTTTAGAAAAAAGTCAGAAAAAAAGTTTTTTTTAATATTTTTCTCATCTTGCCGACATGTTCACCCATTCATTTTTCAATCTTTCCGCCAATGATTTTTCCGCGCGGCTGACCAATTGGATTTTAAAGGAAGGACAGAAAATATGTATTTAATAAAATCTTTATTTGTATGTTTATGTTGTTTATTTTTTTATTTTTGTAAATTAACCAGTCGCCGATTTATCGGCTTGTTTGTCTTTGGAATCTCTTGCTTCCTCTTGTCTATTAAATTAAAATTTAAATGCTGACGAATTTTAAAAATGAGAGAAAATGGAAAAAAGATACTCTAATGATTTTTAAAAATCAAAAAATATAGGTGAATCTCAATATAAGATACTACTCTTAAAAGTTTATCGGTTTCAACAGACTCTTCGGTTAACCAAAACCGAACCCTTAACCCTATTCTCAATTTTGGTAACAATTTTTTAGATGATTTGGGGAGCTACAGTTTGGTGAGCTACCTTTGGTTAGACTGCTTTCTGACCTGGGTTTGGGGGAGCTGTCTATTTTCAAAATTAAAAAAACTCCAGTTGCACCTCCGTATACGATAAACCCCTATTTAAGACTCGTATTTTAAATGTTAATTGACTTCTGGATTGAGAGTTGCCTAAAAACACCTCTATTTAATATACACCTCATTATAACCGACTGTTTTTCATCCCCAAAACGGTTATATCCTTTAGTGAGGTTGGTATTTATTTTAGTTGGCGTTTCCTCCGCAAGCTGCGAGTTGATTAATATTTAAATTCAAAAAAGAAAGGAAAAGGAAACCAAAAAAGGACAGTATATAACAAAACATGTAATTTAACTAGTAATTTATATTTTTTTATTTTTTTTTATTCCCAGCCGATGGATGAACAAAAAAGGAAGAAAAGATAAATAGCCCTTGTCACATTCTTTTTTTTCTTGATTTTTTCTTTTTAAATTTTCGTTGTCAAGGTCATTACTTAAAAAGTAAAGAATGCCTAAAAAAGAAGACGCTAACCTTGACAAACTCTCGTTTTTGAATGTTGGACAAAACAACAAAACAAAAACATGAATAAATGGGAAATTAAAAAATGAAGAGGATTGAAGGGTTGTAAAAAGGTGGCATTTAGCTATAAATGTGCCGTAAATATTTTCAGTGAAAGAAAAAAATTTTTTAATAAAGAATATTTTATTATTACAAAACTGTGAAATATAAGACTCTAACAGTGTCTGAAAATCTTAATTCATGTAGTTTCCGGAAAATTAAATTTAAATAATAAAACAACTTCCGGAAAAGTTATTACTAATTTCTCATATTCTTAATGAACCTATATTAAAAAATAATATAAAATAGAATTCCGGAAAATAATGATGGCTTTCCGGTTTTCTGGAAAAACACATTCTATTTGAAAGTACAATAAATTTTCCGGATACGTTTGTATTGTCTTCCGGAAGAGCAATAGAACTTTCCGGAAAATGTTATATCTATTAAATTTTCCGGAAAAGGTTTATATTCAGCTTTCCGGAAAATTTTGTATTTATTTAACTTTCCGGAAAATTTTATTTATTGTCTTCCGGAAAAACAATATTATATGTGTACACTAGAGTCTATTCAACACTCAAGTAAACAAAAAAAATATTTAAAAACAATTTACTAAAACTAAAAAAAAACACAAGTAAAGGAAAATTATAAAAGGAATATTCAGGGTAAAATACTAATAAAAATGTGATAATTTAATTTTATTTAAATTTGCACAGAACGGAAAAAAGGGAAAATAATGGCAACTTTTAGGGTATTTTTAAGTGTCTAAAAAGTCTTTCAAAAAAATTTTTTTAAGTTTCTAAAAGTGCCAAAAAATAATAAATTTAAAACTAGTTTAATTCAATTTATTTAATTTTATTGCTATATTTCAATTTTTATATTGTAGTATTTTGAGCATATAAGTGTCGAAGTCGCAAGCTTCGACGAGACGCAATACCGTCATTCAAAGCAATTTTGACACGTTTTTTGCCTTTTTCTGTTTTGGAATTTAAACGTCGTTTTTTGGGGGATTCCAATAATTTTCCATTTTGTTTGCCATTTTCTTCTCCAATTTTTCCAAATTTAAGAGAATCTGGAGGAGAAAAAGATTTGCGAACACTCACAAAATCTGAAAAATATTTGAAGGATTCAGAAAAATTAATTTAAATATTTACCAGTTATTTTTGTTTGTTTTTCACTAGAAGAACAAGAATTGTTGTTATTGGAAATATTAAGAGAAAGTCGGCGTCTAGTAGGTGTTCGGACAGAATTGAGATGAAATGGAGGTTTCCGGAGAGATGAACGAATTGGGGAGTTGGCTATAAAAATATAAATATTTTCCGGAAAAGAAAATATATTTTACAGTTTTCCGGAAAAATAGGAGTAATATTAAGTAGTAAAACTTTCCGGAAAAGTGTATTCTAATTAATATATAAATTTCCGGATAAGTTTATATTAGCCTTCCGGAAAGAATAAAATTATTATGAAAGTTAGACAGTTTCCGGTAAATATAAAACTTTTTTTAGAAATATTACGGAAGGATTATAAAAAAATTATATAGAACTTATAAATTCCGGAACAATTTATATTATTAATTTTCCGGAAAATATAACGGAGGATTATATAGAACATATAAATTCCGGAACAATTTATATTATTAATTTTCCGGAAAATATAACTTTAAATATTTTTCCGGAAAAGTTTATATACACCTATTGTAATACAACTAATAATAATCAGAATTATTCATTTATTTACCTAAACATGTTGTTGTTAATTCACCAGAATTATTTTCAGAACAACAATTATTATTTAATTCTGTTTTGTTTTTGCCTCTAAAACATTCTTTTCCCTCGTTATTTTTATATTTTAATGTTTTTGTTGTTCTATAAAATCCGGGTACTTGATCGGCAGGTACCCGTTCAAATTCAAAACGACTTTTTTCCAAAGGTTTACATTCATCAAAATCAAATCCCCATTTTTGTTTATAATGTTCAGACAATTCATTTAACCAATTTTGGACAAATTGCTGAAAATTTTGAGGTAAAATATTTTTTAATTAAATTAAAATTTACTTTATTTATTTCTTTATTTTCTTCCCCTCCTTCTTCAAAAAATAAACGTCTTCTAGCAGTCGAAGAACGTTTATTAAAATTCTCATTATTTTCCTCCAAATTTTCTTTATTATTTTTGTCTTCATTATTAATATGCCATTGATGCCAAATTGGTCTAGTTGAATTTGGAACTAATTGGTGATATATAGAAGGGGAAAGGATTTTTAATTGCATTTTAATTGAAGAAAATATGTATTTTTTTGAAAAAATCTCTTTTATTTGTCTCTAAAAATATTTAAAAATTAATTTTTGGAAAATTTAAAAAATTTGTTAATCAAAATAAAATAATAATTATAGAGTAATTATAAAATTAAAAGCAAGAAAATGTCTTTTTTTTAATAAATTTCTATGAAAAAATATAAGGAGAGTATTGCATGCGCAGAATACGTGTATTTATTATTATAGGTACACTGCTCCACAAAAGTATAGCGCCACCCCAATTTTACTCGGTTTCTATATTGTAACCGGTATTTTTATTTTCAGACTTTTTTGTAATAATAAATAGTGGTCTAAAATTAGGTTTGTAAAAAAATTTTGTTTTCAAATGAATTTTTTCGAGAGTTATAGGCAAATTTCAAGTTTTAGGGTTCCACAAAAGTATAGCGCCACCTTGCAATTTCGGGTTTCTAACATAGGGAAAAATCTACAAAAATTTGAGCTAACATATTTATCGATTCTAAGAAAAAATCAAAAAGAATTAGACCCATATCTCACTTCAGTGTCGAGATCCAGATTCCTCGAAAATCAACGTAAATCTGGGGTAAGGCTATTTAAAAAATATTTTCGACACCTTAGGGTTTGTTTTAAATTTTCAATTTGGGCTCATTCGAAAGTCCTTAAAATTTGCTACAAGATAGTAATGATTATATATCTCAGGAAAAATTCAATAGAGATATACAGGACGTTAATCTTCCGGAGCTAATTTTATGGGGCATTTGGGAGTTTTTTGTGTTTTAGAAATTTAAAACTTAGTAACTTTCTGAAATAATTTTTCTAGAAAATAAAACTTATGCTATCTTATAGCAAATTTTAAGGGCTTTCGAATGAGCCCAAATTGAAAATTTAAAACAAACCCTAAGGTGTCGAAAATATTTTTTAAATAGCCTTACCCCAGATTTACGTTGATTTTCGAGGAATCTGGATCTCGACACTGAAGTGAGATATGGGTCTAATTCTTTTTGATTTTTTCTTAGAATCGATAAATATGTTAGCTCAAATTTTTGTAGATTTTTCCCTATGTTAGAAACCCGAAATTGCAAGGTGGCGCTATACTTTTGTGGAACCCTAAAACTTGAAATTTGCCTATAACTCTCGAAAAAATTCATTTGAAAACAAAATTTTTTTACAAACCTAATTTTAGACCACTATTTATTATTACAAAAAAGTCTGAAAATAAAAATACCGGTTACAATATAGAAACCGAGTAAAATTGGGGTGGCGCTATACTTTTGTGGAGCAGTGTATCTGTAATAAATTCCGAAAAATATATACCTATTCTTCCAGAAAAGATTTTATTAAGTTTCCGGATGGTAATATATTACAGAAAAGTGATATACAAACCGGAAAGAATAGTATATGTTCCGGAAAGTTTGTATTTATTAGTGTTTAATCTCAATATAATCTTCCGGAAAATAATAGCCGGAAACTTTTCTGATGTTTTTCCGGAGAAATCTATTTTAATATAACAATGTATTCCGGAAAGAATTTATTATATTAACCGGAAAAGAATATACATTCCGGAAAGTTTATATTTATTTCTGATAATGCTTCAATAAAACTTTACCTATCTAAAAAATTCCGGAAAATAATAGTTTCTATTTTCCGAAAAACTTAATTTAATAAATACAAGAGTTTCTCTAGAATATAAAATAATATATTATGTAAATTAATTTAAAAAATATTTCCTTTTAAAGTTTAGCGAAGCGAAAAAAATAAAAATAAAGAGGGATTGCGCATCTCTCCCTCTTGTACATAACTAAACGAGAATGGAAAAAGAGAGAATATTTAAATTGACCACCAAATAAAGGGGGGAGTGGCATTACAAGTCCCCCTAAAAGGTCAAAAAATTTTAGCTTTGGCGTGCCTATTTTTTGAATACCAAAAAAAGTAAAATTACAAGAGCAACGGAAGGAGCGGCACGAATAGTTTTGAGAGAGGAAGTAAATGAATAAGGGAGAAAGTGGCCGTGTCTTAACAGACGGCAAGCGGTCAAACGAGAGGAAGGGATATAACAAAAGGTTGAATAAAAGGAGGGGGAATTTTTTGACCGATGACAGACAGGTCAATATGAAAGGGACAAAATGTCTTTTTAAATAATTTATAATGGAGAAGAATGGCAAAAATGAAGAAAATAGAACAAAGAAACATTAGAAGAATTGTGCCGAATTTTATTTTATTTTTTGATGGGAAGGCGCCGGTTAAAGACCCCCTTTTAAAGAGGACAGAAAAAACAATAATTAGTATATGTGGCTTTTTGTTTATTTTTCTTTTATTTTTTAACAAAAAAAGGGTTAAATTAGAGATTAAAAAATTAAGAAAAGTTAATTTTCTGACCTTAAAAATAAAAAAAAATGAAAAAAGGTCGAAGCTAAAAATAAATTACCTTTAGTTGCGGACAGAAAAAATGTCCGCAAAATTTTCGCAGACTAAACCTAGGCAGAAAAAAAATTTGTTTATATTGTCCCATTTCAAGCTAATTTTGACAATAACTGTAAACTTGTATTAAAAATTTGCGGAAACGAATATCAGTTACTCTGTCAATAATTAACAATAAAATGAAACTTAAGTTGACAGGATGACTGAAAATAAATGTCACAACAACTCAATTATGGTATTAAAAAATAAAAATAAGGCCTTAAAATTAAATTTAGAAAAGAGCTGAAAAGATAATGAAGAAAATAGAGTTTATCTAGTATATAATGAAGAAAAAATATTCTAAAAATGACAATAATTATCTCTCTAAAATAAAAAAAAATTGCCAGTTTTTTTCATTCACTCCCCCCTCATTTACTTTGGCTAATGAAACGAATAACAATTTAACAAAAAAAAAGGAAAGAAAATAAAAGTGAAGGTGAAAAGGAAAAATAAAATAAAGCTAAAAAGTTAATAGGCCATTACAAAATGAAGGAAAGAAAAACGAAGAAATGACTGGAAGAAGAGGAAAAAACTGAACAAAAAATAGTAGAAAAATATAGATAGACTAGTTTATCGTTTTTACTTTTTTTTATAAAAAATACAAAAGGCTGGAAACTATTTTGTAAAAAATAAGGATAAAAAAATGGCGGCTGCTAAAAGCTGGAAAAATAAAAAAAGAAAGAAAAATGAATGAAATCTGTAAAAAGGAAAGGGAAATATAAAGGGGGAAAAGAATGGGCAGCGGCCGACTGCAAAAAAGGGGCGTGGCTAAAATTGGGAGGGAGGGGAGGAAACGAGGAAAAGAAAAAAAGAGAAGAGAAATAGTGTTGAAAAAAGATAGTGGACAATAAAAAATAATTTTTTTGTGGCCATTATTTTTTTTGGTGGACAATGAAGAGTATGCCATACTCTAAGGTCCATCCGCTTTTTTTTGGTTTAAAATTTTGTAAAAATTAAAAAATAAACTGACAGGCTCCTCAATATTCTTTTCAAGTGATTATCAAGAATTACAGTAATTTCTCTCTAATTAGAAAAAAAATTTCTAAGAAAAAAAAAATTTCTCTCTAATAAGAGGGACATTAAATTATTAAATTTCACTCTGCCTCTATTCAATTCCTGTTCTTTTTAAAATATGAAAAGGAGCCTTTTTTAATGGAGAGGGGTGCAGGGGGTTTAAAAAGAGATAATGTTCCCCTTTAGGTGTGATAAATGAGAGATTAAAAAATTAAATAAGGAAAAATTAGAAGGTTTCTAGGCTAACACATGAACATAGATAACCATAAGTTTGACTACAAAAATTAAAAAATAAAAAATAAAAATTAACAGGAAAATTAACAAATATGTGTATTTAACCAGAAAAATCATGAAAAAAAATTTAAAATTTTTTTACTTTATTTTATTATTTTTCCCCTTCTCCAAGCGTCCCCTTTTAAATATTTGTTTGAAGGATTTATTACACATTCAAAAACAAAAATGTGGCCTGTCAAGAATGCAAATTTATTTTTATTTTTGTGTTTGGGTCTCTACTCCCGAGAGGAGCCCAATAAATAAAAAAAAATTTGCATCGGCCAAAATATGAACAAAAAAATATTTAAAAAATAAATAATAATGTGACTGTTAATTTATTACTATTTTTTAAAGGTGAGAAGAAAATTTAAAAAATATAATATAACAAAGCATGGATGGGCCGGATGGGAAAAAATTTTTTGGGGCGGGTTTTCAAGATTTTACTTGGATAGGATTTCGGGTCTGAAAAGGACCAAATTGGAAGAAAGACCAACTAGAGCTTAGTTACTGGCAAAAAGACCCATACCTGTTAACAGAGGTCTAGTGGACCTAAAAATAAATTCCTGATTTCGAAAATAGGGTCTTAGATCCCTGATGTATATCGGAGTTCGAACCGAGGTGTCATTCTCGATTCTCGTCCAACTAGCCTCCAGTTCGGTCTATATAGTTCCAAATTCACACTAAAAATTTCATATCATTAGTCTTAGAAAGACTCGGAATACATACAATAGGTCCTTGTTATTATTTATCTAATTTACCCTCCAATTTAATTACCCCCTAATATAAGGTATTATTTTGTAGCTTCAGGCCAGCATAATATATTGAGGTTCGACTAATAATTTTAAAAAATTTTCGAATAAATTAAGAGAGAAATAAAAAAAATTTTGAATTTTAAAGAAAATCACCCCTATCTTGACCAACTTTTTAAAACAAAAAGCAAAAAAAAACAATTTCTCATTCCCGAAGAATGGTTCCAAATGGCACGGGGCCAAAGCGAAAGCCACAAAATGTGTGTATGTAGTAATAATTATTTGAGTAAAGAGGAGAAGAGAAGAAAGCTCATCGTAAAGTGGAGAGTGCCAAATAATTATTTTTTCTTCAGTTTAAAAGTGCTGAGGGATGGTAGGGAAACAAAATGACCCGGTCATTGATGCCTAGGATTAACAGCTGACCATAAAAAATGTTCGAGAGAGGGGGATTTAAAGAGGGGGAGGGGGAAGAATAATTAAAAAAAGATTTTTTTATTATTTCTTGGCACGATTTTGTGTCAAGAAATACTTCTTTACAGTTACTAACCTTTAAATTAAATAATTAGATATGGGACTCAAATGGTATGGCAATCAAATATCCAAAAATCAGTTAAATTTATAGACTCGAATGTCATGATTTCTGAGGCCCTAATAGTAAGGGGAAAACGGAGTCTAAGATAGAGTCACTAGAAGGGCGTGAGACTTAAGTGGCACAAGAATCCCGCGTGGGAGTAACCTTTAAAATCTTTGCGGGACGGGGTCCCACGGGATAAATCCCGCACTCCCGAAAATCCCGCGCGTGATCCAGTCCCGCGAAGCGGTCTCTAATATAAACAGAAAGGAAGACTATTTTAACCCATTTTTCAAATTTTTGAATATTTTTTCAGTGTTTTTTTCAAAAATATTTTTTTTATTTTATAGTTGTACATTCTATAAGTTAGTTGACTGTCTGGTTTTTATCTTTTTTCAAAAAAAAATTTTTTTTCAAATTTTTTTATTTTCTCAATAACTCATCTTTTTTTCGCTTTGCCCACACAGTTAAATAAATAAATAAAAATAAATTTTTTTTCATTTTTCCAACGCGGCAGTCCACCCTCTACCCCTATCTTGACCAATATCTTTCCTTAAATGAGAGGAAAAAATCATAAAAAAATTTGAGTTTATTTTGGATGTTTTTTGGCTTGTTTGTTTAAAAGCTTTTTTAAACATCTGTGGCCATAAACTAAAAGAAAAAAAATAAAAAAAATATGAGGAGAAAAATAAAAATAAGCATAAAATTGTGATCAGACTAAATAAACATCTGCAGTGACCAATCACCGGTGTATTTAAAAAAAGGAAAGAAATCAGAATAAAAATACAAAAGAAATTAAATTCAGAATTTAAAAAGGGTGGAGAAAAATACATGAAAATACAAGAAAATAAAAATCAGAATTTAAAAAGGCTGGAGAGAAGAAATACAAGAAAATACAAGAAAAATACAAGAAATTAAAAATCAGAATTTTTAAATAAAAAGAAAACACAAATTCTGATGTGTTTTTATTTTAAGAGAAGTTAAAATACAAATCAGAATTTTGTGGAAAATACAAAATCAGAATTATTTGAAAAAGGAATATTCTGATTGGTTAGTATTAATTTTAAAGTAACCAGAATTCTTTGAGGAAAATATTTATGAAACACAAAAATCAGAATTATAGAAAATTAAAGAAAATTCTGATTTTAAACCCTCTGGTAATATATGTAGAAAAATACAAGAAAAATACAAAAAGAAAATACAAGAAAAATACATAGGAGTGTACATATAACTTGGGTCCAGTATATTTCTTGTTTTTCTGATTTTATTCAAAAATATAAGAAGAAAAAAAGTAGAAGAATCAACAAAAATGCCAAAATTGAGTAATATTAAAGAGGGAAATTTTCGGGAGTTATTTTTCCAAATGACGAGAATATAGTTAAATAGTAAAAGAAATGATTGAATATACTGATAAGATTTTTTAAACCACCAAAAAAATAAAAGTAGGGCGAGAGAGAGGGAGAGATATTTGATTGAGTAGAGGTTTTCAGAAAATAAAGTGGCACACACACACTAAATAAAATTTAAAAAAAAATTTTTAATTAAGAAAATGAATTAAATTTACAAAAAAAAATTTTTTGGGTAATTGCCAGGCGAAGAAAAATAAATAAATAAAATATTAAATATTAAGTAAGAAAAAAATTTTTTTGAGTGAATAACCTTGAAGAGAAAAAATAATAATAATAATAAAAGGTATTAGGAAAGGGTGAAGAAAAATAAAAATATTAAATAGGTAATTATAATTTCGGGAGTTTTTGGAGAATTGAGGGGGTCGTAAAAATACCTTTCTTAAAAATATTCTTTCACGGGGGATTTTTAATTGTCTTTTGGGTGGGTTAAGGTCAAGTTATTAGATAGAATGACTCTTGAATTTTTGAAAAACTCTTGAGCTGAAAAAAGAAAAAAGCCACAAACAGAAAAGGCTTGAATTAAAGACTGAACCAAGTAAAGATTCAGAATAAAAATTTCGGGTATCAAAACTTGAGATTCCTCGAGATGTCAACCTCGATTCTCAAACACCTTCCTATTCAGGTCTCTGGCCCTCCTACTAGTCCGAATTCCTTGTTCGAATAGGTATGGGAAACTAAACTAAAAGGTAATATGTACTATACTTTTCCTCCTTGATGATCTTGAGAGAAGAGCCCCAAAGGAACCCCAAGAAAAATTTATTTTGTGTTAGAAGGTCTTTAGAGTTTCAAAAAATTAATGAAATTAAAATATAAATTTTTTTAACTGAAAAGTATTTTTTTACCAAATTTTTAACTAAAAATACTAAAAAATAGTAATAAAATGATTTAAAAAAAGGGGATGAAGCAGCAATCGATTTGTCCGCTCAGAACAGCTAAAAGCGAATTGAATAGGAAATAAATAAAAAATAGAGGAAGCAGCGCGGAAATTGAGAGAATTTTGTGGAAGCCCAACAAAACAACCGATTAAAGGGGATAGGGGGAAATGGTTAAAATTTGTAAAATTTTTTAAAAAGGACATTAGGGCAAAAAAAAATTTTTTTTAGTTAAAAAATTTAATTTTTTTTTATTATTTAAAAAAATAAATTGTCAAATAGTAATAATAATAATATTTACAAAAATGTCAACAGTAAATAATTTATTTTAATTATTGATGATGTGGCAACATTTATATTTAAATTTATTTTTAATATTTACCATTTAATAAGGATGCCTCTAAAAATAATAAAAATAGGGTATTTCAAGTTTATTTATCTTATCTACAAACAACTTAACAAAATTGTAAGTTTGTAAAACAAGTTTAATAATTTACGGAAAACAAGTGGTAATGAGGAAAAATTGAAAAAAAAAGATGTTTGGAAAACATGTTTAGAAGATTAGGGGTTTAAAAACAAGTTGGAAAAACAAGTTTTTAAAAAGGTTAGAAAACATAAGAGTTAAAAACAAGTTTTAAACAAACAAGTTGGAAAACAAGTTGGCAGCTTAAACTTTGTTTTCAAAACAAACAAAGTTTAATTTTAATTAAAATTCAAGTTTGTAAAACAAGCTGTTTTCATATTCAAGAAACAAAAATTTACAATCTCATCTAAATAAACTAAAACTTCCCAAGGTCTAGATTTTTATGCGGCATTGTTTGTGTAAAATATTCTTCCTTTTTTAGCTCTTCTTTATGGAAATTTTTTAGCGATAAAGAGGTTTATAAACTCCTCTTTATTTGTTTGTTTTGTATATTATCCCCCAATATTTTTTATTTTTAGGGGCTTAAATCTAAGGGATTTTTCTTTACCTTTAAGTCAAAGAAAAATGGAAAAAAATTCGGGAAGAAGATTGAAAAATATTTTTTATTTTTTTTATATTTTTTTGATGATTTTATTATGAAAATTTTCAAAAAAAATCAAAATTCTGATAAAAAAATTTTTTAGCTCGGGTGAATTTATGCGTAAAAGGTAATTTAAAAAATTTTGAAAAAAAAATTTATTTTTTAATTTTTTTTCTCACAAAAAAATAACAAAGAATTACACACCATTTTCTTTATCAAAACACACAAAACAAAATTTTTAAAAAAGAAAGGAAAACATAAAAATAAAATGTTGCCCTTTACGAGTGTAGGGGAGAACAACAACAACAATAATACTTATAATAACCAAAACAGATCCTGAAAAAAAAAGAAAAAAAAATAAATTGGCGCCAAATAATTAAAAATGAAACAACGAAAAATATAAAACAAAACAGGATTTTTAGTGTTCTAAAATATTTTTATTTGTTGACGTTTTTGTTTTAACGTTAAAGAGAACGCATAAAAATGGAAAAAAATTTTTGGCGCGTTGGCTACTGGCCGAAAAATAAATTTAAAAATGTAAAGGGGAAAAATAATAAAATAATGATAAAATAAAATATTATTTTCAAAAGAAAATTAGAAAGGCAACAATTTAGAAAAATTACTAAATGAAAAAGTAAAAGAAAATTAATAAAAATAAAATTTGTGTCCGCAAGTATTGTCCGCAACATTTATGTTAATTAAGTTTATAATTGTAAAACAAGTTTATCTGTTATTACAATTTGTAACAAATATACAACTTTGTTACACTTTCTTTTTTAAGCTTGGAACTTGTTTTACAAATGTTTTTTCCAACTTGTTTTTACTAGCTTGTTTGTACAACTTGTTTTCAAATGTTTTTTCGAACTTGTTTTACAAACTTGTTTTTGCAGCTTATTTATTCTACCATTTGTTCTACAACTTGTTTTTTTTTAAATTATTCCAACTTGTTTTGCAAACTTAAATTTATTCAAATAAAATAATACTTTTATATTAAAAAAGTTTTACAATTTTAACTTTTGGTTACTAATATTTTGTCCGCAAACATTTTGCGGACACCTCCCTTAAATACACATTATCCGAAAAAAATTATTTAATTGGAACTGTCAGCTTGGGAAAATTTTTAGAAAGGGTTAGAGGAAGAGCAATCATGCTCCCTTTCATTTCAACATTTTCGTAGCTTTTACTACTTGATGGGTGGCAATTTTAACTAGTAGTATAAATTTAGGTCGTAGAGCAATTTGGAAGCAAAAAAGGGGGATTAAATACATATCCAACTTAAATACCTAGCTACTTTCCCACGCTTTTTTTTTAAATTAAAAATGCCATTTATTTTTAATTTTAAATACACAACTGTCGACATTCCATTCCTTCATTTTTCCCAATTTTCTCACATTTTTTCACCTGTCATTGACCGAAGAAAAGTAATTAAAAATGATGACACTAATCAACCCTTGTATTTTTAGTTGAAATCAATCCCCCTTCATTTATTACCTAAAAAATCTGTTGTGTAAAAATGGCACTCGAGAGGATGAGAAGGGGGATATTTAGAAAGCCAAACAAAAATATATGAATATTTTCTAAAGCTATTAAATATAGAAAAAATTAAGTAATATTTATTTGGAGAGGAATACCAGATGGCTATTAAATACAGGGTGGGGCAAAAGTTCGGCGACAAATTTTATTTTGTCCTTTTTTAAAATTTATTTTATATTTTGCTTTTTGTTTAAATTTCCCATATTCTATGATTCACGCTCTACACATTTTATCTTGAAAATTTTTTCCTATCTCATAAAGGAAAAATTTTACAGCATGTTAAAAAATCGTGCTTCTATTATTTCTTTGTATTTTAAAAATATTCGAAAATGTGACATCGCTAGACGGCTCGATATATGCCGTATGTTAGTTTCCAGAGCATTAAAACGATTTCATGAGCTTGGAAATACTCAGGACCGTCCTAGTAGTGGCTGGCCGGTAACCGAAGTTACGTCTGAAAATATGAACGTGGTCAGATGCCGAATTCGCCGTTTTTCTGAACAATCGATGTGGAAAACGGCCTCAGATCTCGGAATGAGCTCGAGGAGCTTCCTAAGAATTGTCAGAGTGAAGCTTAGACTTCGAGCTACAAGATCAGTCGCGCATATTTCCTTATTGATCGAATGAAGCATCAGAGGCTTCAGAAATGTCGAAGGTTTAAACACCTGGTCGCAGCTGGTCGCCATAACAAAGTGATGGAATAAAAATTAATGCTACAGTCTAAAAAATGAATTCTGAAGGGGGTTGTGCATCCATGGGCATTATAGCATTTTGTTGAAAACCAATTCTCGCCTCAGCAGGATTGGGCACCTACGCATGGAGACAAAACGACAACCCTGCTCTGCGAGGAGCTGTTTCCTGACTTTTGGGGGAAAGATATCTGGCCTTCAAACTCACCGGATTTAAATCCGTGGATTATTCTATTTGGGCAATTCTGTAGTAAAAAGTATGCCGAATCCGATACGCAACATATGAGGAACTGAAAGTTATTTTGAGCGGGCCTGGAACTAAATATCCGATGAACAATGCGCGACCATTGTGAGTCACAACCGTAAGCGTTTGGATGCGTGTATTTCAGTCAGGGGCTGTCATTGTGAGCAAATATTTTAATAAAATGATTATTATATCCTATTGATTATATTTTATCATTATTTTGAGCTAAATAAATTTTTTTACAATAGATTTTTATTGAAAACATTTGTCGCCGAACTTATGCCCCACCCTGTAGATATTTTACAAATTATGAATTGAGAAAAACCGGAAATTGAAAAAATTGAGGGGAGAAAAATAATTATTTTTTAAAATGTTGAAAAATAATTAAATATTTTTTAATTATTTTTTGAAGAAAAAATATTTTTAGTAATTAATAAAAAAATTTTTACTAACCTAAACCCTTATAATTAATAAAAAATATAATATTTCAAGTGATTGTAGAATACTTAAAAAAAAGTTTTCTCTCCAAATAAATTTAAGATTGTAAAAACAAGTTGGAAAAACAAAACAAACAAAGTTTAAGTTTAACTAAACATATTTTTACAAACAATGTTTCAAAGAAAAAACAAACAAATAATTAAAACAAGTTGGTAAAAAGGTTGCAAGTTTTACAATTGCAACTTTAAACTTGAGAAGGTTGTAAAGTTTATTTATGCAAAGTTTATTTAAGTTTTAAGATTGTAAAACTTAAAAACTTAAGTTTTTTAATCTTAAAACTTAAAAACTTAAGTTTTTTAATCTTAAAACTTATAAACTTAAGTTTTATAATTTTAAAACTTAAAAACTTAAGTTTTGTTAACCTGAGTCTTAATTATTTTTAATATTTTACAATTTTACAATTTCAATATTTTTTTAAGTTTCCCGCCAAATCTTCCAACTTGACCAACAACCAACCTTTTTTCCTCTTCCCCTAACCACTACTTAATCCTTTCCAATTTAAATTCGTTTATTGCTCTGTGGTTTTCGCGCGAATTTATTTATTTATTGTTATTTTATTTTGTTGTTTTGATTTGTTATTGTTGTTTGTTCGTTTTTCTTTTTTCCATTAATTTTGAAAAAAATTCTTTTTCCTCTCTTTTCACCTTTTTTCCCCATAAAAACCACAAAGTAAAGACCACCGATCATTTCTTTCCCATTTTTCTTATAAATTTTAAAACCCCCCTTCCTTCTGAACATTTTTTTTAAATTGAACGCGAAAGGGAAAGCTTTAAAAATTAGAAAAAAGAAGGAATTCACGTTACCCCTCAAAATGTTAGAAATTTTGGCGCGCGAAAATTTTTGTGGTTTTCTAGAAGGGGATTAAATAAAGAAAGAATAAAATTAAAAATAAATTTGAGATGACAACAATTTTTAAAAAGGAACACTTAAAAATATAAATAAATAATAAATAAAGAGAGGGAAAGGAAGAACAACAAGAACAACAAAAACATTGTTTCTCGGGGGAGTAAAATAAAAAAATAAATAATACATATGTATTAAAATAAATATTTTAAAAATTGTGGAAGAAATATTTTTAATAGATTTTAAAAAATTTTAGAGAAAAAAATTTTTTTGAAAATTAAAGAAAACTTTTCAAAAATATTTTTTAATTAAAAAATTAAATTTTTTGTATTTTTTGACTTCTCCCTTCAATATAGCCATTATATATTATTTCTAAATTTATTTTTAATGAAAAAAATAAATGCCGAGATTGAGCGCTAAAGATTAAAAAGAAATTGATGATTAATGAAAGGAAAGAAATATTTCTTTTTGTCTTCTAAAAAGTTGACTTGTTGAATGAATAAAAAACTGCCGCGCATTCTCGACCTTGAAGTTTGAGATAAATTATTTTTAAATTCAAACAATTTTTATCTCTTTAATGAACTTAGTTGATGTTATAAAAACTTTGCCGTCTGTTTATAAAAACATGTTATTTCCACTTTACAACTTGTTTTTGCTTGCTTTTTACCAACTTGTTTTTATTAAAACATATTTTTCCAACTTGTTCCTTTCAGCTTTTTATAAAACTTGCAATAAAAATAAAACTTGTTACAGAGTTGAAAAATAAGTAAAAACAGGTTTAATAAAAACAAGTTTTATAAAAAGTTGAAAGTAAGAGGAAAGGTTGTTTTAATAAAAACAAGTTGGAAGAAAATAAAAACAAGTTGGCAAACAAGTTGGAAGGTTGAAACTAGTTTTTATAAAACTTGTTTTACAAACTTGTTTATGTGTTTTTCCAATGTTTTTTCTGCCTCAAACAAAGATTATAAATATAAACAAACATTCTCCGAGTTTGTCTAAACATGCATACTATAAACAATTTATTGTTGTTGTGTTTTATACAAACAAAAAATGTTTTGTTCATTGAAAATTTGTATTTTAAACAAAACAATTAAATAAATGTTTCTACCCAAAATATCACCTAATAAATTACCAACAATAATTTCATTTTTATTTTTTATTTTCTTCCCAATTTATTTTTTAAATATTTTTATTTTTTAATAAAAATTAATCTTTTCTACATCATTAAGCTGCCAAAACCGCAAAAAAAGCATTCCATCAATCACCATTATATATTTTTAAAAAAAATTATTTCTTTAACCACAATTTATAAGGAACACTTCAAGGTCCTCTCGTTATTACAACATAAAAAGCCTTCAACAAATTGGCACTCGCCCAAATCTCGTCTCTCTCTAAATACTGACCACACCAAGTAATAAAACCTTTCCCTTATTTTTTTAAAATATTTTTTCCATTTTTTCTTATCAATTTTCTTAATCTTTAATTTATTTATTTATTCAATACCACCCATTATTGCCCTATTAATTTTATTTATTTAAATATTTAATTCTCGAATACATATATATTTTTATTATCAATTTGTTTGCTTTCCTCTCAATTTTTCTTCTCAATTTTCTGATTATATATCTTGTATTGTGTTTTCGATTATATTAATTTTATGGTATATTTGGCCTCGATAAAATTATAACAAAATTAATTTCAGATAAAACAAGGGCCATAAAAATAGTCAAAATTTTTAAAATATCGAGAAATTATATGTATATTTGGAAGTGAAAATAATGAAAAATCAAAGAATTTGTAAAAAAAATTTTTTTAGCTTAATGACCAAACATTCAGCACCAATTAATGTATATTGAGAACGATTCAATACCTGTTCATTTATTCTTGTCCCGTTTTCTGAGAGCAGAAGGAAAATTCGAAAATCGTTGAGTCTTCTTGAAGAATCTTTGAATATCCTGAACTTAGAAGCCTTCATTTATTCATGGTCCGTTTTTGAAGACAGGAGATCATTGACAGTTTGGTTGGAGAATTTTCCAATACCCTAACCCTATATCCGAACACATATACTTTCTTGACTGCCACTTCGGAACAACATTTAACCTCCTTAATAAAAATACAATCTATTCATTTTCTATTTTTTCCATTTATTTTTATTAATCTGACAGATCTTTTACAAAATTTACATATTTTCCAACTAATGCCACCCACTAATATTGAGAGAAAAAAAATATTTTTCCAATAACCCCTAAGTGTTTTTATTAGCCTTGTTTTGATTGATGGTCATTTGGGAATGTTTTAGAGAATGCTCCCCCCCCCCCTCAATTTTATAGCTTTTCCTCCCCTTCTACACTGTGAATATATCAAAAAAAAGCTTTTATTCACTCTTCAATTTCCACCTTTTTTTTTGACTGTTTTTGTGGCCACAGATGTTAAATAAACCAATAAAAGCTTGCTCTGTCCATTAGGCTTTTTATAAGCTTTTACTATTATAATGGTCTAGATGGAGAATAATAAAGATGGGAAAGAAAAGGGGTTGCTGATTAGGTGGATGATGGGAAGTAATAAAGGGAAAATGTCAGAAAAAATTTTAATAAAATTTGTTAAAAAATATTTATACACTTAAACCTCATTTCCAAATACTCCTTTGAGACTGAAGAAATTGTGGCTTATAATGGGTGTATGTTAAATTAGGGTGAGGGAGCTACTGCCTAAAAATGAGGGAGGATATTTAGACAGCTCCTCCAATCAAATGACAAACAAAATTTTGAAAACTGACCCTAAATCGAAGAATGCCTAATATTGGGGGTATCTAAACTAGATGTAAATCAAATCTATTTATTATTCTATTATTTTATTAATTCAATAGTTAATTAGTATGGTAAGCTGTGAAAAACCCCTTTTTAATCAAGTGATGCATATAAATTGGACAGTTGGCACTTGAGCCTATTCAGCTGTTTTTAGAGAGAAGGGTAATTAATTAACAGTTCAGTGAATTTTAGTTAATTTATAATTATTAAATAATTTAATTAGGGTTATTATGTTAGTGTCTCTTCAGTTAATTTTCCCTTTTTATTATTAGAAACAAAAAGTCTGGGCTAGTTCTTTAGATAAATTTTGAAGAAAAAAAGATTTTGGAACCTTGGCCTGGGATATCTTAAATCCCAGGCCAAGGCTCCTCTAGCCTGGGATATCTTAAAAAGATAACCCAAACTCAGAAAAGCCCAGAAACTCCATAAAACCTATCAAAATCCAAAGCCCCTGTGCCCACTCAGTCCTTCTATTCTCTACTATTTAGCATATAGTTTGTTGAATAATTCTTTTGTTAATTTATTAAGCCCAAAGGCAAAGGCACCAGAACAAAGGCCCCAAAATAAATGCATCAATCCCTTTCATTATTTTCTCGATTACCACCTCTATCCCCCTTCCTTTTTTTACAATTTTTTATTACTCTTGCCCCCCAATTCTTCCAACAATTCAAATATACCCACGCCGACGCTGACCTTTTGACCGGTTTTTGCTACTTTCTCTCAATTTTCCCCCTTTCAATCCCGTTGGATGTAATTGCATACTTGTTCTATCCGCGCATGCAATACTCTCCTTGTATGTTTTCATGGAAATTTATTAAAAAGGGGGCATTTTCTTGCTTTGATTTTAATTTTATAATTGTACCATAATAATTTTATTTTGATTAAAAAAATTTTTTAATCTCCAAAAATTAATTTTAAATATTTTTAGTCATAATAGGGTTCGCCAACTTTTAATTTTTTTGTCCGCAAAAATAATTTTGCGGACAAATTTTTAGTCAAATTTTGTCCGCAACTTATTTGCGGACATTTCTTACGCTCAATTTTTGTCCGCAAGTTTTGTCCGCAAAAATAATTTTGCGGACATTTTTAACTAAAATCAATCTAGTATATTCTCCAACCTTTAACTAATCCAAAAATGCCTTTCTTTTTTTCCTTTCAATTATTCATCAAAAAGGCGGAAATTACTAAAAAAGAAAAGGAAAAGAGAGAATAATGAATTACAAAAAATCGGCATTTTACAAAAAAAGAAAAAAGAAAATTAATTTAATGAATTAAATAAAAGGAAAGAAATTTTATTTAATTATTTAAAGGCATTTAATAGCCTTTTAAATAAATTTTTATTTTTTTTTATCGGAGAGGATTAAAAAAAAGGAAGGAGAAAAAATTAAGAAAATTAACTAATTAAATTAAATATATGTATATTTATTCTAAAATCATTTGTGTGTATATTTATAGGTAATCTCTTTAAAAATCAGAGAATTGTAATTGTAAAAATAAAGCGGGAAAGCTTCAATACAGACGTGCCCATGGATAAGGATATGGGTTAGAGTTTCACCGGAAGTTACGGTTCCGGAATGTTCCGGTGTCCTTTTGTTTCCGGTTCCGGTCGAGAGGCATGGCTTCCCAAAAGGGGCAAAGTATAAAGGTGGCAAAAAGGGGCCAGAAGGTCAAAAAGGGGGCAAATGCCTCCCAAATGAGGCAAAAGGGCCAGCCTAATCCGGATACCAAAATCCATGTCTATGTGCAAGTCTGCTTCAATATATATTTTTTTATTATACCCAGAAGAACAACCTCTCTAATAAATGGCTACCTAAAATTTAAAAAAATGTCCAGACTCTAATATACTTTTTTATAAAATCGAATCAAGGTTGATCTTCAAGGTATAATCCCTTATTTAAATTAAAATACAAAAAAATACTAGAAAATAATTTTTAAAAATTTTAATTCAATTTTTCAACTCCAAATGTCTAACTCCTACAGTACACAATCCAGGTCCTCCTCCATTATTCTCTCCATTATTTTCCGTAGATCTGTTATACTTTAGCTCAGAGGCTGTCATTAAAACGACCGGTTTATTTGTTGTTTGTACCTAAAATTAATTTGAAAATTTTTGGCATTTTGAAATTTGACATTTTGAAAAAAAAATTTTTGACATTTTGAAAAAAAATTTTTTGACATTCTGAAAAAATTTTTTGACATTTTGAATGATTTTTTTGATTTCAAAAATTATATTTATTACAATATTAGGCATTTCTGCTTGACAAGTAGAAAAAGCAAGTCGATGATTATTTTCAACATTGTCCGTTGGTAACATTCCCATAAGCTCGTTCTGCCCGTCGTTGCGCATAGAAATTTGAATAGCTCCATTACTGTTACTGGTAATCATTTTTATTTTTTAAAACTGAAATATAGAATATTTAATTAGTTAAAAATAAATATTAGATTGGAAATATTTAATTTTAACGAGGAAGTTCTAAGTCGAGAAGAAGCTTCAAGACGCGTCCCTCGAATGTTCACACGCTTATAGAAACCTGAGGGCTACCTAAAATCACCAAATTTTGTACAGATATCTCTTATAGTGGTATCTACCATGTCAGAAAATTTCAGAATTTCTGGTTTTTTATTTCAAAAGTTTTGGTCAAAATATCAGAATTAATTTTAAAGGTGCTGCCTTTCGACGCTTTATTAGCCATAACTTAGGAAATAATGAACCAAAAATTCTGAAATTTTCAGATAAGGTAGATAACACTATCTAATATATCCGAGCAAAATTTTAAGGCTCTGGGTGGTCGCTAGGCTAGTTTATATAATCCCGCCAGCTAACGAACCACGCGTCATAACGGAACATAAATGAACATAAACCATTAAATTTTTCTTAACTTAAAAAGGAAATTGGAAAGGAAATGACATTTTTAAAGACAAAGTTTGCTTATTATTTCAAGATAATTTTCCCAAAATTTCTTAAAATTTATAAAAATAAAATTAGGCGAAAATTAAATTAAATTACTATAAAAATGTGCAGACAAATACAGAATTAATGAACCGTAAATTTTGTTTAACAAAAAAATTTTTTACACTTTTATGGAGTTTATTTGCTTGATTATAGACAAAAGGAATTTTTTAAACTTTTTTTTAAAACTTTTTTAAACAAATGAGGTAATACTTTTTGGGAAGTGTGACGTTTGGGCATGCAGGAAGCAGTTGGGAGCAGAATGAGCGCGTAGTTTCATAACTTAGCCATACGATAACCTATAAACGTGAAATTTTGTAGACTTTATTGTAATAGTGTTATCTAACGTCTTTAAAAATTTCAGAATTTTTGGTCATTTATTTAAAAAGTTATGGTCGAAAAAGTGATAAAAATAGGCGTTTTTCCTCAATAATTCTGGTATTTTCGATCAGAACTTCTGAAATACAAAAGAGAAAATTCTGAAATTTTCAGATCCGTTACCTAACACTATTAGAGCTTTCAATTCCAAATCTCACGTCTCTAGGTCCTCTTATATTTATTTTATAAGCATTCGCGCAAGCGCAAACTTGCCCGAACACCCTTAGAGAGTTAGTGAAATAAAAAATATTTTTTTAAATATTTGGAAAGACATAAAATTTTTAAAAATTATTTTTTAACAAATAAACATCTTAACACATTATTAAAACAAAAAAATAAAAAAAGGAAATAAAGAAAAGCAAAAATCTGCGGGAAAGGAACTACAAACTCTTTACTCTCAAGAACTTTGAAATTATAAACAAAGGGTTTTTCACTTAAAAAAATTTTTTTCTGTTAGTATTGCACTTTAAATAATTTTAAAAATGTTTTAAACACTAAACAAAAGAAATTTTCAATTTTATGGCGAGAGAACAGGAAGTAAGAATAAATTAGAAAAAAAGTTTTTTTTATTAATTGTTTGCCGGTCAGACTATTTTATTTTTTGTTTGTCTACAATTCTCGAGTGTTCTTTTTTGTTTTTAAAAATTATTTTTCGTCATAAAAAATTATTTGGACAATTAATTAATGAATTAGGGACTATAACAAATTTAAAAGAAATTTATAAGAAATTTAAAAAGAAATTTAATTAAGTCTGACCATTATGAGCCTGTAACCAAAAAACATTAAGCCTTAAAAAATTCAATATGAAATTTATTTTTCAAGGAAATTTTTGCTTCATTCGATAGAAAATTAAATTTGGAATAGAAAATTTTTTTAAATAAATTTAGAAAAATTAGAAAAAAAAACGTTGAGGGCTAAAAGACTAACAAAAATTCACCTTCAGTTAGTTTTTTGACCATAACTCTGTGTCTATCCAATATAAATTTTTGCTTTTGAGCTGATTTTGTAGCTAATTTCCTTCTCTATCGAATAATACCAAAATTATAAAAATCGGATAATTTTTACAAAAGTTATGTGGAAAGGCGCACACAAGGACTGTGCCTATAGGGAATGTAAAGGCTGGCATTTTTCTTTTTTAATTTTGTGGAAAAATTTTTTTAGGAATTTTATTTCTGCATAATTCTAAATCCGCTTTTTTCAATTTTAATTAAAAGCAAAAATAATTTTAATAGAATATTTTAAAAAATAAATATGGGGACTCAAAACGTAATAAATATAGTAAACAATTTTCTAAATTTCCCTAGAGGCACAATAAAAATAAAAAAAAACAAAAAAATAAAAAAACAAAATTAAAAACAAAAACTTGATGTTAAAAACAATTGAGAGTAAAATAAATTTTTAGAAAAAACAAAAAAAAATATTAGAAATTCTGAGCTACCCAAAATCTACCTTACAGACTAAGGGTGCAAGCCTGCTCAAATACGGAGATACGAACTATCGAGATAACCGAAGCTGTTTAGTTCGAAGAAGACTCGTAATACGTCTTGAAAACGAACCAAATCGAAAAAACCTCATGCTCGAAAATAATGCATCGGATGTCGGCTCAGATCGGAAACAGCAACCCTAACAACACCGAGAGTTTTGAAAAAAAAATTTTTTTTATTGTTCATAACGAGGGCAACTTACTCAACTCGACAAATAAATCTCCTTTTTTAATGTTTACAGGATCTTATTTATTTATCTAAGAATTTGGAACTATCCAATTCTGAATGTTTACCATTTTGTTTTTATTTTCTAAAATTTGTTGCATCAGGGGAAATTTTTTTTTCAATTTTTTGTAAAACCCGGAAATTTTTTTTTCTGACCTGGAAAAAAAATAAAAATTAAACAGAAAATAAATTTTAGGAAAAAAATGCAATTTTCCCAAAAAATAATAAGGAAGTAAAAAAAAAATATTTTAGTTTGGGGAATTGAAGCAAGGAGGGGGATTTTTTTATTAATTTATTAATTCTTTTTTAAATTAAAAAAAATTGTAACAATTCCAAGGAAAATAAGGAAATGCATTAAATTTAAACAAGCACGTCTTTGGAATTTTTAGTAATATAGAAGAGATATTTTTTACTATTTTTAGATTTTTTTCTGGCATTTCTTTTTGGCCACCAATTTTTTTTTATTTTTTCCTTTTATTCCCTCTCGGCTTAAATAAAAGAGAAAACAATACCAATTAAACTAGACACAGCTAAATTTAAATAAAAAAAAGATAAAGGAAGAAAATAAAATTATTTGAGGATTATTAAAAGAAATTATATATGTAAAATGGAAAATGACAAAATTTATTTTGAAAAAAAAAATTTTTTTGCGGAAAAAGATTTTTGCGGACAAAAAAATTTTTTGCGGATAAAATATTTGCGTAGAAAAATTTGCGGAAAAAATATTCGAGAACTGACACCTTGATGTTTTTTTTAATTTCAAATTCCGCATGCCTTACAAATTAGTGCGATTCAAGGCAACTCAACAAGGCGAATTAAAACCTTACCTAAATTCAGAATTCGATAACCTTAGATATAGTTACACCACGGATAACCTTCTTCTATATGTTCCTCTCTATTAAAAAAATTTTTTTCTATCAAACAATGGCTGTATTAAAAATAAAAGCCTGAAAGGGAAAGACAATAGGAAAAAAATATTTTTTGAAGAATGTGCCACGTGAGGGAAGGGAATAATTTTTAAGCTTACACAGGGGAATATATTCTAAAGCCACACATAAAAGGCTGTTAAGGTTAAAAAATAAAAAGGCAAAAAATAAAGAATGACTGGGAAAAATTAAAATAGCCTTTAAAAAATTATCAAAATTTTTTAAATTTAAATTTAAAGTTTAAATACATGTCCGCATTAAATACATGTTCCATTGTTTGATAGAAAAAAATTTTTTTAATAGAGTGGCGCATGGGTGAAGGTTAGTTCGTGGTGTAGCTTTATCTAAGGTCATCGAATTCTGAATTTAGGTAAGGTTTTAAGAAAAGTACATTTTTTGGATAAATTTGTGTGAATAATGGGTGTTTGTAATTTTATGTCCGCAAATATTTCTTTTTTTAAGTATTTTAAAGTAAGAAAATTTTTTTTGTTTTTTTTTAATTTATGGGGTAATTTAAAGTTTAAAGGTCAAAAATCTTGAGGAAATTTTTAAAAATTTATTTCAACTCAAAATGCGGATTCTGCAAAATATTTGCGGACAAAGAATATTTTTTCCTAAATTCTCCAAAAAATAAACTTTTTTTTAAATTCTAGGGGTAAACATTGCACGTTTTTAACTAAATTTACTTTATATATTTTTGAGAAAAACAAAACATTCCATCATTTTCTTCAAAGAAAAGTACATTTTTTGAATAAATTTGTGTGAATAATGGGTGTTTGTAAAAATATTTGGAATAAAATGACGATGAAGGTGCCGAAGAAGAAAATATTACATGAAAAAAGCGAGTAAAAAAAAAAATTTTTCTAATAACCCCTCACAATTGCAGACAAACTAAAACTAATTTGGATTTGAACAAACGATCGCTTAGCTTGGTCGAGCAAAAAAAAGGTCTCAAATTCCCCGACTTTCGGGAACGAGAGTGACTTACTAGTAGTGACTTGCTTGTGACCTACAGTAATTTGGTTCAAAAAAATGTCGCAATCAAAAATTTTTTTATTTTTCTTATTATCAAACAAAATACCACCAAATATCACTTGGGTGTTGGTCTTTTGGATATAATAAAGTACAAAAATATTGGCAGAACTATTATAAAGTTAGATAAAAATATCCCTCCCCCCTCCCTACAATTAAATATTGACCTACCTCGGTAAATTAAAAAAAGATACATACAAAAATGACCGACGACCACCCATTAAACCCTCCTTCCTTCCCTATTCTCATTCAAAACGTTCAGATACTTATCGACTCCTCAACTATTAAAAATATATTCACTCAATTCTTTGGTAATATATTTACCTTGAATGGGCATTTTTATATTTTCTTCAGAATAAATCAGAATTTATTGTGTTTCTAAATTTTTATTCTGATTTTATTCTGGTTTTTATTCCGATTTTAGTTCTGGTTTAAATTCTGATTTAAATTCTGAGTTTTATTCTGATCTTAAAAATTTGATTTAATTCTGAAATTAATTCTGATTCCAACTCCAATGTTAATTCTGGTCTCAATTCTTGTTTAAATTCTGTTTTTATTTTGATTTTACTTCTGTTTTTATTCTGTTTTTATTCTGATTTAGATTTAATTTTAATTCTGATTTTATTAAAACAAAAGAAATTCTGATTTTATTTTCTGGTCAGAAAATATTAAACATGAATTAATCAAACCCAGAAAATAAACCTGAAACCAGAATTACCGAAAATACAAAATTCTGATTCTAAAATATTTACGTATTTTCTCTTTCCAACCCAGAATTATGTTCAAATTGAATTCTGATTTTTCTCATTTAAATCAGAATTAAATTACAACAAATTCTGGACTTAAATAAACTTGTAAATTAAATAAACTTGAAATAATTCTGATTTAATTTAATTATTTCAGAATTTAATTAAAACATGTTGCTAACGCCCTTTTCTTTATTATCTGCTATCATTTTTATTTCTGCTACAACTTTATGCAACGGAGAAACTTTAATAGAAGCAGAAACGGAAAAGCCGACTTCTTTGTCTAATAATTCTGAAAAATCAGAAAACTTAGTTAAATCAAGTGTTGCTTGTCCTGTTAGTTTTTTGAAGATTTTTTCAATTAAAAATTAAAAAATCTTAAAGGAAATCACCCAAACGCCTATGCCCGAATGGAAAATTAAATTGGAAGAAGCCCGGGCTGAAGCAAAAAAGCTAAGAGAAGAACGTAAAGAAAGGGTTAAGAGATTCCAGGAAGAGTATAAACGTTGGATGAAATTGCCTTTAGCTGATAGAAGGGTTGAAATGAAAAAATGGTTTGCGGAGCGTAGAAAGGAGGTGAGAACGAATTTTTGGACATAACTAAATGAAAAATGAATATTTTGGCATAATTTTGGTGTCATTCGATAGAGAATTAAATTTGCTATAAAATGATATAAAAATCAGAATTTTACATAAACTAGCAAAAAAGTTATGGTCAAAAAACCTCCAAAAATGGGCAGAAGTGTTGGTTTTTCGGTTGTAACATTTTTTAGGATTTATCCAAAATTTTAATTTTCCCTTCATTTTATAGCAAATTTAATTCTCTATCGAATGATATATTCCTCATCTCGAGAGATTAATTATTTACTGAGTTATAAGCTGTAGATTGGCATTGGTCACTGAGTCTAGTTGACGCCTAGTTTTACGGATTTCCGGGAAGAAATTAATTTAAAAAAAAAAGAAATAAAAGAAATTTGGGCACCAATAAATCTTTCTCTTTTTGTTTTTTCAGTGTCCAAATTTTTGGTGCCCAAATTTCCGGGAGACAGACACCAAGAACGGAAGTAATGCTGATGCTTTGTATTGGGAAGTCTTCTGAAAAATTTTTTTATTTTTAAAAAAATTTCCTCCCAAAAATTATTTTAGAGACAAGAACGAGCTAAAATTCGTCGAGAAAAAATTTTGGCACAAATTGAGGCTAATAGAAATAAAAATAAATTGAAGGCACTTCCAAAGAATGCAACACAGTCTACAACCTTAGAGACATCAACAATAGAGTCAACATTGTCTCCAGCAACAGAAACCTCAATCTCCCCAGCTACGGAAGAAATAATAAATTCAACTGAGACAGCGGAGATTAAGGTGAAAAAAGAAAATTGAAATTCTATAATCAGAGTATTTCTGAGACTCAACTAGAACCTAGACCTTCTTTAAGCTTTATCTTATCCCACCTCTGAGTTAAGTCAGAAATTTGGGTAGATAACGTATTGTCTCTAATAGAAGCCCTGGGCGTCTATTTTTCAATACCCCTCATCGAGTGGGCTTCTAATAGGGCATGGGCTTAAATTGGGGCATGTGCCTTTATTTTTCAATACCCCTAATAGGGTGGGCTTCTATTGGAGACAGGCTTCTATTAGAAACATTACGTAAATGCTTCGAGATGGGATAACTGAGAGCTTTGTTATCTGGAAACCCATAGAAATGCTCTAGTTTATTAATTCCTTCTCAGATTCTACTGTCCTCCCACCTTGAAATCTCTTTAGGAGGGTAAAAATGAATTTAAGAAATTTTAGGTAACCGAAAACGCCACAGAAGCATCAGAGGAACAACAACCAACATCTACCGTATCCTCTTCTATTAATGTTTCAGAAGGTACAGAACAATCTGTTAAGGTTGAAGAAGAAACAAAAGAAGCCTCAAAAACAGAAGAAACCAACAATGTTTCTGTTATTTCTGAAACAGAAAAACCAGAAATTGAAACAAATAAAAATGCAGCAGAAAATAAAGAAGCTACGGAACAGCCAAAAACTGATATTCATCAAGAGAAGCCAAAAAACGAGGTGATTTATTGAAACAGACAGACCTCACTTTAGGATACACATTTTATTCTCAAATTTGGTTCACCTGTCCTTTTAGCTTCAATTTGTAAGTGAGGTCCGAGTTTTTAGCCCCAAGGGGTGTTTACTAGTCATGTACGCCAAAAAAATACTCCAATAATCTACATCAGAGGTAGGTCAAAATTCCGATTTCCAGTTTTTTTAAAATTTTTTAAAAATTTTTTTTTTAAATTTCCAATTTTTTTAAAATTCCGTTTTTTCCTTCCGATTTCCGAAAAAATTTTGATTTCCGATTTCGAGTTCCGACTTTTGTGCCAGTTCCAATTTTCGGCTCTTCCGATTTCCGACGCCTCTGGCTGTTCCGACCCACCTCTGATCTACATATGTAAGTCCATTAGATTGGTAGTTTTCAGTTGTGGCCATTAGAAGTTGGGGTTTTCAAAATCTAATCTCTCTCTCTTTCTTAGGGGAACCCTTCTAATTTCTATTTAAAAATTAATTTAAAATTTAGGAACCAAAAACAGACGAAATTAAATCTTCTGATAAGACAGAAAATCAGAATATTGAAAAAGAAAAAGAGGAAAAATCAGAAAATTTGCCTGTAAAGGCGAAGGAATTAAATCAACCTTTGGAGTCTAAAACGCCTACAGAACCAAATAAAATTCAAAATGAAGAGAAAAAAGAAGTTAAAATTAAGGCTTGAATATTGAAAAATATTTTTGGAATGTTTTTAAATTAAATTTTGAATTTTTTTAATTTTTTAAATTCTCAATGTTTTAATTCTCTTCAATGCGGACTCGGTTTACTTAAAGACTCCAAAGTCCCCGCCAACTTTAGATTACAAAAATTCTTTATATACCATTCGATAGAGAATTGAATTTGCTACAAAATGGTACAAAAATCAAAATTTTATATAAACTAGCAACAAAGTTAAGGTCAAAAAACCTCCTAAAATTGACAATTTTCCTCAATAATGGCAAGTTTTCCGACTACAACCTTTTTATTTCTTAACCAAAAATTTTATTTTTAACCAAATTTTGTAGAGAATTCAATTCTCTATCGAATGACATAAAATTTGTTTAGATAGGATTACAAGTTCAAGAGTTACAAAAAGAAAACTGACGCGAGTCCGCATCCATATAACTTAACCGCTCATTAATTAAAAAATAATTTTTTTTGAATAAAAAAATAATTTAAATAATCTTTTTATGTTTCAAGAATATAAAAAATATTTTTGAAAAAATATCTAGCGAAATTTAAAAATAAAAATATATAAAAAGGCAGCATTGGTAATAGTCGGTTTCGTACCCCGCACCCTTTTTTCCTTTCTAAAAGTATTAAAAAATGGTCAGTCAGTCTTAGGTTATAGAACTCGTCGAGCTGTGTCGAAAGACACCAAAATCAACGCCAGGTCTTAACTTTGGGCCGAGATACAGACCCACGAAATTTGAAAAATAAAAGGGTGGACCAAGCTCATTTTTTTGAACCAAGCTCATTTTTAAACAAATAATAGCTCATTCGAAAGAGCTTGTAGAGCTGATTCGAATGACATCAAAATCAACATAATTAAACAAGATTCGACAAAAAGTAATCCTATTGTAGTCGTGAGACGCTTTTACAACACCTTACTCTCTCGAAGGGTTTTTTTGTATCTCGGCCCAAAGTTAAGACCAGGGGTTGATTTTAGTGTCATTCGACACAGCTCGACGAGTTCTATAACCTAAGACTGACTGACCATTTTTTAATACTTTTAAAAAGGAAAAAAGTGCGGGGTACGAAACCGACTATTACCGCAGCATTTAAAAACCCGTCAAAAAAATTTCAAAGAAAATACTGTATAAAATCTCTCTTCATTTATCTTAACTGTTCGTTTCATTCTCGACTTCAATATTTGTTTTTTGTTCGTTATTATTAAAAACTTCAGGGTGTATCTTTAAAATATGAATTTAGGAAAAATTTGAGAAAAAAAATTTAATTTTTCCCAATAAAAAACATTTCCAAGGAAAGAAAAGTCCCAAAAAAATCTCCCTAAACCTCACAAAAACGATAACTTTGCGTGTGATACGGAAACAAAGGGGATCCAATTGACTAGGCAGGGGAAAAACCACAAAAAAATCCACACAGACTTACCCCCCTTTGAATACTTTCAATTTGTTCATTACTAGCCCTTCCACATTCACATATAGGGGTTGTCTGTACCAAATATTGATAAAATAATTCTTTTTGTTCATCCCTCAAACGTTCAGGGACTTTTGTTCTTTTTAAATTTCCATCCCAACCCAAATCTACTAAACCCCCTTTTTGAGCTATTGTTCTTTGGCATCTTCTAGCGAAGGATATTGAGGTTTCTCCTTCCAAGCGATGCATTGGAGGTAGATACCAAACATCACAAATTAGGGCCCAAGAAGTCATCATACCAAGTAAATAGGATAAATAGCCTTGACGGTGACTGAAAAAAATGTTTCAAAATGTCAACTTGGAAAAATTTCAAATTTTAAAATCACCATTTGCACGAGATACCTGTCACGGCACGATTGAGTCCCCCCTGTATATACCTCAACTAAGTCACCGTAAGTTTAAAAGGTTTTAAGAGGGATATCCCTGGATTTGGAAGGCTTAAATTGAATTTAGGGGACCTGTGTGTGACATCGAGGGATCAAGTTGGATGTCGGTGGATATGGAGGGATATAAGTAGATCTTAGGCGATTAAGGGGGATATCGGTGGATTAAGGTAGATATCGAGAGATTTAGAGGGAGTAACTGCTCCGCATTTTCAGGTTTCAAAATGTCAAACTTAAAAATGTCATTATTTCAAAATATCAAATTTCAAAAAATCTCAACTACCTACCTATTCCAGAAAGGATCCCCTAGACGGCTGTCATATTTCAAAGCTATAGGATGAACCACAGAAGACACTTCAAATGACCCTTTTTTGAATAACATAACGGAAGTGTTGTTAATGCATGTGCCCTCAGGGAATATTAGAATAGGCATTTTTGATGGGTCTTTTACATGTTCTTGTAACCTAAAAAATTGTTGGGAAAAGTCAAAACTTTGATTGTGACAAAATGTCCATATTTGGCTAAACGGACCAAATGTCCATTTTTGGCTAAATGGATCAAATGTCCATTTTTGGCTAATTGGGCATTTTGTCTTATGGCGATATGTTAAGTTTTTTGAAAATTTTTTACTTTTTAGCAACAGCATGTCGATCTTTACTCTCAGCCCGTTCAAACCAAATATGATGAGCTCCTCTATCCAAGGCTTTTTCGATTAACCCAAGGAAACCATCATGTCTTTGTCCTACCATTGCATAACAATTATCTGTTGAAAGAATCTAAAAAAGTCTTTTAGACCTCAATTCTCCCTAAAGTGCCCTTTAAACCCTACCATAACATCAATAGGAGAAGTATGATTTGCAACAGAAATTCCATTTTTAGGCTTATTTTCTTCCCCATGGAAAGTAATAATTGTAGAAAATGCACGCATACACATTCTCATACACATTAACATTGATAGTTGATAGAAACATGAGCGGAGACTTAAAAAATAAAATTTTTAAAATTTTTGTCCGCAAGAAATTTTTGTCCGCAAATTTAATCCGCAAAAAATTTTTTGTCCGCAAATTTTATCCGCAAAAAATTTTTGTCCGCAAATTTTTCGTCCGCAAATTTTTTTGTCCTCAAATTTTGTCCGCAAAAAAATTTTTTGTCCGCAACTTTTTTTCTAAATTTTAATAAAAATATTAACCTTTCATTAGGAATATAGCCAACAAGTGCTGGAAGTGTTCCCATTAAAAAACTGGCAGAAATAAAAATTGAGAAGCGAAAGGGAAAAAGCAAGCCATAACGAATAAATGCTCCAATAGCCCAAATACAATAGGAATACCAACTTAAATATATTATTTGATTTATTTATAATTCTAATAGACGCCCATCTCCAATAAACGTCCTCCCCTAGACACTTGAGTCTGGAGTCCCATAGGAGGGAAGACATCGAAAAACAACCTCCATGGGCGTCTATTAGAATAAAAAAATATTTTTTTATCTCTAACCGAACTCTCAATCCACCCCTACTCCTCGACAAAAAATTCCAAGTTGGTAATTGTGCAGCTTCAAACCGTTGAGTTACATCATCTTCAATTATTGCTTCAATTCCGGAAGTAATAAAAGCTAGAGTATCTGCTGCTAATACTTTAATTGTTGCATATTCAGCATCGTTTATTTCATTGCCTTCCTTTAAAAATTTTGAAGAAAATTTAAAAAATGAATTTTGAATTTTCAGACTCTAAAAACACATTTGAAAATGTGGGAACACCAGGGTAATCTCCCTTGACGAGGGCTTTACCACTTCGATGTTGAAGTAGTATTTCCTCAAAATGATCAATCTTAAAAAGTTCAACGCTTTGAAATTATTCTGACCATTTTGATCCCTGTCCATTTTGACAAATGACCATTTTTAAGACTCGTACATGCCCCTAAACTACGGTATCAACTTTACGGGGCGGGGGCTGTGCTTACGGGGAACGGGGGGTGCGGGGAATTCAAGTTCGGGGAATGGGGAATTCGGAGAATTCGAACCGTTCGGATGAGGGCTCCGGGGTGAGAGGGACTCAGGGAGACTCAGGACTCCTCCCCGGGGTCTTCCCTTCGCCGGGGACTACAGTCACAACTTTTAAGGAATTCCTACTACTTTAAATTAACAATTAAACTCACTTCCGCCAACAACTTCAACCCTTTAGCATGGCTCGCAACCCTTTTAGCAACTTTTTGAGCTAAAGGATGTACAGTAGAATTTCCAACGTGTTCTACCAATTTATTTTCAATATTTCTGGACCTGGTGTTCCCACATTTTCAAATGTGTTTTTAGAGTCTGAAAATTCAAAATTCATTTTTTAAATTTTCTTCAAAATTTTTAAAGGAAGGCAATGAAATAAACGATGCTGAATATGCAACAATTAAAGTATTAGCAGCAGATACTCTAGCTTTTATTACTTCCGGAATTGAAGCAATAATTGAAGATGATGTAACTCAACGGTTTGAAGCTGCACAATTACCAACTTGGAATTTTTTGTCGAGGAGTAGGGGTGGATTGAGAGTTCGGTTAGAGATAAAAAAATATTTTTTTATTCTAATAGACGCCCATGGAGGTTGTTTTTCGATGTCTTCCCTCCTATGGGACTCCAGACTCAAGTGTCTAGGGGAGGACGTTTATTGGAGATGGGCGTCTATTAGAATTATAAATAAATCAAATAATATATTTAAGTTGGTATTCCTATTGTATTTGGGCTATTGGAGCATTTATTCGTTATGGCTTGCTTTTTCCCTTTCGCTTCTCAATTTTTATTTCTGCCAGTTTTTTAATGGGAACACTTCCAGCACTTGTTGGCTATATTCCTAATGAAAGGTTAATATTTTTATTAAAATTTAGAAAAAAAGTTGCGGACAAAAAATTTTTTTGCGGACAAAATTTGAGGACAAAAAAATTTGCGGACGAAAAATTTGCGGACAAAAATTTTTTGCGGATAAAATTTGCGGACAAAAAATTTTTTGCGGATTAAATTTGCGGACAAAAATTTCTTGCGGACAAAAATTTTAAAAATTTTATTTTTTAAGTCTCCGCTCATGTTTCTATCAACTATCAATGTTAATGTGTATGAGAATGTGTATGCGTGCATTTTCTACAATTATTACTTTCCATGGGGAAGAAAATAAGCCTAAAAATGGAATTTCTGTTGCAAATCATACTTCTCCTATTGATGTTATGGTAGGGTTTAAAGGGCACTTTAGGGAGAATTGAGGTCTAAAAGACTTTTTTAGATTCTTTCAACAGATAATTGTTATGCAATGGTAGGACAAAGACATGATGGTTTCCTTGGGTTAATCGAAAAAGCCTTGGATAGAGGAGCTCATCATATTTGGTTTGAACGGGCTGAGAGTAAAGATCGACATGCTGTTGCTAAAAAGTAAAAAATTTTCAAAAAACTTAACATATCGCCATAAGACAAAATGCCCAATTAGCCAAAAATGGACATTTGATCCATTTAGCCAAAAATGGACATTTGGTCCGTTTAGCCAAATATGGACATTTTGTCACAATCAAAGTTTTGACTTTTCCCAACAATTTTTTAGGTTACAAGAACATGTAAAAGACCCATCAAAAATGCCTATTCTAATATTCCCTGAGGGCACATGCATTAACAACACTTCCGTTATGTTATTCAAAAAAGGGTCATTTGAAGTGTCTTCTGTGGTTCATCCTATAGCTTTGAAATATGACAGCCGTCTAGGGGATCCTTTCTGGAATAGGTAGGTAGTTGAGATTTTTTGAAATTTGATATTTTGAAATAATGACATTTTTAAGTTTGACATTTTGAAACCTGAAAATGCGGAGCAGTTACTCCCTCTAAATCTCTCGATATCTACCTTAATCCACCGATATCCCCCTTAATCGCCTAAGATCTACTTATATCCCTCCATATCCACCGACATCCAACTTGATCCCTCGATGTCACACACAGGTCCCCTAAATTCAATTTAAGCCTTCCAAATCCAGGGATATCCCTCTTAAAACCTTTTAAACTTACGGTGACTTAGTTGAGGTATATACAGGGGGGACTCAATCGTGCCGTGACAGGTATCTCGTGCAAATGGTGATTTTAAAATTTGAAATTTTTCCAAGTTGACATTTTGAAACATTTTTTTCAGTCACCGTCAAGGCTATTTATCCTATTTACTTGGTATGATGACTTCTTGGGCCCTAATTTGTGATGTTTGGTATCTACCTCCAATGCATCGCTTGGAAGGAGAAACCTCAATATCCTTCGCTAGAAGATGCCAAAGAACAATAGCTCAAAAAGGGGGTTTAGTAGATTTGGGTTGGGATGGAAATTTAAAAAGAACAAAAGTCCCTGAACGTTTGAGGGATGAACAAAAAGAATTATTTTATCAATATTTGGTACAGACAACCCCTATATGTGAATGTGGAAGGGCTAGTAATGAACAAATTGAAAGTATTCAAAGGGGGGTAAGTCTGTGTGGATTTTTTTGTGGTTTTTCCCCTGCCTAGTCAATTGGATCCCCTTTGTTTCCGTATCACACGCAAAGTTATCGTTTTTGTGAGGTTTAGGGAGATTTTTTTGGGACTTTTCTTTCCTTGGAAATGTTTTTTATTGGGAAAAATTAAATTTTTTTTCTCAAATTTTTCCTAAATTCATATTTTAAAGATACACCCTGAAGTTTTTAATAATAACGAACAAAAAACAAATATTGAAGTCGAGAATGAAACGAACAGTTAAGATAAATGAAGAGAGATTTTATACAGTATTTTCTTTGAAATTTTTTTGACGGGTTTTTAAATGCTGCGGTAATAGTCGGTTTCGTACCCCGCACTTTTTTCCTTTTTAAAAGTATTAAAAAATGGTCAGTCAGTCTTAGGTTCGTTAGCTTGCGTGGTTCGTTAGCTTGCGGGATTATATATAAACTAACCTAGCGAGCACCTAGAGACTTAAAATTTTGCACAGATATATTTGATAGTGTTATCTACCTTCTCTAAAAATTTCAGAATTTTTGGTTCATAATTTCCCAAGTTATAGCCAAAAAGGCATCTAAGGGCGAAATTTTTGAAAGAAATTCTGATATTTTAATCAGAACTTCTGAAATAAAAAACCAGAAATTCTGAAATTTTCAGACATTGTAGATAACACTATTAGAAATATCTGTACAAAATTTGGTGAGCTTAGGTAGCCCTCAGGCATTTATATAAGCTTGTGAACTTTCGTGGTACGCGTTTTGAAGCTTCTTCTCTACCTAGAACTTCCTCGTTAAAATTAAATATTTCCAATCTAATATTCATTTTCAACTAATTAAATACTCTATTTTTCAGTATTAAAAAATAAAAATGATTACCAGTAACAGGCAACTTACTCAACTCGACAAATAAATCTCCTTTTTTAATGTTTACAGGATCTTATTTATTTATCTAAGAATTTGGAACTATCCAATTCTGAATGTTTACCATTTTGTTTTTATTTTCTAAAATTTGTTGCATCAGGGGAAATTTTTTTTTCAATTTTTTGTAAAACCCGGAAATTTTTTTTTCTGACCTGGAAAAAAAATAAAAATTAAACAGAAAATAAATTTTAGGAAAAAAATGCAATTTTCCCAAAAAATAATAAGGAAGTAAAAAAAAAATATTTTAGTTTGGGGAATTGAAGCAAGGAGGGGGATTTTTTTATTAATTTATTAATTCTTTTTTAAATTAAAAAAAATTGTAACAATTCCAAGGAAAATAAGGAAATGCATTAAATTTAAACAAGCACGTCTTTGGAATTTTTAGTAATATAGAAGAGATATTTTTTACTATTTTTAGATTTTTTTCTGGCATTTCTTTTTGGCCACCAATTTTTTTTTATTTTTTCCTTTTATTCCCTCTCGGCTTAAATAAAAGAGAAAACAATTCCAATTAAACTAGACACAGCTAAATTTAAATAAAAAAAAGATAAAGGAAGAAAATAAAATTATTTGAGGATTATTAAAAGAAATTATATATGTAAAATGGAAAATGACAAAATTTATTTTGAAAAAAAAAATTTTTTTGCGGAAAAAGATTTTTGCGGACAAAAAAATTTTTTGCGGAAAAAGATTTTTGCGGACAAAAAAATTTTTTGCGGATAAAATATTTGCGTAGAAAAATTTGCGGAAAAAATATTCGAGAACTGACACCTTGATGTTTTTTTTAATTTCAAATTCCGCATGCCTTACAAATTAGTGCGATTCAAGGCAACTCAACAAGGCGAATTAAAACCTTACCTAAATTCAGAATTCGATAACCTTAGATATAGTTACACCACGGATAACCTTCTTCTATATGTTCCTCTCTATTAAAAAAATTTTTTTCTATCAAACAATGGCTGTATTAAAAATAAAAGCCTGAAAGGGAAAGACAATAGGAAAAAAATATTTTTTGAAGAATGTGCCACGTGAGGGAAGGGAATAATTTTTAAGCTTACACAGGGGAATATATTCTAAAGCCACACATAAAAGGCTGTTAAGGTTAAAAAATAAAAAGGCAAAAAATAAAGAATGACTGGGAAAAATTAAAATAGCCTTTAAAAAATTATCAAAATTTTTTAAATTTAAATTTAAAGTTTAAATACATGTCCGCATTAAATACATGTTCCATTGTTTGATAGAAAAAAATTTTTTTAATAGAGTGGCGCATGGGTGAAGGTTAGTTCGTGGTGTAGCTTTATCTAAGGTCATCGAATTCTGAATTTAGGTAAGGTTTTAAGAAAAGTACATTTTTTGGATAAATTTGTGTGAATAATGGGTGTTTGTAATTTTATGTCCGCAAATATTTCTTTTTTTAAGTATTTTAAAGTAAGAAAATTTTTTTTGTTTTTTTTTAATTTATGGGGTAATTTAAAGTTTAAAGGTCAAAAATCTTGAGGAAATTTTTAAAAATTTATTTCAACTCAAAATGCGGATTCTACAAAATATTTGCGGACAAAGAATATTTTTTCCTAAATTCTCCAAAAAATAAACTTTTTTTTAAATTCTAGGGGTAAACATTGCACGTTTTTAACTAAATTTACTTTATATATTTTTGAGAAAAACAAAACATTCCATCATTTTCTTCAAAGAAAAGTACATTTTTTGAATAAATTTGTGTGAATAATGGGTGTTTGTAAAAATATTTGGAATAAAATGACGATGAAGGTGCCGAAGAAGAAAATATTACATGAAAAAAGCGAGTAAAAAAAAAAATTTTTCTAATAACCCCTCACAATTGCAGACAAACTAAAACTAATTTGGATTTGAACAAACGATCGCTTAGCTTGGTCGAGCAAAAAAAAGGTCTCAAATTCCCCGACTTTCGGGAACGAGAGTGACTTACTAGTAGTGACTTGCTTGTGACCTACAGTAATTTGGTTCAAAAAAATGTCGCAATCAAAAATTTTTTTATTTTTCTTATTATCAAACAAAATACCACCAAATATCACTTGGGTGTTGGTCTTTTGGATATAATAAAGTACAAAAATATTGGCAGAACTATTATAAAGTTAGATAAAAATATCCCTCCCCCCTCCCTACAATTAAATATTGACCTACCTCGGTAAATTAAAAAAAGATACATACAAAAATGACCGACGACCACCCATTAAACCCTCCTTCCTTCCCTATTCTCATTCAAAACGTTCAGATACTTATCGACTCCTCAACTATTAAAAATATATTCACTCAATTCTTTGGTAATATATTTACCTTGAATGGGCATTTTTATATTTTCTTCAGAATAAATCAGAATTTATTGTGTTTCTAAATTTTTATTCTGATTTTATTCTGGTTTTTATTCCGATTTTAGTTCTGGTTTAAATTCTGATTTAAATTCTGAGTTTTATTCTGATCTTAAAAATTTGATTTAATTCTGAAATTAATTCTGATTCCAACTCCAATGTTAATTCTGGTCTCAATTCTTGTTTAAATTCTGTTTTTATTTTGATTTTACTTCTGTTTTTATTCTGTTTTTATTCTGATTTAGATTTAATTTTAATTCTGATTTTATTAAAACAAAAGAAATTCTGATTTTATTTTCTGGTCAGAAAATATTAAACATGAATTAATCAAACCCAGAAAATAAACCTGAAACCAGAATTACCGAAAATACAAAATTCTGATTCTAAAATATTTACGTATTTTCTCTTTCCAACCCAGAATTATGTTCAAATTGAATTCTGATTTTTCTCATTTAAATCAGAATTAAATTACAACAAATTCTGGACTTAAATAAACTTGTAAATTAAATAAACTTGAAATAATTCTGATTTAATTTAATTATTTCAGAATTTAATTAAAACATGTTGCTAACGCCCTTTTCTTTATTATCTGCTATCATTTTTATTTCTGCTACAACTTTATGCAACGGAGAAACTTTAATAGAAGCAGAAACGGAAAAGCCGACTTCTTTGTCTAATAATTCTGAAAAATCAGAAAACTTAGTTAAATCAAGTGTTGCTTGTCCTGTTAGTTTTTTGAAGATTTTTTCAATTAAAAATTAAAAAATCTTAAAGGAAATCACCCAAACGCCTATGCCCGAATGGAAAATTAAATTGGAAGAAGCCCGGGCTGAAGCAAAAAAGCTAAGAGAAGAACGTAAAGAAAGGGTTAAGAGATTCCAGGAAGAGTATAAACGTTGGATGAAATTGCCTTTAGCTGATAGAAGGGTTGAAATGAAAAAATGGTTTGCGGAGCGTAGAAAGGAGGTGAGAACGAATTTTTGGACATAACTAAATGAAAAATGAATATTTTGGCATAATTTTGGTGTCATTCGATAGAGAATTAAATTTGCTATAAAATGATATAAAAATCAGAATTTTACATAAACTAGCAAAAAAGTTATGGTCAAAAAACCTCCAAAAATGGGCAGAAGTGTTGGTTTTTCGGTTGTAACATTTTTTAGGATTTATCCAAAATTTTAATTTTCCCTTCATTTTATAGCAAATTTAATTCTCTATCGAATGATATATTCCTCATCTCGAGAGATTAATTATTTACTGAGTTATAAGCTGTAGATTGGCATTGGTCACTGAGTCTAGTTGACGCCTAGTTTTACGGATTTCCGGGAAGAAATTAATTTAAAAAAAAAAGAAATAAAAGAAATTTGGGCACCAATAAATCTTTCTCTTTTTGTTTTTTCAGTGTCCAAATTTTTGGTGCCCAAATTTCCGGGAGACAGACACCAAGAACGGAAGTAATGCTGATGCTTTGTATTGGGAAGTCTTCTGAAAAATTTTTTTATTTTTAAAAAAATTTCCTCCCAAAAATTATTTTAGAGACAAGAACGAGCTAAAATTCGTCGAGAAAAAATTTTGGCACAAATTGAGGCTAATAGAAATAAAAATAAATTGAAGGCACTTCCAAAGAATGCAACACAGTCTACAACCTTAGAGACATCAACAATAGAGTCAACATTGTCTCCAGCAACAGAAACCTCAATCTCCCCAGCTACGGAAGAAATAATAAATTCAACTGAGACAGCGGAGATTAAGGTGAAAAAAGAAAATTGAAATTCTATAATCAGAGTATTTCTGAGACTCAACTAGAACCTAGACCTTCTTTAAGCTTTATCTTATCCCACCTCTGAGTTAAGTCAGAAATTTGGGTAGATAACGTATTGTCTCTAATAGAAGCCCTGGGCGTCTATTTTTCAATACCCCTCATCGAGTGGGCTTCTAATAGGGCATGGGCTTAAATTGGGGCATGTGCCTTTATTTTTCAATACCCCTAATAGGGTGGGCTTCTATTGGAGACAGGCTTCTATTAGAAACATTACGTAAATGCTTCGAGATGGGATAACTGAGAGCTTTGTTATCTGGAAACCCATAGAAATGCTCTAGTTTATTAATTCCTTCTCAGATTCTACTGTCCTCCCACCTTGAAATCTCTTTAGGAGGGTAAAAATGAATTTAAGAAATTTTAGGTAACCGAAAACGCCACAGAAGCATCAGAGGAACAACAACCAACATCTACCGTATCCTCTTCTATTAATGTTTCAGAAGGTACAGAACAATCTGTTAAGGTTGAAGAAGAAACAAAAGAAGCCTCAAAAACAGAAGAAACCAACAATGTTTCTGTTATTTCTGAAACAGAAAAACCAGAAATTGAAACAAATAAAAATGCAGCAGAAAATAAAGAAGCTACGGAACAGCCAAAAACTGATATTCATCAAGAGAAGCCAAAAAACGAGGTGATTTATTGAAACAGACAGACCTCACTTTAGGATACACATTTTATTCTCAAATTTGGTTCACCTGTCCTTTTAGCTTCAATTTGTAAGTGAGGTCCGAGTTTTTAGCCCCAAGGGGTGTTTACTAGTCATGTACGCCAAAAAAATACTCCAATAATCTACATCAGAGGTAGGTCAAAATTCCGATTTCCAGTTTTTTTAAAATTTTTTAAAATTTTTTAAAAATTTTTTTTTAAAATTTCCAATTTTTTTAAAATTCCGTTTTTTCCTTCCGATTTCCGAAAAAATTTTGATTTCCGATTTCGAGTTCCGACTTTTGTGCCAGTTCCAATTTTCGGCTCTTCCGATTTCCGACGCCTCTGGCTGTTCCGACCCACCTCTGATCTACATATGTAAGTCCATTAGATTGGTAGTTTTCAGTTGTGGCCATTAGAAGTTGGGGTTTTCAAAATCTAATCTCTCTCTCTTTCTTAGGGGAACCCTTCTAATTTCTATTTAAAAATTAATTTAAAATTTAGGAACCAAAAACAGAAGAAATTAAATCTTCTGATAAAGCAGAAAATCAGAATATTGAGAAAGAAAATGAGAAAAAAACAGAAAATTTGCCTGTAAAGGCGAAGGAATTAAATCAACCTTTGGAGTCTAAAATGCCTACAGAACCAAATAAAATTCAAAATGAAGAGAAAAAAGAAGTTAAAATTAAGGCTTGAATATTGAAAAATATTTTTAGAATGTTTTTAAATTAAATTTTGAATTTTTTTAATTTTTTAAATTCTCAATGTTTTAATTCTCTTCAATGCGGACTCGGTTTACTTAAAGACTCCAAAGTCCCCGCCAACTTTAGATTACAAAAATTCTTTATATACCATTCGATAGAGAATTGAATTTGCTACAAAATGGTACAAAAATCAAAATTTTATATAAACTAGCAACAAAGTTAAGGTCAAAAAACCTCCTAAAATTGACAATTTTCCTCAATAATGGCAAGTTTTCGAATACAACTTTTTAAAGTTTCCGACTAGAATTTTGTTTTTAGCCAAGTTTTGTAGAGAATTCAATTCTCTATCGAATGATATAAAATTTGTTTTGAAAGGATTACGAGTTCAAGAGTTACAAAGAGAAAACTGACGCGAGTCCGCATCCATATACTTAACCGCTCATTAATTAAAAAAATAAAATTTTTTTCGAATCTTTTTATGTTTCAAGAATATAAAAAATATTTTTAAAAATATCTAGCGAAATATAAAAATATATAAAAAAGGCAGCATTTAAAAACCCGTCAAAAAATTTCAAAGAAAATACTGTACAATCTCTCTTCATTTATCTTAACCGTTCGTTTCATTCTCGATTTCAATATCTGTTTTTTGTTCGTTATTATTAAAAACTTCAGGGTGTATCTTTAAAATAGTAGAATTTAGAAAAAAGAAAAAAATTAATTTTTCCCCAATATAAGACATTTCCAAGGAAAGTCCCAAAAATAAAATCTCCCCAAACCTCCCAAAAACGATAACCTTGCGTGGGATATGGAACACAGGGGATCCAATTGACTAGGCGCGGGGAATTTAAGATTTTCTAAGCAAGCATTGCCCCATTTTTATTTATAATAGAGCCTCTGTAATGTGGCCCAGGAAAACCCCAGTAAGGTCATAAGATGCCTGTGCCTGGACTCTGGGTACAGGAAAACCCCAGGCCTTGGCCTAGACCCAGCTCGATTTCTAACTCTTAGTCAAGCATTTTGACTTAATCCCAACGCTATTTACAACCACACAAAAAAAATCCACACAGACTTACCCCCCTTTGAATACTTTCAATTTGTTCATTACTAGCCCTTCCACATTCACATATAGGGGTTGTCTGTACCAAATATTGATAAAATAATTCTTTTTGTTCATCTCTCAAACGTTCGGGGACTTTTGTTCTTTTTAAATTTCCATCCCAACCCAAATCTACTAGACCCCCTTTTTGAGCTATTGTTCTTTGGCATCTTCTAGCGAAGGATATTGAGGTTTCTCCTTCCAAGCGATGCATTGGAGGTAAATACCAAACATCACAAATTAGGGCCCAGGAAGTCATCATACCAAGTAAATAGGATAAATAGCCTTGACGGTGACTGAAAAAAATGTTTCAAAATGACAACTTAGAAAAATTTCGAAATCGCCGCGGTATGCCTCAATTAAGTCCCTATATACCACAACTGAGTCCCCGTGGATTTAATAAGTTTAAAAAGGTTTAAGAGGGATATCCTTGGATTTGGAAGGCTTAAATTGAATTTAGGGGACCTGTATGTGACAGGAGGGATCAAGTTGGATATCGGTGGATATGGAGGAATATAAGTAGATCTTAAGCGATTAAGGGGGATATCGGTGGATTAAGGTAGATATCGAGAGAGTTCAAAATGTCAGATAACGGAAAATTTCAAAATGTCAAAATGGTAAATTTTCATAAAGTCAAAACGACATTTCAAAAAAATCTCAACTACCTACCTATTCCAGAAAGGATCCCCTAGACGGCTGTCATATTTCAAAGCTATAGGATGAACCACAGAAGACACTTCAAATGACCCTTTTTTGAATAACATAACGGAAGTGTTGTTAATGCATGTGCCCTCAGGGAATATTAGAATAGGCATTTTTGATGGGTCTTTTACATGTTCTTGTAACCTAAAAATTGTTGGGAAAAGTCAAAACTTTGATTGTGACAAAATGTCCATATTTGGCTAAACGGACCAAATGTCCATTTTTGGCTAAATGGATCAAATGTCCATTTTTGGCTAATTGGGCATTTTGTCTTATGGCGATATGTTAAGTTTTTTGAAAATTTTTTACTTTTTAGCAACAGCATGTCGATCTTTACTCTCAGCCCGTTCAAACCAAATATGATGAGCTCCTCTATCCAAGGCTTTTTCGATTAACCCAAGGAAACCATCATGTCTTTGTCCTACCATTGCATAACAATTATCTGTTGAAAGAATCTAAAAAAGTCTTTTAGACCTCAATTCTCCCTAAAGTGCCCTTTAAACCCTACCATAACATCAATAGGAGAAGTATGATTTGCAACAGAAATTCCATTTTTAGGCTTATTTTCTTCCCCATGGAAAGTAATAATTGTAGAAAATGCACGCATACACATTCTCATACACATTAACATTGATAGTTGATAGAAACATGAGCGGAGACTTAAAAAATAAATTTTTAAAATATTTTTGTCCGCAAATTTATCCGCAAAAAAATTTTTGTCCGCAAAAATTTTTTTGTCCTCAAATTTTGTCCGCAAAAAATTTTTTTGTCCGCAACTTTTTTTCTAAATTTTAATAAAAATATTAACCTTTCATTAGGAATATAGCCAACAAGTGCTGGAAGTGTTCCCATTAAAAAACTGGCAGAAATAAAAATTGAGAAGCGAAAGGGAAAAAGCAAGCCATAACGAATAAATGCTCCAGTAGCCCAAATACAATAGGAATACCAACTTAAATATATTATTTGATTTATTTATAATTCTAATAGACGCCCATCTCCAATAAACGTCCTCCCCTAGACACTTGAGTCTGGAGTCCCATAGGAGGGAAGACATCGAAAAACAACCTCCATGGGCGTCTATTAGAATAAAAAAATATTTTTTTATCTCTAACCGAACTCTCAATCCACCCCTACTCCTCGACAAAAAATTCCAAGTTGGTAATTGTGCAGCTTCAAACCGTTGAGTTACATCATCTTCAATTATTGCTTCAATTCCGGAAGTAATAAAAGCTAGAGTGTCCGCTGCTAATACTTTAATTGTTGCATATTCAGCATCATTTATTTCATTGCCTTCCTTTAAAAAATTTTTTTAAGAAAGAAAAATTTTGTAATTTTCAGACTTGAAAATGAGAAAACAATAGAGTATCTCTCTCCCTTGTTTCTAAATGGGGGTATAGCCCAGCGCGCGGCCATAACTTGCTGGAAATGCCTGGCCCTTGTCAATTTTGGTACCAATCTCCTTAACTCGATGAGAGGAATCGTTTGATACTAAATCTGGTAGGATAAAAAAATCTTGAAGCAAGTTATGGCCGTGCGCGCCGTTATGGCCGCGCGCCGGCGTGTCCCTCTAAATGGTCAGTATTAAAAAAGGTCACAATACTCCTTGAAATTATCCTGACCATTATGTTCTCTGACAATTTTTAAAAAATTTTAGCAAATGACAATTTTAGGCTACGGAAACGGGAGAAGCTATTACCTTCCCCTAAACAACGGTATCAACTTAATGATAAATCTCCACCACCCAAAATTAAATTAACAAGTAGACTCACTTCTGCCAACAACTTCAACCCTTTAGCATGACTAGCAACTCTCTTAGCAACTTTTTGAGCTAAAGGATGTACATTCGAATTCCCTACATGTTCTACCAATTTATTTTCAATATTTCTAGACCATTTCCTTTTAATTATTCCATAAAATTTATCAGAATCTTGGGGGGTAGTGGCGGGAGTTGATTCTTTTGAGGAAGATTCTTGGGAAGAATTTTGTTCCAAATTTTTTTCTGGTGTTGTTTCTATATTAAATGTTGTTGGATTTGTTGTTTCTTTTTCTAATTTGGCCATTTGCTGAATTAAAAATTTAAAAAAAATTGTAATTTTTTCAAAAAATGGACGTTTGGGCGCGAAAGACACTTGGCGCGACGACTTATAAAATGGCTAAAAATGAACGTAGAGACATGAAATTTTGTAAAGAACTTTCAAATAAGGCTATTTATCCTCAATAAAAATTTCAGAATTTTTGTTATGATATTTCAGAAGTTATGGCCAGAATAACACATTTACTCGCAACATTCTCCCCTCTTTGCAATCTTTTAAATATATCTTTGAAAATACTTAACCAAAAATTTTCAAATTTTTGGAGTGTAGATAACACTATTGAGAATAACTATGCAAAATTTCAAGTCTTAAAGTCTTCATTCAATATTTATTTTATAAGCGCGCGCCAAAAGAAACTCACCGCCTAGACGGCTAAAGAATTAATTTAAAATTCTGATTTTTTTTTATTCTGAAAAATTTTCAGAAATTCTGATTTTTGAAAAATAAAATTTTTCAACATCAGAAGGATCTGATTTTATCGAAAAAAAAATTTTTTAAGAAAAAAAACACCTCAAACAACCAAAGCAACAAATAAACATAAGCCTTTCTGACACCTGTAGTTATGCCCAGAAAAGAAATGCAAGTAATAAATAAAATTAGAAAAAGGAAAGTTTTTAAAATTAATAAAAATAAAGAGAGAAGAAGCATTTTTTGAGGTCTAAAATTAAAAAAAAAAATTTTTTTTTTGGCAAAATTTGAAAAAAAAAACAAGTAAAAATAGGAAGATGTTTGCCCTCCTTTATTGATTGCCCCTTTAACATAAAAGTCTCGAGAAAAAAAATTTTTTTTGAAAGAAAAGAGAAAATTAAAAAGAGAAAATATATTTTATTTTGGGGAAGGAATTTTTTGGTTTATATTTTTTTATTGTTTTTTATTTTAGAAAAATAAAATAAAAAAATATTTTTGTATGTAAAAATACAAGTTAAATTGAAAAAAAATTTTTTTTTTAATTTTATTTTTTAAATAAATAATGAATAAAATTAAGTAAAAATTAAAAAAAATATTCTTGAAAATATCAAGAAAAAATCAGAAAATATCAATTTTTGTGGCGTTTTGTCGCAGCAATATTTCTGCGTTTTTCTTAAAAACCTAGTGATATAAAAAATCCATTTTGGAATGATTTTTAATATACAGTCGAGAATCTCGTTATGAGTTATATCTTTCAGAAAAATCGTATACCTTATACTGAGATGTATCTTAAATAGAGGGGTGTATTAGCTTGGGCAGCCTCCCCCGACCCCACCCTAATAACCAACCAAATTTTAAAAAACGTATATTAAATAGAGGTGTTTCTTATAATGGGGGTATCTTATAATGGGAGTACCCAATATTGGGAGTATACAATATTGGGGGTATCTTATAATGAGGTATACATAGAATCGAAGTATTAGCCTAGGCAGCTTCCCCCTTCGCCCAGTAGTCAACCAAATTTTAAAAACATATCTTAAATAGAGGTGTTTATTAAATAGAGGTGTAACCCATATTGAGTGTGTCTTATAACGAGGTTTTCGACTGTCTAAAAATCAATGTTTTTTTAATTTAATTTAAATTTGTTTAATTTCAGTCTTCCCGTCTTTAGTAATTAATTCAAGTAAAGCCCCAGCTTTGGGCAAATCTCCACACTTTTCAGGTTCAAAAATCCAACCAAATAATTTTTCGGCAATAAAAGACAAAGGTGTCCACCTTTGGAAATTAATTTTTTTTATTTCAAATTTATTGAAAACGTTGAATGGTCAGCTTTAGGCATCCATTTTCTATTCATTGGGGTGTCCAAAGTTACAGGCAAAAAAGCAAAGGGAACAGCATTTTCTGGAAGACCAGAAGTTTTGTAGTCTGCCAAGCTTTTGACTAATTGGTGGACAGCGGCTTTAAATTTAAATAAAAAATTTTTTCTAAATAAAAAAGATTATTCCAATAAATTTGAAAAATTGAGAAACATTCCAAAAAAAGCTTGGTTTCATACTTTTTGTTTTTATCGTTAAGTAGGGTTGCCAAAATGGCAATTGCTAGGAGCTATGCTTAACTTATGTGATATACCGAGGGCGGCCCTTTGCCGAGGCATTTGCCCCCCCCTTTTTTTGCCTTCTTGCCCATTTTCGGCCGATTTTGCCCAAATTTTGAGAGCCCATGCCCTCTTTTGGTGATTTGGAAAGGGGAGGAAGGACCCTGAATTTACCAGGAACTATTTCTATCGAACAACTATTCCCCTTCCCCCTTCTTCCATATTTTTTAGCATTAAAGGTCTAGTAAATTAAAATATTTTTACACACCTTTAGCCATTCCATAACCAATCATTCCAGGAGTTCCTTGAACGGCCTAAATTTTAATTTTAAATTAAAATTAATTCAAGAATCACCGCGGCCGCTCCAGTAAATTGTAGCAATCCCGAAGGTTTGAGAAACTTTGCCCCAATTTTAGCAGATATCGAGCTAGTCCAAACAGATTGCTTCCAAACCTTTTAAAAAATTAAAAAAAATTTTTCTTCAATTTTTTACCAGATCCGCATTTTTAATAAAATCTTTGTTGGAAGCATTCCCTCCAGCCCAACCTCCCGCTACACATAAAATAGCATCAAGCTTGTCTCCATTAAGAACTGATTCGACACTGAAAAAGGGAAGAGGCTATATTTAATTTTTTTTACTGACTATTACAATCCCTCTTATAAATTCATTCAAAAATCTTCGTGCCCTGTTCCCTTATCCTTTGGAAATTCCATCAGAAAATGAAGACCCATTCCATTGAGAGACCCCTTCCAAGACCCCCTCCAACCCTCTTCCATTGCTCAAGTCCGAATCTTCTCACACTAGGGATGGGGCGGGTTGTTCGAAACTCAATACTCGAAATCCGGCCTTTTTTGACCCTAAATCAGATTCGACTATTTTCTCAACACACTCGTCCCTACTCCCCACATCCCTCTCCCCGTCCCTAAAACAAGAAAATCCCTCAAAAAGTCAAAAATTTTAAAAACCAAAAAAAAATTCCTCACCCATTCAAAACATTCTTTTCCTGTTCCACCCAAGATTGGAGTGGGTCAACAAGTACATTTGAATTAGCTGCTTCACTTTCACTCATATCCACATTCAATACCCACTTGAAAATTTTTTAAAGAATTTTTAAAGATTAAAAGAAATCCTCACAATATTTTTTGATCGGAAAAAATCAACCAATTCTTTCCCAAGAGCCCCACGGCCTCCATAAATTAATACTTTATTTAACAGCGCCATAGATTAATTGAAATTTATATATTAAGTAAATTGAAAAATGCAGAAAAAATCTAAAAGAATAAGATAATTAAATTATAATGATTATAAATTATAATTAAATTATAATGTAACTTAGAAGGGTATTGTTTAGAGACAAGCCCGTAGTCTGGAGGAGGGTAGGGGGGTTATCGATCCAGAATTCTCCCCCGAATCTGTGAATCCTAGATATGACTGTATATGATCCAAAATTTTTTCAAAAGAATCCAAGTTTCCTTATCGGTAGATTTAAAGACTTTCTTTTTATTTTTTGGGGAGCTACTATCCTATAAAGAAAAAACATTGATTTACTTTTAAAGGAAAAAGTGTAAAAATTGGGAACCTTTTAGAGAAAAGTGTAAGAAGTAACACACAAAAATAAGAGTAAATAATATTTTTGGAAATTCTTTCAACGAAAAATATGTATACTTTTGTGTATATATAAATAATTGATAAACAACAAATGCATGAAAAAAAATGTTCTAAAAAAATAAATTTTAATAAAAAAAAAGGATTTTTAACAACCTTTGACCAAACAAAAGTTAAAAAAAAATTTTTTTTTACCCTTAAAAATTTTCTTTTTTGTTTTCACAATTTCAAAAACACAAAAATATATATATTTATGTATAGTAAAGTTCATTTTACTTTAAGCCCCCAAAAATCCGCAAGTTTTGTCCGCAAGTTATATACGATTTATTTAAAACCTTAAAAAACTGGAAATCTTAGGGCTATGAGCTACCGAAAAACAATCAGTCTGTTGGACCCGAAAAACCCAATAGAGAGTAAAAAAAATAGTCTGATTTGCAGACAGAAATTTTGCGGACCCAGATTCGAACCAGGAATAGACTGGATTGAGAAAAGTTAGATCGAGTTTCCAAAATTTTCTTAGGAACGCGTGTTGGGTTTGAAAAAAGGTCGGGTAACCCAACTCCCATACCTGGTTCAAACTCGTAAAATCCTCGAAGAAAAAAATATTCTGATTTGCGGACAAAAATTTTGTTGATTTAAGGGAGCATAAAATAAAAAAACCAAAATATATATAATAAAAAATTGTTACGAAATTTTTTGGCGTGTTTTTTTTAATCATTTTCTTCCTCCAATTTTTTATCTTTTTTGTTCATATTTGTTGTTTGCCCACCTCCTCCTCTAAAATTGCCTCCACCACCTCCTCTCCCTTCTCCATGATGATGGTTTGATTGTTGACCCCCTCCCCCACCACCTCCTCCAATAGATGTTGAATGGCAATAGGAACGTTGATCTTTTAGACAATCATCTTTAAAGAAATTATTTCTTTAGAGTCTGAAAGTATTTTAAGGTGAAATAACTTTAAAAATGATTTCAAAGAAGACGAGCCCCATGAATTTTTTTCTAAATTTTCATTTCCGAACAGGACAAGTGTTTCCAGACAGGAAAGAGCAAAAAAAGTTGGAGAACTGAAACAGCTAATTGCCAATCAGAGACGGCCAAAATTTTAAAAAAATTTTACAAAATTTCGTTTTGTCTAAACGAAATAGAAAATCTTTTGATTTGTTTGAATTCAAAAGATAAAATTTTTTATTTCGGCCATCACTTACAACGAAAAAAATCTTAAGAAAATGCGGACAAATTCTGCGCATCAGGGAAGCCACGGATTGAAAAACCTAAGTTTCGGCGTTCGAGTAACCCGTAACACCCCTGCTAAGGATGACGTGTTTTATCAGGTTATTAGAAATTAATTTTTAAAGTAATTCACAAACCGTGTCTTTTATATTCCAAAATTGCATTGGACGGTAAATTCAGAACCCTCCGAAGTGTTTCCCGTATTCTATTAGTAACTGGAGCAGAATCAGATGAACGATTCCAAAGTGAAATTATACTTTAAAGAAATTTTTTAGAAAATTTTTAAAAAATTAAAAAAATTAAAAAAATACTCTTCTTGATTTCTAACACTGCAAACAGCACCAACAACCTCACCACCAACCAAAAATTGTTCACCTGAAAAATTTTCTTTGACAAATTTAAAAGAAAGGAATGATATTTTCTTGATTAAAAAATTGAAAATATTTTTGAGTAGTTAGAAATTCTGAGAAAAATTTTATTTGGAAATCTTAGAAAAAACGCGGATAAAATTTGCGGACATTTTTTTCCCTGAAAAAACTTTTTCCGATGAAAAATTTTTCTTCATTGTAAACAAAACTAATTAATCGTGTCCTTTAGACTTCAAAACTGCATTCCAAATTAAAAAATAAAGAAAAAAATGCGGACCTTTTGTATCAAATAAACAAAAAATTAAAAAAATAACCTATCATTGCCAGCAACAAATTCTCCCAAATTCTAGAGGAGAGTCCCTTCTTCAGCCTTAAAAATTAATAAAAAAATATTTTTTTTTAATTTCTAAAAAACCGTAAAATCCATTTCCCTCCATTTCTGTTTGCTGGGTCTTCCCAAACTTTAAAAAATAATTTTTTCTCTAATTAAATTTATAAAAAACCTGGTTTTATTCCTTCCTTAAACAAGTGAAAATCAACTTTTTCTGTGAGATCTAAAAAATAAAATTGAGAACATTAAAATTTTTTTCAAAAGAAAATAAACCTGAAGGCCTTTTGATGAATCGATAAATTAACCAGAACTAGAAAAATTGAAATATATTAAATGTGTTGGTTAAAACTAGAATTCGAAGAAAAGGCAGGCCCGAGAATGGTTTTAAGGCCAATCAGCACGGAAAACTGTTTTCAGAGTTCAGGCCTTTCGAGGATTTAACTGGGAAAACATAACACGGGAAATGTATCTGGACAGTTAAAAAACCCGGACACCAGGCCCAGCAGTTTACACGACCAAGTAAAATACTGAAAAACCCAAAAAATAATTTAAAAAACCTGTTCAACCGAACTAATGCGCGCCACAGGCTGAACAAAACTAAAAGAAAAAAATATTTTTTAAAATAAAAAATTTGCAAACATTGCATAATCTTCTGGATCAAATTTTCCTTGAGGTCGCATAAAATAAGAAAAAATATAACTGTGCTCTAAAGCATGTTCATCGGAATGGAGTGGATTGCTGGGCTAGAAAAAAATTAAATTTTAATTTAAAAATTTTTTTTTAACTTACAACAAATAATTGAAGAATCTGAGGTTTTTGATCAAAATCGGCATCCTTTTCGGTATTGTTTTTGTTGTTGGATTCAACAGACATTTCTCTTTTTTGACGTAAAATAAATACAAATTAAATAAATAGTATAAGCTAAAATAAATTTTAAAAATTAAAGAAGTGTGAAAAAATGAGAAAGAATTTACGGGACACGCCCACGTAGACGCGCGGTGATAATGTCGCAATTAGAAGTTGGCGCGGGACGGGATCCCGACGGGATTCTACGGGTTCCCGAAATCCCGGATTATTTTGATTTTCGGGATCCGGGAAATTTGTTCTAAATCTGGAAATATACATCACATATATGTTTTCATCATGATTATTTACTAGGTACTGATTTTTATCGGTATTCATCCACTGAAGCTTATTTAAAAATATTCGATCGTACTTACAAGCCGCTAGCTTACTTACAAGCCGCTAGCTTTTATCTGTACTTAGATGAAAAACACGACAAAGATAAAATAAACTTTTTTAACGAAAACTTAAAAATCATGAAATTTAATTATTTTATTTGATTTATTTATATTAAAAATATTCAAAATACTAAGGCTTTGTTCGTTTGAATAATAAATTTGTTTATTTAGAAATTGTTAAAATCCTTTGTTTGTTTAAGGCTGTGTTGCGATCATAAAGTTGTTTACATCTGCTATTAGCGTCTCTAAATCGTTCTTCTTGATTCGATTAAAACCATCGGCCTCCAAGTAGTTGAATCATCCTCTTCAATATTATAATCATTGTTGAAGCACGGTTTCGCAACTGAAAAAAATATTTGATTTGAGACAAAAAACAGATAAACAACTGTTAACAAAAAAATAAAAATGAAAAACTAACATTTTCAAGTTTAGTACCCGGTCCAATTGCATTCTTTTGTCCCAACAGCGCATTAAAATCATTTCCCAAACTATTACGGCCAGCCCTTTCAAGAGCTAAAATAGAAAATGGAAATGGAATAATGTTTAATTTACCTTCCCACAAACTCATAACAATATCATTAATACCCTCCATGTATAATTTATTTGTCTGAAATGATGCATCTATTGTATCTATTCGATTCTTAGCTCTCCTTCAAATTCCCAATCATTTCTAAAATTACTTGTAAACCATTGTTGCGGTCATGAATGTAATAACCTCAGTTCTTAGAGCATTTAGATCCTTGCTTTTAATTCCTTGGTATTCAGCTTCGGTAATTTTCTTCATCGTTGAAATCAGGCTTTCCAGAATAAGGATCATAGCAGAGGCTCGATTTCAAAGCTAAAAATAAAAAAAATATTAATTTTAAACTATGTATTAAAAAGTATTTCAAAGATTTTGCCTAAAACTCTAAAGAGACTAAAAACAGAAAAACTTAATAAGTGTATAAAAAATGAAACTGTACTAATAATTAAATGATAAAAGGTACCTCAGGCACGTTATTTCCAGCCCCAATCCGATTCTTTCTCTCATTGTAAGTATTGAAGCGATGTCCAAGAGTATGTACTCCAACGGGAGCTATTGCTTAAAGAAAAATCTAGTTTAATTAATAATTAAATCGCTTACCATTCCAAAGTGAAGAAAGTAGGTGATTGGTGACTTCCAAGCTCAGCTTATGAGCACTAGTCATTTTTGCATGTTGTCAATTCTGTCTGACACAGCTTGAATCATCTTATTAAACAAAAATTTAATAAGGTAGGGAAGTGAAACACATCAAGTGTCATACTGGGTGGATTTATTCATAGCGTCTTGAATACTTCTGCGGAAATCAGTCAAAGCAGAAGCACTAATTTCATTATATTTCTCAGTATGCAAAGCACGGAGTTGAACAATCATGTTACATAACATATTGATAATCTCCGAATTTCCCATTCGCATCTGAAAAATTAATAGAAATTGAGTTAAATTTTGAAAAATATACCATTTTTCACGTACCCTTTTGTCTCTCGACGTTATGTCCCGTCTGTCAATTTCGTCTTTTTTGTTCTTTTTTCTCTTGTAAAATGATTAATAATTTCAATTTCAGGCACTTTTAAAGATTACTATTTTTCTATTTTTGAATGAGTTCTGTCGCAAAAAATCATCGAGGACCGGGCCTTAAAGGATGGCGAATTTTAGTTAGAAATTTAAAATTTGAGGTTTTTTTGGAGTTTTTTTTTATTTTTAAATATTTCAAAAAAAAATTTTTTAGACAAAAGAAGAGGACATTAGAAAATTGGTCGGAAAATTTGGAGAAATACTCGAAATTAATTTGCCTAAAGGGAGGGACAAACGCTTTCCAAATTCTTGTGCTGGATTTTGTTTTATTCAGTTTAAACGAAGAGTGGATGCTGAAGCGGCTAAAAAAGAATTAAATTTCATCAAGTTCAATGGAAGAAAGATTTCTTTGGATTGGACAATGAATAAGGATGATTGGGAGAATAGTCAACATGAAGGTATTTTTTAATGATTGTGATTTTTGAAAAACCTGGGCCTGTTCCTGGGTTCCGGGTTTGATTTATTGACCTGGGCCGGATCCTGGGCCTGTAGTCAAGGAAATAACCAGGCCCAGGAAAAACCTAGGAAGGTCAAAAAATGCTGGGCATGGATTCTGGTACAGGAAAGACCCGAGCCCTGGTCAGGGCCCTGCTCGATCTTCTAGTATTTATTAAGTTAAATTGTTTGATTTTTTCCCTCTTTCCCCGTGATTAATTCGTTAAATAAATCTCTGGTTGGTTCTATTATTGGCCTTTTTTAATTCTAATTTCCAAGCCCGGTAAAATTCACATTCCTATCCCTCTCTTAGGAAATGTCAGATTAGGCCTGACAAACTTAATACAGTGAAGTTAGGAAGGAAACAGTAACCATTTTTAATACTTTGAGGTAGAAAAAAGGGAGGTAGGAATTTTATATCTTCTAACTCTCCTGTCTATTCTACACCCTTGTAGGATTCAATCACTATTGTTTAAGTCTTTTATTTTATAATAACAAAATTTTTCTAGAAAATTCAAAAGATGCAAAAGAAATTAAAGACGAGCCTGTTGATGTTGAAATGAATTCTGGAACAGAAGAGGAAATGTCAACTAATGGAACAACCAAAAAAGGTTTATCTTTTCTCTTTTCTTCATAAAATATTTTTAGATTTAAAATCAGAAACAGACGACGATGATTACGACACTTGTCATTCTGAAGAGTCTGAAGATGAGGAAGATGACGATATTGAGGGTGATGATTTTGAGGATGAGGAAGATGAAGAAAATGGCACGGAAGATGAAGATGATGAAATTTCAAATGAGCTAGAGCCAAAAGAGTCAAAATTTTTTAAAAATGAAAAAAATGGGAAAAAGCAATATTTTAAGGTTTTTGTTTTGAAAAAAAATTTTTTTTAATTAAAAATAAAATTTAGAAAGATGAAAACCGAAAGAATAATAATAATCCTCGTCAGGGTGATGTGGCGCTGACTGAAGGGAGGGTAGTTTTTCTTAGGTAACGACTCGATTTTTTGTAGATTTTTGTGCTAATAATCTCGTTTGTGTGTGACATTTTTTCCCACGCTGAGGGTCGGGAAAGCTCCCCATTCATGAGTATTTTGCTCTTGTAAATCTAACCTACGTTGGCTGACCAACTAACAAAAAACTAACGGATACCAACAACTGTTTTGATCATTTTTTCTTCCTAGAGCTGGGCACATTTTTGTGCTATATCTGGGTTTATAAGGAAACCAATGAGTACATTAGTCAAAAACAAAAAGTAGGCAATAGTAGTAAAAAATGTCGCACACAAATGGGACTCCTCAAAATTTATCCTAAAAAATTTTTTTTAAGAAATTTGCCTTTATCTTCGACTGATGAAGGACTTAAAGAATGGCTTATTGAAAACAAAATTGCCCCTTTCTCTTTGGCTATATTATGTCGTTCAAAACAAACAAAATATCCAACGGGTGCTGCATTTGTTCATTTAATAGAAAAATCTACAACCGATTTGTTTTTGGAAAAATTGGAAAGTGTTAGTTTTTTTTTTTCATTAATTATTTTTTCTTCGAGTAATTTAGTGATTACTTCATAGGTTTTTAGAGATATTGATGGTTATTTTTTAACTAAACTACCTATTTTAGTTTCATAAGTATGTCCTTTTATGCCAACTTTAGTTCGCAATTATTGTCTGCAAAATAATTTTATTTTTCTTTCTTTTAGAGTTTGTTGTTTTTGTGGTAAGCTTGAGCTGGGTCTATGCCAAAAAATAATCCTTTTTCCTTATTTGGGGTTTCCCAAATTCCGAGCTAAGGACTCAGTAGCTATAAATTTTTTTGTGAGTTGATTTTATAATAAAATCAGGACTGTTTGCTTGAACTAAATAATATTATTCTAATTCCCCAGCTATAGCTAATTATTGTTGGGATTCCGAGAGCACGTGAACTAACTGGCTGGGTCTATCTTTTGGGCATAATTTTAATAGATATTTTTTTTAATCTAATATTTTTCCAATTTTTACAGCCTCATGGAATGCTTTTTGATGGTCGTCGTTTAATCGGATATCGAGCAGTTGACAGAAAATCGGCAGATTCATTTAAACGTCCACAAGAAGAAGATAAAAATCCAAAAGACAAAAGAAATCTTTATTTGTTGAGAGCTTCGTTAATTAGAAAAGGAACACCTCAAGAAAAGGGAATGTCTGAAGAAGATGCTAAATTACGTGAACGTTTGTGTCAATTTGCAAAGAAAAAGTTGCAAAATATGATTACTTTTGTGTCGCCAACGAGACTAGCGGTATGAGGTTTAAATATATTTTTTATTTTCTTTCCGGAACGCAGGGGTGTATCTAGAGGGTCGATTTCCGGAAAGGAGCTAATATTGGGTGTACGCCTCAATTTTGGCTTTTACCTTGCCGTTCCGGACGCAAATTTTTTTGAACCACATTTTTATTTTTTCAGCGCCGCAGGCGAAAATTTTTTAAATTTTGAAGGTTGTAGGCGAAATAATTTCTCTTTTTCGACCATACTTCCATTTTTTCCCCTCATTCCCATTTGGGGGGAGGGGTTCTTTTACACATTTCCGTATTTAATTATATTTATGTGTATATATTCTTTCAGGAAAACTTTAACAAATTTTTATTTCTGAATAATACCAACATTTTTTTTAAATAAAGAAATTATTTTATTCTTTTTAGATTCACAATATTCCATTTAAATTTACTGATGAACAATTACGCCATCTTTGTCGTGCTGCAGCAGGTGTTTGTGACAATTCAATAATGGAATGTAGAATTATGCGTCAAGTTAAAGGGGAAGATAATAAAGGGAAAGTAATTCTTGGAAAATCGAATGGTTATGGATTTGTGGCTTTTAAAGAACATTCTGCAGCTTTAGAATGTTTAAAACAAATGAATAATAATCCTCATATGTTTACTAATGAAAGGGTAAAAATTTATTCTAGAAAACTTTCCGGAAAGATTTTTATTATATTCTTTCCGGAAAGTGTATAATTATGACTTATTAAAAAATTTACCTATTTGAATTTTAGTTATTTCTTTTCCGGAAAGTTGAAAATTCTGATAGGTTTATTATTTTTTCCGGAAAATTATAGTTCTACTCTTTCCGAAAAATTATAATGGTTTTATTATTTATAGCCTTTCCGGAAAAGCTATAATTCTACTTTTTCCGGCAAATAATTGTTTTTATTATATTTTACTGAAGTTTTTCTGTTGTATTTTCCGGAAGGGTTATATATAACTTATAATTCTATTTCTTTCCGCGATGTTATAATTTCATTAATTTTTTAAATTTAAGCGTCCAATAGTAGAATTCTCTATTGAAAACTTGAATGCTTTAAGATTAAAAGAGCGTCGTAAACAAACGAGTAGAGGAGAAATAGTTGCAGCATCAGTAAATAATAGCAACAATAAACAAAATAACAAAAAGAAGGATATTAATAAATCTGAAGAAAATTTTAAGACAGGAAATGATCCTTCTGCTTTAGAAAAAACTAAAAAAGAATTTATGAAAGGAGGACAAAAATTTTTACCAAAAAAATTTGGAGAAAAAAAGAGACATAAAGATATGCAACACCAAAATAAACGAAGAAAGAGATCAGATAAAGATGATAATCAAAAATGTAAGCGAAATAAAAGGTCGAGTAAATAAATTGGGGGAAAAAAAGAAAAAAATTTATTTTTGAAGAATTTTTTAAAATGAGAAAAGAATTATATTTTAAATTGAACATTTTGCGCATTTTTTTGTCGGTTTATTTTTTAAAGAAATTTTTGTTGTCTTACAAAAGAAAATTAATTTTCACAACACTTAAAACAATTGAAAATAATTTATTTTGAATAAAAAATATTATAAAAAAATATTTTTATTTGATTTTGACAAAGAAAAAAGAATGAAAAAAAATCTTTTTTTTTGATATTAGTACCTCCATAATTATCAAAATAAATTTTCTACTAAGATTTTTCCCCTAAGAAATTATTTTTCCTCTCAAAATAAAATTAAAAAAATTTTTCTCTGATATTAGTACCCCTATAATTATCTAAAAAAATTTTTTTTTGAAATTAGTATTGCACATATATAAATTTTATTTGATTTCTAATAAATTTTCTACTAAGATTTTTCCAACAAAAAAAGTTTTTCCTCTTAAAATAAAATTAAAAAGAAATTTTTTATTGTTTGAATTTCAAAGTCTATTTATTAAATTGCAAACGAAATTAAAAAAATATAAAATTTCATTTTTTATAAATTTCTAATTTAAGTTGGACACATCCGGATCGGCAAAATAGCATTCCTCAAATTTTAAAAAATTATTTAAAAATATTTTTTTAAATTAAAATACCCTTTCAATTCCCATATTAAATTGATCTCCACGACCTCCATTAAACAAAGATGTTACAACACGGAACCAACCCATTTCACCCTAAATTAGAAGATTTTTTATAAATCTAAAAATCCCTCCAGAATTGCTTACCCAAGCTTCTCCCCAACTATTTCGTACAATCCAATATTCAGTTTTTGTTTCTTCATCCCAATCCCATCCGGTTACAGAGACAATATGATTTGGCTGAAAAATGGAGAAAATATTAATTTTATTTTTTTAAATTAGAAATTGGGGTTTCGAGGCAAAATTTATTTAATGCCAGGATAGCTAGTCTAACAACCCCGACCGGAAAATAGGGGAATTTCTGTTTCTGGTTTCTTCCCGGCCTCTCCAAAAAAGGACCTGGAAAGGACAATAATGTGCCCGGGATTTTTTATAGCAAGAAAATATGTTCAGCAGGCATCCCCTCGCCCACCTACATGCTAGGATTGCTAGGAGCTTTCGCTCAAGTTGCCCTACCGACTGTGTGCTATCGTGGGCGCTGTTTCACCTTCTATTTTAATAATAGATCATAAAATAGGTGACATAGAAGTGCCTAGTAAACGTTTTAAATGCTAGCTAGTTGTATCCTCCCTTCTTTCCTATGATATCTAGGTTCTGACTTCAAAAATCAAAAGTTACAGGATATTCCCCATGTTCTCTATAAATTCCAGAAGTATAGTTCAAATCAAATTGAGGGGTACACCCCATTGTACAAGAAATAGGTCCTCGATTGTGTATTTCAGACATCATTTGAAGCCTTCCAGTAAGCTTCCCAAAGTCCTTAATATAATAGCGGGTGTAGTTTTGAATAGAAAAACATTTGTCAGGCCAGCAGCTGCCGCAACGAGTGAATGGTGTACATTCGGAAAAAAACGATTGAATTTTTTAGAGAGAAATTTTTTTGAAAAATGTTCTGGAAATTTTTCTGAAACTTTAAGTTCAATTACTAGCAATAATGTGCTCTATTGTTTGGCTGAAAAATCAGTGACCAAGAATATCCCTCCTTTATCGACTAAGTCCAACAACATCCTTTTAATGTAACACAAGGAAGCCTTACCCCCCCCCCCCCCCCCCATCACATTAACGCCTGTTTTGTCCATTTTAATTTTATTCCCTTTTCAAGTACATATCCCCATATTATCCTCCTATAAATTGAGCAGCTAATATTGTACTGATCTCTCTTTTTTTTATCAATTTTTATCAATTATTTTTAAATTTTTACTTTCATTGACTGCCTTGAAATTATTGCATCCTTCCTCGACAAGTCCGACAGTTTTTGCATGTTCTATAGAAAAATTAAAAGAAATTTTTTTTTTCAATTAAACATACCAAAAACATCCTCTGCCGTACCTCCATTACACCCTCTCCCTCTCCCATTACAGGCAATTATTTCCTATTTAAATAAATTTTTTGAAAAAATATTATTCTCAAGATTTAGTCTCTACCTGTGGAGAAAGACTAGTCATTGGCCAACGATTTTTTCTGGCAATATTAAAACGGTCATTGAGTGAACCTTTAAAAGGAAAAGAAGCTTTAAGTATTTTTGTTGGTTCCGGAAATATAGTAGGGAATAAAATTAAGGAAAAAATTCCGGAAAGAAATTCCGGACAGAAATTCCGGACAGAAATTCCGGAAAGAAATTCCGGACAGAAATTCCGGACAGAAATTCCGGACAGAAATTCCGGACAGAAATAAAAAATAAATTTATTAGGAATTAAAACTTTCCGGAAATACCAGAAATATTTAATTCACCAAGAATTAAAACTTTCCGGAAAACGAAATAGTAAAATTAATATTTTCCGGAAAATTGGAGACTTCTAAAACTGGTTTTAAAAAATTAATAGAAGTTTCCGGAAATGTTTTAATTTGAGATTAAACTTGCCTAAAGATCCAAACACCCAACAACCACCACAATAAACAGGAATGTGTTGATTGCGTGTAGGCGAACAAAAATTAATTCCATCAACATTCCTCCAATCCCATTTACGGGGAATAGAAAGTTCAAATCCTGGGAACTCGTAACTTCTTGGATATGTTCTATGCTGAACAGGTTTATTTCGACGGAGAAGGCAAGGGCCTTGAATATGGCGTGGACGTTCTTGGATGTTTTGAATGGGGGAGTGTCTAATCGGAAAAGACTTTTTTGGATGTTTTTTCTTCTAAAAATATTTTTTTACTTAAATTTTGCTCGAATAAAATACCTTTTCTTCTTGTTCCTTCACCATCTTCTCCCAGTCAGAGAACCAAGGAATTACTGGCTCTACATAATTATCGTTTTCAATCTCCTTGGATTCCATTGATAAACCAGAATCTCTTCTCTCTTCAAAAATATTGGTATTAGTCGATATAGAGCCTTCTTCCTTTTCATTATGAATATTATCCCGATTCTCGTTGTTTTTCAATTTATTTTTGAGATGAATATTGAAATGTGGTTTGGGCATTGGAATCGGTGGCAGAAAGACAGGAGGGGGAGGAAGAGGTGGCAGAAAGACAGGAGGAGGAGGAGGAGGAGGAGGAAAAGGCGGTAAAAACGGATATCTCCCTTCTTGGAATACACGTTTCACCCAATGTTCCACAGTCTCATGATGCTCATTTGCTTGACAGTGATTCCATAGAAGAAAGCCAAGGCACAAAAGTAAAGGCAAAATTAATAGGGAAGAGGAAGAATTTCCGGAACGCTTTATATTCATATTTCCGAAGCTTAGCAAAGTTAAGTCTGAAATTAAAAATACTAAAATAAACTTAAGTTTTGCGTAAAGAAAATAACTCTAAGAATATAGGACTTTTCCGGAAAGAATATATATAACTACATATACCATAATCGAAAATACATTCTTTCCGGAAATATATTTTTTTCCGGAAATATATCTATATTTCCCGGAAGTACTATATCTATACATTCTTTCCTGGAATTTATCCATTCCCCGGAAAGAAAATAACTAAAAAATATATAACTTTTCCGGAAAGAATATAACTATACTATAATCTAAAATAAGCATCTTTTCCGGAAATATAAATAAAAGCATACTCAGAATTACAACTTTCCGGATTTTATTTTCCTCATAGCCTTAATTCTATTCCTATGTATTTTGCAGGAATTATTTTGTATTTTATTTAATAAAAGAACACAAAAACTGACTGATTTTTATATAATTTATTTATTTACCAATGTTTGGTTTATATTTTTTTATCAGATGCCGAATTCTTATCAGTAAAACAACAAAATTTTGTAAAAATTAAACTATTTTTTGAACGAATGAGACGATAAAAAACAAAAAATATTGCTGATAATTTTTTTAGTTTGAGCTTTTTAATTTTTATAATAAAGTACACATGTATATTTTATACTAAATATAATGCAAAATAAGCATCAAAATTAGAAAATAAACAGGCCTTTTAATAAAATTGTATTTACTGTATATGCTCGAATAACCCTTCCTCAAATAATTACCCCATCCAGTAATGGTCCATCCAGTAACAACAATTAAAAGGCGTGTTTTATATACTACTTATAAAATCCAAAATTTCTTCCAAAATTAAAAAAAAATTTTTTGGGTCTCAGACAGCCAAGGGAGTGTCTTCAAACAATTGTCGGATGAAACACGGAATCAATCATCATCGACCCAAACGTACATTTCGTACTTATCTAGCGAACATTTTCCCTTTTCTTTTTATTGTCTCTCAATTTATTTAAAATTATTTTATGGGTTGCAAAAGAGAAAAAGAAAGGACTAGAAATAGGAGTTTTATGCAATTTTATGTAATTTTGAGAATTTGTAAATATTTTAATTTTTCAATGTTAAAACTTGTTTTTATTTACAAAAAAGAAATACAAACAATCAGAATATAATTAAATAAATTTTGTTCAGTTAATTTTCCGAAAAATAATAAGTATCAGAATTACAACTTGAAAGAAGAATATTAATAAATCAGAATTTAAACCAGAATTATAAACTTTCCGGAAAGTTGTAATTCTGGTTTATTAAAAATTCTGATTTATTAATATTCTTCTACCAAGTTTTAAGTCGAATAGGTACCTAGTGTATTTTCAGGACAATTAGTGGAATAAAAATTTTTTTTAATTTTCGAAAAAATTTTTAAATATTTAAAATCTTTTTTACAAAAAATAATTATATTTTAAAAATAAATTTTAACATAACATCTTTCAAATTAATACATTTTAATCCAACTTATCTTCAATATCCTCATTCTCCTCATCCTCCACTCCTTTCCTTCCAATCGGCCTAATATCAGAATAATACAAAAGAAGAAAATTTTTAATTTTATCTTCATCAAATTCTTTATTTATTTCCCGTCGACATTCCTGACAAAGAAAGTGAGGGGGAAATTGGTATTTTGGAAATTTGGGGTCTTCTGTCTCTCTACCATGAAGTCTAGAATTGACTAAATTGTGTGCCTTCCATAAATAAAGAAAAACGTCTTCCTCTCGATTTATCTAAATTTTAAAGGAAAATTTAGGAAATTTTAGGGAAATTTTAAGAAAAAAAATTTTAATTTACAGAAGTTTCGATTCTAGCTGTTTTTGTGGTCATTTTACGAAAATGAACTCTGCAATGATCACAGGCAAAAAAAGATAGAACCCAATCGCGAATTGCTAATAAAAGGCGTAAGGGATCAAAAGAATTGTCTGTTAAATAAAAATAAATTATTTGGATTTTTTAAAATTGAAATTCTGATTATAATTCTGATTTTTTAAAGAATATAAAAAAGAATACATATATTCTTTTAAGTTCTTTCCCTTTATTCTTTTCCGGAATGTTTGCAGTTCGTAGCAGTTTATTAAAGTTGCAGTTTATTAAATATTTATTTTGTTTCCGGAATGTTTTTCCGGAAGGTTTTTCCGGAGTTTTTAATCTTATATATACTTTATAATTTTCCGGAAGGTTTATAATGTTGTTATCATTAATTTTATAGTTCTAGTATTTCCGGAAAGTTTTAATTAGTTTTAATCATAAATGTTATTTGTAGAGACCGTTTCCGGAAAGTTTGTAACAAGAGAGGGATAATCAACACACTTTTAAGTTTCTATTGGACCGTTCCTATTTTGCCTACCTTTTTGCCCATTTCTATATCCATTGACTGTTAATACATGAAATAGAGTCCAAAGCCCACAAGTATATCCGCGTAGCACCGGAGAGCTTCTAAAAAATATTTTTTTAATTCAAAAAAATTCCCCAAACCCTTTACAATGTTCCCATTCTTCAGAAATCGGAAAAGGATTTTTCTGATCATTCTAAAATTATTTTAAAAATTTTAAATTCAAAAATTAAGTTGCCTCCGCTCTAAGAAATTCAGCTTTCCATGCTTCAATAGGTATAGCTTCTCCCAGACTTCTTTGTTCATTAATAAAATCGCGCAGATGACTGAAAAATTTTTGGGGGACGTTGAGAAATTTTTTTAAAAGAAATTTCTTATTCTAGGAACAAATAAGGAAGTAAAATAATAGTCCGGAAGAATAAACTTTCCGGAACAGATAAAGTATCGTGTATGCTCAAATAATTACCCTGAGTAGTTATTGTTCCAACCTCTACTAGAGGTTAGATTTAGTTGGGAAGGGGGTGGGGAGTTTAGTTGGTGGGGGGGGGGGGGGGTAATTAGATGTAAGGGACAATTATTTGAAAGAGTATTGAGCTTATACGGTAATACTAAATTTTTGAAAAATATTTTTCCGGAAAAAATAATTTTTAAATAAACAACCTAAAAACAACACGAGCTCGACTACTAGCATTCAAAAACTGAAAAAAAATATTTTCAAAAATTTTAGAATTTTCCAAAAAATTTTCAAAATTTATTTTAACCTCAATATTATCTTTTTCATTAAATTCATTAATTTCTCTAGAATTTTGAGAACCATTAATTTCTGTTTCTCTAAGTTGAGGATGGATTGTACGATGAGGGAAATACTTTAAAAATTATTTTTTTTATTTTTAAATGTCTACAGGAATACATTAGCTAATACATCCACAAATTCATACAAAGCTCTCAAATTTTGTCCAGTAATATTTTCTCCTCCAATCATTTGAACATCGTTAAAAAGTGCTGAAAAAGATGCTTAATAAATTAAATTATTTAAACTTTCCGGAAGGAATAAAGTAATTCTGAAATAATAGTTTCCGGAAAACATAAATAATAATTTCCTGAAGAAATAACTCTGATATTTTCCACAATAGAAATTCCGGAAATAAAATAATAGTTTCCGGAAAATATAGTTTCCGGAATTACTGCAGAAATAACTCTAATTGTAATTTAATTGTTTCCGGTAAAATAATAAATGATGTTCTGTTTCTATTTATGTAGCAGGGGTGCGCGAGTGCCATAAAATACGAGACACGAGATTCTCGAGATACGAGATCCTCAAAAAATACGAAATTTCACGAGATACGAGAGCCACCCCTGTTAGGTAGTTATCCGAATTGAATTTACTGATAATTATAATTAAAATAATTTACCAATACGCGCACTCTTTAACAAATCCAATTCAGAAACAAAATAGGCACGCTTACATCTTTAAAAAAATATTTTTTTTTAATTTTTTTTAACAAATTCCCTCACATTTGAGGAAAATTGTTACAAAATTGTTCAATATTTTCACTTCCCGAAGCAAATTTTTTTCTAGAAGAGAACTTGTTCATTGATCTTTTACTTGTTTCTTTGCTATCATTACGTAATAATTGTTCAAATTCGTTAAGTAGAAGACGTCTAAGTCTTCAAAATTAAATTAAAAATTATTTTTTAATGAAGAAAAACCAACTCAGCAATATAGGCAGGAGAACGTTCTCCCCTCCTAAAAACCGCAAATGTTGGGAAATCTTTTATTTGTAGAGCATTTGCCAAAGCATTATTTACACACCTTCTAGCAACTACTTTGTCAGCATAACCGGAAAGGTCTAATAAAAGTTGCGCGCCAACTAGAGAATTTGTATTTGATTCGAATAGTACAATAAGGGTTGATATATGTGTATCTATTCCTTTCCATAAATTATTGTATGTTTCTATGCTTTAATTAAAAATTTATATTTATGGGGCATAGAGATAAAGAAAAAATAGTTTCCGGAAGCTATATAAAACCTTCCGGAAATTATATAGTGGTTATGAATTCCGGAAGAATAATATAGTTTAATAATTTTATGGGAGTTACGGAAAAGCCTTCCGGAAAAGTTTACAAAATAATTTAATCTTCTCCGGAAAAATTTAAGAAATCACGAATAATATAATTACGATCCTTCCGGAAACCTTTTCCAGAAAAACAAAATACAAATAAAATTACAACTTTCCGGAAAAATATATAAATATAACACAGAGCTTTCCGGAAAATAAATAAAAACACAAATATACCCACTCTTCTAGCCATTCAAATTTAGGCCAATCCTCATAACGATTTTCCTCATATTCCGTTAATATAACTCGGGTTATTTCTTTAATTTAAATTAAAATTTAATTAATTATTTACTCACGATCTCTCATTTGAGCTAAACTTTGATAGGAGCGCAATATTTGGCCTATAGAAGCACTCGAATTTAAATTAGCCTCTAAGCTGTTACGAGGAAAATACTTTAAAAAAATAAATTAATTTTAGGAAAATAATTATATTTTAAAAACTTTTAAGAAAGGATAATGGGTGATAGAGCTGTCTTTACAGGTATCTAAATTTACTGGGTCGGCACAGTTTATCTGTAAATTAGTAAAAAATTTTATAAAATTTTTTAGAAAATTACAGCAGCTAATTTAATCACTCCTTGCCATGCCAACAAGTCTTTGGCCAAAGCTTTATAGAGACGGGAATACCTTTAAAAGTTTAGGGGATTATTCTCCTAATAATTTCTATTAAAGTTTATTTAATTAAATATTAAGTTTCTCAAGTTTATTTTCAAGTTTCTAGTATAATTCAAGTTTTAAGTTTGATCTTAAGTTTGCTTAAGTTTTCTATCTAAGTTTACAAATTAAACGTTTATTATTTATTAATTCAAGTTTATTTTTAGTTCAAGTTTATTTTTAAAGTTTATTTTCAAGTTTTTATTAATTCAAGTTTGCAAGTTTATTCTTAAGTTGAACAAAGTTTATTTGTAAATTTAAGTTTACAAATGTAAAAAAGTTTATTTTATATTAATTCAAGTGTGTAATAATCAAGTTTCTAGTATAATTCAAGTTTTTAAGTATATTCTTAATTCAAGTTTATTTATTTTCAAGTTTGTAATAATTCAAGTTTGTTTCCCAAGTTTATTTTTAAATTCAAGTTCCAAAGACTTACGCTCTACAATGCCCACACCAATCAGAATAAAACTCCACTATAATGCTTGTACAGCGCCCATTACTTTCAGATTGTACCTCTCCAGAAACAAAATTATTATTAGATTTAATTGAATCATTTAATGAATTATTATTTGTATTTTCATCCAAAAATAAAGAATTTGAAACAATTTTGTTTGTGTCAAAACAAAATACAGTATCGTTAAATGATTGGTCATCCAATTGTACTACAAAATCGTGGGCATCGTAAAGTGTTGGATTTGTTCCCTAAAAATGTAAAAAATAAAATAAAATATCCTTAACATTTTAAGTTTTTATCCAATGAGAATATTTTGAAGTTTTTAAGTTAGCAATAATTCAAGATTATTTTTTAAAGTAAGTAAAAATCAAAGTTTATTTAACTTTTCAAGTTTGTGGTAATTCAAACTTTTTAAGTTTGTAAAGAAAATTCAAGTTTATTCCAAGTTTTAAGTTTCTACTAATTTATTTTTTAAGTCGTTAAGTAGGATTGTTCCCAACGGGGGAGGTGGGAGGGCAACGGGGATCTACAAAAAAATCTCAAATTCTCCAACTTTCTGGAACGGGGAACAACCCTATTGTTAAGTTTATATTTTATCAAGTTTATATTTTTATTTTTCCAAGTTTTTAAGTTTGTAATTTCTTTGTATATAATTTTAATCTTGAAAGGGAGCATGTCTACTATAAAATAAGGTTACCTTAGGAACAGTTGTATAATCAGCAAAAATAGCCAAAGTCTCTCGATTTTGAATAGAAAAAATTAAAAATAAAAATAAAATGAATCTCCAACACAAAATTAACGAAAAATGATAAAAAGGATAATAAAATGAGGCAGAATATTTGGTAAGAGAATAAAAGGATTTGTAATGATTAATAAACATTTTTAGAAAAATATTTTATTTTAAAATAAAAATAAAATAAAAACCTGCTTATTTGGACAAGCAATAAATAAAAATATACAAATAAACATTTTTCGCTTTAAGGCCGGTTTTTTTTTTCTTTGGAAAAAAACGATCAAACAGGGTTGGTGGTAATATTAAAAAGGTGTGAAAGGAATAAATGCGCAAAGATTAAAAAAAGGGAAAAAAGGATTTGGGGAGTTCAGAGAAGGAAATTTACTTTTTTTTAATATTTTTTGTTAAAGGTCCAGATTTTTGGAGGACGAAAGGAAAAAGGAAAAGTAAATCGAATTATACACACTAATAGCTAGTCTGTTCTGGGTCATGCAATAGTTACAAAAAATTATTTTTTTATTTTTTTTTCTGTTTTGAGGAATTTAGATATATTTGTGGGTGGTTTTGTATTAATTTCATCAAAAATAACGCAACACAAAGCCTTCTCAAAAATCGGAATCTATTTTTTTTTAATTTATTTTAATTTATAAATAAACTCTTTACTTAGTTATCAAGTATTTTTAAAAACAGCTCCCCTCCTCAAAAGAAAATTAAAATTTTATTTATTCTCTTTTGTCTTTACTTTTAAATCTAAAAAAGGCACTAAATAAATTCAACAAATATTTGATTAATAAAACAAAAATAATTAAAAACCCAAAAATTAAAATTCCCAAAATTATCAAAATATCCAAATTGTAAAGTTGAAAAACACTTAAATTTCTTGCTTCAGAAAGTAATTCTGGTAAATAACCTCCATTCTGCTCCAAAAAGCGAATATTCTTTAGCAACTTTTCTCTGGCAGAGAAAGGCTAAAAAATTTTTTTTTAATTAAAAATTTTTTTTTTTAATTTTATAGGTGGTTTTTTAGTCATTTCTATGAGGATGGAGACGTTGACGCGCAACTTTGTAAAATAGCCATATAATTAGCTAGAGCTATATAAATTTTTATAATTATTTTTAATGTTTGTATCTACCTTCTCTAAAAATTTCAGAATTTTTCTTTAAATATCTCCAAAGTTATGGTCAAAAACTATTAAAAATAGTTATTTTTCAGCCTTTTGGATACTCATTTGACCATAACTTTGGTAATTTCTAACCAAAAATTCTGGAATTTTCAGAGAACATAGGCAAGACTTTTATCAATAATCCTACAAAATTTTATGGCTCTAGCTTCTTTTTTGGCTGTTCTACAAAGCTTCAACTAAGTAACGTTTAGCCCTCTTTTTCCCTTTCCAATGCAATCGAAGATTATTTTCTCCCAAAATAAAATTCAGAATAATTATTCTGATTAAAAAATAAATTTAAAAATTAAAATTTGCCTTATTAGCCAATAGTTTACTCAATCTTTTAGCCTCTTCAGCATATTTAGGATCATTCAAAATTGTTTGAATACCCCCCACAAATTCCTCCTTTCCATTTAACAAGAGCGCTTTATTAAAACTTTTCCCCCATCCATTCCTTTCGGGAACTAAGCTATTCCGTCTTTGTTCTGCAAAAAATCCAAAACTAATTATTGGAGTTGCAGACAATGCTGCTTCCATTAAACTGTTATAACCACCATGACTAATAAATAATTTGGTGTTTGAATGTTCTGAATTTTTTTAAAGTTTTAATTAAATAAACTTGAATTATTTTAAGTCTTGCTTAAGTTTTGAAATAAACTTGTTTTAGATAAGGTTGTTTTTAACAAACTTTGTTTTATAATAAACTTGATTTAATTAGAATTGTTGGAAACAAAAGTTTTTAATAAACATGGTTTACATAAACAAACTTGTTTTTACAATAAAATGTTTTAAATCAGCATGTTTTAATAAAGTTGTTTTTAATAAACTTGTTTTTAAATAAACATGTTTTAAATAAACTTTTTTAAAATAAACTTGTTTTAAATAAACTTTTTTAAAATAAACTTGTTTTAACTAAACTTGTTTTAAAATAAACTTGTTTTAACTAAACTTGTTTTAAATAAACTTTTTTAAAATAAACTTGTTTTAACTAAACTTGTTTTAAATAAACAATGTTTTTAACTAAACTTGTTTTTAAACAAAAAATCTACCTAAAATCGCTCTCTGCGGTGCCCAACTCGTCAAAAAAACATTAGAATAATTTTTCGACATTTCTAAACTATGTTCATCACCTTCACTAATTTTAACAATAAAATGCCATTCTTTTAAACTTCCAAACGAAGCAAATAAATTTTTAATAAAATTATTAGGTAAAGTATTTGTATTTAATAACGAGCCCAAAGAAAAATAAATTGTTCCCCTTCCTTTATTTATTTCAGTTAAGTAAGGCTCTTTTAAATTTGTTGTTTTTGTTGTTATTTTATTAAAGCCTAAACCTCCAATATACACAACATTTGGATTTATTGGACGTGGAAAGTCCACAAATTCGTCTACATTAACAAATACTAATGGTGTTTCTTTGACTATATTTTGTATAGTTGGATAATTTGATCTTTAAAAAATTATTTAATACTCTCTAATAGACGCCCAGGCATTCTATTTTTTAATTATCACAGTTTTAGAGAGGGGTGTCCTCCTATTGGAGAGGCATCTTTTTATTAGAGAGGGGTTTCCGACGATCACCATCAAAGGTATGAGTTGAAATTTTTTAATTACTCTCTAATAGACGCCCAGGTATTTTTTTAAATACCGATAGTATTAGAAAGGGGTGTCTTATTGGAGAGGCGTCTTTTTATTAGAGAGGGGGCTTCTGTGTCATCTTCAAATCCTCTTCTGACTTATCCCAATGGGATATGCTTAAATAAATTTAAACAATTTAAAAAACCCTACCCAAATCTTCGCCTAAATAATTCATTTAATTCCTCAATTCCATAATAAAAAGCCCTTTCATGCACAAATGTAGCTACTAAATTACTAAATCTTTGGTTTATAGACATTTTATCACTCATAGGAACTCCATAAATTGAAGGAACATAACTAGCTGGGAAAGGCATTCCAACAAGTGAAGAAACGTGTTCTTGGATTGGACAACTGTCTAGGCGAAAATTTTTGTTTTTTTAGATTTTTATTTTTTAAATTTTAAAATTCGATTTTTTGACGTTTTTGTTTGATTTAAAAATTTCAAAAATTTTTTTGAAATTTTTATAAACTAAAAAAAATTTTCAGAAGACTTTAGCCTCCATATAAAAATGTTTCTCCATCAAAAGGATTCGAACCTCCACCCATTTAGCATATATTTCTAAGCATTTTCCAACTACACCAAGAAGATATTAAGGGGAAAAATTATCCGTTACCATAAAAATTCACCGAAAATACAATTCACCGAATTTTTAATTTTTCCAAATTTCCGGGTTTTTTCAAAAAATTTTTTTAATATTCTAATAAAAAATCCAACCTAACTAAAAGTATATGAATTGGAATTCCAAACAAATAACTCAATGCTGACCCACAAAAATTAATTTGTTCACCAATAAAAAGATCAAATTTTTCATTTTTTAGTTGTTCTATTAATTCGGTTTGAGTATCCAGAAAGTCTTTAAAAATTTCAATTTTATTAGGAAAATGAACTTTAATTCTCCAAGCTTTTTTGTCTCAAAGACATGGATTCAGAGACTTTTCCTTCCTTCCCTATAAAGCTCTTAATGTTTATAAAATCTCTCACCTATCCCCCGTGGAAGGGTAAGGACTTATGTGTTAATGGATGATCGAAGTTGTTCCTGGATTGGAATAGAAGCACCTCTCGGGAAGCCACCTCAGCCCCTTTCTTATTAAACACTCCTTCCTAAGTCCATTCCTTTCTAATAGTGAGGACATCCATAAAATAGGGAATGCCTTTTAAATAACTATTAGAGAGGGTCTCTATTATTAGAGAGGGTCTCTCTCCTTCAAATTTTTAAAAATAAATAAATATTCACGTTCGCAAACTTCATTGATAGTATTTTGAAAATCCTCATCATTTTTATAGCCTGTAATAAGCGACCAAGCTGTAGCTTCTTTAAAATAAATTTCTGTTAAACGCCCTTGTATAGTTTCTTTAGCTTTGTTTAAATCAGTTCTTACAGAAATCTTTTTTTAATATTAAAAATAATTTATTTAGATAATTTTTTTACTTTTTTAACTCCTTTTGCTGAAGATCCCTCAAATTCAGTTAAAGGCTCCATATATTCTACTTCAAGTATTGTCTATTATTAAAAATTTTATAATTAATTTTTAACAAGAGATATTTTTATGAAATTTTGTATGGACATTTATATTAGTTCTAGCAAGCTTTTCTAAAAATTTCAGAATTTTCGGTTTTATATTCCAAAAGTTATGTCCAAAAAACTACCAAAAATCAGCGTTTTCACCTATAATTCTGGTTTTTTTGGCCATAAATTCTGAAATAAAAAACCAGAAATTCTGAAATTTATAGGGATGTTAGATATCTTGACTGAGGATATTCCTACAAATTTTTGTGATTTTAGGTTGATATTTGACTATTTTTTAAATTTCCGAACCACATTATGTCCATCACTAGCTAATGCTTCCGCAACTTTTGCATTCAAAATAACATGACTACGAGTTAAAGTCTGACTATAAACCAGAATTTTATAAGCTTTTAAAACTTGACAAAGTTGGAATATTAAAAATAAAATAATTAAAAGAATATTTTTCTTCATTAAAAAAATTTTTTTTTACTTAATATGAAAAATTTTATTTAAAATAATTTTCGATAAAATAGCTTCTTTTTTGATAAAAATTATTTTTCAACTGATAAAATGATAAAATAAAGTAAATTAATATTTTTTATTTAATTTTATAGTTCTTTGTTTATTTATTACATTAATTGTCTATAAAAACGTGTCACAAGACCATGGGTCTTACAACTCAAATAACTAAATAATGAACTAATATTTTGATAAGCTTTAGATATCATTAGATAGAAAATTGAATGGACTACAAGATACATAAATAAATTTAATTTAAAGTACAGTTAGAAAAAAGTTGTAGGGCAAAATGTTGCCTTAAAGGGTTCTGAGCAGAACCCTTGCCTTAAAGGGTTTTGAACAGAACCCTTGCCTTAAAGGGTTCCCCTTTCTTGTTGCTAGTAAAGTATCTTGGCCTTTTTATTTGTTTGTTATTGAAAATTAATTTTTATTAACGTCACCAAGTCAGACGTTGAATATCTCACGGTTTTAATTAAAATAAAAAAATTTTCTCAAAAATATTTTTTGTATTTTAAAAGTTATTAGCATGAAAATAATTTATTTTACTTTACTAAAAACTTATAAAATTCTTAAATAAAAAATATAATGTCCAATTTACTTGATATTTTCATTATATGGGATTTTTGGGGAAGTTTATTACTTGGTTATCCTCTAAACATTATTCTGATTATTTTAATTATTTTTAAAACACCAAAAGAAATGGAAACACACAGCAGAATTCTGATACAGAATTGTGTTTTGGATGTTTTATTCTTGACATTGCAGATGTTTATGCAAGTGGTAAAACTTTTAGAAAAACCAGAATTAAATTTGAACAAAACCAGAATTTAATAAAAACAAAACCAGAATTTAATAAAAACAAAACCAGAATCTAATAAAAACAAAACCAGAATTTAATAAAAACAATATTTCTAAGTTTTATATAAGCGACAAGGATGGAAATACAATTTTTATTATCACTGACGGGATTTTGATTTATTTTATGAAAGAAACATTTAATCCACTATTATTTTATTATATGAATCTTTTTTACATATTTATTTTCAATTTAAATACAAACGGATTATGTGTTCAATTTATATATAGATATTTAATTTTAAACAGGTAAAAACAAATAAAAATCAGAATTAATTTAAAACAAATAAAAAATCAGAATTAATTTAAAACATAAACAGAATAACATGTTTCCCAAAACAACATTTATTTAAATAAAAACAGAAAAATCAGAACATGTTTATTTCAAGTTCTGAATTTTAATATAAACATTTATTTTTTTAACAGAAACATGAAAATTGGTGTTCGACGCTATTTTTATATGTTTTCGATTGCTGTAATAATAAATGTATTTTATATTTTGGATGATATTTTCGCTGTTATACCATATTCTAAAGGAGGTTTTAAACAAATTGATGATGATAATTTTAATAAAATATTGCCATACATTCAATGTAAAACAATTGATGTAATTTTAAAAATTTCTTTTTGTTTTTAAAATAATTTTTATAAAAAGATGGGAATGGCGTCAATTGTCCTACTATCATTTATTGAAATTACTCCATATTTTATAATAATTATTTGTGGAATTAAAATGGTTAAATACGTTAATTCACATGCTGGAATTGATCAAGAAATGAAAAGATTGTTGAAACAATTAACAAAAACATTAATAGTTCTGGTATGTTTTAATTAAATTCTGATATGTTTTAAATTTAATTCTGGTATGTTTTAAATTAATTCTGGTATGTTTTAAATTAATTCTGGTATGTTTTAATTTAATTCTAGTATGTTTTAATTTAATTCTGGTATGTTTTGAATTAATTCTGGCATGTTTTGAATTAATTCTGGTATGTTTTAAATTAATTCTGGTATGTTTTAATTTAATTCTAGTATGTTTTAATTTAATTCTGGTATGTTTTGAATTAATTCTGGCATGTTTTGAATTAATTCTGGTATGTTTTAATTTAATTCTAGTATGTTTTAATTTAATTCTGGTATGTTTTAAATTAATTCTGGCATGTTTTGAATTAATTCTGGTATGTTTTAATTTAATTCTAGTATGTTTTAATTTAATTCTGGTATGTTTTGAATTAATTCTGATTTTGTAAAACATCCTAATAAATTTTAGGCTGTTGTTCCATTCGTAAAACATGCTGCATCTTTACTAATTATATTATTTATTGAAACAAACAACAATATGGCAAACATTATTCGATTATCTATTTATCATTGGTTTCATTTTACCCCTGTATTTAACGCAGTTGTCTGTATATTAACAAACAAACCATATCGAAATGCTGTTTTTAAAAGTATAAGAATATTTCCTCAATAATTTTTAAAGTTTATATTTTTTGATTGCCTTGCTTAAAAAGCAAATGATAGCAAGTTTTGCTTTTTAAATATGGCAAAACTTGAAATATAATGTTTAAAACTTTATAGAATTAAAACTTGTTTGAATTTAATTCTGGTTTTTATTTTAATAAATTTGAATGTTTAAACTATAATTCTGTTTGTGTTGTAAATTAATTCTGGTTTCTAAACTTTTCTAGAAAACATGTTTTAATTAAAACTTGTTTTAATTTAATTCTGATTTTAAACTTGTTTTACAAACTTGTTTTAATTACTAAAAACTTGTTTCATTTTAATTCTGGTGTTTCTGTCTCTCATCAAAATTATTTTTTATTATAATTATAGAAATGAAAGTTGGAGGATTTAAAAGAAGAGGATTTAAAATTAAAACGATAAAAACAACTGTTACTCATTTTTTGATTTTTATAAAAGGATTTTTTAAACGTTTTTCGGTCTTTATTTTAACATTTTCATGGAAACCTTCATGTTTTTTTCAAATATTTTTTTAAAATTAAATTTTAGAACAATTTTTTAAATTTATCGACCAGAGTCTACTAGTCCTTTTTGTGTTTTTTAAAAATTAATTTCCTATTAATTTTCACCTAATTACTTTTAAAAATAATTTTTGTTTATTTACATAAATATTTTTTGGACTTTTTTCTTTCTTCTAAAATATAGGTACTTCAAGTGCCTATATTCATTCTTTATTCTTTTTTTATTAGTGAAGATTTATTTGTTTACCTTTTTATTTTTAAAATAAATAAATTAAAAAATTTATAAATAAACTTGCTCCAACTATTAAATTTCAAGTTGTACTTTAAAAACTTAAGTTTGCTTGTTTCAAGTTTAAAAAACAAGTTGATTTTCAAGTTTATTATTTAATCAAGTTTTATTAAAAATTAAACTTGTTTTCATGTTCTTAAACAAGTTGTTTTCAAGTTTATTTATTTTTCTCTAATTTTATTCCCTCACTTAATTTCATCATATTTTTAAAAAACAAACTTTAAAAGAGAAAAATGAGGAAGAAGCAAAGCCACAACAAACTCAACATATTTACAAAAAATCTCTTCTTTCTCCTAAATTTTTTTTAAAAAAGCTCTGCACACATTTACTCATTTTTTAGTCAATAAATACCCAATTTATCTACTCTTTTATTTAAAAAAATATTTTTTAAATTAATCTTGGAGATTTTTGGATTTTTTTAAAAATCCCTTAAGAATCCCAGACTCAACTAGGCCCTTAATTTTAATTCAAAGAACATTAATTCTTTTTTTTTTATATTTTTCATTGAGTAGAATGGAAAAATGGCTCTTTTTGTCTCTTATTTATTTTTTTTATTTTTTATTTGCTTTTCATTTATCCATTTTCTATTTATTTATTATTAACTTGAAGAGAGTCAAATTGCAAAAATTAAAAAAATTTTTATTTCTCTACTTTAGAATTTTCTTTATATTTAATGCTAATCCCTCTACAGCAGAAAATAACAAAAATTAATTTAAAAAATTATTTTCCAAATAATTTTTATTTATTCCTATTTAATTTTAAAAGCACAAAAAGCACATTTTCTGAAGCTAAAAATATTAATTTCCCCTCAGAATCGATTTTTTCTTTTCTCTTTTTAAGCCTTTCCCTCAATAAATATTATTTAAGTTTGCACTCTTAAGTTTTCATGAAACTTGTTTTTAATTGGCAAAATTAAACTTGTTTAGAGAAAGAAGTTAAGTTTGTAAACTTAAGTCTGTTTTTCAAGTTTAATTAATAGACTTGTTTTAATTAAAAAATAAACTTGTTTCCAAGTTTAAAAACAAGTTTATTTTTAAGTTTTAAAAACATGTTTATTTTTAAGTTCTAAAAACATGTTGGTTTTAAGTTGTGAAAACAAGTTTATTTTTAAGTTTAAAAACATGTTGGTTTTAAAACTTGAAAAAAAAGTTAATAGACAAAACAAGTTTATTTTTAAGTTTATTTTTTCAAGTTTAGAAACATGCTTGTTTATTTTCTAATATGTTGAATAAGTTTAATTATTTTTAAGCCTGTTTTTAAGCCATTAGAGTCTCGTATTTTTAATTAATTTTTTTATTTTGAATTTTTATTTTTAAAATATACTATTTATTTAGTTTCATCAAAATGCCATTCCCAAAAAAGAATACAAGTGTTCCTGTTCATTTGGATCGACATTCACCTGTAGAAACATGCTCTAATCAACAACAACAACCTGAAAATAATATTAATTCCCCTCTACCAAATTTAAATAATTCAAGTTTTTTAAATAATACACAAACAACGCCTAATAATCCACAACAATTGGGGCCTATTCGGACTACCTATATTAATCAGGTGTGGTTATTTTTGAAGAATATAATGAGAGAATATTCTGTTATTTACTCTCTAAAAATTTCAGAATTTTTGGTAAATTATTTCAGAATTTATAGGCAAAAATATCAGAATTTTGTAGAAAAATGTTGACTGTTGGGTAGTTTGTCGGACATAACTTGTGAAATATAAAACCAAAAATTCTGAAATTTATAGGGTTGTTAGTTAAAACTGTTTACTATAGGTATTTGGGGAAAATTTCATAGTGAATGTTCATCATTTGGGGTTTTTACCGAATTACGCCTAGACGTTATTTACACTTATGTTAGCAGCAGCTTAATTTTATTATTTTTCCCAAGAAAATTAAAAAAAAATTTTTTTACTTATACAAATCCTTTTTAAACTCATAAAAATTATTTACTCATTTTTTCCTCTCAATTTAGCAAGAATTTGATCAACTTTTTCAATTTATTCCACCAAAAAGGTTTAGTTGGCAATTGTTCACTCGAAAATTTTTTTCTGATTATTTTCAATGTTTTTGCTCATTTTCTGATTTATTCCATTTTTTTCTTTCTTTTCTTCCAATATTTGGATGGTTACCTTCCTACAATTTTAAAGAAAATTTGGCTGGGGATTTTATTGCTGGTATTACTGTTGGTGTTGTGCACGTTCCACAAGGTGAGGGGAGGGTCTAAACTAATTTATAATATAGTAAATTGACCATATAAAATTCTAGAAATTTTGTAAATAAATTCCTCATATGTGTTTCTATGTCCTCTAAAAATTTCAGAATTTTCGATTCATTATTTCAGAAATTCTGGTCAAAAGTGTCAGAATTATAAGGGAAAATGCCTGTTTTTGGAAGTTTATCAGCCATAATTTTTCTAATGATAAATAGAAAATTTTGAAATTTTTTGAGGAAATAGCTAAGAGTATGAGGAATATCTGAGAAAAATTTCAAAATTAAAGATAAAAGGCTTAATGAAAATTTCGAGGCGCGCGCCCAACATTTTCTGACGCCCAAACGCTCTTAAATATTTTTGAATTAATTTTTTATTAATTTTTAGCTATTGCTTATGCAATACTGGCAGGGTTAGAACCAGTTTATGGCCTTTACACTTCTTTCTTTTCTGTTTTGTTTTATGCTATTTTTGGTACTTCAAGACACGTTTCTATTGGTAAAAAAATTCTGATTAAAAAATAAATTCTGATAAAAAATTCTGATTTTTTTCTGAAAAAATTCTGATAAATATTCTGATTATTTTTAAAAATTTAGGATGACATTTGATCACAATTTTTATTTTTTTAAAAATTTTTCTTTGAGTTTTTAGGCCCCTTTGCTATATTAGCCTTAATGACTGGAATTTCCTGTAGAGATATTTACGCTCAATTTGATAAAGAATTTTTTGAAGCAGAAATAAAATTATTAGACGATGCTAGCCATAATAAAATTGGAGAGGAAAATAATTTTTTAACTTTGACAAATATGACAAAATTAATTCCGAGAGTTGAAGTTGGATATAGTGAATTAGTTCAGGTAGTATTTAAATTAGTATATGTGTTTTGTTGTTGTTTTTGTCGTTGTTGTTGTGTTTTGTTGTTGTTGTTTTGTTGTTATTGTGTTTTTCTGTTTTATTATTTTGTTGTTCTTGTTCTTGTTGTGTTTTTCCGTTTTGTTGTTGTTGTGTTTGTTTTGTGTTTGTTGTTGTTTTTGTCTCGTTGTTGTCGTTGTTGTTGTGTTTTTCTGATTTGTTTTGTGTTTTATTATTTTATTCTGTTTTTGTTGTTTGTTCTGTTTTTGTATTTTTCTTTTTTCATTGTTCTGATTTGTGTTTCTTTTATTTTGTTTTTCTTATTTGTTGTTGTGTTTTTGTTTTTATTGTATTTTCTGGTTTGCTTATGTTGTTTTGTTGTTCTGATTTTTTGTGTTTTTCTGTTTTCTGGTTTTATTTCTTTTGTTGTTCTCATTGTTTGTCTTGTTCGTTTTGTATTTTTGTTTTGTTTGTTTGTATTTTATTTTATGTTTTTCTGATTTGTATTTTTATTTGTTTTGTTTTCCTTAAAATTATTTTTAATTATCAAGACAATAACCTTAACTGCCGGTTTAATTCAATTTGCAATGGCTATACTTCGAGTAGAATTTCTAGCTTCATATTTATCAGATCAATTAGTTAATGGATTTTGTACAGGCGCTGCAGTTCATGTAGTTGGTGTTCAATTAGGCAAATTACTTCAATTAAATTTGGGGCAAGTTGGAGGGCCTGGATATTTATATATTGTAAGGATTTTTGATTTTATTCTAAATTTTTTTTCAAAATTTTTTTCTTCTTTTCCCCACAGATATTTCTCAATCTCATTCAAAAATTGCCACAAGTCAATTTAATTGTTTTATTCCTGTCAATATTTGGTTTTGCATTTCTTTATTTGGGAAAAGATGTTTTTAGCCCAAAATTCGGATATCTAATACCCTTTGTTATTCCTTTTGAACTTCTGCTTGTAATACTAGCTACAGCTGTTTCTTCTTTTTCTAATTTACGAGACAATTTTAACGTGACTGTTTTGAATTTTGTCCCAACTGGGTAAATTTTTAATAATATTAAGTAAAAAATTTTTTTTCTAAAGTTTACCAGAAGCTCGTCTCCCTCGTCTAGATTTATTACCTTATGTTTTTGGTGATGCTTTAGAAATTGCTTTTGTTTCAGTTGCTTTACATTTATCTATGTGTAAAGTTTTTAATAGACGAATGGGTACAAAAACTGATAATAATGTGGTAGAGTTTTAGTTAATTAAAATTTATTTTAAGGTTGTAAACTTTGTTTTCTTGTTCATTTAATTTTTAAAACTTAAATAAACCTGTTTTACAATATTTTACAATTATGTTTAAATATTTTTTAAACTTAATTGTATAACAAATAATTTGCATTAAAACTTGTTTTTATAATTAATGTTTAAATAAACTTGTTTTACAACAAGTAAATAAACTTTAATGGGAGTTGTTTTAAAACAAGTTTATTTAAGGAAAAGTTTGTTTAAACAATTGTAAAACTTGTTTTAAATAAACTTTAAATAAGCTTGTTTTTTTACAATTAATTTTTACAATTGTAAAACAATTAAAACTTAATTGCATATAAACTTCATTTTATAAAACATTTTATTTAAAATTAGGAATTATATGCTTTGGGACTAGTAGATTCACTTTCTTCTTTTTTTACCGCCTATCCAGTAACTAGCGTTTTAGGACGTTCTATGCTTAATGTTGAATGTGGAGCTAAAACACAAGTAAAATAAAAAAAAAATATTTTTTTTAATTTAATTTTTTTTTAAAGTTTTCTGGATTAATTACCGGCCTTCTTTTACTTGTAGTAATTCTTTGGTTAGGCCCAATACTTTCTTCTTTACCTGTTTGCATTTTGGCTGTAATAATTATTTTTTCAATGAAATGTGCTTTTGAAAAAATTCCTAGAGAATTTTTACATTTATGGAGGGTTTCTAAAATTGATTTTGTAAATTTTTTTGAATTTTTTAAATAAAAATAATTAAATATCTTGCAACTTTTCATTAAGTTTTCTAGGCACTATAACGTTTACCAAAGCTTTTATAAAATATTTAAATGACCACTTAGAGCTGTAAAATTTTGCATAGATATTGATAATAGTGTTAACTAATAGTTGGTAAAATCTAAGAATTTTTGGTTGAATATAAAAAATATTATGAGCAAAAATGTACACTTAGTTGTCATTAAGTTTTTCAAAAATTAGACAACTCTTCTTATTTTTAGCCATAACTTTTAAAATATTTAACCAAAAATTTTTAAAAATTTTTAAAAATTTTAGATAACACTTTTAAGAATATTTGAACAAAATTTCATAGTTTTAGGTTTATATTTTTATTTTATTTTAAAAATTAGAAACCTACAAACTCGTAACCCTTATAAATGCTTGAGAGAGAAATAAAAGTGAAATATAAGTTTGTAAACTTAGGTTTATAAAAAATAAACTTGATAAGGATAAATAAACTTAAGCTTGTAAATTAAGTTGACTATAGCTTAAGACACTGTCATTTTCTATGAAAAATTTTTCAGAAAAATTAAAAAAAAATTTTTTTACATATTATTCAAGTTAATTTGGATAGTAACCATATTTGCCACAATACTTCTCAATGTTATGCAAGGCCTAGCTTTAGCAGTTACCTTTGCTTTATTAACAACAATATTTAGAATTCAATGGCCTCGTTGGCATTTACTTTCTAATTTAACTGGAACTGAAAATTATAGAGATTCTGGTAGATATAAAAGGTTTACACCTTTTGGACATGGAATTAAAATTTTTAGATTTGATGCTCCTTTGGTGAGTGAATTTTTTTTTGAAATTAAAAAAAATTTTTTTAACAAATTTTTGAAAAAAATATTTTCAAAATTTTCAAAATTTTTAAATTTTTTTACAATTAAATTCCCCAAGTTTTTCAGCTTTTTACAAATGTTGACCATTTTGCCAAATCAGCAATAACAGCAATTCTTACAGAATCTCCTTCAATTCCCAGCAACAATAATAATATTACCATTAATGGTTCAAGCTGTGATAAAAATTTATTTAAAATTAGTGGAACTCGTAAAAGTGATAAAATAAAGAAATTCGATTTGAATACACATTCTTTGGTAATTTAAAATATTATTTTAAAAATTAAATGGGACTTGAACGCGAATTATGAAAATAAGCTTTTTAAACGCATTAAATATTTGTGTTTTAAAAAAGCTGCTAAATAGAATTTATAAACTAAGTTTATTTTATATTCCAAGTTTATTTTATTTAGTCATTTAAGTTTAAACTTAAGTTTTTGTATATTTAAAACTTAGAAGGTTTATTAACAAGTTTATTTTTATCAAGTTTATTTTTACAACTTGATTTTACAACTAAGTTTATTTTTATTAACTTAAAACTTCATTTTACAAACTTGACATTTTACAAATTCAAGTTTATTTTATTTATTTTTAATTTAACAGTTGGAAAGAAGAATAAAATCTAGTGGTGTTAAAAGCCTTATAGTTGACTGTACAGGATTTACTTTTGTAGATTATACAAGTATTAATGCTTTAGCTGATGTAAGAAAAATTTTAATTTTTTTTTTATAAATTTTAAAATAATTTAAAGTTATATCATCAACTTTGTGAATTAAATATTAATGTACTCTTTGCTGGTGCGAAAGCTCCAGTTCGCGATATGTTGGAATCTTGTAATTTTTTCAATTCTGTTCCAAAAGAACAATTTTACCCTACTATACATGATGCTGTTTTGGCAGCTTCTAATAAAAAGTGGAGATTTTTTTTCAAAAAAAAATTTTTTTCTTCGAATTAGAAGACCTTTGGTATACCTTCCCATTAACTGAAAAATAGTCCACTATATAGAGAGTCCATAAAATAGAGGGTAGCTTATAAAGAGAGTCATACCTCTATTTTGCGGACTTTAGCTTCTTAATTTTCATAAAATTTTCTGAAAATTTTTTTCTAAAATTTAAAGAAAATGGCAAAAAAGGCGAAGAGGTTTTCACTCAGAATTATCACTGAAAAAAGTATCTGGAGGAGGAGGAGGAGGAATTCAAGACGATACAAATTCTTTGTGTGTAGGAGAAAACGAACTTTATCAATGGTCATTTAAACAATCAACAGATACACACATAATAATTAAAGAAGAAAATGAGGAGGAAGAGGAGGAGGAAGAATTGAAGGAAGAAGAAAGGGAAGATAATAGATTTGTTGTTGAATTTGGATTGGGAACTTTGGAAAATTTAAATAATAGTGAAGAAAATAAATAATAATAATTATTTTTTTGTTTTATTTATTTGACTCCTTATATTTTTGATTTTTGTATGCAAATTTAAAAATTAAATAAATTATTTTTAAAAAATAATTTTTTTATTTGTACTTTAGTTAATTTTCTTGGGTTTATTTGGAAATTAAAAATAGTGGAGTTGTAAACTTAAGTATATTTTTTATTTAAAACTTGTTGCAGACTTAAGTTTATTAGCAAGTTTATTTTTAGGCTCGTTGCAAAGTTCTAAAAACTTGTTGTTTAAACAAACAAGTTTTAAACTTGTTGGTAAAAAAGTTTATTTAAAACGCTGCAGAAGTTTTTAATAATTCAAGTTTATTTTTAAAACTTGTTGCAAACTTAAGTTTATAATATAGCAAGATTATTTAAACCTATTTCAAACTTGTTTAATTCTCTCAAGTTTATTTAAAACATTAGTGTTGTAAACTTAAGTTTATTTATTTTTCTCAAGTTTATTTTTAAAACATTGCTTGCAAACTTAAGTTTTAGTATACGCCTCCAATTTCTACCCCATCCCACCACAAATTATTTACCACTAACAAAATTTTATTTTTTTAAATTTATTTCATTTATTAATTTACGTAATAGTACATTACTTGTTTATTTAAATATTATCTAAATAAAGTCAAAAAAAGTACAAATAAATCCCTCAAATAAAAAAAGGCCAATTAAATAAAAATATCTTTAAAAAACTGCAAAAAAATATTTTTTTAATTTGTTTATTAAAAATTCAAAAAAAATATTTTTTTGATGACGATAATAATATTATATAAGTTTATTATTTATAGTTTGCATGTAAAAATCGTTTTAACCAATTTAGTGAAGGATTTATTAAGGATTTTCTATATAGAGGAGAGAAGATTTTGTGACAATTTTCTATTTATGGTTTCTTATTTTATTTTTTAATTTGCCGGAAATTTTTTTAATTTCTTATTTTTTCTATATTAATATATTAATAAATACATATTTACGTAAATATAATTTTTTTATTTTAAATGCAATGATGTCCAATTAATTAAATTGGCTAATGATGAGAATAGATGTTTGGGCGCGGAAATATAGGGCGTAGACGGATTTTAAAGCCTTATAAAATAGTCAGTTTAAAAGCTAGAAATCTGAAATTTTGAGGAAATATAGTTAAGATTGTTAGCTAATAGCTCTAAAAATTTCAGAATTTTTGATTCAGTAATTAAAAACTTATGGAATTTTGTGTCTGGGAATGTCGTATTTTCCGAGAAAATTATTCCCTTTGTCCACAACTTCAATTTTTGAAATGAAAAATTTTTGAAAATTTTTCTAGAGGTTAGGTAACCGTCTTGAAGTTATCTTTAAGTAATTTCAGAATTATAGGTTTCATTTGACTAATTAAAATAGCCTCGTGCCAAATCCTGCGCCCTAACAACCCCTCCTCTAAGGCATCTTTTTAGAATTATAATTAATTCTTGTTATCATTAATACTTTACATTTATTCAAAAATTAATTAAATATTTATAATGAATAAAGCTTTTTGGTTTAATGAATATTAAAAGAAATAATTTTGGTTTATTAATAAAAAAATTTTTTCATTTTCTTGTTAATGAGGTCTCTTGTATAACAGTTAATGCGTGCTTCTATTATTTAGTCGAGGAAAACCCAATTATTCTGAAATTTCGCACAAATAGTTTGAATACTGTTATCTAACTCCTCTATAAATTTCAGAATTTTTGGTTTTATTTTTCAAAAGTTATGCCTAAGAAACAGCCAAAAATTGTCAATTTTCTCATAAATTCTGGTATCCATAATTTCTGAAATATATAACAAAAAATTCTGAAACTTTACACAGATAATTTTAAGACTATCTACTAACTTCCCTTTAAATTTCAGAATTTTTAGTTTTAGATTTCCAAAGTTATGCCTAAGAAACAGCCAAAAATTGACAATTTTCTCATATATTCTGGTATTTCCGTTCATAATTTCTGAAATATTTAACCAAAAATTCTGAAACTTTTAAAACATGTAGATAACCTTATTTAAGATATTTCTGCAAAATTTCATAGCTCTAAGTACTTTTTAACTAATGTACTAAAAGCTTGCGTCAAGTGCTTCTCCTTAATTATAAGCTAATGCTTCTCCATATCTTTAAGCTTTTAAAATTTTTAATTTTATTAAATCCTTCAATTTAAAAAGCTAAAATTTTGCAAAAATAATTTCTAAAATGTTTCTCAAATAATTCCATAATTTTAGATTTTTTAAATTAAGCATAGGCTTTTTTATGGCCGAAAATGTAACGCTAACTTTAATTAAAATTAAATTATTCTGGTTAAAATAATTTTAATTTCTTGCCAATTTAATTTTTGATTTGGCTTGTTAAATTAAATATTCCTCGATTTTATATAATTTTTTGTCATTTTAATAGGTTAATAATAAATTTTCAATTAAAAAATTTTTTTTGGCATTCTGCCAATTTTTTAAAAATTTACTCATTTATTTCCACAATTTTCATTAAATTTAAAATTAAATAATTATAGTCATCCTCCCATTTTTTAATTTTGTTATTAAACACTCATTAGCGTCATCTTTTCCTCATTTACGCCTTTAGACATTTTTAAAAAATATTTATAAAATAAATAAAAATGTGTATTTGCGCTGCGAAATAAAAAATCTTTTATTTTAATCTTAATTTGCACCAAATATTTATTTTAATTATTTTTTATTCTCATTTTTAAATGTCGTTTTCAATACTTAATTGCTTAGATTATTAGAAGAAGAAAGAAGAAGTAAAATTAATTTAGTTTTGGCGTAATTGAAGGATTTTTTCGTAATTTGTTTTATTAAAATATATGTAGGGGAAATTAATTAAAATTTAAGGGGAAATGAGGGAAAAGAATTAAATTGAGAGAGGGAAATGGAGAGAGAGAGAAATAGATAAAAATCAGAATTTAATTTAAACATTCAAATTTAAAATCAGAATTTAATTTAAACATTTGTTTTAATTAAATTCTGATTTATACCTAATAAGTTTCTCTCTCTCTCTTCAAAAAAATCAGAATTTAATTAAAACACTTAAAACAAATCAGAATTTAATTTAAACAAAACTAAAAACCAGAATTTTATAAAAACAAACATTAAATCAGAATTTAATTGAAACATTTGTTTTAATTAAATTCTGATTTATAATTTGTCTCTCTCTCTTTCAAAAACCTCAGTGTCCTGATTTTGTAGCGACGTCCTTTTCGAGATCTGACTGTATTTTAGAGGGAATTAAATAATTAATTAGGGTGTCTGAGGACACCAGACAAAAATAAAAGAAAGGGGAAGAAACCTTTACTTTAATGAATTATTTAGATAATTAGGCTTTTTGTATTAATTAATAAAAAAACTACACATAACCCTCTTCACACTGCTTTTTTTAATCCTCATCTCATCATCATTTAATTTTATTCTTCACCCCAATGTCTCTCTCCACATCACCGCTTCGGGCATTTTAATAGAGGGAAGAGGGAAATCCGTTTGCGTAAATGAGAGGGAATTATTATTTAATATATTTATTTATGTAAATTGGAGTGGAAAAAAATATAAAAAAATTAAAGAAAATTAGCTCTTCTTCATTTTTATTTTTTATTCATTTTTATTCTTCCTTCTCCCCCCCCTTTTTATTAAAAAAACTCCCATTAAATAGCTCATTTCATTAAAAATCCCTTTTTTAACTAATTTATTCTCGTTATAAAATAATTAAAATATAATTTAAATAATATTTAATAAAATGAATTCATCAGAATCTAATATTACCCCACCGTTGGAAGCTATGGACCAGTTAGCAAAATTGCAGTTTACCTTTTCGTCGCTGCTTTGTAAGTGTTTTTATAGGAAATTAATTAAAATATGTTGGTTATTAAAAACTTGAAATCAGAATTTAATCAACATTCAATCAGAATTTAGTCAAACATTCAATCAGAATTTAGTTAAAACAGATTTAAAACCAGAATTTAATTTAAACAAACATTAAAATAATTAGATCAGAAATTGATTAAAACCAGAATTAAATTAAAACATTAAATCAGAATTTAGTTAAAACAATCCCTAAATTAACTCAAATAGACCTTAAAAACCAGAGTTTAATTAAAACAAACATTAAAAATCAAACCAGAATTTAATTACAACATGAGTTTATTGAAAACAAATTTAAATAAATATCAGAATTCTATTTGAACAATTTTCAGCCTCATATCAAGCTCAAATTCAAATGGACGAATCTGCAGCAAGTTTGGATGATTGCGAGACATCGCCACGATTTTCTCCATCCTCTCCAAATAATTCAATTTCAATAAATCCAAAAAATTTTCCTTCTTGTCGAAGAAGTCGAACAACATTTAATAATGAGCAGGTATTTTTTAAATTAAATTTAATTAAAAATTAATTTTAAATTTAAAGATTGCACAATTGGAGACTGTTTTTAAAAAGACCCAATATCCAGATGTTTGTTTACGAGAAAGGCTTGCTTTGCAAACAGGATTAAGCGAGGCCAGAATACAGGTTATTATTTTTTAATTATATACTAATCCTATTGAAAAATCAGAATTAAAATCAGAATTTAAACAAACAAAATTAAAACCAGAATTTTATTAAAGGTTTGTTTTAATTTAATTCTGATTCTTTAAACCAGAACCCACTTCCATGTTTTGTTTCAATTAAATTAGAATCGGAATAAAATTAAAACAAACTTGGATCAGAATTTAGTCAAAACAATTAAAACAAATCAGAATTTAATTTAAACATTTTTAAAATCAAAAACTTTTTTCCAGGTTTGGTTTCAAAACAGACGTGCTAAACATCGAAAACATTCCAAAAGATGCCCAACAACACTGAACAATGATAATCAACAACAACAATTAATAGTAACATCATCCGCTTCAAATTCAAATTTTCTTTGCCCACCAGAAATGGGTGTAGATTTGTTTCGACGTTGTTCTCTCTCCTCTTCTTGTTCTTCAACATCTGCTACAGAATCTAGCCCCCAATTATCCCCACTATTATTAACACCTCAAAAGCAGAATAAGGCTAACAGATTTTTTATTGATAATCTTTTGGATAATAATCAACAAGAACAAATAAATGGGGGAGAAGAGGAAGAATGGAATGATGATTTGGAACGAAAATAAAAATTAAATTTAATTAAATGAATAAATAAATAAAATAAAATAATATTAATTAATATTCAGTTTTACTATGAAAATTCTGATTTTAGATTATTTTGTTTAAAAAAAGTTCAAAACAAGTTTATTTAAATAAACAAGTTTGCTTTAAAACAAGTTTAGTTAAAAACATGTTCATTTAAAATTCAGATATGTTTCAAATATTTGTTGTTTTCAAGTTTTAAAATCAGAATTTCATTACAACACAACTAATATTTTTTAAAACTTGAAATCAGAATTTTGTTTTAATAAAAATCAGAATTATTAAAGTCTGTTTCAAACATCATTCTAAAAATCAGAATTTTGTTTCCTTTCAATATTCTGAATATTATTTCTGGTTTATTTTTAATTCTGGTTTTTACAAAGAGAATAATTCTGGTTTTTTAAAGACATTGTTGAGAATGGTTCCAACATTCTGCTTTTTATAAAACATTACTAATTCTGATTTTTGTTAATTAAATTAAAATACCTACAAAATTTAATTTCAATTAAATATTTACTTAAAATTAATTCTTCTATTGATTATAAACAAAAATAAAAGCAGCCAATAAAAGTTTGTATTATTGACAGAATTGATCTCAATAAATAAAAGAGAATTTACTAAACTAAAAAATATAAATATTTTTTTTATTTGTCATAAAATTAAATATTTTTGCTTTTTTTGATAAAATAATTTTTTTAATAATTATCATTTTAAAATGAATAAATAATTGGAATTATTAATTTTTATTTTTTTTAATTTAAAATTTATTTTTAATAATTATTAATTAAAATTTAAATTAATTTGTCAGCTACCAAAAATAAATTAGAATTAATTAATTTAAAAATTAGAGTTTATTAAGGGATATTATGAGGGGATTGTCTAACGTAATATTTTAATTATTACCAACCAAGTTAAAAATTATTGAAATTATTTAATAAAAATATTAAAGGTTTGGTATAATTCTGAAATTGATTGTGTTTTTTAAAAATAAAGAAAATCAGAATTATTATTTAAGAAATTCTGATTTTTAAAAACATGTTTATTTAAAATTCTGATGTTTTTTAATAATTGTTAAGTTCAAGTTTTAAAATCAGAATTTTATTAAAACACAACTAATGTTTTTTAAAACTTTAAATCAGAATTATTATTTAATAAAAATCAGAATTTGTTTTAAAGTTGCAAAACAAGTTTTAGAAAATCAGAATTGTGTTTCTCTCGCAAATTCTGAATTTATTTCTGATTTGTGTTTTTCTGATAAATAAAAATCAGAATTTTTTGCTCTTTGTATTCTTTCTTGTATTTTATTTAAAAATACAATTTTGAATAAATCAGAATATTTTATTCTGATTATTTAATTATTTCAACTTTTTTCCCTCATTTTTACATAAATTAAAGTCAATAATATTTTCTTACTTTTATCTTTTAAATTCTTTTATATTAGCTAAAAAATAATGCCAACATTTTACATTTTTATTTACTTTTACTAAAAATTCTGCTTTTCTTTTTCTCTTTTATTTTTTACTAAAAATTTATTTTCCCCCATTTTTCCCCCAAAAAATTTTTTTTCTCGAAATCTTTCCTAAAAATTAATTTAATTAATAATTTTATTTTTATTAAATTAATAAAAATAATTTTTAATTTAATTTGCTAAAATCGATCATTTATAAAATAATTTATTTTGCACTCATGCATTCATAGATATATTAGAGAGAGAATGGACACTCTCATTTTCACACACTCTCTCTTCTTTCTTTTACAACAAGAATTATTCTAGTCTCTCATTTTCCCCCACTATTTCCCCTTTTCTCTAACTATTAATAAAACTTTAAATAGACAATTCTTTCTCTATTTTTCTTTTTTAAATTTCTTTTCTTTTGCATTGTCCATCTTTCTCTCTAATAAATACAAGGAAAGGAAGGGGATTTTAAGAGAAAGAGTAAAATTATTTTATATTATTTTTATTATTGAACAACGCAAATATTTATTAAATTCTTTTCGATTAAGCCTATAATTTTTGGAGAAAAAAAATAATTTTTTTTTTTAATTTTTGGGGTGAATAATAATAAATTAAAAATGAAAATTATTTTTAAAATGACAAAATTATTTTAATTAAAAATAATTTTAAAATTATTTTTAAAAATTATTTTTAAAAATATTTTCAAAAAATTATTAATAAAAGGCAGCAGTAATACATATAAAAGCATTTATTATTTTGGTAAAGCTTATTTATTTGATTGTAAATCAATTTAATTAAACCTAATATTTCCCGTTATTATTATTCCCTTTTTACAATTACAACTTTCCGGATTGTAAAATACATTTTTGTGTTTTCCGGAAAGTTTCAAGTTTTGCAATTCTGATTTTGTTGTTAATTACTGTCAAGTATTTTCCGGAAACTTTAAATTTGTATTTTCCGGATTCTTTCTGTTTTGTATTTATTTTCATGTTTTCCGGAAAGTTTTATATATTCTATTCTTCCTTCGGGTTCTATAATTCTGATGTTGTTTAGTTACTTCTGAAATTAATTCTGAAATTTGTATTTTCCGGAAAATACTATTTCTGATTTTTGTATTTTTCCTTTTGTATTTCTAGTTTTGGTGTTCTGTTTTGTATTTTCTGTCATATTTTTCTGGTATTTTTATTTTAACCCTTATTGCTTTAAAATTAAAACAGAATAATTTATTTTTATCAAAATAAATTGTTTTTTCTTATAAATAATTTTAAAATGACTCAGAATTATGACATTTATTTTAGCTTTAATTAATTAATAAAATAATTATTTTTTCTGAAATTTAATTATTTTATTTTTAAAAATATTTTATTTTTTAGTTTATAAAATCGAAGAAACAATTTTTTCTCTTTTTTATTTTCTCTTCTTTTAGTTTTGTAAATATTTTTTCCTCTTTAATTTTGTTGAGTAAATAAGTAGTAGTATATTATTTCTTAATTTATATTTAATTTTTAACCTTTATTTTTTACTTAACAAATATTAAATTGAAAATTTATTTTATTTTTTATTTTCCAAATAATTTATTTAAAATAATTCAAAATTATTATTTTGAGGTTTAAGGAGATTTTAGTTAAGCATTAAAAATATTTTTTAGAATTTGAGAAAGCTTGGAGCCTTTAAAATTATCCATAAAAATCCATAAGCTGTCTACAGACCACAGAATTTCTTAAACTCTAAAAAAATTATTTTTTAAAAATTATTCCACAAATTCTGCATTCTGTAGACACTTGTAAGAGGTTTGTTTCAGGACTCTATTCGAGTAAAATTTTCGAATAACTCTTTATCAAATATTTTTTATTTTAAAATTCAAAATCTACAAAATTAAATTAATTTTTTAAGGGAAAAATAAAATCAAAAAAATTTTTTTAAAAACAAAATTTTTCAAAAAATCAGCAAAAAATGTCTTCTTCATCTCCCTCAATTATTCAATCGACTCCAAATACAAATAATTTAGATACACCAATAAATACTTCAATAAATAATTCAACACCACGTATATATTCACTAAACAACCCAATTTATCAAAAAATGAGAGAATTTATTTTTGATTTGTGTGATAAAGGTATCGGGGCTATTGCTTCTACTGAACAACTAAAAGATAAATTTGGGGAGCAAGTACCGACATTGTGCACAATTTATAAATGGAGAAGGGAATATCGGGGAGGAAAGGTTTTTATTTTTTAATCTTTAATTTTTAAAATTAAAATATTTTTTTAGATTTTTTAAAAATCTTAGGAATTTTTTATTTTTAATTTTTAAATAAATTTTAAGAATTAAAAATATTTTTTTAATTAAAAAAATATTTTTAATTTTTTAGAAATTTTCAAAATTTATTTTTTTATTAAAAAAATTTTTTTAATTGATTTTTTATTGAATTTATTCATTTTTTAAATAGTCTAATTGAAGAAAATAATTTTTAAAAATATTTTTTAAAATTAACAATAAAACTAGAATACCTAAAATTAATTAAAATAATTTCTAAAAATATTCTTTTCATTTTAAAATGACTTAACTAACCTATAGATAAACTAGCAGTAATTAATTAACCCCTCAACAATTAAAAAATATACTCTATTCGAAAAACACTTCCAGCCAAAATATAAATAAATTAAAACCCTTAAAAATAATTTTAAAAATTAAAGAAAATTAAAATCTATGGGTATTTTAACGTTTGGGTGTTTTGAACACTGCTTAAATCTCGCTATTGATTGTCGTTAAATAAACTTACACATTGCTATAATATAAAAATATATAATTATTAAAGAATTGTAATTACAATTATTTAAATTACAAATTGTAAAAAATAATTGTAAAATAAACTTGTTTTTATTGTAAAACTTTTATTTTAATAATTGAAAAACTTGTTGATAATTGTAAATTTAAATAAACTTGAATACTTCAAGTTTTATTCTTAAAATTACAAATTGTAATTTTATTTCAAGTTTTACAAAAGATTGTAATTTAACAACAACTAACAATAAATTTGATACTAATAACTTTTATTTGTTTTTAGTAAATCGATTTTTGATGACAAAATAAAAATTGAGGAATCTTCTTAAAAAAATTTAAAATTATATATTTTAAATTGAAATTAAATAAATTTAAAAAAAATAAAAATAGGAAAAATAAAAAAATATAATTTGAAAATAAAAGAAAAATATACATATGTATATAAATTAAATTAAAAATAAGAGTAAAATAAAATTAAAAAATAATTAATTTAAGGGAGAAAAACAATTATTGGATAAACAAAATAATATTAGTAATACACCCGAATCAATGGTTTTACAACAAAATAGTGTTGGTAGAAAGGCCAAGAATCATGTTGAAAAATATTGTTCAGCTTGTAATCGAGAAATGAGCACTCGACATTATTATGAATTTCATATGCTAAATGTATTTTAATTTTAATTAATTAAAAAAATATTTTTTTAAAGGTTCACGATGTTTTGTTGGGTAATAGATCGGCAACTGTTGAATTATTAGAGAAAATGTCTTCTACTCGAAAGCAACAACTTACTTTTAGGTTTATAATTAAAGTTTATTTATTGTAAAACATTTTACAAATTGTAAAAAATAAATAAACTAAAAATAAACTTTGTTTTCCAAGTTTATTTATTAGAATAAATAAACTTGGAAATATTGTTTTTAATAAACTTGACAACAACTTTAAGATTTTGTAAAATTAACTTTTTTTACAATTTGTAAAATAAACCTGTACTAATTGTAAAACATTAGATTACAAATTGTAAAAAAATAGAACTTGGAAATAATAAACTTTGTTTTCAAGTTTATTATTTAGATAAACTTTTTGTAAAAAATGTTTTAAATAAACTTGTTTTAAACATTTAAAATAAATAAACTTGAAAAACAAACTAACAAACTTTAAATGTTTTTACTAAACTTGAAACAAACTTTGTTTTTAAACATTCTAAATTACAATCTAAAACAAAAAAAGGTGTGATTCTTGTTTTGGCCGTTGCATCGACTATGACAATTTTGAAGAATTACAACAACACAAACTTGAAAAACACGGGATAGAAATACCTCTACTTGCATTACAATTTAAAAAGAATAAAAATAATAATAACAATGCTTCTCCTCCTGGAAAGGCAAAAAATTATTTTTTTAAATATTTTTTAGAAATATTTTTTTTAATAATTTAAGATGAGAGCACATCCAAAATTGGCTCGTTCAGTAACCATTTGTCGTGATAAGTCTTTGCCTTTGCCGCCTGGTGGACTTCGGTAAAAAAATAAAATAATTTTTTTGTTTAATTTTTAAAATTTATTTTTTAGTCGTTCAGCCCGTATTCCAAAACCAACATCGGCAATTATTCATTCTCTTTTGTTGGCGAAAGACGAAAATGGTTCTGAAAGTGGGGAGCAAATAAAGAAGGATTCAAGTAAAATACACGAGCGTTCACAAATTTTACAAGGGCTTAAAGATGAAGAAGCTAGAGAGGATGCTGAACTTGATGGTCAATAAAAAAATTATAAAAAAATTAAAAAAATAAAAATCTTTTTTTTCTCCACAGATTGTATTAAAGGAATAAAACGACGTTGGGGAGGAGGAGTTAAATCAACAAAAAATTTAAGTAAAATAAATGAAATTAATGAAGAATTATTGCAAAATAATGAAACAAAAAGTGTCCAAGAAGAAGAACCTTTTGTCACAATTTTGAATGATGGACGTATTGAAGTTGAAGAAACTCAAGTAAATTAAAAGAAAAAACTATAATTTAAAAATATTTTTAGATTAAAAAGTCAAGAAATGTGCGTGAAAAGTGTTTAGATCCGCTTATGGCTCTTGCTTCGGCTGCGTTAATGGAGAAGGTGAATGGGGGATATATTTATTTAAAATTCTGACTTTTATTGGTTTTCCGGATGAAATAAATTATTTAAATATGTAAAACTTTCCGGAAGAAACAATACCAGAATTTAATATATATTTTTCCGGAAATGTTTTATACAATTATATTCTGATTTCTTCCGGAAAGAATTAATACCATTTCCGGAAGAAATAATATATTTTCCGGAAAGTTTAAAATTCTGAATTTTTTCCGGAAAGTAGAATAAAAATCAGAATTTATTTTATATTTAGCTTTCCGGAATTTTGTATATATTTTCCGGAAAATTTAAAATTCTGATTCTTCCGGTTAGAAATAATACCAGAATTTTATATGATTTTCCGGAAAAAATTACTGTCCTTTTCCGGAAGAAATAATATATTTTCCGGAATGTTTAAAATTCTGAATTTCTTTCCGAAAATAGAATAGAAATCAGAATTTATTTTATATTTATTTTTCCGGAATTTTTAATATTCCTCCTTAACTATTTTCCGGAATCAAGCAGTAGCTGTATATTATAGTGTCTTTTTATTAGAATAAATAAAAATTAATTTTATTTAATTTTTTCTATTAATTTTAAAAGAATGCTTCTGCTAAGGCTATCAGCAACAACAAAACAATAAATAATAATTCTTATATTAATTCAACAACAACAGAAACTTTAAATCATCATACGTCTTCTTCATATCCTTCATCTACATCCTCAGACAATTTAAAATTAAATTCTTTAAATTCAACAACAGCAAATACATTATCTAATATACAATCAACAACAAATAATAATAAAATTAAAGAAATTTTTCGCGAAAAAAAGATTTCGGCAACAACAAAAATAGATAATAAAAAACAAAAGAAAAATAATGTTGGTTGGAATAAAGGGGATAAAAATGAAGAAGAAAATAATAAAAATAAAAATATTGTAGAGGATATTCAACAACAAAATAATTCTGAAGCTTTTCAGGAGGAGGAAGAGGAACAACAACAAGTTGGTACACAAAATGTGGAAAACGTTGCTGTGAGAATATAAATTAATAATATAACTTTTTTCCGGAAATGATAAGACCAGAATTTGTTAAAACATTCCGGAAGAAATAATATCAGAATTCTATATAAATAAAAATAATACTTTCCGGAAAAATATAGAAGGTATTAGAATAGGTATATTACATAATAACCTTCTTCCGGAAATATTATAACCAGAATTTCTTTTTCCGTAAGAATAAAATTTTATATACCTTTCCGGAAAGTTTTATATATTTTTCCGGAATATTATATACCTTCCGAAATTTTATATACCTTTCCGGAAATGATCTATAAAATTCTGATTTTTCTTTTCCGGAAATATTAAAATCAGAATTTGTAAAAACTTTCCGGAAGAAATTAAATATAATTATTTTATATATTTTTCCGTACAGAATATTAACCAGAATTTAAATTAAGCAATAAAATTTTAGGTAGAATATCCTCGTGATTCCGCTTCTATTGAAAACAATAATAATAACAATAATAACAACATTATTATTCCTGCATCTTCTCAATTTTTTACTCTCTCAGCAGCACAGAATCAGACCGCTTTGTTTGTTTCGCAAGATGATTCTACTTGGTTTGGGCAGTCAGTAGCTGCTCAAGTAACAATTTTACCTTCGTCTTTTTTAAAAAAATATTTTTTTTCTAGTTGCGTTTAATGCCTCTACATATTAAAGAATTGGCTAAAATGAGAATTCAACAAGTAAAGGATTTTTTAATTTGCTAAAATTAAAAAAATTTTTTTAATTTTAAGGTCATTTTCGAATGCAATTCTTCCACATTTGCGTCTTTCCACCAATTTGCCCAACTCCAATCCAAACCACAAAATTCCCGCAGCAATGATTCTCCGGCAGCTACAAATTTTTCAACAGAACAAAATAATGGAATTGAACAAACTTTGGAAATTAATGGGGAAAGAGAAGAAAATAATGAAGAGGTTGATGTTATTACTGTTGAGGAACAACAACAAAAATTGAATAATGAAACAAATTGAATTTTAAATTTATATTTTATTTAAACTTTGATATTATTATGAGAGAGAATGTGTTTGGTGTTTTAGAGAAATTTACTAGTTAATTTTGGAATAAACATATAGTAGTAGTTTATTTTAAGTGTTTGTTTAAACTTTGTTTTTCTCTGTTTTTACAATTGTAATGTTTACAAAACAAAGTTTATTTTACAGTTATAAATAAACTTTGTTTTTAAAATAAACTTTGTTTGTGAAACAACTTTGTTTTTACAATTAAGTTTATTTTTTAAAGTTTGTTGTTTCTCTTTGTTTTTACAATTGTATTTTTACAACAAACTTTGTTTTTGTAACAAAGTTTATTTTCAAGTTTATTTTTCTGATATGTTTTCTTTATGTTTGCAACAAAGTTTGTTTTAAAGTTTATTATTTGTAAAATGTTTTTGTTGTTTTCTCATGTTTGTGTAAAGCAAGCTCCAGTATTTTCCAAAATTAACGAAACATTTTACAATTATATATTTAATATTATTATCTATATATTATTTTTTTATTTCACTGATTCTTCCTTTCGTCTCTTTCAATTATACACATTATTAAAACAATATTATTGCTTGTTTTTAGAATAAAATGTTTTTACAATTTTTGTTTATTCATTTTTAACATAAAATTCCGAATTTGTCAAGGTGTCTAGTAATAATTCCTAATCTCATTTCAACTGTCCCTGCAGCAACCGTTCTCAACTTTAAAAATTGTTGTTAGCTGATTTTAATTTTTTACTAACCTGAGCACTTTGAATAGGGTCTAAATTAATGAATATTTTAATGTGTTTAAAAGACTATAACCTTCTAAATGTTAATTACTTTTAAATTTATAGTCAAAAGAAAGAGGATAGTTAGGGCTATAAAAT